>OY723400.1:86419350-87619350 GCA_963210345.1 Inga oerstediana | reverse complement strand
TTTATCACATATAATCATACAAAACAAGTGAAAGACAACCATAGCTTTCAAGACCCCATTTTTACAGCACGATCATTTGCATTCCCAACTTAATCTGTTCCCTATAACGGAGTACAAAAAATACCCACATGAAAATGAAAGGAAATCATCCCAGTTCGAAATGGTAGCAACTTTAGGAAAAATAACCCTAAAAGTGATTCAGCAATCCAGAATGGATTCAATATGCACTTCAAAACTCAAATGAATAGGGCAAATCAACAATCACATTCATCAGTACCACTCAGTCAAAAGAAACTCATGGGAATAACAGTACCCGTATAATGGGACATTCATAGCCATAAAAAATCTTACTCCACAAACCTACGAAAACCAACCGCCTACAACGTTCGAAAAGTAACAACAACAACAACAAAAGCTTTTAGTTTACCTATCAGTGATGTACTTGAGCAGATCATCAGTACCGAAGTATTCGACATTAATATCGACCAATTGACCACAGCTTCGATCAACAGCGTGCCGGCACATAATCTCCAAATCGTAAGGCATATCATGGAGATCCCCCAAATTTCGCATGTCAATGGCGCGCCACATGGTAGGGTCCTTGCAGATACTTCGCCACGAAGTGCATACTGACTGAGCGCTTGTGAAAATCTCCACAGCGCCGACTTTCAGGAGAATCGCCCCCGTCACGTCCCGAGGAAGGTCCAGCCAGTTCCTGGTTTGACGTTCTTCATTCTCAAATTGTTCCTCCGAAGACGATGCTGCAGAGTCCGAAGACGACGCTGCAGAGTCCGACGACGAATACGCCATGATCGAAGCTTCCCCAGAAACCGATTCTGCGAGAAAAGCTGAAAACTTTAAATGGATTCAAAATGTTAAACCCTCGTTTTTATCTCAGGTGGTGAAATGAAAATTGGGCTTTACAGAATTTAACCAAACTCGTCAATCTGTCAAAAAAGGTTTTTTTGGATTTGGATCTTCCGCTCCAAAAATTTTCTCTTCAACAGAAATTGCTCTTTTTTTTTGGGACACTGTGTAGAGAAAATTGTTAATTGCATGCCATTTATAGGTAAAAGGATAAAGTGTAAATTTGTCTGGAAGTTTTTGTGGAGGAACAATGTTATCTCATAAGGTTTTTTAGGTTTAATGTTACCTTGAAAGAGTTAAAATGCAGCAATATTGCCTATTTTCATTAAAAAGTTAATGGTCAACGTTAGGCTTTTAATAGAACAGGGCACCATTGTTATGTTTTGAAACTTCCGATGTGATATTGAACTTGAAAAAACTTCTAAGTCAAAGTTGCTTCTTAGCCAAAACTTTCAGGATTGACTTACACTTTAACCCTAACCAAAAACCAATTTTCATGCTGCATTCATAGTAATAGGAAAAAGGTAATGTATTATTTTGAGATGGCCCTTTATTTAAATCTCATTTTTAACGAAACAGTGTGGCAAATTATAGTGTATTGGTAAAATTAAGAATTTAAATTTATTATTTTAGAAGATTTAGGGTGTCAAATTATATTTTAACAAAGCAGTGTGGCAAATTACAACGTAACTTTTTAGTGAAATTTAAGATATTTTTAACCCTCAATTTTTATCTTTCTTTCACACAAAAAAAGGGAGGGTTAGAGTGACCTACTCCTTATATAATTTTGTGCAAGCAATTTTCCTCTACAAGTTTAGTTATTTCATATTGCCACTAATTATTATTGGATTAATTTCAAACATAACTGGAGTACTTGAATTGTATTATCTTTTTGCTCAAAGGTTACTTCTATTAATACTGCAAAGGCATGTCTAATACAATAAAAGAAAGCAATCCCAAAAATAACAGAAGAGAATCAACATGGCAAACAAAACAAAACAAGTTTAAATGCAAAGTAAAACTAGTCACTACCCATTCAAGAGGTGGGAATAGAAATACCATCAGCACCTTCATAGGCCTCCTGAGCGTCCAAGGTTAAACGTGACATCAAATAAGGTATTAGTTTGAATACCCACCCTATAAGGCACACCCCCTTATAAGCACCAGCAATAAGTAAATCAGCTACACGGTTACCCCGACTTAGGGTAAAGGACAGAGAGAACCCAACCTCAGAAGAAAGAAGGCAAATGATGTCCTGAACAACACTTCTGCTCCTCCAGTCATACAAATATGGTGTTTTGGTAACAACACAAGTGAGCAAGGGAAGGTAATCAGTTTCAAAAACAACTTTATCATAGTCCCAAGTTCAATTTATCACAAGTAATCCAATATTCAAAGTTGCTTTTCATATCCCTTTCAATAACAATAAAGGGGTTGAGTTCTCTATGGTTAAAGACCTTTTCTTTTCGTTGCTTCCATATAAACCACAAGATCCAACAAATTGAAGAAAAATCATGCTTCCTCAATAAATCCGTACCTATCATATGTATCCACTAGGTAGTAAAATTGGACACATTGGACGCATCAATTCTAGCAGATAGCATGCAGCCAAACCAAATAAACTTGATCCATGGGCAATGAAAAAATAAGTTCTCAATAGTTTCCTCTATCGATTCATAAATGAGGCATTGACTAACTAGGAATTTTTTCCTTTTAAAGAGAGCTGCATTAGTAGCAATAACATTGCTAAGAACACGCCAAATAAATTGCTGGACTTTGGGATGACTTTAATTTTCCAAATCGCTTTCCAGCAAGTTGTGGGAATAACCGTGGAGGAGCCAACTTTAGTGGTATGGGCAGAGGTCAATTGGTATCCCAACTTCACTTGGTTCTCTTCATTTCTAGCTTTGGTCTACACCAGTTGTCTTTCACTCTATTGGATGGGATAGGGATTTCATATATGGCGCACTTGACTTCCTCTGTCAGGTATTGGTTAATGGGAGTGAGGTCCCATTCACCATTAACAATTAAGTCACAAACTCTACCATGTGTGACATAAAAATCATCATTGTTGGTCCTCTGGGAAATTAATACTTGGCACCTAGTCGTCACCCCATATTCTGATTGAAGAACCATCACCAACATCCCACCAGAGGTCTTTTTTGAGGTAATCTCTGCCATCAATAATGCTAGACCAGCACCATGATGCCTTATACCCTTTCTCGGCATCAATGAACTCAAACTTGGCAAAATATACACTTTTCAATTCCCTAGCCCATAAAGCATTAGGTCTCACCATTAACCTCCATGCTGTCTTAGTCAAAAGTGCATCATTCATAATAGTAAGATCACAGAAACCCATGCCACCATTACTTTTTCCTGTAGTAAGAATCTCCCAAGTTTTCTAGTGGGTTTTGCCTCCAAAGGCCTACTTCCCACTAAAAATTACCAATAAGGCTATTTAGCTCCCTGCATGTTTTCGGCGGGAACTTAAAATAATTCATAGGATATATTGGAATCGCCTGGAGAATGGCTTTAATCATAACCTCTCTTCCAGTAAAGGATAAAAGAGAATGCCCCCATCCCTGAATTTTACTTGCTACTCGTTCCCTGATGTATGTTAATGTCTGATGTTTTGTCTTTCCCCAGACACTCGGAATACTAAGATATTTTCCTCGATCCTTAGTTGCGGGAATGCCCATAGTGAGACCAACCATAGTTCTAACTTCTTCTGGAGTATTGACAGAGAAGAAAATACTGGATTTATCAAGGTTAGCCACCTAACCAGAAGCAGTACAGTGCATATTCAGGATATTTGCTAGATAGGTACAGTTTCTCTTACAAGCATACATATATAATAGGGTATCGTTAGCAAAGAAGCTATGAGTAAGCACAGGACAGGCATGACTCAATTTAACTCCTTTAATATGTCTATCATGTTGGCTCTTACTAATCATGATGGAAAGTATCTCAGTAACCAAAATAAACAAGTACAGCGAGAGAGGGTTCCCCTGGCGTAGGCCCCTACTAGGGGAGAAAGAGCTCATGTTCTCTCCAGTAATACAAATGTTCAATCTAACGGAGCTCGTACACTTCATAATAAGAGACACCCACTCATTACAAAATCTATATTGCATAAAACCACATTCTAGGAAATCCCACTCGACCCGGTTATATGCCTTGCTCATGTCCATTTTAAGGGAAAATTCATACTTACCCCCACATTTCTTACGACAAAGATAATGGTAGACCTCATGAGCAATAATAATATTATGATGAATACAGCTACCAGGTATAAATGCACTTTGATTTTGAGATATGCAAGCATCAAGCAACGAGCGCATTCTGTTAGCCATGAGCTTCAAAATGCTCTTATATGAGAAGTTACACAATCCAATAGGTCGAAAGTGAGACACATGTTCAGGTTTCTCCACCTTGGGGATAAGTGTAATGTTGGTCTCATTAATCCCATTTATCATAGATTTTCCTATAAAAAAATCTTGGACCATAGTACATATAGAATCACCAATTTCAGACCAAGCAGAATGATAAAATTTACCTGAGAAACGGTCAGGCCCTGGTGCTTTTGAGCTCCCAAGGCTAAAAGTAGTAGTTTTTATTTCTATGGTACAAAAAACTGGACTAGACCGGCTAGTCTGACAAAAAAATTGGCTAACCGGTCCCTGATTCGATCCGGTCTGGCACATGGGAAGGAGGGAGATCGACTAGGTCAACAACCCGGCCGGTTTTTGGTTGACTCGGCGAAACCGCAGAGTCAGGCGGTTTGGCCGAGTCAAAAATTTGCCTGCATAATTTTAAAACAAAAAAATCAGATGATCAGATTTAGATCGGATCAGAACATCAGATTCAGAAAGACTGAAACTCGGGCACGAAGTCTCCTCTCGCAGACGAAAATCAGGTGACGGCGACCCTGTGCCCTAAACCAGCGTCTAGCGATGATGGCGACCCTATACCCAGCCCAGTGTCTGACGCAACGACGACTTGCAGGAGATGGGAGATGCCAAGACTGTGGAGGTTGATGAAGAAAAGGTGATGATAGAATTTGGTTGCTGAAGATCTCATGGAAGGATCTGGAGATGATTTTTTTAAAATGAAAAGAATTGAAAAGGGAGGGTCTGAAGATGATTTCAGAGAAGAGAAAAAGAAAAATGGAAGATAAAAGAGATAACAAAGAAAAATCGAAGAAGATGATTTCAGAGAATAGTCTTACTTTAATGCTTTGGATTCCCAACACCTTTTATTAATATAAAACAATGGCACATGTATCAAGAATGAGTTGGCAACATAATATCAAATATAAGATATGACCACAAGAGTGTTGGCTGGAGGAAAAAACACAAGGATCAAGATCAAGGATAAGCAGATATCATTGCATTAGTGTATAAAGAAAGTATAAATGAAAGGTCAAAGATCAAGATGAAGAGAAAAGTAGATAAAAAAAAGAACAAATCTAAAAAAAAAAGATAATGAAAAAATTATTTAAAATGATATAATAATTACAAGAAAGAAGATATCATTATATAAGTATAGGTATCATAACTAATACTAATAGATTTTAAACATTTTTTTCTAATGATCTTCATTTTTATTTATAGAAGTTTAAAAATATATTAATATATATATTGTCACTAATAAATTGTACTATTTTAATATGACCAGTCCGACTACCGGTTAGACCCCGGTTGACCCATTAACCCTTGAACCTGTACCGTGACCGGTTCATTGCCCGATCTGATTTTTTATTCCTTGTTTATTTCCTCCTTTGAAATAGTCATCATAAGACCCTGGCTCATATCAGCAGAGATTTTAGAATCAATGAAACCCAAGACTGCATCCATTACTCGTGAACCAAAGGTGGCAAAATGATTCTGGAAAAAACTAGCAAGGTTATGTGTAATTGCATGTTTCTCCATTATCCAATTGCCATAATCATCTTTAATACATAAGATACTATTCCTCTGTCTCCGCTTAATAGTAGAAAGATGAAAGAATCGAGAACTTTTGTCTCCAGCTTCTAACCAATTAATGCGTGAAAGTTGCCACCAAAATTGCTCTTCCAAATCTAGAATTCTCTCAAGTGACAATTTTACATTAGACATAGCTCGCATACTCATGGGGTTCAAATCACCCTTAGTAAGATTAGCAAGTTGAGATTTTAATTGCTCAACCAGCTTGGTGATATTTGGGAATTCCTTCTTGCTCCACTTTGATAGATTATTCCTGCATCTCATTAATTTCTAGACAAAAGATTCAAGGGAAGATTGGTCATTTACTGGTATTGACCACCAGCTATCTTGCACGACTTGCAAAAAATTACCATGGGATGCCCAGGCTGACTCAAATCTAAAAACCTGAGTTTTTCGTTGAGAATCAAGCTGGCACTGAATAAAAAGAAGATGATGGTCGGATCCAACTGGTTCTATGTTAAAAAATTGAAGATTCGGGAACAACTCTCGTAACTGTAAATTGCCCAATGCCCTATCAATCCATTCTCGAATAGTTTCCTGACCTTCTCTATGGTTACACAAGGTGAAGCGATGCCCATTAAAACCCAAATCTAATAGTTCACGATCTGCCACAAAGCACTTAAAATTAAGGATCTTTCTCCAAACTCTCAGTCTACCACCATACTTCTCATCTTGAGATAGGATATCATTAAATTCCCCAAGACAAAGCCAAGAAGCATTAATATTTTTATCGATCCTGCGGACCTCTTGCCAACATAAAAGTCTTACATCTTCGTTAAGAGGGCCATAAATAAAAGTAATACACGCCGAAGTATTTAATACAGCTGATTCAACACTAGTATGAAAAATATTGGCAGATGAAAACAAAATGTTTACCATAACCAAATCGGACTACTAGAGTGCAAGGCCCCCACTTCTACCTAGAAGGTCAACAAGCCACTCTTCAGTAAAACCACACCTCCTTCTGACCTTCCTCACTACTCTTGCCTTCTGTTTAGTCTCCATCAAGAAGACTATATGGGGTTTTTTCCAGAAGCATTCTTCCTTTAAATTTCTGACTGTCAAGGCAACCTTAAGGCCTTGACAGTTCCAGGTTAAGAGATTCATGGCAAATAGGTGGTTGGTCCCATCCAACCACCAAGATTTGGGAAGAAGACTTTTTTGAACCTTATAACTACTGTCACTTATAATGAACCAGCTCTCTGGAAAATCAATTTCACTCGAAGCCAAAAAAACTACTAGACATACCGAACCTATCTACAATAGTGGAATGCCGAAGATAATTTTTAAGTGTTTGAATTTTTCTCCGTCGCCCCTTCTGGTGCCGAACCAATATTCCTTTTTGCTTGACTAAAACTTCACTATCATTATTGAAGAGTTTGTGTCGCCTCTTAGTCGTATCTGGGTCAATATCCTCCTTGTATGGTCTCTTGATATAGACACTATTAAGTGATACGTGTTTAGATGATCAATTAAATAATGCAAGTGTACACTGTCGTAATCAAGTAATATATAAGTAAATAGAGTATTGTTCCCACGAGGATTGAGCACTAAGTACCAAAATAGGTAATTTTAATTCTATTTAGTCGATCGATCAGTTGGTGATTGAGAGTACAAAATAAAAGAAAAAATAATTAAATATGAGTGTAGATGATAAGAAAGCAAATATGAGAAAAAAGCCCTAGGGGTCAGATTTCACTTAACAAATTCCGGATTGAATCACTTATCTATTCTAGCCCAATTTATTCCACATGATTAATAGTCGAGTTTCCCTAATTTAATTACTAGCCTCTTCCAAGGTCAAGCAATTCTATAATCAATTGCTAATCTAATATATTCCTATATGAATTTAAGCAATTAATCATGCATTAAGATTTATGAAACTCAGTAAGACTACACAACTCATATGAATATATTCCTATTTCATATGCAAGTTATGGTTTTAATTATAGGGTCTACACACATGTATCTCCTTCCGGTCTCAACATGCATATTGAAATCATTCAAAAGATGGCCAGTCAATCAAAAGCATTAAGAATAATAATTAAAACTCAATCATGAAGGAGAAATTCAAACTAGGTTTAATAAGTTAAGATTCAATCCGTCATTAGTAAGCTACGTCATCACCCTAGGAAAATGAAAGTTTAGCACATGATGAAATTAAAAACAAAACCAAAATAAATTGACATTATATAAAGCTAGAATGAAATCCATAAAAATACTGCATAAACTTGAATATTAAAATCTCAAACATAAATATACAACCAAAAGATGCATGAAAAATGAAGAAATCTAACCGTCCATTTAGGAGGTAAAACCTTCCATATAGGTGGTATGCAAAATGTAATAAAATCCTAAGCCTTCCAAGATGGAGGCATGCAATACATGAAATTAAATATAAGAAACAACACAAAGAACTCAAAAATGTTAGAGAAAGATCTCTCCCGGTCAGAGAAGGACCTCTCCCGGTCGGAGAAGAAAACCTCTGCTTCTCTTCCTCTCCTCCCCCCTTTGAGCTTAGCATTGATCTCTATTTATAGGGGAAAAACGTGTGCTACAGTACTGCTATAGTGATCTGGCGGGTGCTACAGTGCCGTTGACCTGCTACAGTGCCCCTGGCGGCTGCTACAGTGCCGTTGACCTGATACAGTGCTTTTATTTTGTTTATTTTATTTATTTATTTATTTATTATTATTATTTTTAAATGCTGTTTATTCCAAAAACAATATTTATTTATCAATCACACCTAAATTTATTATATTAAACGCAAATATCGTCCATAAAATCATCATATAAGGGAAAATAAATATGAAAATATTTTACTTATCATTAAGCCTAATAGACATAGTTGAAACTGGTGAGAGCCCATTGTGGGGAACAATTGCCTTTTGGTTTGATTCATCCTCACTTGGGAAATCTACATTGTATTCCACCTGCTCGATTCGGTTAACTAGTCTTTCACCATACACTAATGGGCATGTAGTATTGGCTTATTGAATTAATATCCACATCTTTAAGTTGGGCCCCACTCACCAGATGATTGTCTTGGGCATTAGAAATAGAAAGTTGCATATCACATGGCTGACTTTTAGCATCTTAACAATTAATTGTCTTAGTGCCTGCTTGGGTTAGCGGTGGAGAAGGAGCTTTTTTTACATATGGGCTTTTAGAAAAGTCAGATTATAGATGTGATTTGTGTTTGGATTGGCGGTAGTAGAAGTGACTTTTTTTCTAACCTTAAACGTGTTTGGATTAGTGTTTGAAAACCCTGTTTAGATGGGAAATGACTAAAAAGGGTATGAATCTTAATAAATACTACACACACACACACATTAGTTGTATATATTGTGATAATTGAAGTAAAAAAAATATTAAAAAATTTGATAAAATAAAACAAGTGAAATTATTATTGAAAAAACAAAGAAAAATACAAGAAAGTACTTAATAAAAAATGAATAAATTTCGCCCTTGAACACCACATTTAGCCCTTGTATACATTTTGGAAAACATTGAACCTAAAAAAACCTTCAGAGTAATATTGATTCTCAGCAAAAAATTTTGGAGCAAATTTGTACCTTAAACCCTTTTTTTAATACCTAACTTTTCAAATGTTTTTACATTTTTTTTAATAATTCAATTCTATATAAAATAACTAACATTTTGATATCTTATGAATATAAAATGGGATACTTAAATTTTTATGATTTTTCATAAAAAAAATCAAATTTGTCAATTTATATATATATAATTCAACCAAATTTTTGTCTTACTAATTCTTTTCGTAAAATTCTATTTAAACATAAATTCCATTGTACTAGTTAGCCGAATCTCCCATCTACAAAAATCAAGATAAAGGTGGCAAGTGGACAAACCCTACAACATCAAACAAAGCCATCTGCATTTTGTCTTTTTCCTTTTTCAGAAAGTATAAAATGTTTTTAATATATTTTGACGGCCCCTCACACTTGCTGTACTGATCAGGGCTTACTCAACAGTAATCATTCACCGTGATGAAGAGAGATATCAGACGCTATGAAAATGGGCTTTGAAAAAAGTCATATTTTTTATAAAAGTGCAGTGGCTATCAACTCTCTCCCAAACAGTTTATAATATGCCCATTGGGCTTTTTTCTTGAAAACGTGCGGCTACCCCCCTGAAACGCTATGCCAAGCAGGCCCTTAATAGCATATTCAAACATTGGCACGAGACCCGAGCGTTCATGAGTACTATTTTGAATCATGCTTCCCCCATTATTAGACTTTATTTTACCTCCACAATCTCCGCTTTTTTTACTAGAATCACACCAAGGATTTGCTACTCCACTTTTAGCAACTTTGCTGCCCGGCAATCTATTCCAGTGAAACCTGTGTGACTGAGCTTTCTTGTCTATGAACTTGGCTTCAATCCAATCCTCCTTACAAACCTCCAACACATCCTCAAAGGTACGTACTGGGGTTGCATTAAGCCAGCTACCAAATTCACACTCTGTCTCATCATTTCCTCTTGAAATATTGGGATCCGTACAACCCCGTCCTTCGTGGCCAATGCGTCCACATTTGTAGCAAAAATTCTGCAACCTCTCATATCAAACCATGGCCCAGGTAGGATCCTTCTCCTCGTGGGAACCCAAAAACCTGTAGTCAGGGGTTCATCAAGAAGAATGAGAGTCCTAACTCGAATAAAACTTCTTACTAATGTCCCATCTACCACTGGCCTTTCATAAAACATAGTCTCCTCTATTGCATCTTCAAGGGTCTTCGCATTAGAATTCTCAAGTGCCTCCAATGGAAGACCATGAAATTGTATCCAAAAAAGGCACGGTACTAAAGTTTACATCTTTAAGAACCATATAGTCTTCCCAGATTTGAAGATTCAAAAGCTGACCTTGTATGGACTATGGCCTGCCTTTGAGAACACGGGCATAGTCATCATTATCATTAAACATGAAAAGAAAAATTAGTTGACTCCAATCAAGATCGTGCACCTCTACCTCTTCATCGAATTGCCACCCCTTCTTGATCATAGAAACAACTGAGGGAACATTCATGTTTTTACTAGTTAATATCTTCCCAACTAAGGTACCCCTTGCTTTTCAGCCTTCTAATCTAATTTTAAAACTGCCTGCTTTGGCTTCTTAAAACCACTACTTTGAGCCACCTCCATACCTCCAAACACTCCACCGAAACACACACACACACACACACTCAGAAAACTCACATGGAAAAAGGAAAGATGAAGAGCTAGAAACCTGCTAGGTGCTCAAATAACACCGGCCAACTGACACACAAGGTGTCTTACGGACTCTTACGAAAGGAGAGAAAAGGGACTCTCATGAGAGGAGAGAGACTTCTCATATTTCATCAAAATATGAGTACTTGAATTTTATTATCAGTTGTTCCCCTCAATATGATTTTTTATTTCATTCACAGTATAGTTCTTTTAACATTTTTTATCATTTATCCACTCTTGAATTGTATTAATCAGTTTCTCCCCTCCATATGATTTTTTATTTCATTCACAATATAATTCTTTTAACATTTTTTTATCATTTATCCACATTTATCCATGAGGCTTGAGTCCTCAAATTTTGAAACTTTTTCTATTTAAGAATTTTTACTTTGTACGAAGATGGTATCAGGTTGTTTGACACACATAATATATCATCAAATAAGATGAATATGGTTGAAAAAATGATTTTATAAATATAAAATCTAACTAGTTTTGTAGAACTGTTCATACAAAAAAATAAATTAATATGCTATTTTTCTTAGTAAATAACCCTATTTATTTAGCTTGCATCTCATAAAAATAATCCTTCTCACTTTAATTTTTTATTTTTTATTTTCTTTTAATTTTTGTTTCCTCTAAAGTGGTGGTTGAAAAATGAAGGAAAATTTGGCTTTTGTTAACGGGGCTCTAATTTTTTTCGGAAAACCAAAAAAGAAAAAATCCCTTAAGACACGGGTTGTTGACATTAATGAATAAAAAATGATGGAAGCTTGTTTTACAAAAGAATTTTGATCAGAAAAACATGTGGTTTTGGATTTTAAAGAGAAGAAGTGACAAAGCCATAGAAAGAGTCAAAACCACGATGAAGTGAATCAAGTGTGGCTAGGTAACGCCTACTTTGTTACTATGATTTGGCATCAAACCCTATATGAGTTTGAATCCACCCGTCCAAGGACAAACCCCTTAAGAGAGGGGACAAACCCCTTAAGAGAGGGGAATAATATGTACGGCTCTAGGGTGTGGATTGTGCTCAATTAAGTGGCACCTAAAGTCGGAGGAAACTGAGTGTGTATTTGGATTACCTTTTTTTTTAATAATTTTTATGATTTATGAGGTAAGTGTGTAAGAAAAATTTTGTCTTGGATTGTGCAAACCATAGTTTGAAATCATGGTTTTGATGCTTGCCAAACACATCATGAGCCTATGTCTGATACCAAACCTTAGGTGATTATGAGCATTGCTCAATCTCTAAACGACATAAACATTTGTTTTTTTCCCTAGTTGCATAATTTAGTCCTTCACAAATCTCATGTGGAAATATTGATGAAAGCAGTAGCTAATAAGAATGTGTGTATGGAGCTTGACAGTATGGGAACCGTGGATACACGGGAGGGGTTTTAATTTAAGTCAAGTTTGGTAGGTTTTCGCTTTGAAGATCCTACAATGTAATTTAGTTTTTTTTTCTTTGCATAAATATAATTGTGGCTTAGTTTTCAAAGAAGCAGGGATTAATATTAATTATTTTAAATTCAGATATTAAAATATTAATTATTTCACCTCATATTGTTGAAGTTATACTTTTAATTAAGAGATAAAATCTTGAGTGTAGAATTAATTTAGATATTGAGAATCCTATTTAGACACTATTTGAATTTCGTACACAATATGGATTTAACAGGATCTTGACTTGCAATTACAAAGATCTATTAGAAGCTCTCCAACTGGTAGGAAGCTAGATATCCATTGAAAAACACATATATAATGACGCGATGGATATGATCTACTCCAATTGAGATATCAAAGTCAGATATGCATCATTCCGAATTATTCAATATGTTCACTAGGTAGCAAAGGAAGCTCAACCTTTATTTAAAGGAAGTCATTTTTAAATTTTTAGTGAAACTTCAGTGATTTGATACTTTTTCAAGGTAGCCTTTAAGTTTTGAGCCTTAAGTTTCTTGTACAAGTTTAATTATTTGAGAGTGCAATCAATTACTCCTCTGGTCCATAGTATAAAACATAATTGATTTTTTTTTAAGAGATTGGATAGCTTATTTTTAATTTATTAGTGCTTATAAATCGTGATTTCCGGTATATGAGGTAAGTATGTAACAGAGATTTTATCTCCACTTATGTAATAAACACTAGGGTGTGTTTCGTTTGAGGGGAGGGGAGGAAGGGAATGAGAGGATGGGTAAATTACCTTTTTGAGTTGAAAGAATTTAAATTTTGGGCGGGAACCCAAAATTTCAAAAGAATGAGAAAGTAAATTTTGGGCGGGAAACCAAAATTTAAAAAAATGAGAGGGTAAATTTTAGGTTTCTTTTGTCCAAAATGGTAATTTCTCCACCTTAATCATATCATATGTTGTTTATTATTTGATTATATATATTAGTTTTTAAGTTAGATAAATTAATTTAGTATAAAAAAGATGAATATCAATACTTTAAAATAATTTATTTAGTTTCTTTAATATCTCTAAGAAAAGTTAACTATGTCTTATATTAAGGATTGGAGGAGTATTATTGGATTGAGTTCAAATAAAAGTGGAGTATATACTCTCACTTTTCTCCACCCTCAATATGGTTTTTTTTTAGGAAAAACTAATCTTTTGGTCCTTATAGTTTTGACTTACTTTTAGCTCGATCCCTAAATTTTGACTCAGTGCAACAAGGTCTCTATAGTTTTAACAATTTTATAATTTAGTTCCTATGTTTTAAAAGAAATAAAATTATATATTTAATAAAGGCAGAGACTAAAATATAAAATGGTTATAATTATAGGAATCGAATTGCAACGAGTCAAAATTTAAGGATTAAGTTACAACTGAGTTTAAACTTTAGGGACCAAAAGATTATTTTTTTCCTTTTTTTTTTATTCACATTCTTTTAACATTTTTTATCACTTATCCACGAGGCTTGAGTCTTCAAAGTTTGAAACTTTTTTCTATTTAACAATTTTTACTTCCTAAGGAAATAATATCTTGTTGCAGGTTGTTTGACACGTACATAATATAACACTTTTCTATTTTCTTTTAATCAATATTGGGTTTTGTTTTATATAAAGTGGTTGTTGAGATGTGGAGAAAAAAATGGCTTTGGTTAATCGGACGAAAACAAAAAAGGAAAAATTCCTCAAGACACGCTGATTGTTGACATTAATAAATATGAAATTATGTTGGTTTTACAGAAACATTTTGGTCATAAAAAAACAAGGTATTAAAATTCGGATCAGATACTAAATCGGTCAGGGTACTGGGTTAAGGGTCAGTGGATCAAATTAGGGTCAAACCGATGAAATATTGCAAATTTTAAGTTTATTCATATGAAATTCTAAAAAAATTTAAAAAAAAAAAAAGACTGACCCCAAACCGGACCGGTTTTCTGATAGGTTCACGAACCGGTAAAAAAATGGGATTAGTTGGGTATATCTAATCCCATGGGGTATATCTAATCCCATGGGGTTTTGGATCTAAAAGGGAGGAAAAACAGACAAAAGAAACCAAAGGCTATGGAAAGAGTCAAAATCACAACCAATAATTGCGCAATAACCAACCACATCAAGAAAACTAACACTAACTTAAGGATATTACCGAATTAGAAATGGTGAAATGGAAAGGCAACATTTTCTATAGCACACAGAGAGAGAAAGGACAAGAGAGACTGCAACAAAGCAATCTCTCTTTCTTGGATCTCTGAAAACAAAACAAAAACACAAACACATTGCCATTCAAATTTTGTCGTCAACATAACAATCTATCCATTTCCTCCTCCTCCTTCTCCTATTTTTCCTTCTTGTATCAGATTCTCATTGGTTTCTTCCTCTGAATGCACACAATGAGTCAACTTCGAGCAGTTTCAGCCCCAGATTTAATGCCTTCTTCGAGCAGCATTGCACAATCAGAACCCGCACGCGAAGAAAATGTTGGTTTAGAAGGTAATCAATCTAATATGTTAGATTCAGTACATTTATTTTTGGCCAGAACCTGCATGACAAGATTGAATCTATCATATTGTATTCAATCAGAAAACCAATGGAACAATTTATCTAATATAGGAATATATCAGAGAAAGAAAGCACACAATAGCCCTGTTATATCATAATGCATTGTTCATCTTTCTCTGTTGTTTCTAAATTTGCCATATATACATAGGGGTTGCCACCAATGTGAAGCTGTTGCTGAAATTAATTCAAGATCATAATGTGGGTAACTCAAAAGATAATTTGGAGCGCAAAACTCATAGGGTGTCAGGAATGATTTCTATCATAGATGAAGTTAAGAACAGGATTCAAAAGATTCAGACAACTTCAAGGAGAAGAGCTGAACTTAGGCGATGCAACACCGATCTTAAGCCTAATGTTCCGAGCCCGAGGGAGAGAAAAGCTCCTGAACTCATAACAGATGAGAAAGAAAGGCTAAGGAGAGAGCTTCATGCAAGCTTGGTAGCAAGACAGAGCATTCAAGCCATATGTTCAAGTTTGGGGAAAGAGAAGCAAATAATGGCAGCAGAACTTGCAAGGAAGGCTCAAGAATTGTCAGAATTGGAGGACTATATTATTGATCTAAAAGATCAGAACCATATGTTGATGGAGAAGTTGCGCTCTTACAGCTTAGAACGCAAAGAGAGGAGTAGTGAAATGGAAAGGCAAGGCAACATGGCAATGCAAGAGAGAAACAAGGAACTCTCAGAGCAACTCCTAAAGGTCCATGATGATTTTCAATCACTGGAGAAACAATTCCAAGAAACACAAGAGGAGAACACGCAGATCCTTGGTACAATGGAGGAAATGGACGTCGAAGTTCAAGCAGGCATTAACAAGATACATGGCTTCAAGGAAAAAATGGCAACAAATGGAGAAGACAACCTCAATATCAAAGAGAACATTTCAGCTTTAGAGCATATGCTTGAATCTCTCAGCTTGAAAATTTCAAAACATAGGCAAAAGCAAACATGGCAACATTAATACAAAAAACTCAACATGGACTAGGTAGAGGCGGAGATAAGAGATGAACTTTAGATCATTATTCACTCTTCGCCTACCTCATTACTCAATTCCAGTTCTAGAAAGCACTCTTAGAACATGAAAAGAGAAGAAGCCATGGATAAAATAGTTTGCCTCTGATAATAGTTCATATTATCAGGGTGAGGAGATGAGTCAAAGAAGAGGAGATTAGTAACCTTGCACATATTCCTGAAACTTCAGCTTTTTGTGTGTCCACAGGCACAAGAGTTGTATATTCTGGATTCTTTCCTTTTCTTTGTACTCTGCCTGCAGTCCCAAACCCAAGCTTTGTTCAGCTTATGTTTCTCTAGGAAAGAAAACTTGAGGACCTCACGTGGCTGTTTATTAACCTTGTAATTGATATATAAAGCTATGTATGTAACTAATTATCCAGGATGTATATCTCCATATGCTTGCTTTTATTACAAGCATTATACATCTTTGTGCAATTATATTTATAACTGCTTGCTATTGACTTCAAAACCATTTTTGTACATCTCAGTATAGTGGACATTTAAGAACATAAATAGGGTATGAATTCTTCCCATGATGCAACAATCCACTACTCCCAAACACATACAAACACAAAATTTATATCCATGTACATGAATCAGAAATTGGAAGCATGTATATTTTATTGAACAAGGGTTTGCAACCTACAGGCTGCTATAGAATCTAAAATCCACGTATTACTCGCCGCTTTTGAACCAGTTGAACTTGCCAAAGCCTCCGCATCATTTCGCCTTTGACTGAGAATTGTTTTCCTTTTTAAGGGATCAAATTTGTCAGGAAGTTCGAGACTGTAAATAATGAAGGTTTGGGATGGATGCCTATCTGGTGATAATGCTTTTTGGTCACGACATAATGGTTTTCTGTGCAGAAATGTCCCTCCAGCAGCGGTGACAAGGTCCTGTAAATAACCCTTGTAGGATGGCATAAAATCACCCATAAAATAGAACTTGTAGCCATCAAAAAGCTTTGGTTGCTGCATTCGTAGAAACAAAAGATGGTGCATGTTAGCACACAAGTAAACATTTAGTATTGATTTTTTCACCCAAACATAAAGCATTTAGTGTTGATTTTAATAAATGCATATTTTCAAACCTATAGTTGGGTTTTCATCATTCACACTTCAATGATAACATTGAGATCAGGTGCTATAACTTGATAGACTACAGTCAAGATTTTGTGTTGCCAACGACTAAACTCTAGATCAACAAGCATATACCAATTACCAAACCGTCAAGCATATAAAACATATTCACAATATACTCACTCCCTACAGTCCCAACACAATTTGAACTTTAAAGGTAGCAATTGGTTGCTATTTATTCTGGTTTGCAGATACTGAGGTAGGATTTTAGCCCTCTAGTCGATGTTTCGTTCTTTTTTTCAAGAAAGTACGGCTTCTTGAGCAGGATAGGGACCAAAAAGGAAAAAGGTTGTTCACCTTTGCATTTTCTTCTCTTTCTTATAGACATTGCTTATATGTTATATTGATAAAATTCCTTCCCCCCCAAAGAAAAATTAAAAAATATCGCCAAAACCATAGAAAAACCAACCTTATTCAATGCTCTTAGTCGTCCAAGACGAGGGCCATCCTGGATTCCATGGATGTCAACCGTAATTTCATAACGCTCCTCATCAACAGGTTCCATTGCTTGCATGCACGCTTTAATCCCTGCTTAGCACCGCAAATCCACCCCCAACCCCGCCAAAGAAAAAATAATTATTACAAATCGGGAAAAAGGAAGACAAACCTTATTATGGTATTTAGTACTATAAAAAGAATATAAATAACGTAACTTGCAGAAAAGAATAGAACTTACATTCCACATTGAGAATCCACTTTCCCTCGAGGATACCCAGCAGCACTTTGAGGGTTCTTTTGCATGCCCCATTATCATCTGTTGATGCTATCACATGTGTCACAATTGCATCCCACTTTTTCAAAACTGTAACCTTGGTAACTCTTTCAAATTCAGAAACAACATCCTACAGAATTTAACCATGGTAAAATAGGAATTAGATTTATTCAAAAAGAAAGTATCAATGTGATTCCTCAAGAAAAGATAATACCCTCTCCGGTCCAGATAAAGCTGAACAGCAGAGAACAATTTTCTTATATGACCAACGAGCATTCAGATTTTGGACACTAGGTTCATCCTTGCCAGCGGTGTTGTTGCGCTGATTTCTTCGTCTGACAAAAGGGTAAACAGAACGACATTTAAAGTTGAAAGCGTTTTAAATAATAGGTGTTAACTTTCTAGATAATCCAGAGGATATCGTGGCATTGGCTTACTCTCTAGCTGTACATTTGTTGCTTCTGTTTTGGATTCCAGTACTTTCACAAGGCAACTTCAAAGAAGCATGAAGAGGACAGAGCATAACAAAGTTATCCTGAACAGTAAAGTAAATGGGTTGAATTAGACAACTTCTATAAGTGGGATGCAATGTTAGGTGCAATTTGATGTTTACCACATACCATATCCCATCGACACTGAGAAGTACACTTGGCACAAGTAACGTGAAAGCTCCTGCGACAACTTTTTTCAAAACAACCTAGCGCCGCCCCCTTAAGCCCACAGAAACTACATTTAATTCTTCGACTTCTGTTTATTTCAGCCTCAAGATTAATTGCAACATCATCATCAAAATATACATTGGGGGCCCTGTGCATGTATAAAACAGTTCAACGGCAGTGAACATATTAAACTCACAAGGCCGAGTTCAAACTAGAACAAAATAAATGAACTTTAACAAATCTATAAAAGATTATTGTTTATTTTCAAGAAGAATGATAAATCGTAGTTTCACTTATTGGCATGACATTATGATGGAGAGAGATATGATGCTCTTCTGAATAAGCACAAGCTCAAAACCAACATGAATATACTCCATGCTAACTTAATATGACACAAGGTACCATTGCTAAAACAATGATATTACTTGAGTAAAGATTCCTTACCATTCAGCGCAATTCCTGTGAGAATGTATGACTTTTGATCCTCCTTCATGATCTGCAGCAACAGGCTTGCCCTTATAGTAATGCACCGTCTGGCCAGAAGCCTGTATTTTGGTTTAAAGACACCAAGTTTGAGTTCATCTATATTGATATCAAGCTAGCGGCAACATAGAGCGGGAAAGTAGCTCAGGGGAGAAAATGTATATGGTGTTATAGACAATATGCGAACAAGCGTTCTTACCTCTGATTCCTCTGAAGAGAGACAGAAAGCGCATTGGAACTTCTTGTTATGGGTCTCACATTTCCGTAAAACTACTTGATCAGTCCCAGGACGGTGTTTCTCTTTTAATGATTCACTCAGAGCCCCACTTTCAGGGTTTTGATGAATCCTCTCGGCAGGCTGAATTTTTTCACCATGTGCCTGCTGGGAGATGCAATCAGATGAAACTTTTAACCTTTTATTATTCTTTAATTCTCTGTTGTAGGACTTGGATTTTCTGCCATAACTGATTTCTATTTGCCTGCTGCTGAACGGCTTTCCATTATTATCCATCTGGAGACTTAGAGAAGGTGATTGAAAACCAGAATACTCATTGTTAAAGTTTTGCATTGAAGATGAGTCTTCAACTATGTTTCGTAAATTATCCAGCTTTTGTTTCCCAGACCCTTTCCTCTGGCTTTTCTTAGAATTTTTCAGATTATAATCCTTATCATGTTCTTGTTTACATGATGAAGCGGGTGAATCATTTACTATCTTTGCTTCCCCGTTACCAATAATTCCAGATATATCAGAAAGTGCTCGAGCAGTTTGAGGTGTTGGCTTTGAAGTGGTATTGGAACGAGCTTTCTTACCTCTTCTATTTGTCCTCCCCTGATTTGAAGAATCAGGTTTATTATCCCATGTTTGCTCGTGACTGACTTTTGATAATCTCTCTGGAACGAAATCAGTGCCATTAACTGAGACTCCATGTTTTTCAGTCTGCTCTTCCTGGGGTTTTTCTGTTGCCTTCCTGCCTCTCTTTCTTGTATTCTTTTGAAGAGAAGCCAACCCAGGTGTCACCGTGTTCAAATCTTTTCCTTGTTTCATATTCTCAAATTTTGTGTTCTCAGCACGTAATTGATTTGCTTCAAGGTCCAGGGAGTCAGGTACATAATCCTTCACTTGATTTTCGTTAGCCTCACCAGTATCTTCAACCTGAAAATAATGCAATTCATAGAATAAATTAGTAGATAAGATCCTAAGTTAAGTTCGAGGAAACTGTGACTATTGGTCATCCACTACCTGCATCCTGAAGGGACTTGAGCATAATTCAGGGGAGCAAGGCCTTTGTGTCCATTCAAACATCTCACTATCAAATATATCAACGAAAGTTTTATCTTGTACATCATCCTACATAACAATAACAAGAATTAATATTATAGCATGATCCACACTCAAGTCGTAGCTAAATCTTAACTATTCAACCTGTTTCAGTTTCTACTTAGCCAAATAGAAGAGTTCGGGGCGAAAATACATGATGAACAATTAAGCTGATTTTTGAAGTTGAGTGATTTCTGCAAGGTTAGTTTTCATAAATTGTCAATAATCAAGTAGCCTCAGAAGTCGTCAACTAATCTAAGTATTCAGAACACGTATCAGTGATTAATTTCACCGTTTTCTTAACGGATATATAACCGTAACAGCTAATACTTCAATTAACAAAAAATTAAGGAATTCTTTCTACTTAGCAAGTTGTAATGTGCATGATATAAACTTACTGCTGGAGTCGCTTTAGAAGGGTTTTCATCATCAGAGTCCTTGAGATCACTGAATGAAGGAAGATTTGGCGTTGGTGTATAGCTGAGTTTTTCCTCAACGGTGCCCTGAGTTGACTTTTCTCCATCTTTTTCATCTCTTAACCAAAAGAAGGGTGAAAGAGCTACTTGTTCCTCATTTCTGATAGGCTTCTTCTTTGACGTGGCCAAACCCTCTTTTACTCCCTCTTTGATAATTTCACTTAGAGAAGGCCTAAGCTCTGCATTCTTAAATGGAGTTTTTGAAAGAGGACTCTGGGGTACCTGAACCCTTTTCTTTGTTGGAAAGGTAGGTTTTACAGAGTCAGCATCAGAATTCTTCTTGCTGGCCTCAGTCTCTTTCCTTGATGCTTTCCTTTTGCGGGTCTCTTTTGTCTCTGAATAATTTTGACAAGCATCACCAGCAACCTTCACACCACAATTGGTGTCACCATCACATTGCTTTTCTCCATCTGCAAGAACGTGTAGGTACATTATCAAAAGGGGATAAGAATACGGCATAAGCTATATGATATCAAAGGCCCAAACCAAAGCATGATTTGAAGACGAATGTGTGTGAAACTTTACATGCAAGGGAACAGAAAAGCAGCTATGTGCCCAACGGATGACAAACTAAAGGCATATCTTTCGCATGTCATTATCACAAACAAATTTTGTCTGTAGCTATAAGACTGTAATAGCATATACGATGAGCTATAACCAAGGGATGATTATAAAATTCAAATTAAAATTTGCAGTCCGTAACTGGGCCATTTTCCTGGAGAAAAAAATCGACACAGGTGCAAATCATTGTTTTAGTCTGACTAGTTGCCCTTTATAATGATTCATGGACATAAACAAGAAGCAAATAAAACTCAAAATTTGCTAGTTGAGAAGCATACAAGGACTGGATCAGGAAGGAATTTTGTAAGCAAACCTGAACTATCCACTATCAGAATCATTTTCCAAATATTGAGATCATCAACAGAAAAAACATAGAAGCAAAAGTACCTAATAATTTAGCACCTGGTACGTTCTGAGTGACAAATAGGTTAACTCCCGAAGAAACTTCCATGCTTTTGTAGATACCGACCAAGCTATCCATATGAGGAGCAGCGCGAATCTCTTCACAAAGAATTATATTGTTCGTGATTAAGCCACTAAATACTGAAATCCTAGAAATAGCAGCATAAATGGGGACATAAAATCTGGTGGTGATGCCTTATTTACATTGAAATTATATATAGACATTTCACAGCATCCAAAAACCAAGTTGATATAACCCAACAAAATGAGAGAGTAGAAATTATTTCATACAAAAATCATAAAAACAAAGGTCTTTGATGGAATTGACAGAGTACACAAGTAAACCGAAAGTTTTGAGCAATAACGGGCTCTTTTTTCACCAATAAACGGTGCTCATAATTATACAATGCTGACATAAAATTAGTTGTTAAGGCAATCAAGCAAACACAGTCGTGCGCATATCAAGTTGACACCATTTCAGATACCTATATTTTCTAATCCAGATTTTTTTCTGGAGCTAAGAACTTTTTTTCATTTATAGGGGTAGGAGCACTAATGGCTTGAAGATACAAACAAGATTGAACTCGCAATCTTTTACTCATAGAAGAACTTCCATCCCACTAAGCCACAAGACCATTGGTAGAACCAAGAAGGCTTGGATGTGATTGTCTAGTTGTAAAAAAAGACTAGGATTTTAAAAGTTTTTAAAACATTGTGAAAAATTAACTCCTGTATCAGGCTAATAGTATACACTCAAATTGGCACATATTCCCCTGCAATTGAACTGAAATTACTGAGGGCCTTAAGGAATGTTTAGATGGAATCTTAGCATCACAATAACCAATTCATTTTCTTACAGCACTAAGCTTTGTGCAGTAAGATCTCCACTGTCAAACATGGAATACCATGATCTTCCTTGCGCTTTAAGAGTAAACATTATATTTTGAAATAAGTAAAAGAAAACATAATAACAAACTAGAGAACAAGAACCTTAGGTCAAGCACGCAAAAGCCCCACGAAGAAACAAAACGAACATTTCAGTCCAAAAGAAAATAAGTATTCAAATTGCGGCCTTCAAAACTTCTGTCCTTGGCTCAAATATACAAGCAAGAAACATCAAAAAGGAAAGAAAATATCCTTAAACATGCTAGGATCGTATTTGCCCGGGAAGTTCATATTGACTATTCACAAGAAAATTATTTGCAAGTTTGTAACTATTAAAAAGCACTAAAATTGAGTGCATATTTAGCCACACAATCAACAGTTCTTCACGGAATAATGTATCATTCAAGAACGTTGAATTAGTTTTTCCTCAATGCAAGTCTGTAACCTATTATCTACATATGAAATCATGAAAGTTACCTCGTCGCTGGAAGGGCACTTTACACACAGGGCAACCAGAACCTGATTTCATTGATTTCAGAATACATGAACTGAAAGCAAGCGGAAAAATTACTTTCAGTATCCTCAATTATTTAAGCAAGAAAAAATTACCATCTATAAAATAGATAATGCTACTTACTTGCAGAATACATGATTGCATGTAAGAGAAACTGCAGAATTCAGTAAACTCCAACTGCATATTCAGTACAACGCGTAAAAATCAGCTAATTATATCCCAAGAAAGTTGTTTCAAATTTCAGCCCGTTTGAAATTTACAGCAAATATGGTTCTTATTCTTTCTTTAGATAATTAATTTCAAATTTGAACCCCTTTGAATACGTAATTGTTTCAAATTTCAATAGGTCGCCCAATAGCATACTACTTTATTATGGCCATTACAGCTATAATGAAGGGAGAAAGTAAATGGGACAGCGTTCGTGATTCCTTTCCAAAAGTATCGCTGATAAAAAAATATTACGGAAACAAGGGTTGGCTTCAAAAGCTAATCGGGTAGAGTTTTTACATTCATTTTCTTCTTGGGACAACCTACAAACAAAATAAAAACCGGTGGGAGATAAAAACACAGTTAAGATGTAGATGAATAAAGGAATCAGGTTCCTATTTTCTGCAAGAGGTCAAAGCTGAGAGCAAGATGGATCACACGCCAAATCCCAGGTGAACAGAACAGAAGAAATGATAAAGAATCACATACCAAATGGGACACTTGAGTTCTCTGCCCATCTGCTCCAGATGAGTCGGATCACCCATTATCGATCAAAAAGCGAGAGACAGAGAGTAACAGAGGAAGAAGATGAAGAACGAGGAAAGCGAAAACGAGTGGCTGAATCAGAAGCTGAACGAGAGAAGCGATAGAAGCTTGAAGTGGAAGTCAAAAGCAAGAGGCGCATAAGAGATTTAGTATTCAAATTTCGATCAAATTTTTAAACTTGAACCAGCCCGCGTTCGATTATCACGCGCCAATTTCTTTTAATCGCTGGCGGGGAACATAATTTTATTCTTTTTTTTTTTTTTGTTACAATGATTTTATTCTTTATTTCTTGGGAAAATCCCCGATTATCACTTTCTTTTCTTGGGTCGTTCCCATTTGGGCCTCAAAATTTTGGTAGACAAAAGTATAACTAGTTTTAAAAAAACGGTTTTTGCCCACAGTTAGAAACGTTGTGACGTTGTATAAAAAAAATTTTGTATTTGCGACATAATTTTTGTGACTTTATTTAAAAAAATACGGTTCGAATTGAACATGAAAAAAAAAAAGAAATAGGAAAAATTGCCAAAAAATTTCTCATTAGGCTATTAATTATTTATTAGCCAAAGGTACTTAAAATTTGTTGAAGAACCCAGACACAACACATTTTCAACGAGCGTAACTCTTCTTTAACTTTGTATAATTTCTCTTCATCTATGTCCAAGATAAATAATTATTGCACATAACTGAAGATATATTGCATACAGTTGAAGAAGAGTTGCGTCCGCTAAAAATAATTTGCATCCGCTCAAAGAGTTGGTTCTTTAGATGCCCTCAGGCAATAAATTTTGCAATGAGAAATTTTTTAAGGAAATAATGAATTCTATATATGTCAACACCTGTTTCTATTTCGATAATCGAAAAGTAATAAAGGTAAGATTTCGTGGGCATATAGAAAAGTACAATTATACTGATAAAAATATTTGTTTACAATCCCAACGTTGTTTGTCAACGAAATACGGAAAATACAGAAATACAGTGGAAATTCAAACGTTTACAGGATTTCCCAAAATATCTTAAACATAAACTAATTATAACCACCAGCCTTGACCTTGCCTCGAGACACATGCCAATCACTTCTCGGCATCTACGCCTTTACCTTTCGATTCACTGGCACCCGTGAGATGTTTATTTAAAAATAGGGTGAGATTCCGAAGAATCTCAGTAGAAACATGCTATCGTTCATAGAAAATGCGAAAAGTAAATATGATATATGCACCAAGGTATGCACCAATTAATGAACAATATAAACACATCATCATCATGTATACATGCATAGGGTCCAGCCCTACAATCTACACCGGTTGGTATTCCGCCAACTCCCAGTGTAAGTGCACCTCGGCACTAAATGCCCCCTCTAGGCAAATCATGTTGATTAATTAAGCGCATTAACAAATAATGGCATCCACACAATCACATAACCATGGCATGATATATGAAGGATAATGTTCCTACCTCAAAGCTTTATAAACCCCTTTTTAGATGTGCTCGTAAAACGTGTCGTGTCCGGCTTCCAACTCAATCCTAAAATATTAAATGTACAAGAAATAGATCATAACCTATCCAAGTATCATTTTAAACTCTTCCATAGTGTTTCTTGTAGTTATATTAATTTATGGTGAAAATTTATCAAAATGCCCCCGGACCTCGGCAATGCCCCGCCGACCCAACCCAATGGCACGTTTTCCCAAAATTTTGATTAGGGTTATTTTGATGTATTTTCGCCCAAGGAATCCATTTTTAAGCTTGAAATTGCCAAATTCATTGTCAAATTATAAAAATACCCTTGACATGCCCGATTTAGGGATTTTAGTGGTGTTTTCGTACTATGCTTTTTCGGCATTTTTCGAAAAAGTGACCAACTGTAACCCCACCTATTTTTACCCACTGAATCCAATGGAATCATATATTTCATGAAAATCCAGCTCCTACCCCTCAGAACAGTGCTGGCCGAAATATTGGTAAGAAATTGGAAAAATTGTTCTTTTGTGTTTTAGCTTCCAAAACTTGTACTTTTCCACTTCTCATATTTTATTAACTCATTTAAACACTTCTTAACCATGATTTAAAGGAATTTGGGCAACATAACCTTAGGATTATGGCTTTTCCAAATTTACAACTCAACCAAAAATTATCAAATCAACAGCAAACGTCAATATCAACTTCATACAAGTATATATTTGAGTTTGGTGTAGTTACCTCTTAGGCTTCTTGATTTCTCTCACTCTATATGTCTCCTCTCTCTTCTCCTTGAGCCAAGAATGAGTCTTGAAGATCATGTATTCATGAAGGAACAAGGTTTAGAGAAGGATTTTTCATGCATGCTTATAAAAAAAGGCTTTAAGAGACAACACTTACCTTAATCTTCTTTTTTCTTCTCTCTAATTCCCAAGACCTCTTCAAAGCTCTGTCTCTCTGATATATCCCGATTTTATCATAATATTGAATATCATATTTAGGGATTTTATCATTAATTTTTGGGTTAAATAGCATTTATTATGATTAAATTGAATGAAAGATAAATGTGTGAAAATAAATCTTAAAAAGCATATATTTGTTATAATCTTGTAATTACTTTTTAAAATTTGAATTTTGAATAAAGATATTACAAGATATTGACCTGAATTGTAGGTCACATTGGAAAAGGAGGAGCTGAGGGACTAAATTGTAAAGATTTTTCAAGGACTGCAACAGAAAATAAAACTCTGCATGTGGCTATAAGGCAATTTTGACAGGAAACAGGGTACTTTTCTGTAATATTATCTCTCAATTTCAGGTGGGAAAATATCAGAGATAATTACAGAAAAGTACCCCTAATTTACAAAACGCCATTTGGGTCCCAAAATACGCACATCACCGCTGGAACAGATTCATCTGCTCTCAGAGGAAATTACAGAACAGGACCCCGAATTCAAGAATTGCTATTTTGGTCTCAATATTCGGAAATCAGCGTTCTTTACTCCTGAAACTGATTTTTTTCCAAATTCTCTCATAGAATCTTGAGGAAAATCAGATCTAAATATTTCCTGGAAGATTATATCCCAAATTTAAAGGGATTTGACCTAGATTTCAAAGAGAAAAGGGATCTAAAATTAGAGAAGAGGGGAGACACAGCCGCACACGAGAACTGAGCCACAGACGAAAACGGGAATCGCAGCACCAGAACTCAGAACAGAACGCAGCCAAGAGCGCAGCACCAGCGGAGACGCACCAGAACCAGCGGAGACGCGCACAGCCACAGCAGACACAGACGAGAACGAGATACACCAGACGCAGTGGCAAACGCTAGAGAAGGAGAACAAAGACCAAGCTTCACCAACCCTTTCATCATCTTCTTCTTCAATTATCCCAATTCAATGGATTCTTGGTGCATTCAAAATGTTGCAGCTGTGATGAACTCCATGATAAGAGGCTAAATTCCTTCTTGCTTCTTGGAGATGGAAGACTGGTTTGAGCTCCAGAGATATATTCAGGGGAGTTAATTGTTTTAATCTTTTTTATTTAATTATGTAACGAATTTCCTGAGTTAAGATTTTATGTTATATGATTAATTTACTGAGATTGCGAGTTGTTTATCTTAGTATTGATTGAACAATTGTGATTTAGATTGGTTTATGTGGTTTGAGATTTAAATTTTTATATTTCCTTTTGGTTTAATGTGGTTGTTTATTCTTTCATAGTTTGAATGAATTTTATGACTGCTTAGATCTTGTTTGAATATTTCAGTTGAATGTTCATTGTATAGAGGAACAAGTTGCATGAATCCAATCCTAAATTGCACACTAAGTGGTATTTAATAGTGTATTAAGAGGTAATTATCTAGCTAGAGTTCTAGGGGTAATCACCAATTAATATACTAGACTTAACAAGTTGTTAAGGTTTAATTTTTGACTTAGTGAGTGGTTTAACTCCCAATTCAATTTGAGCAAGGATAACCTATATTCCATTTTTCCAAGAAGCATTCATCATCAATTTGTTTAAATCACAATTTCATTAATTATTTCAACAATTTCTCAAAAAAAATCCAAAAAAATAGTAGTTTAGGTTATTTTCCATTATTAAAAAGAAAAAAAATCAATTTAAAAACCCATCTAAATATTTTTTTTGTCACTTAGTTTAGATTAGGAATTAAGTAAAAGGCTCCTTAAGAGAATACGACCCGAGTTGTGCCCCTTCACTGCATAATTTGGTTTATTTTGATTTAACCTGAGGCGACTAAAGGCTTTAAATCTCTCTCTCTCTCTCTTTCCTTGCTTGGCTGAAATATGCATGGGAAAGGAAAGGAAAAGACTTCATAAAAATTGCTTCATTCATCTTACACCATTGATTTCATCAAGGGGTGTTATGGTGACCCTTGTCTCCAACCATACCTCCACCCATGTTTACTCCCATACTTCATTCATAATTACTCCATGTCTCCATTTGGTTTCCCTTAACATTGAACTAACTTTTTCTCCTCCCTTGGTTGGCCAAAAACGTGCTCCCTCTTATGCTCTAACTAAACCAAGTGTTCTTCCAATTAAACTAACTTCATACTCCACCAAACACCCAAGATCATCCAACCCTTTACTTAAGCTATTCCCTTACCTTCACTTATCATGATCACTATGTCCATGCCTTCATATAGCATACACCCCACCATTGTCATCATTACCATGTTCATGTAGCATTTTGACATGTGCTCTTAGAAATAAATTATGATTTAGTCCCTTCCTCATGTGATCATAACACTTGGTATATTTAATCTCAAAGGTCATTTTTTCCCTCCATGATTCACACGCTAGGCGAGATTATATAAGAGAAATAAAAATAAAATGTGTTTCAATAATTTCATAATTCAATTAAATGAATTTTGTATAATTCCCTCTAATTTCACAATTCTTGATGTATTCCATCAAGAATAATACAATTATACATTTTCTTTTATTTTCCTTAATTAATTGAAATCAACTCCAATTAATTGAAAAATAATTAATCTTGGACTAAACTAGCAAAATTATGATTTTACTATAACTTTTGTAATTTAATTCATTTCTTGAATTAATTTGCCCATTTCCTCATGAATATAAACATTTCAAAATTCATAAAGTCCAGATTTCATGAATATTCACCATTTTATTGAATTTTTTAAATAATTATAATATATTTTTTTGTGAATATGAAATTTGGGGTGTTACAATATACTTCAATGAATTTCCACAAAAAAAAAAAAAAAATTTAATGAATTGGATAGAAAAGGCTTTATACAAAATAACAATGGATATCAATTTTGATATTTAATATAATGTAAAAATATCACTAATCATTATTCTTCAGTTTTTATATAAAACATGAAAATTATTTTTTGTCATACATATAAAAATTATCGTGTGCATTAGTTTTTTTGACTGCGTTGTTGGTTATTAAATTGTTCCCAATTGATCGGTTTGGTTTTATTCTGAGTCTACCTTGTTGCATTAGTTTACCCTTTTTTTTTAATTCTATTTCTATCCATCCAACCATGTTATATTCGTTGAATCTCTCGCAAGTAATTGACAAACCTCATGTTAAGACTCAAATAGCGCTTATAGAAGTACTTATAAACCATCCACCAATAAAAGGTGTATTTGTTTTGACGATTGGATAAGTAACTTATTTACTTAAACTTATGGAATCTTAAGATTGGAAAAAAGTTAGATTGGATAAAATGATGAGTGTTTGGATTAGCGATTGGATAAGTAACTTAAGTAAAAGTTTGGATGTTTGATTTGACTTTTGCATAAGTGACTTTTGTATTAATTAAGAGAAAAGAATTGAAAAAATTATGAAAAATGAAAAAATGAAGGGATAATTGTGAAAAAAGTCATCATTGGCAACTTAATTATCAATGAGACCTAGGAAAATATCTACACATAGAGGGATTTTTTCACAATTTTCTCAAAAATTAACTTTGAAAATTTGGTAATGGTACAATTTTAATAAAATTATATCAAACTCTAATTTAAATTGGTACACTCCAAAAGTCTTTTTTACTGTGCACCTCAAGCTTGAATCTTATAAATTATATCAAACTCTAATTTAAATATTAAATCATAACTTATATTTTCATATAGCTTAAAATCTAACAAAATAAACCGATTAAAATCTCAATAATACCTTCAATAATCCAAATAAATTATTTAAACTAAATTTAATGGGTAAAAACACTATATAGAAAGTAATTTATGACATGTTTATAAAAAAAATTGATTATAAAATCATAAAACAACTAAATAATAAATCTAAACTGATTAAAATTAATTATTAATTATTCTTTACATTTCTACAGTTATATATTAACAAAACTCAAAACATACTTAAACTCTTATCCCAAAGTATTCTCTAATTAGCAGAAGATTACTATCTAAAGAAAGAGAAAATTATTTAGAACATTTTTCATAAAAGAATGTTTGTAATTATAAGTGATTTTGAGTACCCCATTGATCCTCAAAAATATAAAAATATTCCTATCAATATTTTTTTATACACATACAGGCACATAAGCTCCAATAAGCTTCATTTTGAGGCTTATGACTTTTTCCAACTTATGACTTTTTTCACCTTAAATCTAATCGCTGAAACAAACACTCACATTTGATCAAAACACTGTTCAAGTCCAATTGAGCACTGTTGAAGTCCAATTTTCCCCTCCAAACGCCGAAACAAACACGCTGAAAGTTCTTATATCGGTGAGATTTGAACTTATAATTTTATGGTTATAAGCCAACCCATTTTCCAACTAAACCAATCTTTATTGCTTAGTAAAAGTAACTTTTATTTCATCTAATTTTTGCAAGCTGAAGGAGAGCTATCCCTAATTGGGTCCAATATTGTTTGAATCTAGATTGGTGAAATTGCCATATTAAAACAAGTGAATTAGTGCAATATGGTAAGATGACTTTTGCGTATCCTTGCAGCCTAGAAAGAATTAAACCATGAGATAGCGATCCATTTAGCCTGCAGATCTCTTTGAACACCCAAAGTGATTTCTTCTCGGCTTCATATTTGAGTACTCAAAAATTATATCCTTGTTTTTCTATTTTGTTGGCACACCCTGCTTTCACTTAACAGAACAGATTGAATCGCCTTCACATTTGTCAATGCCAGTGCAAAGAGAACCAGTAAATCATTGTCTACTCTAAAACCAGAAAGACAAGATCAATGTAATCCTAGATTTTCTGCTAGTGTTTTTATAGTTTCAGGGCTCTCTGACAAAATAAGATTAATACAATTACACAGAAACTTTACACATTCAACTGCACAAGTATAGCAGATAAGACAGGTTTTAGTATTAATAAAAGATTTATTTATTAATAAAAGAAAAAATTGTAACCATGTAAAGGGAACATATTATGAATTAGAATCATCAGTTATATGGTCAAATCAGAAGTAGACTAAATACAGAAAAAGTAATTTCTAAAGAAATTTCAAAATTTTTCATCAACAATTCCAACATACATGCAAAACCTCAAAACCAATGGAGCTCTTGACAGTAGACAACAAATAAATGGCTGTCAAGTCCCCATATTTCCTTATGTTACCAGTAATCCTTACAGGAACATGAACCACCACTGAAATGGTGGAAGCGACTATTATCCCTGATAACAATCTCTCGGTTATAAACCTTTGATATGAGTTTGATAGCCATATGACAATCTGCACAAACTCTCAAATTCTTGAGTACCCTTATTGGGGTCCCTGGTGTAGTATTTAAGAGCATAAAAGCGATTGCAACTTTTTCACTGTGATAAGACAAAGCTTGTTCTTTCTCCTCCTCTTCTATGTCTGCTAGCACATTTGCCGTGTGAGGTACATACCCTTCTAACTTCAACAATTCTGTGATCTTCCCTAGCAGCTCATATACATCCTCACTATGAGGATGAGATCGATCACCCATGGTAAATTCATAGACACGATTTCCCAACTCAACCAAACTAAAGCCAGGATTTTTTTTTACACCATCCTTTAACATTGACCTCCTCACCATCTGAACATCTGACCAACGATGTTCAGAGGCATAAAGATTGGAGAGGAGAACATAATCCCCACTATGATTTGGCTCTAACTCTGAAAGGTGAGATCTTGCTATTTTGGCTAGATCTAATTGTCCATGTATTGTGCATGCTCCTAATAGCGTCCTCCAAATAACTGCATTAGGCCGTAATGGCATATCTTGAATATACTCATAGGCTTGTTTCACCAAACCTGCCCTGGCCAACAGATCTACCATGCAGCCATAGTGTTCTATCCTCGGCTCAATACCATATTCCTGTTTCATCCTTTTAAAGTAATTGAATCCTTCATCCAACATGCCACAATGACTGCAAGCATACAAGGCACCAACAAAAGTTATCTCACTAGGCATTAGTCCTTGTCTTTCCAGCTCCTTGAAAAGCTCGATTGCTTCCTCACCAAATCCATTAACAGCTAAACCAACTATCAAAGATGTCCAAGAAACCACATTCTTTTCATGCATCTCATTGAACACTTCTCGGGCCTCTCTAATGCTCCCACATTTTGCATAAAGGTCTAAGAGGGCATTACTAGCATGCAGATTCTCCAGCAAACCTACCTTCCACATGTATACATGGACCCTCCGTCCTAACTCTAAAGCTCCTATCTCAGCACAAACAGACAACAAGCTAACCATAGTGAACCCATCTGGCTCCACACCCTCCAATCTCATTTCTCTGAACAGAGTCAGAGCCTCATTGGGCCTTCCATTGAGAGCAAACCCATTTATCACAGAATTCCAAGCCACAAGATCCCTCTCTGTCATTAACTCAAACATCTGGTGTGCACTCTCTGTTTCCCCACTAGCAGCATACATATGAAGCAAAGTGTTCTGAACAAAAAGCAACGTCTCAAAACCATTTCTTATAGTAACAGCATGTATCACTTCACCCTCTGTGAAATTGGCTGACTTGGAAATAGCCTTAAGTAGAAAAGGGTAAGTGTGCGTGTCAGGCTCAACCGAAGAAGCATGCATCTCTCGGTACAAATGAATCGCAGGCCTTGGGTTTTCACTTTCAGCATAGCCTCTAATCATGGTATTCCAAGTAAATATATTGGGATTCTGGATTTGGGAAAAAATACGGGAAGCATAGGACATGGATACAGAAAGGGACACACTAGTGAAGATAAGATGCTTGCCCATATCAGGGTCTTTGATTGAGACATCATGCCTAATGGAAAATGCATGGATCTGCCTCAGTTTATAATTGGAAGAGGCACATAGTTGCAGAAGATTAATGCACTTCTTGAGAATATTTAGTAGTGTGTTTTCCGGGGAAGTTGATAAGGAGCTTGAGAAGAAGCACGAGTGGTTTCTGGGCTTATAAGTTAACAGCAGGGAAAACTTCGAGTGCATTCGATATATAGACACACAGAAACTTGTATTTGTAGGATAAAAAGGCTTAAAGGGAATTCCTACTTTGAATTGAACATTAAATTACAGAGATAATCACAGTGAAATAGCAAGCAGAGAATCTAGAGTAGAGGCTAAGTTGAATCACTTGTGATAACAACGTCTTCGACCTAAAATCAACCTGTTGATACAGAAAAGAAGTAATGTCGCGATTCTCCACCCACCTATGAAAACAATGGTGCGAGAGGTGCGCAGCTATAACCTCGGCAATAGTCAATCCCCTCAACAATCTAACTTAAGAAAAAAATAGAAGGAAGAATGAAATACCGAATGATGAGTTCTAGTCGTAGAAGTAGGTTTGAGTTTGAAGGAAGCTAGACCCGTAATCGTATGACAGCCATAATTAGGGTTACTTGGAATCACCGTGATGACATTGGACTGGTGAAAACAGGAGCAGCAATTGAAAAGACCAATTGCAGGAAGACCTAGAGCTTCCATTGTCGGTGACGCCGAGAACGGAATTCTCTGACCCTGCGGTGGCTTATCTGTAACAGGACCTCATTGCAGTATACCGAACTGAACTGAATCCGCAGTTACCTTGAGCATCAATCCTTACCACAAAGCTTGACATTCTAAGCTCTGGATGATGAACCGACGATGAAGGCGCCGATGACGAAGACCTTCGGACGTTCGATGGAGAGGTGTGTTTGGTTCCAGAGAGGGCTGGGGAGATTAAACAAGGTTGTGTTTGGTTAGAGGAAAGAGGAACTCCCCTCCCCCATTTTTGTTGCCCTTCAAATTGAGGGAAACTAAATTTATTGACAATTTTAGCCTTGTGATTCTGTGATATTCTATCAATGTCCATGAAAAAAAATAAAAATAAACTATAGAATTGTAATCAGAAGTTAACAATGATTGTTTGATGCTTCTTTAATTAGTGTAAATGATATCCAACTATTCATGATGAAGGTCCATTAAATCACTTTTGCTCATAATCCAACATTAGGCAGTTCATAGGCATGATGGCAAAATTTGTGAGTTTTTTTCTTCCAACAGAAATGACAAAGCTGAGATCCCATGAGTTGTATATAAAGACATTAAATAAGCCATTTATGTCATTGATGTTGAGATTTTAATAATTGTACTTATAGTTATCCATTACCAAAAGCTTTAGCTGTGTGGTTGGATTCATTATAAGTAATCAAGTAGTATTATATACATCCCTCATCTATCTCAAATCTTTTAGACATGTATAGTGATCGGTCATTGTAGCGGTCAAATGGCAAACAAAATAAAGCAACTTGATATTGTCCTTTTATTGTAAATATTGTATGTGGGTGTGTCAAAGAAAGAAGTCTCATATAATTTAAGATTGTGAACACCCTAATATACAATTAAATGTGAGCTTGAGTTAGTAAAAAGTCTAATAAGAGGAGTTTTCAAACTAATTGTTGGAGTTTTAATTGATCTATTTTAATTGTATTTAAAAGGTTTTATGGCATTAAATCATCATTAACACTTGTTTTGTACATGTTGTTTTAATTATCATTAAACCATTGTTAATGGTCATTATAACTCCTCAATGGTCACATGTTTCTGCCTATAAAAGGCAATGTTTGGTGCAATGTCAAGAGACACCGAAGTCCCCGAGCCCCTCTCTCTCTTCTTCTGAGTTACACTGATATCTTTTTGCAATTCTATCACCTTACTTTCTACAAGAATTGTTTGTTTTATCTTAGAAAGTGCCGCTTCCTAATCTATTAGGGGAGTTACGGATTATCTCCTAAGGATAGTGTCCACTCGAGCGACTTAAACTATTCTTTTATTGAGTTTTTGCAAGTGCTGTTGCTGACAATTTGTATGATATACAGTGCTGACACCAACATTTCTAATATAAAGTCAAGAAAAAAAAAATTAGACAACAGTTTTGAAATTCACCATCATTTGTTACGAATGGTTAGACTGCTTAACTAGGTTAAGAGATGTTGATGTAATCAATATATCATTTAAATAAGTTTATATCGAACTGATTTTTTTTATAAAAATTTATCCAAACTTAAATTGTATTACAATGATTGATCCCCAATTTCAGTTTACAAAAGTTGGTAAGGATAAAAATCTTTTTTTTTTTTTTGCAAATGTTGATGCAAACAAGTCCGAAATACTGTTTGAAGAGCACTAATGTTTTTAATCTTTGGGGAAAGCATGTGATTGCGTGCAAATAGATGAACTTAATTATATGTATACTAACAAAACATTTTCAAAAGAACTGAATCCAAATCTAATGAAGAAGATAAAATTCAACTTAATCGTCAGTTGATATAAAAATAATTGCGAGTTCATAATTGATAAAAGAAGGTTCCCACACACGTTCCTCAAAAAAAAAAAAATATGGAACATATATTAAGTTACAATTACAAGAAACGCACACTAGAGTTGAGCTGTTATATTCCAACCACTAAATTAGAAAAATACATGAAGAATATACATCCCATGTGCCCCCAAATATGGAATAATATGATGAAGCAATCTCCAATAGTTAAAGTGATAAAAAAAACAAATTTAACAACCACAAAAAAATGGACATATTTACAACTTCTGAGACTGTATTTTGGACAGAAGTTATGCTCTCTGAGATCATGACAAGATTTATTGGCGTGCTTATGCACTCTTGAGCTAAGTCCATATGAACATGCAAAGATGAGAGTGATCAATCGAATAATTCCCATTGGGTGGTGGTGGATGATGGAGGAGGAGGATCAAATGTCTCCCACTTTGTTGTGACAACAGGAGGTTTTATTTGTGCATTAGATATCTTCAGTACATCAAGGGTTTCTACACATTTCTGTACTCTCTTGCCCTGAAAATGCAAAATTATCAGATTAATTAGCCTTATAGTTTGATTTAATGTTTTCTTCAATGATGATAAAGTGAAGAGAACTTAATGGATTATGCTCCACTTAAGTTCACCTTTCTGATTCTTCTGAAAGTAAAGTGGGCAACTATTGATGACAAAGTTAAGACAACTGCATCCATAAGCTTTTTTTTTGGTTCAAATCCATAAGAAGTTCACACACACACACAACCCCCCCCCCCCCCACCAAAAAGCTTTTAATATATAACATGTTTATCTAATTTGATTATATTAAGAAAATTAGTTAATTTAATTAATATAACATGTGTTTTTTAAAATACCATAGTCAACTTCTTTAATTCCCTCATTCTTTCTCCTTTTTGATTATTGTCAAGGAAGCAACAACAAGGGTAAATTAGGAAGAAATTAACAAATATAAAAACTATATCTTATATTTATAACAAAAATCAATTCCCTACATATGTCTTATATCAAATAGGGGGTAATTAGGTTAGCTCATTGTTTATCCAAATCTCAACTGCTGATAAGTGTTTGGTGTACGAGGATGAGTATTATACAGTAGCCATTATGAAGGTTGAGTAGGTTATTCTATCTGTGAGGGCAAATAGGTTAGAACATAAGACTTTCTTAGAGATATTTAACTGCACCATAGATATACAGTAACTCATATGTATTTATCAGTTTTACGGAAGAGGCTTAGGAAACTTGAACCAAGACTTGAGAATTTGAGGTAGTCATTACCTGCAAATTTTTCTGTTGAGAAGCATCTCCTTCTGCTTCAATGCTTTCTAATTTAATTGCTAGTCTCATAAGCATTTCAATTAGTGTTGTGATCTGAAGTTCTGGTACCTTGACTCCATTGGAAATAGATTTTTGAATTGCAGAGACCTATAAAATGAAAAATGCATTATTATTTCCTCAGGGAAAAATCGTCTTGCACCTGCGAGTAACAATTACAATGGCACTCTCAGATTACACCACGTTATATAAGTGATCATTCAATTGTCAATGAAGAATGAAATTTAGAAAAAGATTTGAACATAGAGAAGAATAATACATCATTGAAGCTAAAACTTGGATAGATTGTTATAGTCTCTAGCTAATATGGAAGGACAGTAAAATAACTATGATAGACCAGAACACGCTTCACTCGTGAGGCTATAAAAACCTGAACTAATGGGCTAGAAAAGCAAAATGTTCACCACTGTACTCTGTTAATAATTAAATTTTTCGGGTAAGTCAGACTCAAACAAGCTTATTTTAAAGCAGGATTCTTTTTGTCCATCCAGACGTTTGTATTATTGACCATTGGCTGTTTCAATAGCTTTCGTGTATGTTTGGGTTAGCAGTAAAAATCAATATGTTCTACAAAGTATGAGGTAAGTATGTAAAAGAAATTTTGTCTGAATTTATGTAAACGTACTTCTTGAACGCTAATTCAAATAGGCACTTCATTTTTTTGAGAGTAAGTACAATGGAAATGAAATATCTCTATTAGCTCATATTCCAGGTGACTGAACAGAGAGGTACTACCAGTTGACAACCAATTATTTCACTACAGTTCATAATCACTACAGTTCAAACGAGCAGAGCAAGTGTTTCATTCGAACGTTACATACTTGTGGTCTGGGTTAAAACTTAAATTTGACTCAATTTTCAAGACATTGTTATAGGTTTCTGCCACCTAGCTCACACTAAAAGAAGTTCACATTCAAACTTGTAATATTGAGGCAATATTTTGGCATAGTCATGGATTAGACTCACAAATGAGTATGCCACGCAATATTTAAAGTTGTATATTTTCTACCTGACTCTCGCTTATGAATACGGCTAATGAATGAAGTAGTAAAAAGGCCACGAAATATGACGTGGAACACATCACCTATCTAAGTGAGTATTTGGGAATTACCTAAATCTAGGCTTCAAACCTAGATTTACGTAACTCGAGACAAAATTTCTCTCACACACTTACCTCGTAAATCATAAAAGCTAATCCAAACATACACTAAGAAAATTCGTCACTTGTTCTCGGAAAAAATGAAATGAAAGCACATAAATGAAGCAGAGAGATGAAACAATGAGAGGGAAAAGGCCAATCTTTGCCATCACCATATAGTCCACTTGACATGAGAAAATTCAGATTCCCTGAAACTTTCAGCGTGGTCCAGGGGCATCTGAATCTGAACCAATAGATTACACAGATCCTCTTACTATCAGAAATCTAAATATAACAGAGTTGGTTTTTTCTAGAAAGATTAAAGAAACTAATTAAATTATTTTAAAATATTTATAATTATCATTTTTTTTCAAACTATTTTACCTAACTTATAAACTGATATATAATCTAAGAATATATATCATATGATAGAGGAATACTTACATACTCCAAGAACACCACCTCATCTGTACTTTCACTAATTAAAATACAACAACTGATCTCATTTTAATCCCATATAGATGATAAGTCATATGAAGAAATTCAAATTTTATGATTTTGAAAAATAACAACTCAGGGGGGAATTGAGTTTTTTGTTTTTCTAAATTTTGAGGTTTATGTTTTATAAAATCATAAAATTTAAATTTATCTAGATGACTCATCGACATGTGGGATTAAAATGAGATGATTTGTTGTATTTTAATTAATCAGAGTACAGATGAGGTGGCGCTCTTGGAATATGTAAGTATTTCTCCATATGATATAATTAAATAACTTATTTAGTTTTCTTAATATCTTTAAAAAAAAAAAGCCAACTTTATCTTATATTTAAAATCAGAAAAAAAAAGTACTAAAGAATGAAACTCTGGGTTTAAAAATATGAGAGCACAGAAACTGAAATTATGCTGACTTTGCAACTCTAATAGCACGAGATTTAAACACTTAACAGGGATATATTTCATATTAGAATTTAGAGAAATAGTTATCATATTATAAGCCACTTTAACTAATTCAGGAAATAAGAAGTAACTATCAATTCATTAAAAATGTCCTAAATTGAAATTTTTTTCATTTTTACTCTTATTAGAAAATGTATTTAAAAGTTCAACGAGTGAATAAAATTAAAAATAAACATTAATTATAGAGATAAAACTAAAAAATAAATATTAATTATCTCATAAATTATTTATATTTTATATCAACCTATTCCTCTAAAATATTAGATTTTAGAGGAATAGTTATATATTAGATTTATCTTCCCATCCACATAATATCAATTTGAAAGGATTTATGTACCTTCAATTTATTCTCCAAACTACTAGATGTGAGAATTTTTAAAATGTACTCTAACAAATAGACGTTAATAATAAAATAATTAAATGTAAAAAAAACACAGTCATCGGCCGAAAGAAAAAAATAATCCTTATTATTTATAACCAACTTTTTCTTTGATTACACAAAATGAATGGGTAGTTAAAAGTAATAAATATGTCAAAAATACCATTTTTTTTATATATACCTGTATTTATATTTATGAAAAAAAGTATAAGAGAGAATAGATAAATAGTATGAAAAATAATGAGAGTATAAGATAAGAGAGAGAATGAATATTTAATAAGGATAATACAGAAAAAAAACTTATTTCATACAAGAAGTGAAAATTATTCATAGAAGGATCATAAAAGGATCAGTAAGGAAAAAAAGTTATTTATAAATAGGATGATAGAATCGGAGCGAGTAGTTAAGATGGATTTACCTGCTCGGCGAGCTGGTTAACTTCTGTAGACACGTCGGAAATGGCGCGATGGGCACTCTGGATCTTAGCATTCCGGCGCATTTCAAGGAAGCGACGCTCAATACTCGCCGGGTCCTGAATGAGAACGATCTTTGAACGGTCTTTCACTCCGCACATGTCCAAGTATTCTCCATTTTCTCTCTCCTTCCCTCGGAAAACAAGTCTCTGTTCACCGGGCTGTAACCCTGTCTGCTCCGTCAACATCTTCTTCACCTCCCCTGTTCAGTTTTACATTTTCCTTTCTCAGTTTTCATCAAAAAATCCAAATCAATCATTCAAATGCGAAAGATAGTGAGCGCAAATTCATCTAAAATCAATTAATACTTTTGTCATCATGACTTGCCAAGATGAACAGAGAAAATTAAAGAATAAACCATGCAATGCTACGTAGGCACGTAGCAATCGGTAATGATGATGCTACTGAACTTATCACCTAACTCAATTTTGACATTCCAACGCAATTTCTAGCTTCTCAGCAGCCAATAACAGAAAATGAAAATACAACAATGGGCGATTCTAGATCCAGAGCTTTTCTTACCAAAAGTCACTATGGAACTCACTGAGATCTCATAACTCAGAGCACCATATGCAATCCGAAGCCTCAAATTCGGCATCGGAGCTTCTGGTTTCTCGCTTCTTTTCTGTACCAACATTCCTCCAGGCCTCATTTCCCACTCAGATTCGTCGTCTCTCGAAGTATACGACGACGAAGACGACGGCGCTGGCGGCCTCGTCGTCGTGATGCTCCCACCGGTTCTACCATACGCGCTCGGTCTATTCCTAATCATTTTGAACTCAATTTTCCCGGGAAAAAGTCTCGAAGCAAGTGAAAAATGAGAGAAAAAGCGTGAGAGATAAGGAGGGAGAGTGTTTTCTCGGGAAAATGAGAGAAAATATCTCTAACGCTGTAAGGCATGAGTGGAGAACGTTGCATTTGATCTGCCGACACTGTGAAAGTTTGGAGTGTGGGGGGAGTTTTTATAGTGTGTAGGCGAAGTGGGGAAAGGCATCGTGTTGATGCGGAGTGTGAGGGGAGAGTATTGGGCCAATGAGAGTTGTGCCACGTGTCGGGGTTCGTTGGTTTGTGTGCAGTGACAGCTAAGCAGGAGGGAGGTTGCCGACAGCTCAAGGAAGCATCCAAATCCAAGAGAAACGACACATGGCCTTGTTGCTTACTTTATAGTGCTCATTTTTCATACGTGGAGAATCATCATTGGGCTATAAATTGTAGGTCCTCTTGCGTTTAATGGAGTTAGTTTTTCCCAAATAAAATAATGAGTTTTCTATATATTTATTTATGGTTGAATTATTTAAGGAAAAATTCCAATTCTTCTGGATGTTCCTTAGGGCGCCAACTCAATGAAGATTCCAATTTAAGATGTGACACGATCAACTTCTGCTACTAACTCCCTTTATCCCTAAATTTTAAATAACCTTTTTTTATTAAAAAATATTTAAATATAAATTTTAAATAACAGTTTTTTTATTAAAAAATAATAAATACGTAAGTAATATACTCCTTTCGGTCCTAAATATGACAGAGTTGATTTTTTTTGGAGAGATTAAGGAAGCCAATTAAATTAAATAATCATATTATATGTTGTGTATCCTTAAATTATATATCAATTTATTAGTCAAACTAATTAGTTTATAAAAAAAATAAAAATATAAATACTCTAAAAATTTAATTAGCTTTCTTAATCTCTCTAAAAATATCAACTTTATCTTATATATAGGACTATATGGAATATATTTTTCTCCAACTATACCCTCCCTCATAAGTATAATTCTCATACACTTGCAACTCATATAGTTACTGGTAAAAAAAATATGCAATATACATGTATAGTCATGGGGGCAAAATTTTAAAAATATATATATAGAGAGAGATAAAACTTAAACAAAACTTATATTTTAAGACAGGCTTATTCTCATTTTTAAATCTTATATTTACGCTTTTGGCCAAAAAAAAAAATCTTATATTTACGCATTGTTTAGTTCAAAATTTTTTACGGGAGGGGTGTTTGAGGGAAAGGGTGGAGTGGACATTAGTGTGTTTGGTTGGAAAAAATAGGGTGAAGGAGAGGGGAGAAATTTTATTTTTTAGTATCCACTACTTCTATGCCCCTCTAAATTTGGGGTTTGTTGGAGGGTTGAAAAACATTATGTCTTATCCTGACTAAAATATCTATGCGAATTTTTCATTATTCTAAGTTTACCCATCTGATTATAAAATCCATTTGAGTGTTATTAGGATCAGCCAAATAAATAAGAAAATCTATCTAATAAAATCTAAGTAATCAAATCTTATATTAGTAAAACACTAAAAAATTAAATTTATCTAATCAGATCCTATCTGACTTTGAGTATCAAAACAAAAGAAGAAAAAAACCAAAACAATTGTGATGATGACCTCCTTATTAGTTCTATGGTCTCTAAGGCTTTGTTTGGTTGGAGGTTAGGTTAGGTTGGAGTGGGTTGGAGGTAAAAAAGTAGTGTTTGGTTGGAAGGAGGTTATGTTAGGTGTTGGATTTTTTTTTGTCTTCTAGTGGTAACCTAACCTAGGTTGTGAACCCTCCAAAATTGGGGTTTTTCCTAGGTGAGAGAATATTTATCTTCAATTGTAACTAAATTGCCTATGACCATTTTTAAAAATTCCAACATTGCCCTCCCTTTTAAAACTTGACCTCCTGATTTAACGAACTTTCCAAATAATAATAATTTTATAAATAATTATTTATATGTTTACACGAATAATTATTTTATAAATAATTATTATTAATAAATACATTATAAGGGAAGAAGGAAAATATGTAGAAGGGCATTTTAACCTCCTCTAACCTAACTTAACTTAAATAAACCTCATTTAACCTAACCTTCGTTGAACCAAACAATATTATAACATCTTCTAACCTAACTTAAGTAAACATCACTTAACCTAACATTCATTGAACCAAACAAAGCCTAAGTCAATGCCTCGAAATCATCACCAAGTTACATTGAAATTCCAGAGCGCCTAAGGTGTGTTCTATTATTTTTACCTCTTATATGCGATGTTAAATTGTGTTTGAACTAGTCTGTTGTTATCAGGTTGTTTAACTAGTATGTGTTTGATATTTCCTTTTGTTTTTCACCTTCCTGTGATTACTATTTCTCGACCATTATTGTTCACAGATTTTTGTACTAGAAGTTTTGAGAGCGCTATCGTCTCTTTTATCAACATCTTTTGTGGTGCTTTTTTGACATTATTTGGACGCTTTACCTATAATTAGTTGCTGTTTTCTGTTGTTCCTTGATGTTCTGCTATCGATCTTCCTTGATCCCTTCATCATCGTCTTCATGCGTTTCTTGTTGCTGCCTCTTTGCTCCATAGATCTTTCTGCTCATCTTTCTTCAAGATCTAGGATTTGGATTTAAATTTAAAAAGCATATTAAATTTGATGAGTTAACATATTAAAATTAATAAAATCATCATTTTAACTATATATAAGGTTTTTAATCATATATAAGTGATGTAACAGGTTTTTTTGCTATTTATATTTTAGGAAATAATATTTTTAATATCTAAATAAAGTAATACTAAGGACATATTTGTCAACATTTAATTAGCCCACTTTTATTCCCCTCCTGAATCAAATAAGAAACTTTTCTTTCCATTCCCTTCCATCCAACTACACAAGATTCGTAATCTCCCTCTACCTCCTGTCACCTCTCCTTCCTCACTTCTCCATTAAACCAAACAAGGCCTTCGAGACGGATTTGAGGCCTCTATTGCCCCTTTCCTGTTGTCCTCTCTATTGTACCCCCATTTTGGAGACCTTCCTAAATGTATTTTTTATGACTCTTTAGATCATTAGATTCTACATAAAATGAGTGAAATTTTGATATATTATGGGTAAGAAATGAATCTATTTTCAATTTTTTATGATTTTTTCAAATATTTTTCAAAAAATTTGTGTATTTTTTTTTTACTTTAAGCACTTTTTTCTGAAAAATCATAAAAAAATTGAAAACAGATCCATTTTTTTGCTCATAATATGTTAAAATTTCACTCATTTTATGTAGAATCTAATGATCTAAGGAGTTATAAAAAATATATTTGAGAAAGCCCCTAAAATGAGGGCACAGCAGAGATGTTAAGAATAAATATTTATCTTTTGAGAAAAAAAAACCTTAAATGGATTAAAATTATAAGCAAATATAATGCATTTTTGTAACACCTATAAGTTACGTAACAAAAAAATATGCAATGAGATTAGTCAAATACAGTAAGAATCTAGCTCAATGACACAAAAGAGTATACTTTCTTGCTGGGGTGGGGAGAGGAGAAAGTAAAACACAAGTTAGCTTGACTTTTCTAAAGGTTTAAGGATCAGATCTAAAATTGAAAATTTAATAAATAACTAGAAGTGACAACTAAATAATCCACCATGCAAGAGTCAAAGTGTAATGATATTCCTTATTCTAATAATTAAATGTTAATTCTATCTGTCTGGTTCTTGGCAAAAAATTAAATGTTAATAAGGGGTTGTTAAACGTTATCCATCTCCCTTAACAAAGATTAGGAGTCCAAGCAAAAGCAGAGAGCCAATCAATAATCACAAACCACGCAGTACCCTAGATGAGTTGACCTTTGAACTCTAACCAACGGCTAGGATTGGTTCATAGATCTCAGACATCACATCAGCCTGGTGGGCCCACTTAGCTTCGCTTACAAACATGGTCAGGTTCACATGTCCCCTGACTAATATGAAAACGAAACATACAAATTAAGTTATTAACAAAAGAAAAAAAACCAATCCATGAACTATACCATCCCTTTAATATAAGGTTAAGGAGTAAATTTATCAATAAAATTTTATTTGAAAAATATTTAGTATAAATATATTTTAGAAGAGGTAAAAACATCAATAAACAATTAAAAAAAGGTATCAAGCACAAAAACCGTTAAATCCGTAATAACGTTGTTAGGGGTTTTCTTCTCTTATAATTTAACGCCGTTAGTATAGATCTAACGGTTTTTGTGCTGGATGTCCATTTTTAATTGTTTATTGATATTTTTACCCTTTCTAAAACATACTCCCTCCGGTCTTAATTATAAGACAAAGTTGACTTTTTTGGAGAAATTAAGGAAGCCAATTAAATTACTTTTGAGCATTTTTATTTTTATTTTTTTCTCCAAACTAATTAATTTGATTAATAAACTAATATATAATCAAAGGAAACTAAAAATATAAACACTCTAAAGTAATTTGATTGGTTTCTTTAATTTCTCCAAAAAAGTCAACTTTATCCTATAATTAGGACCGGAGGAAGTATTTGTGTCAGACGCTCCTCAGACAAAACTTCATTGATAAATTTAGTCGTTAGACCTTTAATATATTATATCACTTGTTCAGTAGGATTAGTTGGCTATCCAATCAAAATTCATCTACATGATTGATCGTCACTCTTGAATTTTATATATGTATACACAACTAATTTTACAAGTTTGCAGCTTTTTTAACTGTCAGTTGGTGATAACTAAATATTTCTCGCTCAAAATAAATCATTAATATTCGGAAGAATTATTATAGAGGGTCACCTAAACAAATTAATCACTAAAAAAAATCTCACAATAAGTAATAACTTATTGTTATTTTCTGCATTAAATTTTATTACTCTGCATTGCTTAGTGATTAAATTTTTTGCATGGGACTTTACAATAATTCTCTTCTAACATTTATTTCATTTGAAATGTAAGTTGAAAGTTGAAATGATATCAATTACTATTTTTTAAAAGCCTTAGCTTAACTTAAAAATAGCAAATACCATCCTCGTTTCTTAGGGTCTGTTTGGTTGGAGGGGAGGGAAGGGGAGGGGATGAAAAATGAGCCCCTCCCCTTGTTTGGTATGAAAAGTAAGAGGGGAGGGGCCCCAAAAAAGGGGCTCCAAATCCCTCCCACTCCCTCAAATTGACTCCCTCCAAATTGGGGGGTTTTGGAGGGAGCCAAAAATTTGAGACTATTTTACCCCCATAATCTTTTCATATTCCCAATTATATCCTATGAGTCTTCAATAAAAATATAACTTCTTTTATCATCTCCAGTGTTTCACGCTTGTGTGTGTATTTTTCCAACCTTGTAGTTCAACCAAATCATGAGTATGAATATCTCCGGCGGAATGAATGGCGATTAAAATATAATTTTGGTGATGATATTTTCGCAGGTGAATTCGACTGTAAAATGTTATCCATAAATTTTTGTTTTTTTTTTTACCAGAGTTATCCATAAATCCATAATACAAGTGTGAGCGCATGACATTTTTTTTTTTTTTTTGCAACTCCTCTGCATTTTTTTTTCAATAGAAGGAATTTTTCATTTAATTTAATATGATAATTACTGGAATATTCATATAATAAGAAATTAAGTTGAGGGAAATTGAAAAATATTTCTATTTTATATCTTCATCTTTTTTTTATAAATTATATAATTCATATTGAGGTGTAAACTAATTTAAATAATTTATATAAGGAAAAACATATAAACTAATGTTTAAGGATAAAATGGTAAATTAAATATTATCTTCCCTCCCCTCCCCTCTTAAACCAAACAAATGATCATTAAAAAACCTTTCCCTTCCTCCCCCTCCAACCAAACCAAACAAGGTGATTCTCCCTCCTCCCATTCCATCCCCTCCCATCCATCCCCTCCCATCCCATCCCCTCCCTTTAAACCAAACAGGCCCTTAATGTAATAGAAGACCCATATGACTAATTTAAAGAGATTAAGAAAATAAATATTGGTGAACAGCTAACACTTTTTCAAATTACATTAAAGAATTTCATTTTCACCAATAGAACTTGTTGATTACCTAAGAATTCCAAGCGTGGACTTGTAAATCTAGAGAAGATGTAGGTTTCTATAAGCTGAATCCTCAATTGTTCTAACAATGTTCATGCGTAAGGTAAAAGATATTTACCATTCAATTTAGTCACATCCAACAACTTAATCAAATTTGGCCAAAAAAAAAAAAAACAACTTAATCAAAATAAATATAGTTAAAAGAGGCAACAGTTTTGTTGCTATTCCTTTTGTTTACCAATAATGGGACATCATACAGTGACAAATCTGATCCAGAAGGATGATTATCAGGTCTGCAGTGACCATTTTCTGCATATTGAAGATAATGCCGCGACTTTAATATCCGTTTAATACACTAAAATTGATTTTGATGAAAATTGAAATGGATATAGGGTTTAAAAGTGCGTTTAGTTTATCATAGAAATGAGACTTAATTTTTATATAAAAAGACCAAAATACCCTCTCAAGTTAAAAAAAAAAACTCTCCCCAAAACCTTCATCAATATTCTCCCCCGGAAAACTCATGGTGTAAAACTGCAAATTTTGCAAGCCCTTCATCACCTACAACATTCAATGATAATAGAGTGGTGGGGAGATTTTCAAGGTGTCAGCCACCGTCAAAATCACAGCCTTGCCAGAAAATCGACCAACCCAAATCCAATAAAACTTAGCAAAATCAAATTCAATTTTTAATAAAAAATATCTACAATAAACATAAGAAGGTGAAGACGATAGAGGAAACTAGACAAGTTGAAGATCTGGTCACCATCATGTTTCAGCCATGAAGACAAAGAGGATAAGTCACCGTCAAGCTTCTTCTATCATAATGGATTTTCTGCCGCTATTATCAACCTTCTTCCATAAACCATAAACAAAGGAATCACATTGTTGAGTGATTCTAGAAACCACCACCTAAATCGAAGGCCAAAAATCGCAATTTTAGGAAGCAACGTCAAAGTTGTTGTTGTCCCAGACCTCAGTTGCAGTTCTCTATTATGTCGCTGTGGTAGATCTAGATCTGAAAGAACAGATATCTTCTTCCTGATGGTTAACAATGGGTGATAGATCTAGAAGAAGGTGTTTCTTCTCTGTCATGTGAAGGCTCGTCATCATCTCCGGTGAGTAAGAGAAGGTCGCCATATGTTGGAAATTGGGTTTGGTCTATCCTTGATAGATTATGTCCAAAACCCAAACCCATTAAGTTTTAAGCTTTTGGGTAAAATAAAATACCCAGATAAATGTGGGGTATGCATTTGTAATTTTACCCAAGGGTTCAAAATTAAAAACCTGGAGGGAGCAGTTCCCCCGTATATTTTGGAGGGAACGGTTGTTTGGCAAAAAAACATGTGTGCGCGCGTGAATAATAACACAGAGAAATAACAGACAATACACATACAGAGATTTTTTTTTTCCTCAAGAGAACTCTCTTCTGCTCTCTTCCCTTTCTGTGCATTTGCTGTGTGATATAGTCGAAATCCTAGTGATTCGACTCGCGTGGGTACCGGAAGAATTCAAAATGACACTTCAGGTATGCCCGAAATCCGACATCTTTACCGGTGAGGGTGAGAATCTTTTTGGCAAAGGTCACAGTGAGTGAGGGGTCGCTACCCTAAAACATGAAAACGAGGGAAGGGGCAAAAGTAAAATCCACCTACATGGAATTGTAAATATGAGTTTTTTTTGTGGAATTGGCATGAATGGACTTCCACATAGAAATGGAATTTTTTTCAAATTCCATTATACCAAATATGCTCAAAGCATGGAATTGGTCTCCATTTCCATGGGTTAATTCCAGCGTACCAAACAAGCCCTAAATGAAGACTTTGTAACAATTACAATTTCACATTGAACTTACAAAGCTGAAAGTGTGTCCTGTTTGTTGGAATAAATACGAAATAATACCTAAATACATAATATATAAACTCTAAAATTGAGAGGAGCAACAGAAGACTTTATCAATAGTGCCTTTAATCATAGTAATTCTGCACACTATTTCAAAACCTGAGAACTGAACAAGAGAAAACGAAAGAGTTAAAATTAGAAGAGAGCATAAGAGAATATATTAGGGCTTATTTTAACTGGAAGGTGTGTACAGTGATGGTCCGAGAATAACCGCCACCCGTTAGGAAACCCTTCGGGAGTAAGAACTTATTTTCTATGTTACTGCTCTAAGACACGGCCTACGCTATTTATAATCTTTTATCAAGACTTGTAGTATGTTACCAACAAGACAAGCAACCCTAAACTAAATCTTTATCCAAATCACATGCGGGCCACAATCAGAAGATATTTTATTTAAAATAATGATAAGATAATATCTAGATATAATTTGTATTAAATAATAAAATATGTAATCATAAATAATAAAATATCTAACAGTCTCTCACCTGGCTCGTAACCTAATGTTATTTGGTGAGTCGAGGTTCATTTAAGTAATACTATAGGAATCATGGCTATAAGTCCTCTTTATTCAAGTATTATCTTTCATGCATCATAAGCAGTACCCTTACTTAATGGGTCAAAACTCAATGAATAGACTCATAATGTTTATTCAGTTCTAACTTAAATGTTTACTAAGATCTCATAATTTAGGTACTAATAATTGAAACCATAAACTTCAACTTGAATTTCATCATTTAAATAATGTTTCATCTATATCACTAAATGTGATCCATCTCTGATGAGATATTTGATCCTTTGATTTCTCTAAAACCGTGCCTTTCATTAAAGGATCTATAATTTATATGATTATGACCCATTGACTCATGGTCCTATAACATCCTTAATTGATTTGAATTAATTTAATAATTCCAAAACTCTTTGATGAAATTCCTTGAATGACAATCTTGTAACTTGCCTCTAAGAATGACCAGGTCAAGCAATCTACGGTGGAACTAAGTAATCAATGACTGCTTAGCAATCTTATATCCCTCAGTGATGCAATTTGTTCAGCAAGTGTAAAGATATATCATAATGTTAACTTTTTTATAGTCATCTCATCTTATGAAACTAAACAAACTAATCATTCTACTATATATATAAAGCATGAAATTTAATGCACATTTTTTAATGTATCACATGACTTGTAGTTTTTTTAGTTATTATTCAAGCAAGAATATACTTCACAATCCTCCTAAAATTCCTTTGCAATGACATTGCTCGTTTGTGCTCACATTTGAGCAAGTCTATGCCTTGAAAATTAAATTAGAAGGGACAAGATGATATTAAAGACATATGAACAGTCTAATCACATTCTCATAATAGATGTTACTCACAACAACCATCATTGTCCATGAATGTTCAAGAGCTTGTGATCATAGGTTACTTATGATATTCTCAAATATTTTGAGGATAATCTCTTTATGTATTATAAAAGAATATCACACCTAACCCAATCATATATCACATTTTTTTAACAATACTGATTTAGTTATTTGTGACGCCTTAAATCAAAATGCACAAGCTATAAATGAATCATTATTATGTAAAATATAAATAACTCAACTCTCACTAATACAGTGATATGATAAAACTTATAATGTTCTCAACATGGTCCTATATGTAATCACGTCATGATATCTTAACTATCATTATTGTGAGACTTGTTCATAATAAAATAAACTCCTAATTTTGCTAACTAAATTCTCTTTTTTATTTATGTGACCATCTCTACTAATTCACATATATATCTCTCCTTATATCTAAAATGGAAAGATGCCAATGACATCCTAAATCAAGATAGACATTTAACTACCATGAAAATATGGAAGGAATTATACATGAATATAGGAGGAAATACCTTACTAAGCCATTTCATTATTCATAGAGAAGTTATAACAAACAACTTTATTTGTATTACTTAATGTTGCATACTAGCAACTTTCCAAATAGACTTCTGTTGTTGCTTGCCTTACATCTATCATTAATTAATTCCCTCATTTGGAATTTATGGTCACTCTCAATATTTATGTTCTATTCTAATTTTCTGAAGTACATCACGCAACCGCCATGAATTTCCTAATTCTAATTATCATTGGTCTCAACTCAATATATTGGTAGATTGAAGCTCAATAAGGTGAGTTTAATGTACAACCAATGTTTTACAAAAATTAGGTGGCAATTCTCTATATGTGATCACTTTCAATAAGTTTGATTACTACCACTAATTTTGATATTCCTAAATAATTTGGCATTTCAAAATACTACAAAAAACTGTAAAATAAATGAACAACTCACTTGAATTCTTAAGACTTCTCTACATTTCCACCAAAATATGTAGTCTCAGTCTCTCAGAATATTTTCCTTTTACACTCTTCCCTTTACAAGATAATTCTATATAAGAGTATATTTTGAACTGAGCTTCCAATCTCTAAGATTTAAAAAGGATTTAAATAAACAATTTTGTTGGAATCTCATAAAATATATAACGGTCTTTAGTGTGTCCTTCAAGAGGAAAGTCATATCATGCAAAATGTCTATTAACATTATTTTTCTTTTCGCAACAATTTCTCCTGTATTAGGTGAGTTCAAGTATGAAGAAACTTTACATATAGACTAAGTTCCAGTCTACTAATGATGTACTTATCATATCACCCATCTCTTCGAACTAATCTCACTATATTAATCCGTTTATCAGATTAACCACCCAATTTTGCTTTGTATACTCCAAATAAGTCAAATGACACTGTTCAATTATAAAGCAAATAGCATTTGGGTATTGTAAAAGGTCAATCATAAGAAAAGATGAATTATTTCACCAATCAAAACTTAATGAATGACAAGTGTATATCCATTATTGCTTCCAATAAAGCCTTTTAACTATAAGTAGACTATTCTCTAAATGCCTATTACTTTGTGACTTTGGAGCTGGTAGCTTGATGACCCTAATTTAGAATCTCATTCTTTTCCAAGTATAAATAAAACTTGTATATACACATTTTCAATGGATACCTGATATATGTGCATGTACTTATGAAAAGGAGTAATGGCTAATGAGATAATAAACTAAGGATCTCTTCCATCAAAATTAATGGAAGCTTCTTACCCTATTATGGAGAATCATTTTAAAGTCAACAAAAAAATGTAATAACGATTATGAAAATTTCTAAATTCGTCTTTTAACCTATAAGCAACTCTTGACTTTGCTCTATCTTTATGTACTCGTGATCACAAGTCTTAACTGAGATTAATTTAATGAGACAATTACATCTCATAATATTATCTCACCTTTTATACCAGTATCATTAGGTACTAGAACTTTCTTGATGTCAATTTTATCCTAATGGAAGGAGTAATATTTATTTCCTCATAGACTCAACAATTATCTCTAATAAATTCTATTAAATTAAACAATTAAATATATAATAATCATATGCTACAAAGTCAAAATAAAAAATTAATCATGCTTTCAAAATAAATATAAGAGGCAGGAGAAAAAAGGCCATCACAAAAAAGGTGTATGTTTACCAATGTAAATCATACAATTATAAATTTGTATCATTAAGGTCTACCTGTGAGCAAAGACATTAGCATAGCATGAATTTATTTTAAATTGATGAATCTAGAATACAGTTATATCTTCTAATACATGCGGGCTACTTAGAAAATACAATGTCATTCTATTTCACCATAATTAAATATGCAATTATAATTATCTACCCGCAGGCAACATTTAATTGCAACCATATATTTAATTACAATTGATATTCTATAATGCCATATATGATTAAAAATGTGCACACAACAAAATTAAGGATGCTGAGGCTAATCCCCACGAAACAAGCATGCTAACCACGAATATCATATACATTTATAAATATAAATATGCACCGATAACCTAGTGAGAATTTAAATAATTAATTTAATCAATAAAAGTGACTAAATAACTAAAATTCTCCCACTTTAATTAAATTAATTAATCACTACTTGGAGTTGATATTTTAAAAAAATCTATAAGCAATTATTTACACATGTAATATTGATGATGCTATGGCTACTCTCTAAGATGTATGCTAATCACAAATATCAACTATTTGCATTTAAATTCTAAATATGCACAAATCTTTAATGAAAATTTAATTGACTAATTTAATCAACAAAATGTGATTAAATAATCATCAGAGATAAATTATCCCACTTTTTTGTGCATCCAAATTAAATATAATATATTCACATCTTAACGGAGGGATGAATATCAAATAATTAAATTAAAAACCCTCCTACTATTTTATATATCCAACAATTATTTAAGAAATCAATTTCAGCATATTTTAACCAAAGTATTAAAACTCGGACCGGGTATTGAACCGGTCGGAGTACTAGGTTAAGGGTCAGTGGGTCAGATCGGGGCCAAACTGGAGCTAAACCGGGACCAAACCGGTGAGATGAACAAGTCCCAAAAATAGCCCAAAACAATTTCTGAAAGTATCTATAAAATGGCTAAATTGCACAAGTCCCAAAAATAGCCCAACAAAGGTTTTTCCAAAATTGAAACAAATAAGTAAATGGCCTAAAACCTTTTTTTTTCCCCTGAAATGAACAGTTGCCACAAACAAATAGAATAATTACATGAGCCCAAAATGATCATTTTAATGACACAACACAGGCTCAAGATTGAAGAAATAATAAAGGGCAATTCTGGAAAAAAACCAAAAACAAACAAAATGGGGCTCGAGGTTCTTTGATGTGGCATGCCGATGAAGTCTTTTGTACATTTTTTATAGGGTTATGGATAAAAATATCCATAAATTTTTTTAAAAAAGTGTATTCATCATCATAAACTTTTTTTTTTGTGTAAAAGTAATGATGGACTTTTAAAAATGAGGTAAAAGTGACACTTTCGTTAAAACTAACTAACGGTTGTTAACTCCAGTGTAAAAGTACCAAAATACCCATATCTAAAAAAATATTAAGGGGCAAAAATACCCATAAACTTTTTTAAAAAATGCGTCCACCACTATGCATTTTTCTTGGGAACAAAAGTAACCATAAACTTTCAAAAATGGGGTAAAAGTGACACTTCCATTAAAACTAACTAACAGTCGTTTACTATAGTGCAAAAGTACCAAAATACCCATGGGGAGGCACATCATAGGTAGGCAAACGGTGTGCTGCAGACAGTGTTCAACAATCCATTAGGTTTGATGTTTCCTAAGATAGATGTCACTAGAGCTCTAGTATTTGCTATGTTGGCTGCCAAACAAAAACCCCAAGACAAGAATCTATGTGTGGCTAAAGGATGAAAACAACAATGGTGGTGAGGAAAATAACGATGGTGGTGCTTGACAAAGGAAGTGAGAGAAAGGTCAATGGCGATGACGGTTAAGTTGGTGAACGCCGATTGTGGTAATGGGTGGTAAAGCTTTGATTCCTTCCTCTTTCTCCCTGTTCCAAAGTCTCAATCTCTCCTCTCTGTCAAGAAGCGTCGACTGCTGTGATAGTGATGCTTGACGGAGGGAGTGAACTCACAACCCACAGTGATGGTGGCAAGATTAGAGTATAAACGGTATGCATCATGCAACAAATAAACACAGTTATTACATCACCATTAAAGATAAATTATTGTCTACATACTACAATTACAAATAATTAATGAAAAGACTTAAAAATATTAAAAATATTTCTTATAAATTCGTCTTGAAAAATGTAAGTAATCAATAAAATAAACAACATAAGATATAAATAAAAAAATCACCAAAAAATAAGTTAAAAAATACAAAATTAGTAAGAATACTTATGAAATAAGAAATATATTTTATAAGTTTTTAATTTGTAGGATAATTAATCAAGATATTTTTATAAAATTTAATTCTAAAAAGATAATAACAACTAAATATCTATAACATCATTAACAAAATATTATGTTTAAGTGTAAGTAATCAATAAAATAAACAACATAAGATATAAATAAAACAATCAAGAAAATAAGCAAAAAATACAAAATTGATAAGAATACTTATGAAATAAGAAATATCTTTTATAAGTTGTTAATTTTTAAGATTATTAATAAAGATATTTTTATGAAATTTAATTCTACAATAAGAAAATTACAACTAAATATTTGTGACATCATTAATAAAATATTAAAAATTAATAATATTATTATCATATAAATAATATAAAAAATAAAAAATATATGCGGGCCTAAAAGAACCGGCCCGTGACCCTATAAGGTCGGTCCTTTTAGGTCATTGCCCTTGCAAGAATGGCCCTTTCATACCCGCTTTCACTTTTGAAGCAAAAATTTTAGACCCGTCCCTTATATATTCAGGGCTTAAATAGGCTGGCACAATGGCCTCTACCCATTTTCCCTACTCTATAATAGATGCACTTTTAAAAAAAATTATGAGTATTTTTACCCTGACCTTTTTTTATATATTTATATTTTATAGTATATAAACATATGTTTCTCTATATGAATTAGAGAACAAATAAGAGAAGGGGAGGAGAGAGTGGAACTGAGAGAGCAACAGAGTGTCCGGACCGTGGCCCACTGTTGCGGCCCCGTCGTGAGAGAGGGCACTCTATTGCCCACTGCAGTGGAGTAAACGAGTATCAGCATCAATACTCATTATCGAAACAGCAGGATGAAGAACAGAGAACGAGACCGAAGCAGAGAAAGGCAAAGTTCAAATGATAGCAAGAAGCTTACTGAGGAGAAACCAGAAGAAGACACGAACAAAGAGACCAGCTGCACCCTGCAAATTAAGCTCCTGGCAAAAGAGGAAGCCCCTCCTCTTCCAGGAAACAATAGACAAACCAAGAAAATGAGAATGAGAAACAACCTAATCCAGGACAACATTGATCCCCTGTCCTATGATCCCATTACATCTTCTGATGATGAAATGGAAGCTGAGGAGATAGACTCAGAACAGGTTCCCAATGAAACAGTTATGCAGGTGCAAGGACAAAGAGACTCTTGTATGCCAGCGGAGCAGAATGATCAAGAACTGAGTACAATGAAATCTAGTGCATCAGCAATAAATAAACAAGAAGTGGATGCTCAAGTACCTTCATTCAAGGAAAAGCTAATGGGGGTTAATTCAGATATGGCCGACGATAAGGGAAAAGAAAATGTGGAACTATTGATTGAACAGGGAGATGTAATAGTGAACCGTGAGGGACTTGTCCCATCCATTATTTTCTCACAACGCATCAAAGATATGATGAGTGAATGCATGAAATATGCAGTAGTGGTTAAGCTGCTAGGCCGATATGTGCGCCAAAACATCCTGCAGTCAAAGATCCTAAGTTTATGGCAACCGAAAGGAAATTGCAAAGTCACAGAACTGGAAGGTGGTTGTTATATGGTAAAACTGGACTATGAAGAAGATTACCAAAAAGCAATGTTAGACGGACCATGGGTTATCTCAGGCCATTATCTCACAGTTCATCCATGGGAACTAACCTTTTCCCCACACAACTTAGAAATCGAGCAGGTATATGGCTGGGTGAGGCTTCCTGGTCTACCTTACCATTATTATCACAAGAGTGTCCTCAGAGCCATCGGTGAGGTGATTGGGAAGGTTCTTAAAATTGATTACAATACGGAAGGAATTACAAAAGCAAGATTCGCCAGACTTGCCATCAAGCTCGATCTCACTAAGCCACTAGTTTCCCAAATAAAGTTAGATGGAGTCACTCAATTTGTGGAATATGAGGGACTCCTAACCATTTGCTATCACTGTAGAAGATTTGGGCATCTAGAGGCATCCTGTCCAGCAAAGATTTCCCAGCAAATGTCGATAGCCTCTTCTTCAACTTCTGAACAGGGAGCAGTTGCAGGGGTGAGTCCGCCAGCTAACCATCGTGGGCCATCGATGAAAGAAATTAGAGCGCGTGAGATTAAGGAGCGTGAAACTTGAGTGTTTGGTGACTGGATGAAAGTTCCTCCTCGGGGAAACCGATCAGCTAGAGTTATTAAAAGGGATGAGACAAGACCTCCCTACTTTGACGAAAGAGGTAGCAATCGGTACAATATCTTAGTAACCACAGAGGAGCAGTTGACACACACAGAAAGGAACTCTGAAAATTGGATCATAGAGAAGCAGCCTGCTGTTACTCCCCAAGATCACACCAGAGGAAAACCGAAGAAAGGGAGCACCATAAAGTCAGTAGGATCAAAGAGCAAGATTGTGGCTCAAATGGCTGGGTAGAAAAATAAGGCAGAAAATTGGACCCACCATGACACTATATTTGACTTAAAGGCGTATAGGGAAACATGAATCCCAACGAGTTTGGACACATACAAGCACACAACAATCTCTTTAGATAGTCACGGGAAGCACTACAGCAAATTGGGAAAACGTTGAACAAAGTAATTGGGCCACAAACAGCCAAGCCCAAATCGGCCACCTAACTGGGAAAAGAAAATCAACATCCCATGCCACCAGACATAAGCCCATTACGAGGAGGGTTTAAAATCCATCCCAATGTTAAAATTAAAAGCTTACAACCCAAATACAAGGGTGATGTGGGTACTCCTTCTGAAGAACTCACAAGGGCATTAGCAGCAGCCCTGGGTGATACGCTCAACTTAGATGATGACATGGATTGCATGGAAGGTAGCGAGCCCAAACTCAAAGAAGATGTAAATCCAACAAGCTCCGAAAGGGAGCACTAATACCAGTCATCAATGCATATGACTACCTTTGTGTGGAATTGCCAAGGGGCAGCCTCTAGTCGATTTAATAGAGTATTGAAGTCTCTTTTATAGGGATATAAGCCTGACATTGTGGTGTTAGTAGAGCCAAGAATTTCAGGAAGAAGGGCTGATCAAGTCATCAAAAGAACAGGGTATCCAAATTCTCACAGGATAGAAGCATGTGGCTTTTCAGGTGGAATCTGGATATTATGGAAAGATAGCATTAACATCTCAATACTAAAGAATCATAAGCAATTTATTGACATGGCTGTTAGTGATGCTGATGGGAAAAAAGATTTCAAATTCACAGCAATATATGGGAGCACAAACCCATCTCTTCGAGAATGGTTATGGAGAGATATTCTTTGCATACCAATCAAAGATAATATACCATGACTAATGGCAGGTGACTTCAAAGCTATACTAACCAATGATGAGCGCAGAGGAGGGGCAAGAAGGCAGTAAACTGGATGTAGTGCTTTTCAAAATTTTATTCATAGTGCATGTTTGGTTGACTTGGGATACTCAGGACCAAAATTTACATGGCAGAGAAGGGGCCTACTGGTGAGATTGGATAGAGCACTGAGTAACAATAAATGGCTGGAAGCTCATCCAAATACCACGGTCATGCACCTACCCCGCCTCTAGAGTGATCACAGACCACTATTAATCACACAAGGAACTTGCAGACGGTCTAATCCAAACCCACCCTTCAAGTTTCTTGCATCTTGGGTGTTGCACCCAGATTTTAAGGAGCTGGTAACAAGAGTTTGGAGTCCAAACAAATCGTTGGCGGAAAACATTACCAAATTCTGTGACGAGGCTCAACGTTGGAATCAACAAGTAGTTGGAGTAATTGGATGCAACAAACGCAAGCTGAGGAAGCGAATCAATGGGGTATAGGAAAAGCTGGAAAATTCTCCTTACTCAGAAAGGCTTCTGGAAATTAAATGCACACTTCTAGTAGATTATGAAACAATTTGTCTGCAAGAAGATGTATTATGGTTCCAAAAGTCCCGAAGCCAATGGATCCAAAATGGGGATAGGAATACAAGCTACTATCATGCAAAAGCTCTAGCAAGACGAAGGAAGAATAGAGTTCAAATGCTTCGACAAGATAATGGTGAATGGTGAATGGGAATCAGACTCAGAAAAATTAAATGACATAGCTAAGTCATATTTCCAAAGCCTATACTCCATAGACAACTCAAACCAGCCGACCCCGTATACGTGTGTATGAGCTTTTCCAATATTGGCAGAAGTTTGGAATGTACTCCTAAATGGCCCGGTAACTAAAGAAGAAACAAGAATTGCACTCTTTGATATGCACCCGTTAAAGGCCCTAGGAGCTTATGGGCTCTATGCCATGTTCTTTTAAACACAATGGGACCTAGTGGGGGAATCCTTTGTTAGATCTCATGTTTTGATTATAACAAAGAATTATATGAAAAAGATTTGATTAATAAATAAGTTTGAATAAAGCAATAACAGGGAAAAGCATCACTTGAAGTAAGCATTGGAGTAATGAAGAAAGGCCAAGAGAAAAAACTGAGAAACTTGATCAGAAGCAAATTTTCTAAGGCATTACTCGAGTATGTACTCTAGTAATCAGACAAAACTTGAAGTAACCAGAGACACCTTCGAGTAAACTGCCAACGTTACTCGAGTACATAGTGTAAATGTTTTCAAGTTGCTCTCGGCCTGCTAATGTTACTCGAGTAGCTACTCGAGTAACCAGGTAAATACTTGGAGTTGCTCTCGGCCTACCAACGTTACTCGAGTAGGTACTCGAGTAACCATGTAAAAGTCTTCCAGTTGCTCTCGGCCTGCCAATGATACTCGAGTATGTACTCGAGTTACTCTGTTTCAGAGAATGTGTTGCTCTCGGCATTTTGTACCCTGCCAATGTTACTCGAGTAGCTACTCGAGTAACGCACTGTGGTAAGCAAAAATCTGAAGGTAGTACTCGAATAACTTAATCTATTTTTATCATATTTCACTCGAGGTGCTACTCAAGTTTGCAAGTAGTTAATGATTCATTTTAAGTGGATTACTCGAGTATGTACTCGAGTATGCTGGGTTATTTTTTAAGAAAAACTTCAAGTCATTACCCGAGTAAGCCATACAGAAAAATTATGTTTACTCGAGTATGTACTCGAGTAACAAGGTAATCAAACTTGATGTACTCTCGGCCTTGAAATCCTGCAACATTACTGGAGTAAAGCATCGAGTAACCAAAAGTTTATTTGAAGGTTTACTCGAGTTGGTACCCGAGTAACCTATGAAGAAAAGAGTACATTACTCGAGTAGGTACCCGAGTAAACATACATTTCCAAAGGTTTGATATTTTGTTTATTCCATGCACTACCCGAGTAATCTCATATTTATTTGTTGACTTGCAGTTCATCAAAGCTTTCTCGATGTTACTCGAGTAAGTACTCGAGTAAACTTTAATGGATACTCGAGTAGGGAAACCCAGAAATTTAGAAATCATTCAAACATTCATTGATTTGTTTCCTATATGATTAACCTTCCATTGTATTAGTATTTCTAGCATATTTACAGATAAACAATGAATAAATCATATCAAATAAGGAAATTCAAATGAGAAGTTCAAATGCCACCTACCGCCAATGGATATATTTCAAATACTGGAAAAGTCAATAGTGGCTGCGCACTCTACAACGGACGAGAAGAAAATGTTCCAACAGTTTTCACCAACATATCTATATAAATGGGAACATCCAAACAGAGAAACGACAACAAGATCACACACAAACGTATCATTAAGTTCACTACTCTGTTTTACGTGATAACTCTGTACTTCAGTGATTCTTATTCACTCTTGAGAGAGATATTTCATTCAAACTCAATATTTGTTATTGAGATAACTTAAGGTTGTGGAACCTTGAGTTGGGATTGGATTACAACTTGTAAGGGGGAGCGAGTGTCCAGGTGAAGGAACTTGCTTGTACAGAGGTGCCAATAACCCACTGAATCTTGGAAGTTATAGTGAAACTCTCAGAGAAGCTCTGAGGACTGGACGTAGGTCAAAGTGGTTGTGACCGAACCAGTATAACTCCCGGTGTACACTTCGGTGATATTTCTCCTTACTCCTTACTGTTTTAATTTCATCGTCGAATTTTATATTTGCAACGAAATTTTTAGTATCACCCAATTCACCCCCCCTCTTGGGTGAAACGCTTGCTCTAACATCCTTGTTTACGGAAGTTAAAGCAGCATTTGAAGGAGGATCAATTGACAATGCCTTCAACAGTACACTAATCTCGCTCATTCCCAAAGTGGAAAATCCACAAACCATGAAGGAATTCAGACCAATCAGCCTATGCACAACAGTCTACAAGCTTATCACAAAATTCATAGCAAACCAGCTCAAGGTAGTAATGAACCAGCTCATCCTCCCTAATCAAGTTAGCTTCATCAAAGGGAGGAACATCATAGACAACATAATCATCGCCCAAGAGGCTATTCACTCAATGAGAAGGAAGACTGGTAAAAAAGGTTGGATGGCTATCAAAGTAGACCTAGAAAAAGCCTTTGACAGACTAAGATGAGACTTTATTGAGGACACACTCCGAGATGCGAGGATACCTGACAAGCTTACTAATTTAATTATGCAGTGCATCACTACCTCAACAATGCAAGTGTTATGGAATGACCGGCCCTCTAAAGCTTTTCAGCCCTGAAGGGGGATTAGGCAAGGTGATCCATTATCCCTTTATATCTTTATCCTATGTGTGGAGAGATTATCTCAAGTAATAACTACAAAGGTTGCTAAAGGAGCTTGGCAGCCAATTAAAATGGGAAGAAATGGACCACCCGTCTCCCATCTCTTCTTTACAGATGACCTTTTGTTATTTAGCACGACGACCCCCACACAAATTAATCTCATCAGTCAAATGCTTGAAGGGTTTTGTATTGCATCAAGACATAAAGTAAACTCTGAAAAGACAAGGATTTACTTTTCCAAAAATGTCTCAGTGCCAGCTGCTAATGGAATTTGTCATTGCCTTGGATACCAACCGACAGACCAATTAGGTAAGTATCTAGGTATACCAATCTTGCATGGTCGTGTTACCAAAGAGACATACCACTACATCGAAGAGAGAGTGTGTTCCAAGTTGTCTGGGTGGAAAGCAAAAACGCTTTCATTAGCTGGACGAATTACACTTGCACAGTCGGTACTATTGACACTACCTCTATATGCAATGCAAACCACGAGACTCCCACCAAACACCACTACAAAGATAGAAAGCTTGATAAAGCAGTTTATATGGGGTTCAACAGAGGAGCACCGGAGCGTCCATCTCATTAAGTGGATAGACATGTGCCAACCAAAATAAAGTGGGGGGGGGTGTGGACTCAAGAGCTTGAAAGGTCAAAATTCTGCACTTCTAATGAAACTTGCGCATGCGCTTCTCATGCAACCGATATACTTTGGGTTAAGATCCTTAGAGCTAAGTATGGTTGGAGAGATGGGATACAACAAACTTTCAAAACTTAAAACTCATCTTACTTGTGGAAGAACCTTGCCTCGGTGTGGGAAGATGTCACTATTGGGCTGAAGTGGAAAATTGGAAATGGGCAAACAATACGGTTTTGGTCTGATAATTGGGTGGGAAATCAAGGGCCTCTCCACCTTTTGGCCTTTACCCCCTGCTGGAAGAAGAACGGCAAAGACCACTGCAGGACTTTGTGGATGATGCAGGACATTGGTGTTGGAATAGTTTTGCACACTTGCTTCCTCAGGAGATAGTCAATCAGATCAGCAACATGTCTCCTCCTTTGTATACCAATGAACCAGATCAATTTTCATGGGCATACGGGAATGACAAGGGATTTACAACAAAGGCAGCTTATGAAATAGTCATGAGCGATCAATGGAATGATACCTCAAAACAGTGGGAGCTAGCATGGAAATGGCCGGGGCTACAAAGAATTAGAACCTTCTTATGGTTAACGCTGAAAGAGCGATTGCTAACAAACAATGAGTGATTGAGGAGACATATGGCAGCAGACGAGCATTGCACCATCTGCAACAGGGGTACTGAAGATATTGCTCATGTGCTAAGAGATTGTACCCTTGCCTCATCTTGTTGGAAGCTAATAGTGCCAATGCAAAATCTGCCCATGTTCAACCAGATGAACACCAAGGATTGGCTAGTATGCAACTTACAGCAAAGATCAGAAAGCCCAGACTGGTGCATCACTTTTGGTATCTTATGCTGGAAGCTGTGGAACGCACGCAACAAGAAGATATTTGGAAATGAGGAGAGCTCAGCCATTCGCTTGGTGAATGAGACGCTAGCGCTCATGGAACATACCAGAAAGGCTACTGAGATTTAAAGGCAAATGAGTGTAATTTAGTTTTCACCTAATGTTTCAATCCGCAAATCTACTTTTATTAGAATGTAATAAATAGGCCTATACATTTATGCGTTAGTAATATATATCACATTTCTACTTAAAAAAAGAGAACAAATAAGCTTGGGCTGGGTATGTCGTGGGCTCCACCTATAATGGATGTACGTCATCCAGAATAGCCCCATGCTGGGAATTCGCTTTTGAAATTGGCGCGCCCAAAAATCCCAAAACTCATGGATGAGGATTTGGGCCTCTTCTACTCCTTTCTTGTTGTCCTTTTTGCTGCATTTTTATTTTGGAGGTCTTTTTTAAATATTTTTTTTATATCTCTTTGAATCATTAGTTTCTACAAAAAAAATAAGTAAAATTTTGACATATAATAGGCAAAAAATGAATATGTTCTCAAATTTTTTATGATTTTTCAGAAAAATGGTGTATTTTTTTTCACTATAAGCACTTTTTTTTGAAAAATCTTTGAAAAATCATAAAAAATTGAAAACATATTCATTTTTTGTTTATAATATATCAAAATTTCACTCATTTTATGTAGAGTCTAATGATTCAAAGAACCATAAAAAATACATTTAGAAAAATCCAAAAATGGGAGCGCAGCAGAGAGGAAAGGAGAGGCCCCAAATCCCATGGATGATTATCAGCTATCAGTCCAGCAAATCTTTGCTGCATACTATTGAATTTGAGTCGAGAGGGAGGATAATCATAATACAGGACATTACACTCTGCCCCTTGGCCCAAGCTTTGATGCAAATTGCAGCCAATGGATCTAGGCACTGATACCAACTATAATCTACTGGCTCGGCTCAGGCTCTAATATCAAATGTGGGTGGATTTGGTCATATATGTTGCCACACAAAATTAAGAATTCACTGCAAAATATTTTTAGTCATAACGGTTTCTAATTGCTAAAATCCCTTGATTAAGATGATGTTGAAAGGGAGGATAAATGGGATAAAAATATGATAGAGGAAATATGCTATAAGAGAATTTTTTTTTTCAAAAATAATAAAAAATTTATTGTTTTTAGGATTTTTCCTTCCTAATTTTCTTCTCATTTAAACCAGTCGGTAAAAGCTTTTTTTTTTTTAAAGCAAATTACAAGACTACTCACTTACTTGATGTTTGATGAAAATAATTGAATATAACTTTGGAGATAGCTTGTAGTTTAATTTGAATTGTATAGGTTGTATTCTAGATTATATGCTTTATTGTGTATTGTAGGTTTACTGTTTTCCGTTTTTTTTTTCCTTCATAATTTACAGAGTTATTAGTGAGTGTAATTGATGTTCTTGATTAATAAAATTGACTCTGTTTGCTAAATTAAAAAAAAAACTTTGGAGATACCTTGTAGTTTTAATTGTTTTGCATGAGATTTAAGATAAATTATACTCCTATTTATGACTTATGGATATATAATGCATTTTTTTATAGATGTTATATCTTATTGATACAATTTTTTTGTTCGATAAAATTAATGTTCAACTAATATATTGATGCTATCAATAATATTTAAATTTAGATTAATAACACTTTACACTCATAAAATGCTTGTAAAATCTACAACACACGAAGGAAAAAAAGAAGAAAAATGAGAAATGAACAAAAGCGGCAGCTCTAATTAAAGTATTACTATTAATATGTTTCTAAAACAAAGTTCGGTTTAATTGCTATTCAATATTATATAGCTGCAGTGTAGGTCTTTCTTTCTTTTTTATATGGCTATTCAATATTACATTACACTTCGGTTTAATTAAAGTCATTTTATGCATTCATACAAAGTCAAGTTCGGAATTATGTTTAAGCAGCCAAAAATCCCTCCTTTAGGACCAACATTTACTTGCAATATCCTTCTTCGTTTGTCATTCTAAGAAAATATATAATATACATCTTTAAAAATTATATTATTAAAACTTAGTGAGTCTATATTATATTGTTGAAGAATATAATAGAGTCTGATTAACTATAATTTCAACTTATTCTGGCAAAAAAAAAAAAAAAGATAAATCAAACTTAATAATTTGTGTAATTTATTATAAATTTTATTTTTCACATTAGAATTTTCTTGTTGATATATAATTTATATTATTTCAAATTAGTTTGGTGCGCGCGTTAAGATGCACACTTGCATGTATCATATGTATGTTTTATTCTATTAAAGGAATCTCTTTTATCCATTCACCAAAAAAGCTTACTTTTATTATTTTTTTAGGGAGAATTGTGAAAAAAAACCTCACTAGTAAATTAATTGCCAAATGGGAGTTGGAAATATCGTCTGCACATAGAGGGAAGATATTGTGCACATGGGGGAATATCTTGTGCACATAAAGGGAGATGTTTTGCACATGTATAGGGAAGAACATTGCACACAGGGAAGATCGTCTGTACATATGGGAAGATCTTCTACACACTTGAAATATCGTTTGCACATCTGAGTTCCATTTGGCAATTAAGTTCCTACTGAGGTATTTTTTCACAATTCTCCCTTATTTTTAAGAAAGAAAGATTAAAATAAAAGCTATCAACTTCTAATTAATGGGGGTAAGCATGCCCTTTTAAACCACTAACAACATGTGTGTAAAAAAAGTGATAATTAAATATGTTAATTTTTGTGTTGATTTCGGTGCAACAAATATATGATCAAAATTTGATAAAAGTCAATGATATTCTAACCCAGTAGGGTGAAAGCTCTCTTATAAGTGGGAAGCCCTAAATTCCATCCAATTTATAACTCCATATATAATTATTAGTGTCTATCCCTTTAAATTTTAAGAAAAGCTTATTAATGAAGGAGAAACAATAACATGAAATTTATAGTTTAGCACAAAATGACTCGGTTTGAAAATTAAACGGAACAACAGCAATCCACTTATTCATCCCCACCCTATTTTCTTACACTCCATTTTCATTTAATGAACGAATATAAAAAATGGGCAAGATTTGTTATTATTCTTGAAATATATTGCATATACTATCACCAACACAGAGTTGGTCTAGCGGTGAAAGACTCATTATATCTCTCCGAATCTCAAGTTTGTCTCTTAGAGGAGGCACCTGTAATATACCACATTTCATAATCGTGAAAACATGCAAAATATGGAAATAGTAGAATGAAATAAATACTTGTATTTATAAATAAAGGCAGAGTCATTTTCAGAATTCCCAGATATCCATTATGTCATTCGCGGAAATTGAGAAGTTAGGATTGTAAAATACGAGTGTAAGTAATTGGAGGAAAATTCGTCGGTGGTTGTAGGGCACAGAGGCGCCATTATGAGATGGAGGGATTCCGGCGTTGCATGTTGTGCCTCGATATGCATGCCACGGCCCCAAGTGGAATCCCGAGTAGGCACCGATAAAGCAACCATATTAAAGTAACTTTAATCAAGTAAGTAGTGACGGCTCATGATGACATGCTTTTTGTGTTGGCAAATTGAGAGATTGACAAGTGTCATTTAATGATGACTAAGTACAAAGTTGCTTTTGTGTTGGCCAAATGAGGAGGTGATAAGGGTTCCTCATCATTGCACTTACTTTCTGCCTTTTGTGTTGGCATCTCTGGAGAGCACCATATGTCACCTATGTCAAGGAAATCCACCGGTCTCCGGTCTGGTCACTCGACTAACTTTCTCGAACACTGCACCGGGAGTTTGGGAAAATTGCCAGGTCCCTTCCTTCCTCTGACCTTTGTGGCACTATGTGGGAGAGAGAAAGAGAGGATGCATTGGATGGATGGCACATGGCAATCAAGAGCTACAAGCTTATGACACTTGGCAAGATCATGTGAGATCACTTTACTAGATCAAATCACAATCTTTCATTCTTCTTTAAGGGGCCTTGTTTGGCCAAATGAGAAAGAGAAAGAGAAAATATGTTTTTTATTGACAAAAAATTACTAGAGAAAAGAGAAAGAAGGAATAGTAAAAATTCTTGAGTACCGAAGCAGTTCTGACCCTGGATCACCGTTATCGTCTGCTAGCGGAGTGCCGTTGGAATTTCTACCACTTGCAGAAACGCGAGGAGGTAAGCCTCGGCTTTGTCTTGAACCGATTACTTCGTGTTTTCGTTGAGTATTTCTTGACTCTTGTGCCACCCTTGATTTTCGGCCAATAGGATTTTTGGGAGTAAGAAGATCTTTTTAATCATGGTTAAGGTGATATATGATGCTTGTTGAAGTATTAGGCTTGTTGGTAGTTAAAAACATAAGGTTGGATTTTTGTTGTTTTTTGCACATATTTCGTCAAGAGCAAAACTGGGTGAGGGAGTTTGATTTTGGTATTTTTGAGCTTTCCATTGAATTTTATGAGAAAAATTGTGTAGGAATAAGCTTTGGTTATAATTTTAGGAAGACTGGTTAAAAAGCTCAAATACTGAAAGCTTAGTTCGTTAAGTTGCCAATGTGTGTTTTTGTCTGGCAGTTTTGTTGTGATGAAAATTTCACTATTCAAACTTCATATGATGATGATGATATTTTATAAAATTAAAGTACACTTAAATACCTTTAATTTTTTGATAAAAAAAAGACCTTTAATTTGATAGGTAATGGGTAGAAAATGGATAAGTACACAAAAAGTTATGAAAGTTTGAAATTGGATTATTAAAACAGGAAAGATTTATGGCAGCTAGGGAACACGAAAAAATTGGGAATTTTGTATGGGCAAAATACTGTGGAAAGTGTTTTTTCCTTAAAATAGATTTAATAAGTGACCCATAGGATTTGGAATCACCCTAATCAGAGTTTTCTAGAATTAGATATGATTTTTCAAAGTTAATTAAAAAATCTGCCAGCTTTTTGGAAGATGTGCGAAAATTGAAAATAAAGCATTTTTTATAATAAATTGGAACTCTAGAGATTAAGTTAAATACTTGGGCCCATTATTGACATATTGGGCCTAATGTAAAGACCGTAATGATAACAACATAAGAGAGTAATTTATGAAAATATTGGATCAAGTAATAACTCATCGCTCGTAAATTATAATTTATAGGATTCGATATTTATCTGGGACGCCCGAAGCACGTCACTCGAGGCCATGATTTGGAAAAAATTGTCAGGTAGTAACTTATCTTTCACATACTATATGATATGTTATATGCATATTGGAACCATCGTGAATTTAAGCATTCAGATGAGAAGGACTCAGGCCTAGTAGAATTTCCCAGCAATGTGGCAAGGGACGATAGTCCTTAAATTGGTAACTTTATGCTTTCTGCAAATTGTGAATCTATCTCTGAATGTTGAAATGTGTTGATTATACCATAACTTTGGTTGACATGGCATGATATATATATATATATATGCATCTTATATGAGTGATATTTATTACTACTGAGATTCTTTGAATCTCATCCAATCTTTCCAAAATCAAATTTTCAGCTCGGGCAGATAGTTCTTCAGGCAAGATGGTAACCACGGGCGAATGAAGCGAAGAACTTAGAATTTAATTTTCTGTTGGTTATCTATTTATTTTTGGGATTGTACTTTAATCTGTATTTAAGTGAAGTTAGTCCCATACTGGCACATTAATAGACATGTAAGTAAGCGCCTGTATATAAGCAAACACATAGTGACATCCGAACCAGTGGTGGATAACTGTCCATCTAGGGCTGTTAATCAATCATAGTAGTTTGGGTTCCAACAGAGAACATAATTAATAAAACTCTAATATGAAGAAATGAACCTAAAACGGATGGCTTAAAATGAATCGTAAAATAACACGAGACTAAATCTAAAAAATAATTTTTGAAAACCCATTCGAAGGCAGTTCTATATTCTGCTTGAAGTTGGGACTCCCACTGTTTACAAAAGATTGCCGGTCTCTTTTTTTTAAGATATTACTGCACTTAAACTGTCCATATGTTTTGAAAATGAGGGTGTTACAGCAGTTATGGTGGGAGAAGTAGTCACAAAGCTTTGATCGGATATAAGACGATAATATTAAAAAAAGATTGCATATACTACCAAGAAAACGTTAGAATCTCAAGCACGCTTTAATATGCAGAAGCATTACGATTAATTCTCCTTCTCTTTCTTGTTCACAGCTTTCTGAGCAAGAAGCATCAAGCAAGACGATGCCTCCAATTGCTTCACACTCTCTTCAACTTCGTCTCTCACTTCTTCCAGAGACTTCTTCAGCTTCCCAAGCTCTTCCTTATTCATACCCTCCAATGGCAGCTTCCCCTCATTATTCAATTTCAAATTCATCTTCTTCAACCTCTTGTCAAGCATCTCTCCCTTCTTCTTCTCCACCTCGGCCTCATTCATCAGATTCATAAGCTTCTGGTTCAGTTTCTCAATCACAGCTTCACCATCATTATAACTACTTGCCCGACGACGACCCTTTGATCCGCCACTATTGTCCTCGGCGGAGCCACGACGGAGGAACCTGTTGGTGACGGCGTTGACGCCTGGGTGGCCGTAGGAGAAAGGCTTTCCGCCGGGAGAGAAGGCGATGATGGCGACTTCTGCTCCACACAAGGTTGCGAGCTCGTTCGCTTTCCTGAAGACACCATTGCGACGTTTGGTGAAGGTGACTTGCCTTGAGCTTGAGTCTCTCACAAGCTTCATCTCGATCTTCCGACGACCCATGAACCCTAGTTTGATCAGAATAGAGAAAGAAGAAGAAGATTGAGTTGGAGCTGGGTGAGATTGAAGGAGAATGGGGGGCTATATATATATATACACACACACCTCGAGGTGAAAAATGAATAATTTGATGTTATTTACTAATAATTTTTTTGGTAATGGTGGGTATATAAGTTAATTTTTCTATAGAAATGATAATAATTGGCTAAAAATGTGAAGTATTGAAAAATGTGTAAAAAATTTATTACTTCTAGAATAAATTGGTAAAGTGATTAATTTTTAAATAGCCTAGAGAAATGGATTTTACAAACTTGGATTTAATTATGAATGTATACTATAAATGCTCACACCCCTACAAAACCATCCCACAAAGAGGTTTATTGTTTATGTATCTGTTTGGTATCACTTATTTTTAGATAATAAGTCCTTATTATGTAAGTTAAGATAAAACTCCTCTAACATATTTACCTCGTATACCGTGAATTACGATTTATAAGCACTTATTGCCAAAAAAATAAGCTATTTCAACAAGCAGTATAACATTAATTAAATTTGAAACCTCTCTTATTGTTTCTATTTTTGTCATGTCATATTTTTTTTTACTAATATGGAAGTGTATTTAATAAGGCAAAAACATGCTTTTGATCCCTTGATTTTATACGAGATCTCATTTTATTCCATGACTTTATTTAATTTCTTTTTAATAATATAACTTTTAAAATACAATCAAAAGTTTTCAATTCCTAAGACCAATAATTTTGTTCCTAAAAAATATTGAATTGAAAAAGCTTTTTTTTTTTACATGCACAGTATTTTCTAATGCGAACATACTAATTCAACTCATTTTATTACACAAAAACAAAGCCCAACATAATATTTTTCAAAGGAAGGAAAAATTAGATGACTTTTTCTTAAGAAAAATTAAATATTTTGTTCTTCCATAAAAAATTAAGTTGGATTAATGTGTCAACATTGTTTGATAATACTTTGTTAGTATTTAAGATTGTTATCTCAACATTTTTCCACCAACATACTCCCTCCGGTCCTAATTATAAGATAAAGTTGATTTTTTTTGGAGAAATTAATGAAGCCAATTAAATTACTTTAGAGTGTTTATATTTTTAGTATCTTTAGATTATATATTAGTTTATTAGTTAAATTAATTAGTTTGTAGAAAAAAATAAAAATATAAATACTCTAAAGTAATTTAATTGGCTTCCTTAATTTCTCCAAAAAAGTTAATTTTGTCTTATAATTAGGACCGGAGGGAGTAACTAATAGTAATAGGGTTAGAAATAAGGAAAATTTTGACGGTTAAAGGATAGAAAAAGCTAAATATAGTTAGAGGATCAAAATGAAATTTAGTGTAAAGCTAATGGACTCAGAGGGTGCTTTTTCCTATTACTAATTTTTCCTAATTCGCAAAGTTGTAGGCATGATTCTCTATTTAAAGTTACTATATTTGCAAAAAAAAAAAAAAAAAAAGAGTTCATCTAACTTTTAAAATGGGGAGAATTTCATTTAAATACCACTTGAATTTCAAAATGTCAAATCAGTAATTTAACAAAAACTTGAGTTATCAATTCCGTTACTCTTTTTGTCAACAAGATTAATCTAAGATTTTAAAGTTCAAGTGATATTTATATGTCTTTTTCCCTATAAAATACAACTAAACTTTTACGATTCTTAAGACTATTATTTTGCTAATAAGAATATTAATGATAAAGCAATTTCACATAGCGACAGAATATTCTCTCATGCAAACATATTAATTCAACTCTTTTTTTTTTTTAATATTATCATTGGTTATTCAGTCTGAAGTTTATTATAGGAAAAAAAAATCTGACACAATATTTTTTATATAAAGATAAAAATAAGATTTTTTTTTACATAAAGTTGGATTATTTGTGTTTCTTCATACAAATTAGTTGGATTCCTGTGTCCATGTTTGATGATACATTATCAGTATTTCAGAGCATTTTCTCAACATTTTTTCGTGTGGGGTTAGAATTAGGGAAAATTCCAGAAAAATATCTTGGAATATGCAAAAGGATAAATCAGCGCCACAAAATTCCTAAATCCCAAATCAGTACGGTGGAGGAATATGAGATTATGAAATTTTGGCGAAAAGACGCACATATTCTTCAACTCTCCTTCTCTCTCAGCTCAGAATAACAACACTGGTCTCTGTATTAACAACACCGAATTCTACATTAACAACTCCACTTTCTCTTTTCACAATAACAACACCAGTTTTTTTATTAACAACACTGTATTTTACATTAACAACTCGATTTTCTTATCTCACAATAACATGCAACACCTCTCTCTTTATTAACAACACCATACTTTACATTAACATCACCATATCTGATATACGAAGTTGTAGAAGTAGAAAGTATAATTGTTAATATGGAATGCGGTGTTGTTAATAAAGAGACCGACATTGTTATTCCAAGCTGAGAGAGAGGGGAGCTGAAGGGTAGGTGCGTCTTTTCATTGATATTTCATAATTCCAGAGTCCTCCACTGTACTAACGGCGAATTGACTTGGGATTTTATAATTTCGCAGCTCTAATTTATCCTTTTACATATTCCAAGATTTTTTTTTTGAAAATTTCCTTTAGAATGATGGAAACTTTTAATTGTATTCTAATTTGAAAATTAAAGGATAAAAAAAAGGGTTAAGGTGCAGATTTGCTTTAAAATTTTTTGCTAATGAGCGATGTTACATTGAAAGTATTTTTAAGTTTAATGTTGCCCATGAAGTGTTAAAATATAATAATGTTGCCCTTATCGTCAAAAAAGTCAATAATTAATATCAATTTTTTAACTGTATAGAGTAATATTGTCACGTTTTGAAACCGTCAGGGTGATATTGAATCCGAAAAAACTTTTGAGACAAATTTACATATTAACCCAAAAATTAAATGTAATTAGAGGGTAAAAAAAATCTAGTGTAAAGTTAAGAGATTTAAAAGGTACGTTTTTCTACTATAAAAAAAAAGGTATGTTTTTCATATTATTAATTTTTCAGTTAGCAAAGTTGCAGGTGTGGTTGTTTATTTAAAGTAACTATATAGGAAAAAGAAGCTGCTATTTAAGATAGGTCAGATTTAGGGGTTGTTTGGTTCAATTTATTTAAAAATTCCTTTTTAATTGAATTTTTATTTTACAATTTCTAAAGTTAAATTTAGAAAATTAACTTTCTTTTTCCCTTATCATAAAAAAATTAACTTAATTGTAACTCTATTTTATTTTCCTAATTAAGGAAGCATTAGAGACCCAGTTTCTTAAAAAATTGAGCTTTTTAGTAAACCAAACAATTAAAATTTATACACTTTATCTAACTTCTACTTTTTTTAACTTTCCTTCAACCAAATAGATAATGAGAAATGCTTAATTTTTTTTTTGTTCGCAGAAATGTTACTGCTGAAATTTGAATGCTTGTGACAAGTTTTTTTTTTTTTTAAAAAAAAGAAAAAGAATCAATTTTATTAATCACCAAAAAATGAATATTACCCTAGCTAATGCATAGAAAGAAAAAGGCTAAACCACTAAAGTGTACTTTAATTTTAGTCATTTATATTTACATGAGGTTTGATTTTAGTCCTTTAACTTTATAAGGTGTATTTCTAATCCTCTTAGTTTAACACCATTAGCCTAGTAATGAAAAAATGCTGACTCAGTTGCCAATTTAAGGGCCCGTTTGGATTAGCGATGGAGAAGTGACTTTTTTTATTATCTGACTTTTAGAAAAGTAAGGTAGGAAAAAAAGTGATAATGTAAATGTGATTTGTGTTTGGATTAGCGGTACTAGAAGTGACTTTTTTTTCTAATCTTGAACATGTTTGGATCAGAGTTTAAAAAGCCCGTTTAGATGCAAAATGACTGAAAAGGGCATGAATCATATACATATTATTTGAATATATTATGATAACTGAAGTGAAAAATTAAATTAAAATTAAAATTTGATAAAATACAATAAATAAGATTAATATATTTTTTGGGACATTATTACATGATTAAGCACTAATTTAAAGACTAGAGAAAATTACAGAAAAGTACCACAGAATTTATGAAAAAAAGAAAAGGGATCGGGGAAATCACAAATATGACCCAAATTTTTCATAAATTACAGTCCAACCCTAAAAATATTTCAACAATTTTCAATTTAATCCCTCCTTAAAAACTTTTAAAGTTTGCAAATAAGTCCCTGGTCAAATCTAATTTGACCAAAGGATCTTCTTCTTCCTTCGAACATGCGAGCGAACCAGAGCACAGGCCAAATCAGATTCAAATAACAAATGGAAAAGAGAAACAAAGGCAAACTTCAAGCTTTAGGTTCTATCATAGAATGGTGTCAATGAAGAAAAAAAAGACCCAGATCTCACCGACGCTCTCTCCTCTGTAAATCATCGGACCTGGGGAAGATGATGATGAACAGTAACTATGGTCGCTTCCCCAGGCCCAGCCTTTCTTGTTCTCCGACGACGCTCTAAAGAAGAAGGACATTGCAGTGAAAATTGGCGCCATCTGGTTCTCTGATTTTTTTCCCGTGAGAGACAATGAACATGGTGTTGGTAAGCAAAAAATTCAATGCTACCAACGGTCCTCTTCAGCATTGATGGAAGAGAGAAATTCAAAGTGAAGTGCGGTGGAGAGAAAAGCAACGTAAAGGAGCTTCAGGAAAAAGCCACGGTAGTGATATAAGCACAGTGAATAAGGAAGCTTTGCCAAACAGTGCATTTTGCTCCAATGGGATTTTTTTGGACAAAACGTGCGGTGAGGCGACGCAGCCGCTTTGCCAAACAGACCCTAAATTTAAACTCAACAATGACACAGTGACATATTAATTTTTAATTTAAAAAATATGAATTAAAAATAATGAAAAACTTAACGAAAGTGCCGTCAATATAAGTTGTTCCTTTGTTTTAAACTTTCTTGGTTTGTGTGGGTCATCCTTACACAGGAGTTATACTAATCTTCTCTGTATCGTTTCAATTTTATCGGATGTCCAAAAGGAAACCTCTATTCTAAACTCAAACATCTACAAACCCTCATCTCTCTGCAAATGGTTCTCCGAAATCAACAACTCATCTCTTTACAAATATATTTCTCTGATATCAACAACTCTTCTCCTTTTCATACGTATGTCTGGTATATCCTCTCTTTTTTTCCCTTTTGATTTGCTTGTTGGTATCTTTCCTCCTGCAATTTATTTAATTTTTTATTTGTTACCAAATGGATGGCTATGAATAATACAGGACAACAGGGTATTAAAAGATATGCACCTGCAATATTCAAAATTGTGATGATGAATGTAATAATGAAACCTTGTGATTGCTTTCAGATCTTCTGGGTCGCGCTACCACCTCCTCGCTGGTATAGGTGGGTAGAAGCAAGAGGCCAAAGTAAAGGGGAAAAAACAGACACGTAGCATTAATTTTAAAATATAAAAATAAGTATATTAAAAATTTAGAATATATACCTGCAGCTTTGTCATCATTAATTTAGTAAGCGACCTAAACTACCCACTCCCTCCATAATAGCTAGAGCATCAGAGCTTTAATACCAATTAAACGATGTCATTAATTTAGTAGGCAATGGAGTTGAACTACCCTTACCCTCCTCAATAGTTGATTTTTACATAGAGTCTACAGTCTCACTTACTCCCCCTTCAATTCAATTGGTATCAGAGTATTAGAGCTTTGAAATTTCTGTATCAGTAATCACTTTCATATTGGAGAAGAAATTTCGATCAAGTTGTTCAATGACAGGCTAGCCGGTATACTGATTTTTTTTAATTTTTAAATTCTTGGTGTTTTCAATCTTGATATATTAGATCTCTGTTTTCTGTTTGTATAATTCTTGAAAAACAGGTTCTCGAATCCGAAAGTGTATGTTTGTTTGTTCCATCACTCAACAATCATTGATAAAGAAGTATCCAAAACCTTGGTCGGGGGTTCGATCCCTAGCCTTGGGTATGGAGCAGCGTTAAATCTCCTGGCCAGCTGTTCTACCCATCGAGGTACCTACAAATCAGCGGGGGATTAGTCGGTTGCTCGGACGGCCCGGTTCTGGGGTCCAGATCTAGCACCGGATACCTCTGATCAAAGATAAAAAAAAAAAGAAGTATCCAAAAGATATTAATATCTTTAGCAGTTCTTTCATTAGGATAGTAATCACATTTGGGCCTAAGAATCTCTGGTCGATGGGGTCACTGTTAGTATTCTTAGCATATATGTTGTTGATATATTGGATCTATATTTTAGTATGAATGTGTGTATAAATTTTATGATTCAAATAATACACACACTTTTTAACATGTTTGTCTGCAGGTCTCTTATTCAAATACACACACTTTTTAACATGTTTGTCTGCAGGTTTCTTCGACTTTTTCCAACATGCACTTAATTTTATTGCATTATATTCTGTCCCATTCAAATGCTTTGGAATCTTCATGAACACAAAATTTTAAAAAATTTTCAACCAATTTATTAATTAATAAAGTCGATAAAGTTTTGCAATCTCACGTCAAAATCTAAAGTTTCATGTCTCTTGTTTCCCACATCAAAGACGGAACTCCTATTCTCAACTCGTTTTCTTTCTCCTCAAGCATTAAGGATGTCACTTGGACACTCGCCAATTGGCATAAGAGCTTTGATACCAATCAAATGATGTCATTTTTTTAGTGGAAAAGTATGTTATCACTTGTACATATTTACAACGTGTGTCTGGAGATAACAAATAATACAAAGAGAATTAAAAGAGAAAAAACTATATGCTAGCAGTTGAATTTATAGTGTGAAGTTTGTGAGTTGATAGTGGAAGCATTTCATTAACAACCTTCATGTCTTGAAAGCACCAATTTGGTTGGTGGAATGAGGTGGTGTCAACATGCTTAGGCTAGTGTGCAATGTCTAAATAGATTGTTTAAGTCTTCAACATCTTGTATCAGGGGACATATGCCTTTGGATCTCTCACTATTTGTCAGTAATTTCCCACTTAGACTCGGCAAAAGAAAGGTTTTAATCTGTTGCTATCAAGGCCATCGCCAGGCTAGGCTCTGGTGCAATCTTTTTTTCGCTCCACCCGGTCTTTCATGAGCATTTGCTATTTTGTGTTGACCATGAAGCCTACCTTACTATTCATGTTCCAGTAGCATTTATCCGAAGGCCCATCTACTTTAGGAAGTTCCAGAATAGCAATATGGCTCAGAATGTCACTTGGGAGAAGGTCTTTGAAGCTACTTCATTTCCACGTATTATTTTCAATAAAATAGTTGTGTGTGAGTAGCAGGTCTTGATCGGCAAGTAGGGCAAAAGATAAGTAGAGTAGAGGTCCAAGATCACCCACCCAATGATCGGACCAAAATCAGATGTTATGTCCATATCCTATCATCCATTTAGTACTACAGTGCAAGTCATCCCAAATGGCCATCAAGCTACGCTAAAGGTGAGAGGCGTTTCTAGGTTTGGGATTTGGAGCCTTATTAGTGTTCAAGTTATATTTTGATCTTAACAGTTGAACCCAGAATTTGTTTGGTTGTGCTATCATTGCATAAGTAACCTTCATAAGGAAAGCCAGGTTCTGCCCTTCTAGCTTTTTAATTCCGCAGCTACCACGATCCTTTGGTTGGCAAAGATCATGCCATTTGAGGAGAAAAGTGCCTTTTTTATTCTCGCTGCTGCCCTATATGACATTCTGAAGTAGCGATTCCTGTTTAATCCTTATTGACGTTGGCGGTCTAGTGGTTTGCATGGCATAAGCTAATATAGCTGCCAAGGTGGACTAAGCCAGAGTGATTCGACCCTTTAAGGAGAGAGAGCATGCTTTCCATCTACTAAGCTTTGTTGCACTTTCTCCACTAGATAATTATGTGTGTCTTTTGTGACTCTGCTATGGAGTAAAGGCAGTCCCAAGTAGTGGCCAAAGTAATCATTTTTTTGAAAACCAAGTTTATTGCATATCATGGTTGCTATTTATGAGTTGACATTCCTAGAGAAACGAACTCGTGTTTTCAACTAGCTGACTTTATATGCCAACTAACTACAAAACTCTTTAAGAATTTGTTAGATAAGGTTGACTTTTAGAGCCGCTATGGTACTTAATAAGATTAGATCATCGGCGAAGAACAAATAGGACAAAAGTGGCGTAGATGCACTTAATCGGGTTTGCTCTAGTTTCCAATAAAGACTTCTTGCTATATTTTTTGTGATAGTTTTTCCATGCACAGAACAACAAGGTAGGGTGACAGTAGGTCACGTTGCCTTATCCCCCGTTATGGCTTAAAAGCTTTGCATATTCGGCCATTCCAAATAACCTGCATAATTGAAATGGTAACACAATGCATGATGAGTCGTATTAACTTTTTTGGCAGTCGCGCCTGCTTTAACATGTCTTCAATGAAATCCCAGTGGAGACAATTAAAAGCTTTTTCAAGATCAACTTTGATGGCCATCTATCCTACTTTTCCCGTTTTCCTTTTCATCGAGTTAATTGCCTTTTACATAATGATTATATTGTCTGTGATTGACCTTCGTTTGATGAAGCTTGTTTGCTGAGGGAGTATGAATTGTGGCATGACCAGCTTTAGCCAATTGGCAACAATTTTGGTAATGAGCTTTTATACAGTTGTGCACAAAATTATAGGCTTAAATTCTTTGATATTCTGCTAGCAGGACACTTTTGGGATAAGTACGATGTGTGTGGCGTTAAGGTTGGGCTCAAGATCTCATCCTTCAAACACTGCTTTAACCTTGTTGAAGATTGTATCACCTATTGTGTCCAACTGTGATTGGAAAAACATAGCATGCAAGCCATCGACTCCTAGAGATTTGAGCGGTTTCATATAAAAGAGGGCTAGCTTAGTTTCCTCCTTTGTAATTGAATTAGTAAGCAAAGCATTTAAGACATCTAAGATCAAGGAAAATGCATGTGGGTATAGTACTCGGGATGTGCTGGGAGGTTTGGCCTTATAGAGGTTACAAAAGTAGCTTGTGGCCATGCTGCATAGTTTATCTTGATTAAATTCCCAAATTCTGTCTTCATACTGTAATAAAGAATGCGGTTTCTTCTCCGTCTTATCATTGCTTTGGTATAGAAATACTTCATGTTACGATCGCCATCATGAATCCACTGACTTCAAGATTTTTGCATCCACATTATCTCTTTATGAAGGAGGAGATCTTCATAATCTGCAAGAAGTGATTGTTCGAGGGCTAGTAAGTGCAGCGATATGGGCTATTACTCCAAAGCTTTTTGCACTCCGCAAATATACGCCCTTAAGTTTTTGTTTGTTTCCCCCAGAGCACCATAAACTTCAGCATTCCAAATCTTGGCTTCCTTTGTTAAGTTATGGATATTTGCTGCTAAGCCCAAATCAAACTTTCAGGATTTGCCAACTAAGTCCTTAAGATTGGGATGGAGAATCAACGAGGCTGCAAAACGAAAAGGATCTAGGCCTGGTGAAGTAGCTTTGGTTTGGGTAATTAAAAGTGGCTTGTGGTCGCTTTGGACTCTAAGAAGGTGTAGAACATGGGTGTTGGGTTGGCTCCCAGCCCAGTACAATTGCATACTGCGTGGTCCAAACGCACCATAAGCCCACTACGATGCTAAGTAAATTTAAGTCGAACGAATCCAAGATCCAATAGCCTCGCGTCTATTATGAATTATGGAAATTTCCACATCTTGTACTTCCTCATCGTTCTTCTAAGGTAATAGTGGCATTAAAGTCGCCTGCGAGTACCCACGGCTTGGATATATTTGCAGCCAGTTCTGAGAGTTCTTCCTATAATTGATTACGTGTTGGGCGGTGTGGGCTACTATAAACTACCGTGGAAAAGGTAGATTAATTTCCTGTATTATCATTGACTCTTGCATGCACAAATTGCTTGTAATTGGCAAGGATTTGCACGTTAATTTTATCTATCCATAAGAGCTAAATGCCTCCTAAAAAACCTTATACTTTGATTCTTTAGGAATTTTGGTAGCCTATTTTCTAGATAACTTGTCACCTTCACTCCAGAAATTTGAGGTTCTACAGGTGCTACTAGGTCTGGCTTGTATCCCTGCAGTAGAGATTTCAAAGCATGATGAAAGCAGCTAAAAAGAGCCCCCTGACAATTCCATATAAAATATGATGTATTCATGGATAGATAATACCAAGTTAATGCTCCATCTCAGAGTGTTTTAAAGTAGTATCGTCTTTAAAGCAGGCTTCTGTAGCTTTAACGAACAAACCTTGATCGTCCGAAGTAATAGACGCACCTAAAACTTTTGCCAAAGCCTTAATTAGCTCCTCATAGGGTGTACGATTGTGTCTTTAGCTTGGACTGTAATTTTTTGAATTTGATAGTGGGTTGCAGTTTAAAACCCCCTTTTGAAGGGCTTTGTCTTGAGGCTTTGGTTGTATGTTCTCTTTCCCAGCCCTTCTTTGAAGAAAGGCGAGATGGGATGAAAAGCGTTCAATAGTGGTAATGGGCTTATCTTCAATTAGGCCTAGGGTTTTGTAGTCTTTGGTCAGGGAGATGACTGTGTTCTTGCTGGCATCAAGTGATGTAGGGAGCTATGTTGCTTTGTATGTAATGGAGATGAAAATGGATTCCTTGTTGGGCTAGGTCAATGTCGTTTTTTTAGGGCTTACAGCCTTATCAGGCTTTTCCTTTGCTTTATACGTTGACCTATTTTCCTCTGTCTTTTTAGCAGTGATAGAAGGCTGCGTAGCATTTAGACGTCTGAGATTTTTTACAATAGGATTACCTTTTTGGTTATTACCTACCTCATCCAAGGTTGCTAGGGCTTGGAAGTGATTTCTCTCTCTTACGCTTTTGGCTGCTATGCTTTTAATGTTTTTCTTGTTTCCCTTGCCGATTAGCCATGTCCGGGAGGGCAACTTCATCTATGCTCTGTAAGGATGATCTTCACGTGCCTTTGCTTCACGTGTTGGCTTTTGTTGGATTAGAGGGGAGTAATATTTGGTAGCCAGAAGTGGGGTGGCCACACTAATGGAGGCTACAGTGGGAGTCTGCTGTTTGGTCTTATAGGGCCAAGAGGCTTTACTGTGGGCGTAACCTCTATAATGATAGCAAATCATAGGGAGACCCTCATACTCCACATATTGGGTTGCTCAGTCGAGCTTAATCATAGATACTAGTGGCTTAGTCAGATCGATCTTAACCGCAAGTCAAGCAAAATGAGCTTTGTCCATTCTTTGGTATTATAGTCAATCTTAAGAACTTGTTCAATTACTTTTCCTATTAACCTGAGTACGTTCTTATGGTATATGAGAGTCCAGGTAATTGAACCCACCCAAACACCTGCTTAATCTCCATATTTTGCTGTGAAAAAGCTTGGGTCTCAAGGGTGAATTGTAAGGTAATGGCCTAGTACTACCCATGATCCCCCAACAGGGCATTCTGATAGTCCTTTTCTTCATGAAACTTAACCATAAAGCAACCACCGCACACTTCATGCATCTTACCATGATATCCTTAACTCTATGAGAAAAACTAATGGAAGGAATCAGACTATCCTGATTAAACATTGCATCACCTTTTTCAAAGGTCAGCTCCTCATCACTTAGGCGGTCTAATTGTTCAGTTGTGGTTGATTTTGCTCCAAGTAGTGTCTCTTTGAAGAAGGAGGATGTTTCAGTCATACAGCTTGAGTCACCGGGGTGCAGAGGTTGCTAAGGGCTCAGCGGGTTTTGGGAGGTGGTTTGACTCTGTGGGCCCACCTCCTCTATTGTTGTAGGTTTCCATTTTGAAACAGTTGCTTGTGCGTGGCATTTTGTCTCAATTCTTGAGATGGTTATCCAGCTTCCATGACTTGATTTTCTGTCTCCATATTACCAGGTGCTTCATCGGTGCCGCCTGTTTGAACTTTCTTCACGTTTCTTTTGTCTTCCGAGCATGGTGATCTTCTCGCTTTCTCTATGAGCTCCATGTTAACACTTTGCTCTATTAGAGATGGGAAGGGAGGAAAAATGGGATAATCGCACAATCTCACTTGCTACACTATAAGAAATGGGAATAGTACAACACTCTCATTTCTTTTGTTGTAGTGGGTAATAGAGGTCTCTTGTCTAGCAAAGCTCTGCCATAATTGGCAGCAAAGTGTGGCACAGTTTTCAAGTAACTTAGACCTAAATGATGTCTTTAATTGTCCCAATCTTCAATTGGTATCAAAGTATCATAGCTTTGTAATTTTTGGATCAATAATCACTTTCATATTGGCGGAGGAATTTCGAGACAAGCTAGCCTGTGCATTGATTTTTCTAATTCTTTAATTCTTGGTGTTTAGATTCTTGATATATTGGATTTGTGTTTTTTCTTTGTAATTCTTGAGAAAAAATTTCTTAAATCCTGAAGCATACGTTTGTATGTTCCATCATCCAACAATCATTGATAAAGAACATGTGATGTCTGAAAGATTTTTCCATATTAATATCTTTAGGAGTTCTTTCATTGGGATTAGTTATCACTTTTGCGCTCAAGAATCTTTGGTTCATAGGGTTGCTTTAGGGTATATGGTAAAAAGGGCGTAACTAGTATTAACTCATAGAAATCAAGAGTATTATAACACATTTTCTTCTCTTTTTACTTATTTTTGAGATCAAATAGTGTATATAAAAAGATTATAGAAGAAAATGTGATAGGATATAAGCTAAATCAAAATTTTGTTAAATCATGAGTTAAATGCACACAATTTTGATTAAATTGAAGAAATTATAAAGCTCATAAAATCCTTCTCTTTGTAGGAGGATGAGGATAAGATATAGAAGCTTACAAGGATCATTAGAAGTGGGGAAAAGAATGTCAAAATTCAAAAAGGAGGATCGAAGAAGGAGCTTGAAGATACACTCAGTCGCTTTTGCTTCGCTACGCAGTGCAAAAGCGAAAAGACCTAAAAAATAGGCCCTTCTGACTGTGTTCTCTCTTGCTACGCCGCAGCGAAGTAAAAGCGAAATCACTTCAAAAATAGGCCTTTCTGACCGCGTTAGCTAGAGATGGTAATATGGTCTAACCCGATGGATTTGGCTAACCCGTCACGGGTTAGGACCATATGGGTTCTGGCCCAAAAGGAACGCATCAATATGGGTTGGCATTTAGCTAACCCAACCCATAACTGTTGGGTTTGGTGGGTTGGACGAGCCAACCCATATTTTTTTTCAATTTTTTAATAATATACTAAGATTATTTTTTTTATACAATAAGATTTTTTTTCTACACGTCTAAACATAACAAAATTAAAAATACATTACAAATTAAAGAGAGTTGAGACTGATTTCTGAGACTGAGAGCGTGAGCCGTGAGAGAGACAGGGAGTGAGAGATTGTTTCAAGCAAACACAAAAAAGAGTTGACCAGACTGAGGAGTAAGGATTGAGGAGTGAGAGTACTGGGATGGACTCTGGAGTAACGGTCTTGGACTGTTGGGGGTTGGGCCTTGGCTAATAGCTCTTCCCTCTTGGTTTTTTTTAAATGGGCCAACTCGCCAACTCGGTGGTCCAACCCATCACGGGTTGGGACCATATGGGTTCGGGCCCAAAAGGACCGCATCAATATAGTCATAGTTTTGTAGAACGCAATCCGCTCATTTTGTTGGGTTGGGCGGGCTCGACCCATAGTCCCAACCTATATTACCACCTCTAGCGTTCGCTGTGGGTTGCTATAGCGAAGCAAAAACGAACTTGCGATACTGATATTGTGTGTTTTGAAAAAGTGACGATGCCTTATAACTCTCATAATCAATTCTTATAATAGGCTGATTTTGGATGGGCCGGCCTAAGAGTTACTTGATTTCTTAATGGGTAATCATTTTCTTATTGGCAAAGAAATTTCCATCGTCAATGACAGGCTATGCCAATTTTTCTGATTATGTAATTCTTGGTTTTCAATCTTCACATACTCTCTTGGTCATTCTTGAGAAACAATTTCTTGAATCCCAAAGTGTCTGTTACATCAAATACTTGTACTATTTCTTAGCATGTATTTTGTTGATATATTGGATATCTATTTTCTTTTTCTGATTCTTGGGAAACGTTTCTCAAATCCCAAAGTGTTTGTTCCATTGTTCTTGTTCCTAAGCTAGAAAATTGAAAACATAGTTATTTTTAAGTTTTTATGATTTTTTAAAGATTTAGGGTTCTAAATTTAAAAAAAAAAAAACACCCAGTTTTTAAGCTGTAAATCTTTAAAAAATCATAAAAAATTGAAAGTAGCTCTACTTTTTTTTCCTATAAAATATCAAAATTTCACTTATGAAATATAATCTAATGATTAAAAGAACAAAAAAAAAATATTTGGAAAAAACTCCAAAATTGAGGGGCAGCTGGGGCACGGCTGAAAAGGGGCAACTGACACCCTCAACCTTAAATTTACAAATACCAAAAGAACCAATTGAATTTCTAGTTAAAAAAAGAATAAATTAAATATACTTGGAAATTCTACTTTCTTCTAAGAATATAAACTTTCAAAAATATGTTAGCGCCATTCTGCCTAGTTGACACTTAGCACTTTCTTAAATCTTACTACTTAAGTATGGAATTAAATTAAATTTTCTGTAAAAAAAAAGGTATGAAATTAAATTGTGTCCTCCATGGATGCTGAGTTCCTTCCATAAAATAAAGGATGGCAAACAAAAATAAAACTTCCAAAAATATACTTCGTTTTAATACGCGGAAGAGAGAAAGAAAGATATTATTAAATCATTATTTTTTTAAAATATCTTATGAACCTCAAATCAGTCCAAACCATATCTTATAAAAGTGGGAGAGTAGTACTACACTTACAATTAAATTTCTTAAAAGAGTGTTGTATCATAATAAAAAAGGGAGGATCCTTAAAAAAGAATTTAGAAATTGTAAAATGATAAATAAGGTATTTCTTAAAAAATAAGTTGAGAATTATTTATCAAATTTCGGTATTTTCTAATCAAATCTTAATAAAAACCTTGATTTATCATTTTACAATTTATAAGTTTTTTTTTTTTCAAGATTCTCCCAATAATAAAAAATTCTTGATATCACGATGATAGTAGTTCTATATTTTTTTTCTGCTTCATACTCCTAAGACCTAGCCTGGGCCCAAAATAAAATGGCTAAACCGCTTTTGCCTCTGTAAGCCCATGCCGCTCAGCTTCAATGCGTCAACGAGCCATGATTTGGGCCGATTCAGCAGTTTCGAAACTTAGCTCCTTCCCTGGTTTCTGAGCATTCCCTGGCTGCTTATTCCTTCGGTTGCCCTGCTCCGATCTTAGGCGATCGACTTCCCTCTCTTCTGCTTAAGCATCGATTTTCGTTGTTCTCTCTGTTACATTCTCAGCGGTTCAATGGGCAGTGAGCTAAAACTGAGCTCTTGTGAACGGTATAAACTGTACTTCTTCCTATTGGTCCTTTATTTCAATCGAATTCAAACAAGTAATTGTTCCCCTCTTTATTGAGCAATAGTTTTTTTTTTGAAAAAAAAAACCATTAGATAATAAGGCATTTGTGGAGTGTGGACCTCGGTTTCTTAACCTAATGGACCATCATGATTAGCACTGCAACTTTGTAACTCTTGAGGTACTCTGTTACAGGCTTCTACTCAAGTACATTATACGCTACCCTTTTCCTTTTCAGTCTTCCTGACTTATGCTGTAGGTATTTGCCATTTTGCATGAGTTAGTGTAGAAGAATATCATTAGATTCTCCAGGAGAAAAGATTTCGTAGTGATAACAAGCTTAAGAAAGCCTACTCGATGTTTTGTTACCCTCTTTCTCTTTTGTTGAAATAGGGACTCAAAACAAATGGTTTTACCATGCAGCATACATGATATTTTCATTCGTTCTATGCAAATTACGTATTTCTTGGCATTCTTGTTAAATCAATATGCCTATAAGTGATTTTTTTTTAATTGTCAAAGGCCCGTTATTCTTAGAGTTGTGACTGGATTGCTCATGTCTTGAATGATTTTGGTTGCTGCCTAGACCGTTTCTGGTTGCCTCTTATACCCCCAAGAAACATTGTCTTATTATTCTTTCCATGCCTAATTTATTTGTGTTCCTTGTATGAACCATGTTTTCAGCAGCGTATAATTTGTTGGATGAATTTTTTGGTTATGGGTTGCAAAACAAGGAAAATAAATTCTTATTTCTGGTACATTCAGTTTCCATTTTGTGTCTTTCCACCCATCCTCACCTATGACCCCAAAGGCATCTATAGGTAGGACACCTTCAATGGTGAGAACATGAACATGCAATGAACACTGCTTCTTTTCTTTCTATTTTAAATTTCTAATCACCCATCCTTGGGGATTATAGCAGTGCTTTAAGTAGTGTACATAATTTTTTGTAAACCCTTTATAGACTTGCTTTATGCTCTGGTCTATAATTGTAAGTTTCTAATTGTTCAGGAACCCATCGCTATCTACATAAAAGCTTCTGGTTAAATCCTTATAAATTCTTTTCCATATTTCTTGATTCACTGCTTATTAGAGCTTCACATTCAGAGAATATTGTGAGGTTTAAACACAGTGATATAGCAATCAGAGCTACTTGGACATTTATGATCAGGAGGTGATCATTTAGAAAAGTTCATGCAGAATGCTTACTCTGACATAAAGGCGTGACTCCCCACCTCTCATTTGGTGCTGGGTCATTTCTAACAAGAAAAACTATTGTTCATGTGCGCTATCTTTTCTTGTTAATTTATTTTTCTCCTTTCTAATCACTCATCTGTGCTTGTATTTTTGTCATCTAGCTCTAGCTCGTTCTATCATCTTGTTCAGCTTACAATTTACTCACTCTCTCTCGTACACATTCTTCTTCCTCTTGCTATGTTCTTTATGTTCCATTCGGTACTTGTACTAGTTTATAATTTCTTTTCTATCTTCATTTTCTCATCTGGCTCAAGATATGTGTCCTACCTTGCTTTCAGCTTTGCTTGTTGCAGATTTATATGCTCAATTCCTTCAATCATCTATATACTTCTCATGCATTTTTTTAATCTTCTTTTTTTTTTTGGATTTCTAGAAAGAATAATAGTTCTATTCAATAGGCTGTTTTTGTCAAATTAGGTTCAAGTAATATGCAAGGCTGCTCAAGTTGTTGAGATTTTCCCTGCTGGGCTGCTGCTATGAAGGATGAGCGTTTACCCAATCACTTGCTCCATTCAGTATAACTGTGATGGTCAGTGTACTGTTTAGCCTCTAGCCGCGCCACAAAAATTGATGAAAAGCAAATAACGAAATTGTTTGTTGTTGAGCTAATAATTAGAGGAAATTAACTTTATAATTTTATGCAGCTCAGAAGCCCATTTACATTTACATTATATGCCTGCATATCAACTGCAAGATCATGGTTATGTGCTTCTATAGTTGGTGAAGGTACATCATCTGGTTCTCTCTTGGGTCTAACCCATCTTCCGTGATCATCGCAAACCAATCCTTTATTGGCTGATTGGTACCAACACTGTGGGATCCGGAGCTCATCGACTATCATATTGCTTGTCTTGTTCACCAAAGCTACATCCCTTCTAGCTTCAAACCTAAACGGCACTTTGGAGCTCAAGTACCCATCCACAAGATGGAGGTATGTCTCTAAGTTATGAATCCCTGACAAGTTCATCCCTATTTTCAAATAAGGAGATGAACGAACATCAAGCTTCAATTTAGTCCCAACATGAGTGTAAACCCATTCCAAAGTTCCTGTTATTTCCTCAAAAACCTGAAGCGCCTCGTTGAAAACTAGCCCGGGCATCCTTGGCACCAAGTCTTGTTTCATCACAATTCTTAGAGTTTTCACACCCAGTTTATCCAATTCATCTTTGAAAGCAAAATTCCCAACCCTAGGTGCTCCAAAGGAAATTACAGTTATAGGAAGATCAGGAATGGTGGATCCTGCTTCATATGCATTGAGCATAGCCAATGCTCCTCCCAAGCTATGCCCTGTGATTGTGAGGCTCACTTCCTCACCTTTTTCCTTGTAGAAGCTCACCAACTTTATCACCTCCCCCATAACTTGTTCTGAGGCGCTTGACTTGTTGTACCTTGTGGAATCACTTTTGGAAGTATAAATGCTTAGAAACCCATGTTCCACCTTGGCTTCCCCCTGCCTTATTGGCTCCAACTTGCTTTGGAAGTTGTCAAACCACTCGCATGGTACTACCGTGCCACGCCACGCCACTACAATGTCCCTACGGCCGATCCTACGTGTCTCTTCATCATCACTAACCGCCACGTAGCCTATCCAGTTTGAGTCCCGGCTCCATGCATCTGCCACGTGGGACCTTTCAATCCAATGTGGAAGCTCAATGTGTGACATGGCATATATGCATTTTGTTGTTTTGTACCCATGTTTTGTAAGGCCCAACTTTTCAAACAATTTGTGCTTATTGTATTTGCAGCTTCCATAGTACTCAGAGAAGGAATCAAAGTCAAAGGCATCGTATGTTGCCTGTGCAAATTCACCATACTTGACTATTTCCCTGCGTAGCCATGGATGAAGTGGGTCCAAGAGGTCCTCCCAATCAGAGAAGCCTTGGATTTCCCTCCATTTTTGGGATATGTCTTCCTTGGGAGACATGACTGGTGTTGAAAGCTTCTCTTCGTATTCTCTCCGTATATCCCTAGTGAAGTTTTGGCGGCCGGCATGTGAAGAGGGCGGCTCAACGTGAAGGTGGAGGAGATGAGATAGTGATTCAGCCCAGCGAGTCACTTTATTGGTGGTGGTTTTGGCTTGTGGGTTATCTTGAACCACCTGTTGTAAGGCCGAAGCTGTGTTTGACCGCCTTAATCTGGGCTGATGGGTGGCCGGAAGGTGGGTGTAAGTCATGGTGGAAACCGCCATAGGTGGCAGTGCTGAAGCTTAAGTGGTAGGAATTTGGTGACAGATTCTGGAGTCTCTGGTAGTTTGACAGAGAGATGGGTGTGATGAAGCATTTATGGTTGTATTTATATAGAACCACTTGACGTATTGTTTGGTATCTATGTGTCACGCGTAGGTGACTAGGTGTTAAAGGTTCGAGTCAATGGTAAATAAAAATATCAATACTTCTTTTTACCTATATATATATAGATATAGATATATCTCAAGACTATATATATATATATATATATATATCTATCTATCTCAAGACTTCATGTTGAACTTATGTCCAGTGTGAATTGGGTTTTGCGGTATAAATTATATGCTGGTTTGAATTAGCGGTATAGATATCAGGTAAGACATATGAGTGATTTTATCTTGTGGACTGTAAAGCGTGAGGTGTAAGGCTTTGCTCGAGTCTCTGAGTTTGAGTCTTAAAGAAGATACTTGCATTGAGAAGTCACAAACCTTAAATCAAATACTGGATAATAATATAAAAACAAAAATAATCAAAGCAGCACTGTATTTATGGTTTGAATTTTTTTTTTTATGAAACATAACTATGTATTTATGATTTGAATTGTGCGTGTGGATAAATAGTTTTAATTATCGACATGGTCTCTAAAATTTAATTTTTATAAATCAAGTTCATTAAGTTTCATAATAATACACAATAAACTTTATGATTTGAAGATATAATTCTAAACATATAAATTAACCACCAACTCAAGGATGACAACTGTAGCAAAAAAATATAAAATATAAAATTGTGTATGAAATTTTATGAATTTCGATTGATAAAAATTAAATTTCAGGAGTCAAATTGGTACCTGAGACGTACTTAAGGGACTAAAAGTTTTGTTTTATTATCTTTACATACACATTGTCTGGTTTTATATACAAGTTACTTTTATTCTTCTTAAATTAAGGAAATGTGGGAAATGTGGTTGAATCATTGAAGTTTTTTTTTTTTTTTTTTTTTTGGTATATCATTGATGTTGTTTAAGATGATGAAATGAATTTCCTATTTCGGGCAGGAAAAAAAAAAGAAATGAATTTCTTAATTTATCCACATTAAATTAAATGCATCATCTTAAAAACTTTTATTATCTCTCTCATACAACGTCTTACTTTATTTACAGTAAATTGCAAGGTGACTTGTATATGCAGGAGCAAGAGAGTACATATTTTTGAATGGGGGTGGTTTCAATTTCAATTTAATTTTTTTCTATCATTATTTACAATTATTTTCGTGGAGTGAATGTGTGCGTAAATTTTATGATTCAAATATTCATTTTTTCCGACATGTGCGTCTGCGAGTTCCTTATGCCTTGTTTGGTTTAACAGAATGGAGGGGAGGGGAGGTTCAATGAGGGGAAGTGGGAGGAGGTAGGGAGAGGTTATGAGCTTTGTTTAGTTGGATAAGAGGGAAGGGGAAAAGAAGTTTCTTATTTGGTTCAGGAGAGAAACGGATGCGAGCTAATTAAATATTAACAAATATGTCCATAATACTTTATTTAGATATCAAAACTATTATTTCCTAAGTTATAAATCACAAAAAACCTATTACCTATGATAAAATATTTAAAATGATGATTTTATTAATTTTAATATGTTAACTCATCAAATTTAATATGTTAATTTTTTAAACCTATTTGAATGCAGAGAGTAGGAGTTTAATAATATTTAATAGGATAGGATTTGATTAGATATTTTTAGATAGATTTTCTGATTTATTTGACTGATCCTAACAACAATCAAATGGTTTTTATAATCATATGAGTAAACTTGGGATAACAAAAAATTAAAATGAATATTTTAGTCAGGATATGATATAATATTTCTCACCTTTTCAAAAAACCTCAAATTTGGAGGGCACAAAAAGGAGAGGAGGTGAACAATAAGGCTTTGTTTGGTTCAACGGATGTGAGGTTAAATAAAGTTTACTAAAATTTGATTAAGGGAGGTTATAGCTTTGTTTAGTTCAAGAAAATGGGAGAGAATGTTTGGTTCAAAACGGTAGATGATGTAAGCTAATTATAAGTGGACAAATATATCATTTTCTCCTTATAATATATTTTCCTTCTTATTTTACAATTTTTTTTATTTAAATTATTATTTCTTAAATTATTCATAGAATTCTAACTCAGCCATCATGAAAGGCAAAAGTGAAACAAATTTAATAGACCAACTTGAATTGAAAATCATAGTCATGATCAAATTTATAGCTTCTATTTTTTTATAGAAGAAAACTTATTACTCCAATTTTTTTGCATTTTGAGATATTGGATAACAAAAAATAATTACCTTTACATTCTGAGAAATTGTAAAGATATTTTATAAAAATATAATTGGGCTCGGATCTACAGGTATATGGCAAGTGGCAACGAAGGAGAGGACGGAGGCACTGACGAAGGAGCCAAGAGCAGTGGCTCCATGGGATGGTCCGGCGACAATGTTAGAGGAGGAAAGAAGCAAAATGGGCAAGCGAGTGAAGATATAGGCGATATGATAGGAAAATGGCGTTTTTAGTTCAAAGGGGTAGTAATAGAATATCAAAAAATTGTTATCGGCATTTTGGTCATGATGGGATACAAAACTTCTTATACATAGACAAAAATTTTTCCTACTCCTTAAAGTCTCCTCCTTCCAACTAAACAAGATTTTTATATTTTGAACCCTCACCTCACCTCAAAAAACTTTTGACCAAATAGACCCTAAAAGACAAAAAACAAAACCCCCCCCCCCCAAAATCATTTGTCCCAACCAATGTTACTGAACCCGGACCGGACCGGGTCGGTAACCGGCGGATCGGCCGGGAAACCGGTCCGGGTTCACTTTTAAAAAAAAAATTTAATTTTTCCTTTAGAATTTTATACTATAAGTCTAAAATTTTCAATTTCTCACCGGTTTGATCCACTGACCCTTAACCTAGTACCCCGACCGGTTCAATGCCCGGTCCGAGTTTTAATACCTTGGTCCCAACCAAATACACTCACCCGCATCCAAACCCTCCCTCCTCTTCCCCTTGCCTCGAAAAATCTCAAGAATGGCCTGCACTTTTTTCAACACGCACTTAATTTTGTTGCACGCTATTCGGTCTCATTCACATGCTTTGGAATCTTCATGAACACTACATTTAGAAAAATTTTCAACCAATTTAATAATTAATAAAGTCGATGAAGTCTTGCAAGCTCAAGTCAAGTCTGAAGTTTCATGTTTCTTGTTTCCCACTTACAATCAATTTTTTAATCAACAAATGTTTGATTTAACTTACATATATTTAGGGCCCAGTCAATTGCAATATTTACTTAAATTATGCTTCTTTTCAGTTTAATTATTTTAATTATTCCATTAGAAGGTTTCATTGTCTTGTCGTGCACGCAAAAGTTAAATTATACTCTTGTGTATTTTAAGAATATGTACTCATTTGTTTAGAATTAAGTATATACACTTATCTCTAGATAATAAGAATGAGTAACAATTATATTTTGTCTAAACCATCATTCCATCTATAAATATAAAAATATTTCAAATTCAGTTAATTCATAAAAAGATGGCATTCAGAATAAAATAAATTTACAGTTTCCTTGCCAGTACAAAATAAACAATACTGAAATAAAAGTTTAAAAATGTTTATTTACTGAATTTTTTTTTTAAAAAAATAAAATTATGACTAAAAGCACTTTTAATCATATTTTAGATTTTGTGAAATTTGTGTATTTTTCATAAAAAAGATTTATATAAGGCCTTCAACCCCCCCCCCCCAAACAAACATGGATTATACGCTAATTAGTTAATGTTATACCATATATGATCCTTTGAGCAAAAAAACATAGTATATATGATGCATGTACTCTTTCATTAATTTCCCATTTGCTACGATATTTCACAAATGGGTTTTTTGCAACAACAATAAAGCCTTTATTCTATTAGGTGGGGTTAGCTATATGGATTACACGACGCCATTATGCTCTGTCAAAAACCATATCTATATTATTAACCAAAAGATCTCTCTTTATGACCTTATTGAACGTTTGCTTCGGTCTTCCAAGACCTCGTTTTATAGGAATCCATACTGCTTTGTCAATCCTCTCCACTGGAGCACTCAATGGCATTCGTTGGATATGTCCAAATCGGCTCAAACAACTTTCTACCGTTTTTCTTTCAATAGAGGCCACTCCAACTCGTTCGCGTATATGAGTATTACGAATCTTGTCTTTTCTTATATGATCACACATCCATCTCGACATCCTCATCTCGATTACCATATAACATTGCTGGTATTACAGCAGTGCGATAAAACTACCATTTTACCTTATTAGGTACTTTCTGATCACAAATAACTCCAGCAACTTTGCTCTATTTATACCATCCAACTTGAATTCTGTGATTCACATTTCCATCAATTTCACCAATGTGTTGTATAATTGATCCCAGATATCTAAATTTTGTCACTTGTGAAATGACTTACCTCCCAATTTAACTTCCACTTCACTTCTATCTTGTCTCTTATCAAAATTGCAATATATATATTCAGTTTTGCTTACTCAGACGAAAACCCTTCAATTCTAGAGTCCATCTTTATATCTCCAGTTTAAAATTAATTTCATCCCTGGATTCAATAAACAAAACTACATCATCTGTTAAAAACATGCATTTAGGGATCTCTTCTTTTATAGACTCAGTTAGAATATCAACCACTATGTTAAACAAATAAGGGCTCAAAGCTGATTCCTGATGTAGACTAATTCTTATAGAAAAGGCTTTTATAACACCTCCAAATGTTCTAACATTGGTTGTAGCCCTCTCATACATGTCCTAAATGACTTCGATATATTCAACCCACATCCTCTTCTTTTCTAAGACTTTCCAAAGTATATCTCTTGACACACGGTCATACGTTTTTTTCAAATCAATAAAAACCATATGCAAATTCCTACCTTTACTCCGATACTTTTCCATTAGCACCCTTAATAAATAAATCACTTCTATTGAATTTTAAAATATTCCAATCATTAAACAAACCATCCAACCCAATCCAATTTAAATGGATCGGTTAGATTAATTACTACAGACATTTCCCATCAATTAACTATTTGGTTTAGATAATCAAAGTGAGTCCTGCCCCATAAAAAAACTTGCTCTCCTGTGACAAGCAAAGCAACATACAAGAATAACTTGGAAAACAAAAGAAGGAAAAAAAATAAACCTATTGAAGATTAAATCCATACTCATTATTCATGTCAACCAAAGCAAGATCACTCCTTGCCAAATCTTGTTACTATAATTCAACTTCCAAATCAAGTACATTCAAGAAAACAGCAAGGGATTCATATCCTTCATCCCGATATCCAGACAGCAAAAATTGATCCTCTCCTCCATTAGGCAAAAAATCTGTGTACACTATAATGTCAGTGAAGCATGTTGATGGATCAAAGGATATCTCACCAAAAGGTTAACAAGAGAAGTAGCATCAAACCCAGAAATTTGCAGTTAGGTAGCTCGGAAATCAAGGAATAGGCGCAATTTTTGTATAAGGATCTCACGAGTGCCAAAAATGGGTTTCCCACTTGTGATCCAGTCCTTCTCAAGAAGACCTGCTTTGGCACCAGCCAACATCTCACCATGGAATGTGGAGACAATCTGATAGATAGAGGTCTTGAGGACATCAGCAACAGCATAAGCTTTTGAATCTACAGGTCCACTTCTTCTTTTGACAGTTGCAACATCAGCCCTTCCACTATTTGCCGGTAGCCACCGGATACTGGCAGGTCCCAACAGCTGATTAGGAGACTGTAAGTTTGTTTTCTTTCCCATGAATGTTTCAATCGCAAGAAGGCAGGATATCAATGTTGACACGACAGCAGCATTACTCCCCGAAAGCTGAGCAACTCCAAACTTATCCTCTCTGTGTGAGCAGGCAGTCAGTGAGGCAACAGTCTTGGAACACCACGCATAAAGCTGCATACAAGCAAACCAGCAACTTTTAATATGCCAAATCCTAAGTAATAATGTTGGGGTTTTTTGCTCACAGATGTTAGCTCATCCGTAAAATTCCTTCATGTATTTTTCATTACAGAACCTGACAACAGACACCTAAAAATCTTTACTAAGCTTCATTGCTTTTCTTCTATTTCCCTTATTTTATATGGTCTTTGATCAGCCCATGACCATGACAAGCACCACCTGCTGACAAATCTATTTAGCATCTTGAATACTGAATGGCCCCAAGTCCAAACTCACAATTGTTTGCCTATTGCTAGAGCATTTTGAAGTCTACAATAGTGTGTTGTCTAACCAAGCTGAAAAGTCACAGAAAACAAGGTCTTCTGGGGAAGGGGGATCAATTTCTTGGGCAAACCCCATCATTCACCTTAATTGGTTTTGAAGTAGAACTCCTTACAGTCCAAATTTTGCTTGGGAAGTTAGAAATTATAGCAGAATTTGAAAGCACAAAACTGTTCTATCTTGATTCACATGTGAAAAATAGATATACTATAATGCAACGTGCAGTCAATTACTCAAAGCATACAGTGAAGAGAGTCATCATATAGGAGCTGCAATCAGATGCTACGATAGAAGTAGAGAATAACTTAGAGACCTCAGGTCAACACTTTAAAAAATACCTTTAACCCAATCATCAGCGAGCTAATTCTATAAGAAAGACATGGCTTCTTCTTGTGTCAGAATGATTAGTTATGAGTATGTGTGCTGTGCATATCTGACACCCTCTGCTACATTTCAGTCAAATAAAAAGACGCAGCCACATGCACACAAAAAATATATGGAGGAGCAAGAACGAACAGCAGCTTATAGAAATTAAACTTTCATTCAAGATGATGGCCCATTCATTGCTTTGCTTTTCTTTTTTCATTTAACCTCATGTAATCATGTGCATTCATGAAATAACATGAGATATAGGGAAAACTATTTCAGGCATGCTCAAATATTAGCGTTCAAGAATAGGCATTTCAAAGTGAATATAAACACTAGTTATGTTATCTTTATATATGAATACACTTTATAGCATTATACATTAAACAGAGACAAACTGGAACCTAAAAGATTTTGAAACTATTTCATTATTTTTAATTCCCCATTCACAGACTAAGTGAAAGGTAAATTTCCAGATATGCAGACTATATGCAGCCAAAACTAGGAACTTGAAGAGCATAGGCACACATCTATGTCAATCTCATAACTTTGATTGTTCAATAGAGTAATAGCTTCTTAATGGATTTTACACGTTTACAGAGCTCAGAGGGATTGTAAGGCTCTAGCAAGCTACTGTTTTTTATTTTTTTTCATTTTCTTTCTGCTTGCATGTTTCCTCTGGGAGGACTTCCTATCCCCAATCTTAGCGCTTCTTTTAAACGAATTGAAAAACATAATTGGTGATGCTAAAGTCAGAAGCCTGGCACAGTTCTAGAGAATTAACTTTGAAATCGGAATTTCCAGCCCATGGATAGACCTGGCAAATTTGGTCTCTCATTGGTTTAAGATATTTACAGGAGAACAGAAATACAAGTTTAATGGCATTAATCCCCACAAGAAGTCTGTTAATTAATTAAAACAGCATAAAAGGATCAAAAGTATACTCATACCTTGAAGTTAGTTAGTGGCTCTAAGCACTTCATATCTAGTCGTGAGTCTGTTGGAGACAATAACTGATTTGATAATTGGGCAGGTTTATCAACAGAATTTCCCAAGCCTTCAGCTAACCTTGAGGCTAGCTGCTCCAGAGGCCTCAAACACACAGCTATTACTCTTTTGTAAGTCTCACCGGTTTCTTCAAAAAAGGCAGCTCGCCGCCAGGTGTCAACATTGTTCTCACAAACCATACAAAGATCAAGATATGCAAGATATCGTAAAAGAGATGTTGGGTTACTCTCCTCCAAGGCTACAAGGAGATGCTCGCTTGGATTTGTTTCTGCTGCTGCTGACCCTTTTGGGGGTGCAAACATGAACCTTTTAGTATGCAAAACCTACATACCATATTCAATCAATAGAGAAAATTATATCAGTAGGTAACAATTATTGCCCTCCAAATGTTTAGTGCATGGGTTTTAGGAAAAAAGATGTAAAATTCCAGATAGATCATTATTCTATATGTTGCCACTGTAAGTACAATGTATCACATATATACAGGGTTCATGACCAAAGAAGTACATGTAGCCCTATTTGTCCATGCAGATATTTATAATTTATACACCATTTTCACATTTTCACAACATCGTGCTAAGATAACTACTGAAGTACCCAATTAAACCTAATAATTGTGAAATAGAACATCTTGCATAAAATGTTCTTTTTGACAATCATGCATTGTCAAATTACAAGAGACAACCAACATGAATATATGAACAAACAGAGGATGACTAAAGCATGACAACCACTTTGTCTAAGACAAAACGCACGAAAATATATGAAACATAGTGCATGCATATATGTGAACAGTTGATAATATATCTTAGATTAGCATATGAATGGCTGAACATGTAATTAAGAATGTCAAGACTATCCTGAGAACTAAAAACTGTAAGAATGTCGAACATAAGGAACAAGGAATCAAAGATGCTATGCAATGCACCTGTCAACATCATGCAACACTTAACTAAGAGCACTGAAAGTTCAACCCAGTTAAGTATGTTAGAAACCAACCCGGTGCAAATGATGAGTCAATTCCCAGCAGATATAGACAGCAAAACTCCCAATGGAAAAGATGATCTGCTCCATAAAGAACTTTCGCACTGTGATGCTGCTCTTCAATGGATGCGGAAGGAACTCAACCAAAGTTGTTGAAAATATAAATGCCACACAGGAAAGCTTCAAAGCTCGTCTAACAGCTGAAGGAAGTCCCATTTTGAAGCTGAAGTAAGGAGGACGCTGCTCAAGCAAGCAATTGGAATCAGTTGTTAAGGTTACTGAGGGGGGAAAGGTAATAAATCAAAATTTGCAAACGCCAAATGTGCGTTCCAAAATATAACGAAAACGGCACAGTTTCAGACAACAATAAATACATAGAGCTTGATAGTGCAAACTCATTAAGGAAATAGTGAAAAAAACCCTAGTAGATTCTTCAGAAAAATGGAGATCTTATTAGTGTGAATGCAGAGCATAGTGGTGGTAAGGACAAGTTAAAGCTTTCTCTTGAACATAGAACAAACTAGAAAATCAAACAACAAAGCCCCCCACTGTGGGAAGAGCACTTAGAGACCAAAATATTTTCAGATCAGGCACAAAAAAACTATTACGTTATGAGCAAAGAAAGAAAGATGCTCAGGCAGTGATGGCTCATTAAACACACTTCACTTCCAGACAATGGACTTGACACATCTTCCGCCAAGAATGGATCAGGTTAAAGATGATAGATTAGATTGGACAATAGTATTATGATGATCTTCCATCAGAACAAGTCTGTAAATTTGATTCACATCCAAGAACATCCAATTGCCCTCCCTTTTCGACCCCAGATATATCTAGGTCGCATGATAACAACAAGGTTATACCTGATATATCTCCAGCAACCCACTAACATGTCACTCCCGTACACGTTTTTGGTGTTTCATGAAGAAATGAACTTCCCATGTTTAAAATTTGCAATATCCATCTTGGTTAAGAGCGATGGATGATAACACAATGGGTATGTCGTGAAGTAGTTTATCAATTCCTCCTCAAGCAAGAGATATCATCAAGTTAATCATTGCCAACGCATTTAGAGCAGGCCAGGAAGACTATCCAGAAAACTTGAACAGCACAAAACAAATGTTTATGACAAACATAGTTAGTAAAAGTGGCAGACTTACCTGAATAATAGGAAACTCCAAAACCCACCGACGCTTATAAACATAATGCAACCCAAATAGCAAACCCACCAAGAAGCCCCTTAAACCCAGTCTTCCAATCACCCAAAACCCATCATCATGCTCTCTGATTGCTCTCACTCCACAAAGCGACACCGATGCTGTGAAGCCCGAAGCTGCTGATGCTGCCACAAACAACACAAAGCTCAAAGAAACCTTCACCCGACGGCGAAAATCGTCGGAATCAGCCCCCGGCGACCCGCCACCGCCGCCTCCAGGAACATAGAGGAGGCGGACAAGCGCAGTTGCAAGCTCAAACAGAGAGGCGGGTCGTTCAGGTTGCGGGGAAGCGATGACGGAGAGTGAGGAGGAGAAAAGAAGCTGGGAAAGGTGGAATGTGATGAACGATGTGAAGTCCCTAAATGAAGGTACGAAAGTCCAAAATGAAGAGCTGCTTTTACTGTGTAAGTTTGAGGTATGGATATCAGCAATGGAATTGGCAATAGATGAGATGAAAGCTTTGAGGAAGAAGTATACCACAGTAGAGGGAATCGATTGCCAGATTAAGAATCCCAGAAAGCGATTCTTAATGAGTAAGTCTGGTGCTAGAGATGGCATTTTTCGGAGAAGTTTTGAAATAGGGGGTGTCTGATTGTGGAGCTTCGGGAGGGAAATGATTCCTCGAGTTGGGGTTTTTTTTTTTTTTTTTGGACTGACCTCGAGTTGGGGTTTTAAAGCAAAGCTATGGGCATCAGCTTCACCCTCCCACTTCCTCGTTCGCCCAACTTCCTCTTCCTTCTGAGGTCAAAGCGCACCGTTTTTCTTCTTGAAACAAAATCTGAGCCGTTCAATCTTGCCAATTAATCTGACCCCTTGGTTGAAAAATTCATTTCAGCTTTTCTTCCTCCTTTGTTCAGGTTGAATTTCACAGTACTTCTTCCACTTGCTTCAGTTAACAAACAAGAAAAGACCTCTTCATTAACTGCCTCAAAAGAAGATTTATGTGGCTAGAAAAGCCCCTCCTCTCCTTAATCCAACTTTAGCCAGTCCTGTAAGGATCAATGGAAGAATAGAACTAGAAATTTCAGTGAAGATGACCATTGACCAATCTTACTTACAACTTAAGATCATCAGTGTCAATCTTTGAAATATCCTCATGCCATGAGTCCCACACCGAGGAGTTACCTTAAATGATATGCCGTGTAAAGCATTGAGTTCCTCAATTCTTTTTTTTTTTTTTTTTGAATAGATACTGAAATCATTATCGTATTAGAGATATTACAACAACTTTAACAAGGACTCCTAACCTACATCAACGTCCGCCTCTTGGATAAACGGAGGAGGTTGATTAAGGAAGCAAAAAATCTCATCTATGTTATGAGAGTATCTGGCTAATTGATCAGCAATAGTCATAGTTTCTCTATATCTGTAAATGACCATAGCTTGTCAATTCCTATGAAGAAGCATCCTAATATCATCTATAATGTCCTTGAAAGGATGATCTCGATCACATCCTCTCAACATATAATTTATGGCCTCTATACAATTAGTAATCAAACTAATCTTCTTATACCCTTTGGATCAACACAATTGTAGGCCCGGAATGCAACTAAGAATTTCTGCAAAAACCAGTGGAACATTAACTAGTTTGCAGCTGAAGCCTCCAAGCCATCTGTTATCTTTGTCCCGAACATAACCCCCGCATCCACTTCTTCTATCCTTTAAGACTAAGTCATCGACTGCTAATATCATGAAGTCATCTTCATGTTGGTTCTAGTTAGTATGAGAAAGACTAATCCTCTTCTCCATAGCATCTGTTCTAAGAATTTCCTTGTCCGAACATGCTCTAAAGAAACTATGCTGTGCATTTAGTCCCACATCAGTCACCTCACTATCAAACAATTTGTTACAACGTAAGACCCATGCATCCCAACAAAGATACACAAACAAGGTTGGCCACGGAATCTTTTTCGTAAATTCTTTGCCAATCTCATGAGTCAGATTCCATTTGATCCAATCTGCACCCTGTATATATGTATAGTCCTTACTAATCTCATTAGGATGTTCTTTCTAGCAGTAACAATATTTGGTTGTATTTATTGTTACATAATACGCTAAAGAACATAGTATTATTTGCGTCTTAGCCTATTCATTAATAGACTTTGTCCTTTTTACCTTCTTCTTACGTGTGGTTCTTCAAAAAACTTGTGCCTGTTATACCTCACCTGCCAAATAATTTTTCTTGCCTTTTATTTCCATGAGATTCAGTAAGGGAAAAGAGAAGAAGATGCATACTTAAGAATGTTTAAGCAATTTGAATCAAACTTTTCAATTCTGACCAAGTCTCAAGGAAATTGCTACCAAAAGGACAAATCCTGTAATAGACACTAACTTTGTCGATGTTAACAAATGTTGTGTAGAGATGATGAAGACATTGTGTGCTACTATGTACCGAGGCCCTTGAAATAAAACCATATTAACGTAACATGGTTGCCACTCAATTTAGTTCCTAATCCAAATGTTTAAGCCCTAAGTCTCAATCCGATTGAAGACTTTAATATTAGCAAAGTTAATGTATCCTTGATAACATGAGTCACAAAGTTTATAAAAATAAATAAATATTTCAAATCTTGAATATGATAGCTCTTTTCTAAGCTCTATATAAAGAACTTGTCTTATTAATCACCAAAATATTTTTTTCCGATTAGTGAAATCTTTTGTGACCATCACTGTTCAACCAGGCATGGAAGCAAAATTTCTCGAGGAGTATGTTTCATTCCAGATAAAACTTTATGCACATATAATTAAAATCGTAATTTTAAAGTCGCCAAGCACACTTCTAACACATATTTCAGCGATTCATTCTTTGTTTTTTTTTGGTACAAAGCATTTGATTCTTAAGATAATATACATTCATATGCCAATCAAATAATCAAAGGGTCAAGGGTTCCTTTTTTTCCAGAAGTTTTTAAAGAGGGATAATTTTGTTCAGAAAGTTTTTTTAAGGACAATTTTGTCTTGAAAGTATAAAAAATAGAGTGATTTTATCGTAATCGTTATCCTAGTTAATTTTAACCGCTAGCTGACCAAATATGCTTAGTTGACAGTTAACATGTCATCCATGTCATTTTTTTTAAGAGGCAAGTTTGCCCCCAAAAATTTTAAATCTAACTTTGAAAAAGATGAAGTGAATGACACATAGACTTTAGGGGTAAATTTGCACCTTAACAAAAATGACATGGATGATATGTGGACTGCCAGTTTAGCATATTTGGTTAATTAAGGGTCAAAATTAACAGAAATAATAGCCAAGGTAAAATTGTTCTATTTTTAACACTTTAAGGGCAAAATTGTCCCTAAAAAACTTTCGAAACAAAATTACCCCTTGGTAAAAACTTTTGAGGAAAAATTTCCCCTTAATCCGTAATCAAATACTACCCCGTTCATAAATATAAGACAAAGTTGACTTTTTGGAGAGATTAAAGACATTAAATAAGTTACTCAATTATATCATATGTTATGTATCGTTAGATTATATATTAGTTATTTAGTCAAACTAATTAGTTTGGAGAAAAAAATAAAAATAAAAATACTTTAAAGTGATTTAATTAACTTCCTTAATTTCTTCAAAAAAAAATCAAATTTATCTTATAATTAAAACCGAAAGAAGTAATAATCAAGGAGATGGCTTGTCATCCCATTTATTTAAATGCATCTTTGCACTACTCCTAATGAAAATTCGAACATTTTTGGTTTGAGGGGAGGGGAGGGGAGGGAGGGAATGAGAGGGTGGGTAAATTATCTTTTTGGGTTGAAAGAATTTAAATTTTGGGCGGGAACCCAAAATTTAAAAAGAATGAGAAAGTAAATTTTGGGCGGGAAACCAAAATTTAAAAAAATAAGAGGATAAATTTTAAGTTTCTTTTATCCAAAATGGTAATTTTTCCACCCTCCCCTCCCCTCCCTCCCCTACCCTCCCCTCAAACCAAACACACCCTAATTCACACATTGTGACATGGGAGACTAGTCATTGGGCTAGACTCAATCGCCGCTGATGTGGTGTTCGGTATTATTTGTTAACAAAACACTAATTTAAAAATAAAATAATTGGCTGTGCAGTTGGGCTCTGTTAATTATGTTAATCCTTTTGGTCCAAGTGGGCCCAAATCTCTATGAGAGTCCAGATCCACTACTCGTCTACTCTGCAGCAAGCCACCAGCAGTCTCGGCTCTTCACTCGTAGCTTTGCTCCACGGTATCCGCCTGGCCGTCCGGCAATTACTCGGCTCGTCGGCTCGTCTCTGTCTCCTATTACGTATTTCTATAATTTCCTTCTCCGCAAAGGTTTTCCTTGTGTTGGTACGTTTCTTCGGTCAGTTCAGTTTCTCCTCTTTTGCTGAGACTCAGACTTTTTCTCGTGATCTTCACCTTTAGATTCTCAGCTTAATCACAGCTCTTGAGTCTGAGATTCTTGGCGGATTTTCCTGCAGATAAGTGGCTTATTAGTAACTTATCCTATTGAATGTTGATGAACTCTGAATAAGTTTCATTTTTATGAACTTTGTGTTGAATTTTCTTTCCGTTTTGCTTCTGGGGTTTTCCGAACTGTGTTCGTGTCTTGGCTTGTGAATATTTGTGTGCGTTGAGAATATTGGCGTGGGATATAACAGATGATACCTTGAGAAAAGGTTTGATATAGATTTTTGGGCTGCCATTTACTGAAGATCTAGAGACTTGATAGGTTACGTGGGATTGAAAAACTGCTTTTCAATTATTCGGTTTGTTCAACAGATTGTGTGGATACTCAAGTAATTAGTATTGTTATTTTAAGGAAAGAAAAACTTGTACAAATTACAGTGAGAAGATGAGGTGCAATAGGATTGATCTCAACTCCACAAGGGAAAAATAGAATTTTGCACTTGCATACTCTCTCTCCATTGCAAACTGAGATAGCCTCAGCGAATTTCCACACCCATTTGATAGCCAAGCTGCTAATTGGTCTCTTTTTGTGGAAGAAACTATGCCTGTGCCATCAAAACGCTTTCTTTCTTCCATTTCCCGAAGCATCTACTTCCTCTGTTCTTCCTCTTCTTCCCCTCATCTCCTACACCCACAACCCTCTTGTTTTCTAGCTCATTCATTCCCCTATGCTCGCTCAATTTCCTCCTTACCTGGCCAAGATCATAACCTCGAACCCCAATTCACAAATCCTAGCCCTCGTACAAGAACACCATTGGAGAAACAATTTGAGACATGGATTCAGAAGCTCAAACCTGGGTTCACTCCATATGACGTGGACGAAGCTTTGCGTGTTCAATCAGACCCTGATCTTGCACTTGACATCTTCCGATGGACTGCCCAGCAACGTGGGTATAAGCACAACAATGTCACTTATCTTACCATGATTAAGCAACTCACTGCAGGAAGGCGGTATCGACATGCAGAAACCCTAGTTGAGGAGGTAATCGCCGGTGCTTGTGATGCTAGTGTTCCTCTTTACAACTCTATTATCAGATTCTGTTGTGGTCGGAAGTTCCTTTTTAATCGCGCTTTTGATGTGTATAAGAAAATGTTGAAGTCTGAGGATTGGAAGCCAACACTTGAAACATACTCCTTGTTGTTCAATTCACTTCTTAGGAGGTTTAATAAATTGAATGTGTGTTATGTGTATTTACATGCTGTTAGATCAATGACCAAGCAGATGAAGGCATCTGGGGTTATCCCTGACACTTTTGTGTTGAACATGATTATAAAAGCTTATGCAAAGTGTTTGGAAGTCGATGAGGCCATCAGGGTTTTCCATGAAATGGGATTATATGGGTGTGAGCCTAATGCTTATACTTATGGTTATATTGCAAAGGGTTTGTGTGAGAAAGGGAGGGTGAATCAAGGCTTAGGGTTTTTTAAGGAGATGAGGAGCAAGTGTTTGGTGCCAAGCACTAGTTCTTATGTGATAATCATTTGTAGTCTTGCTTTGGATAGGAGGTTTGAGGATGCTATTGAGATTGTGTTTGATATGTTGGCTAATTCTAGGTCCCCTGATCACTTGACTTACAAGACTGTATTGGAAGGGTTATGTCGAGAAGGGAGAGGCAACGAGGCCTTTGAATTACTTGATGAATGGAGGAATAGAGACATTTCAATGAATGATAAGACCTACAAGATTTTGCTTAATGGATTGCATTTCCTTTCTCGGGAATAAATTCTTGACTCGCTTCTCACCTCCAGTTTGGAGTCCATATGTGTGAGGCACTTTTTATGCTGATTTCAGTTTTCCTATCAAGCAACACTGCAAGTGCTTGTATGCCCTTGTTGTGTTGTATGAGGTGATACTATTCTAGGACAAGAGTGATGGATACTGACAAATGGAAGCTTTGTGCTTGCTGTGAGAAATTCTTTCAACCTCTGATGATGGGTTTTAGGTGATTGGAAGATTGGGTTTAAGCGCTTTCATTTGCAAGTTAATACCTCAACTTGGTATGCTTCATTTATTCAATGAATAAGCTTGAACTGGCTTTGAACCAGGCCATGTGCATAGAAAAGAGTTTGTTGGGAGAAACAAAACCCATTTTGGTGATCTTTACACCTTGGGAGGATTAATCTCTACCTATCGGTTGGGGGATACCGCTTGGGTTCTGATAAAAAAAGGATCCAGCATATTCAATTTGTAGTTGCTGAATTACATATCAGAGGTGGGAAGATGGTGATAGAGCACATGCTTGAGATTCGCGGCTTTCTTGTAATATATGAAATCATTTTTGTTTTGAGTGACTTGTCTATCTTTGATGTTTCAAATAAAGTCAGGTTGGATCATTTTCCTTGTGGAAACACTTTAAAAGCAATGTCAATAGGCCGAGAGCCATACCTTGTATATGAAAAGTGCAAGAAAGTTAAGTTCTTCCTTCTGCTAATTGAACATCTGTATACCCATCCACAACTATCAACAAAAAGCTCCATATATTTGCACATGAAACTTAAGAATGTTGATACTTGGTATGTTTGTTTGAGCGATTCGATTGCTTATAAGTTGCTTTTTAATAGTGATTTACGGTATACGAAGTAAGTATGTGAGAGGAGTTGTGTCTCGATTTACGTAAAAAGCAACTTATAAGTTTTTTTAAGTTATACCAAACATGCTTACTAACAATACTTTCAAGCCAACCAATAATTACATGGTCATAAATGTAATATAACAAGTCACACAAACAATCTACAACCGTGGTTCCTACAACCTATTTATCAACAAATAATCATCAATGGAATACACAACGAAAACATCACTATTCACCACACACTACAGTTGCCAAGTGGAAGTAAGCTGTAATTCACATAATTACACACATCAGACATACGATGTTGATCTTGAGACCTGGGACAGAGCATCTTCAAAGTGATCATCATCAACTTTGTCAGAACTCAAGCTTGGTGGAATGAATGATCTGAAAATCTGTTCCAAGTTTGGATGATCCTTCAGACTAGGAGCTGCCACCTCAAGTGCAGGGTGCTGAAATGCAGGGTAGAATTTCTTTGCACAGACAAAACCGAAGACTATGGAAGAGATAGGAATAGGAATTAGCAATGGTGCGTAAACAAATTGCTGAACCCCGAAGTAACCAACCATGGTAAGTTGGAATAATATTAAGGATGCTAGTATACGTTTGTTAATGTGAGGCCACATTCTTCCATAACTTTCATATGATGGAACATACACTTTCAGTGCCTGTTCATACAGGGATAAGAACAAAATGTTAAAATATGATTAAATCTTGAGATTGTACTGATATAACTTGAGGAAAGTCTCAGTGGTAGCAAAGTGTTTTACTCCAGAGAATTTGACAATATTATGCTCTCCTCTCATACTTTATACTCTTTCCGGTCCACAATACAAGTCATTTCTAGAAGAATGCTTTCATCCATAATATAAGTCACTTCAAGAGTAATTAATGCTTATTTGTCAATTTTGCCCATGTAGTTAATGCTTTAATATGATTTTGTGTATATTCTCTCTCATTTGAAACCTAATTTAATATGAGTAAAATTGGAGGGGGGGAATTCAATTTAAGGCATATTTAATGAGTTAACTATCATTTATTGGTTTTGATGAATTAATTGAAGTGCCTTATATTATAGACCAAAGGGAGCATGGTTTTTTAAAGCTACACTAAGGGCATGTTAGTGATAGAAAAGTATGTTCATGTAAGCCAAGACAAAATTCCTTTCATACACTTACTTCGTATACTATAAATCACGTTGGAAAAATAGCTTCTACCACTAATCCAAACATGCATTAAGAAATCGCCAAAGAAAAAAAGCTGAAGTACTGTGAGACAAAATTCCAAGAACCTCACCTGATTTCGAAGTATGAGCCATCCAAGACCAAAATAAAGAACTCCAAATGGGATTATTAAAGGAGCAATAACGGAGTAGCAGAGAACAATTGTAACAATCAGCATGTCTGCAGGAACTCTGGTCCCATAACCCAGATCTCCAGGAAACCAAGCTTCTTTCAACTCTGCTTCAGTCTTACAAAGGAACTTCCTCTTTAAATGGTATATAATAAGAGGAACTATGCGGGACAGTTCAAGCCCATAGCCAACGAAAAATCTGAGCCAAACGATTAAAAAAAAAAAAAGCCAGATCAGTGAATCTTCATCCAAAGAAAAGGTAAAATTTTGTTACATAAAAAACTAAAATTTTATTCTAAAGACACATCATGTGATGCTAAATTGTCATATCTTATGAATGAACCTATAGTGAGTAATAGAAACAGAAGAAACCAAACATTAGGATGGTAACTTACTTGAGAGCCACAAAGGTCAGAAAGAACGTAGCATTGCCAGGAAGCTTCTGAGCAAGCAAGGACACATTGTCGAACAAGGTACCACCCACAGTAACTCCAATGAAAACATTAAGCACAGTAAAATAGAAATATTTCCCAGAAGCAGCCCTGACTGCATGACTTTCTGTTGGAATGCCCTCAAGCTTAGATAGAAACAAGAGGAGCTTGGGCAATATAGCTAAGAAGACAAGCAATGCAATTTGAGGGAGGTAAGCTTCCAACACAGTCTTCAGACCAGTTATACGCGCGAGCGGCTCCATGAATGGTAGATATTTCGTCAAATTCTTCAGAGTTGTGAACGCAGAAATAAATGTAATAGGAATCATGTAAAAGAATACAGTTAGTGCAACAATGATATACACCACATACTGCCTAAGCTCTCTTTCGAAAAACTTTATATGCAAATTTGACCATATAAGTTGTCGTGGTTCAGGAGCATCAAACACTGTCCATGTGTCCACCAGTTGTGCATGTACACACTGAGCTGCAGATGCTGCAGCTACTCTATCTGTGAAGAAAACCAGAGCAGCATTTTGCTGTTTTTCTTTGAGAGTGACTTTTTGCTCAGATTCCAATTTAGCAGCTAGTTCATTTATCTTCTCATTGCAATATTCTATGGTATCCACCTTTTCACCAACAAGACCAAGGAAGCCAGTCTTGTTAGTTGGCCTTGTTCCTTGTGGTTTGGATGTTGTTTTCGACGCTTCATATACAGCTTCAGCACGTGCTTGCTTCTTCTTATACCCTTCTAACTCCTCCCAAATCTTGTTTACCTGTTAGCATTAATCTTAAAGTTGGTGACTGAATGATATGCTATACTCCCCTAGTCCTATTTATAAAGCACTTCCAGCATATTTCACACACCAATAAAAATCTTAAACTTCATTAACTCTACATTAAAATTCAACAACTTTCCAACTTTAACCCTATTTAATTACACATTCTCGAAGAAAATAACAATCTACATAAATGAAGGGTGAAATTGTATTTTCATGTAAAAATTGAATGATGTGCCTTATAAATAATTAAATAGGACTAAAAAATACATTCTCTATCTGCCTTATAGATAGGACTAGAGAAGTACTACTCTAATTCTATTTATAAGTCCAAATTAACAAACTCTCATATATCAAGGAGAGTTAGTTAACTCATTAAGTATGGGCTAAATTTCCAATTTTGCCCTTATTTATAAATGGTTCCAAGAGTTAACATGAATAAATTCTTTTTGTCCAATTAATAGGGACAAAATTGTTAAAATCGCATTTATTACTCTGAAAATGGATTTATAATAAGGACCAAAATTTTTCCTCAAAAAGGACTTACAACTAGGGCTAAAGTGGTGACACCTTAGACTTAAAAGCATAAAAAAGTTAGAAAGAAGCACCATAGACAAATTAAGTTACAAAGAGCAAGTTCTATATGCCACAGAAAATATAAACTGTAAAGGCAAACTCCAGCATGGTGCAAGGAATCAGGGACAGGAAGGTAATTGAGAGAACATGAATAAGGACAGTGAAATGAACACAGTACCTCTTTGTTGTCAGTGACAATCATGGATCTGTAATATGTCTCAGGATAGATGGTTCCAAAATATGAGTCAACCTGCTCTTTCCTAGTCTGGCCTTCAGGTAGAGGAGGTATGTCTCTGACAACTACAGCAAATTGTTCAGGTTTCACTTCTGGAGACCTAAGAGCTTCAGATCGCAGGCAAGATACATGTTTGTAGGCCTTCCATAAGAGGTACAGTGAAACAAAAGAGGCCCAGTAAGTGGCAATAAGAAATGCCCACAACCTTGGACTCATCACTGTGATATTTGCCATAGATAACCTGTCAAGTTCGTTGAACGTCCCAGTGCTAACAGTAGTAGCTCCATTATCAGTAATAGCAACCGGCAGAAGAACTGGAAGCAGTATAACGCCGGATAGCACTAGAATACCCAACACTGACATATTACAAGAAGAACATCAGTTACAAGCAGATAAAGTTCATTCAAAAATCGTCAGATATACGGGCATATGCAACAGTTTGACTTCATTTAATGTAAACAAAAGCTTATCACTAGAGGGAATGCGATCTCTAATATAAGGACAATGTATATAGTGCACCGAGAGACTTGAAAACTTGATTTTGTAACCAGGGAATAGGAAAGAGAGGGATAGTCTGGATTCACAATTTTGGGTCATTAAATGATACTCCTTCCCAATTCTGGGAATAGTGCATTGCCCCACATTATTAAAAACGGGTAACTTTGATGTGCAAACAAAATATTGTAAAATATATAAACTTTCTCCAGAATTAAAGGAAAAAAGTTTGATCCTTAAATAATTAAATGTATTTTAATTTTAATTCAATTGTTTGAAAATGAAATATAAATAAAAAAACTTAGTATATTAATTTTTTTTTTAAAAATATTTTACATATTTTTCATGAAATAAAGTATTACACGTCTTTTAACAAACTAATCTTCCATCAATTCAAATTTATAATTACATAGTACTTAAATAATAAAAGAAATAGAGGATAATTAGTTGTAAAGATAAAAAAAGTAAATTAAGGCAGAAAGTAATTTTAAATTTCAACACAGAATTTGGTCATGAAACAAAAAAGAATAGCAATTTAGCAAACTGGCTCCTCCCTTTATCATGTAAATCTCCTAATTAAGAAGGAAATAATTATTTGCAAAAAAAATGACCCAAGAGTGAAAAAAATGTGACGTCGTTGATAAATACTTTATAGTTTACTAGTTTCTCAAAATTTTACCCTTTCAGGTAGGGAGACTCAGGGCGTGTTCTTATTAGCTTTTGGAGAATAGATTCTGGGGAGAATAGATTCTGGAGAATAGATTATAGGAAAAAGTGATTTTGATAAAATGAGAGTATTTGGATGATTTTATCAGAATAGCTTTTTTCATGATCAAATGACTAAAAATGACATTAAATTTTATGATAATTATATATAAAGGATAAGATTATATTTTAAGTATTATTTGACATTAAATTGCATAATAATTACAATAAATGAAATAAATTTGTCCAAAAATTTTTAAATTATAACATTTGTCAATTATGTAATATAAAAAAATAGATGCAAAAATTATAAAATTATAACATTAGTCAATTATGTAGTAAATTACAAAATTAGATCAAACGTACATATTGAAGGCGTACACTATATTAATTTTCATCTCCTTTCACAACCTGGGTTATCTCTTGCCAAACTCACTATTCTGCATTAAATTCTTTAGAATGGTTTTGATTTTTGTAAGTGTGTCCGTGTCTTTAATTTCTGTTTTTTTACCACTCCTGCCTAGTCTCTAAAGATATATATAGGGTTAAGGTGCAAAAATACCCATGAACTTTTCTCAAAAGTGCATCCAACACCATAAACTTTTTTTAGGTGCAAAAATACCTATGAACTTCTCAAAATGGGGCAAAAATGTCAAACCGTTAATTGATACAAACGTCCGTTTTGTGGGACCCAAAATTTTATTTTTTTAGGTGCAAAAATACCCATGAACTTTTCTAAAAAGTGCACCAAACACCAAAAACTTTTGAAAAGTTCATGGTTATTTTTGCACCCAGAAAAAAATTTATGGTGTCGGATGCACTTTTTAGAAAAGTTCATGGGTATTTTTGCACCTCAAAAAATAAAATTGTGGGTCCCACAAAACGGACGTTTGTACTAATTAACGGTTTGACATTTTTGCCCCATTTTGAGAAGTTCATGGGTATTTTTGCACCTAAAAAAAGTTTATGGTGTTGGATGCACTTTTGAGAAAAGTTCATGGGTATTTTTGCACCTTAACCTATATATATATATATATATATAAGTATATTAAAAAATTGTTAAAATAAGAAATCTTTTCTACAAAATACCAAAGTACAAATTCCGAATAAATGTCAATAACAGAGTAAGTGAAAATATGGATAAAATACCATTTAACATATTGTCAAAAAGAGAGTACGAAAAAATACGAAAACATTCACATGACTAATGCTCTTGTTGTATAATCTGCCTGTCCTTATGTATTATTTAAAATAAAATTTCATAATAAATACAAAAAATGATATATATTTTTCTGAAAAGTTTAAAATTATAAGATTAGTCATTTAAGTAACATTAAAAAAATATAAAAAATACATATATTGATTAATATATATGACTTCGCCGGAAAAAATGGGGGCCGGAAAACTCATGCTTGCCGGAAAATGTAAAACACCATCGGAGAATTGTAAATGGTGCTGGAACTCACAAAGAATGCTAATGGATGAGGATGATGTGGTGTTCTAGTCAAAAAAAGACGCTGAAACTATGAGAAAAAAGCTTCGCCGGTAAAATCAACTTAGCAAGAAAATAAATAAAAACTTTGTTGCAGGAAGTGGGGGTCGGAGTTCTCGGCAGTGTCGCGGTCAAGTATGGTGGGGGGAGTGCCGTTTGTGTCGGTAGCAAGGTGAGAAGGAAATGCATGTATTGGACGTTATGTGATTTTCAATGAAGGTTGATGTTTACTGGCAAAAAAAGCAAGGTGAGAAGGAAATGGAAGTGCGGTGTTGGTGAAGACGGTGGAAGGTGGTGGAGCTTGAAGGAGACAGTGGTGTGGAAGAATGACGCCGTGCAGTCGACGTTCTCCATTTCCAGTCGCCGATTGATCACCACTACCGAGCACCTCTTCGAAGACGACGACGAGAGAGAAGAAAGCTGCGAAATGGAGAAAGGAAGGAAGCAACGGAAAGAAATTGAAACCATGATGAGAGAGAGAGGAGAGCACAGCAATAATTGGAAAAAAAGAGATTGTCTCCAAACCATGGTTTGGGTATGAAACGGGATTGTTCAGAAAAATTCAATGTTCGGATACTTTTAGTCAAAACCATGGTTTCACTTGAAAAGTGCTTTTTTTTTTTTGTGCAGCCGAACACACACTCACGTACACACGGACCTAGCTTTCCTCTGCTGTCAGGTCCTTCTCTTAACACTTCACCGTTTTGTCTAAGAAAGTGGCATCTAATATTTTAAAATATTTTTTTTAGATGTATTATATTTTAAAATATTTTTTAAGTAGCATATAATATCCTAAAATAATTTTTAATGTTTTTAGTCCCTTAAAATATTTTTTCAGTTATACCAAGTGCGTTAGCAAGTTGATTACAATTTTACCCTTAATGTATTTTTTTAACTTCAAAATTACTTTAAAATATTTTTAGTGCTTTTAACCCTTTAAAATATTTTTTCAGTTGTATCTAGTGTTTTAGGAAACTAACTATAATTTTACTGTTAATATATTTTTCTTAGTAGTAAATTAACGAGCGCCCAAAACTTAGGATACTGGTTTATTTATTTTCACCTACTCTAAAATATTTTTCTAGTAGCACTTAATATTTTAAAATAATTTTTGGAGCTGAAAAAATACATTAAGGATAAAATTATAATCAATCTGCTAACATATTCAGTACAATTAAAAAAATATTTTAAAAAATTAAAACACTAAAAATTATTTTTCATACTGTATGCAATTTTAAAAAATATTTTAATGCATAAGATACCACCATAAAAATATTTTAAAATATTAGATATCACCTTTCTAGAACGAAAAAAAAAAAAAATTCAATCTCCTCCTTCTCTCAAAATTACACCAAAACTGTATAGTTCTAAGAAAAGTAGCAGCAGCGGAGGGGAGCCAGGTCCCGTACATACCCACGTTGTCCGTAGTTGGAAACAAAATTGTACGGAATTTGCTACTTTTAAATAGAATTCGATCTATATCTATCTTAATCAAAACAACAGTTAAATGGATTGGAGAGGAAGGGCATGGGGAGAAATTGAAGAGAAAATAAGTTTTAAATTAGCTATAAATCAAGAGGAAGTGGATGGAAAAAAAGAAATAACAGAATTAGAGTGGAAGATTGTGTTAAAATAACAGTAATAGAGAAAAGGCAACAAACTAACCAGTTCCCAAGAACACGAAGTAGACGGCAGTATCGACGCCAGACATGGTGATAACGTCCTTCTCCGTCGACGAGTACGCCTCCAAGATCCAAGAAAAAGGATTCCGTATCCTTGACCCGCTTTCCACCGGATCCAAGCCCTTGAGGATCCGGTTCGGATAATACACCACATTATTCCCAGTTCTAGCCGATAAACACGCGAATAGAAGCATGAGTGCCACGAAAATCACAAACGAGGTCGTCAGCGACGTCAGGAACGAAGACAAATCCATGTCGAATTGAAGACCCTAATTCACCTTCTTCTTCAAACAGAGTGAGATAAATTCAAATGCGATTCATCGGGCGAGAAATATAGTCAGTTATTGCAGATGGCGAATGAAGAAGAAGAAGAAGCGGTTGCACAGAGATCGAAAAGGGAAATTATACTATACAGTTGAGTGTGGATCAGCAAGGCAGGTAGTTGCTGCGATGGCGACCATTAAGCCTTTTTTTATTTCAGCAGCAAATCCATTTTGATGCAGTTTTGGGGGGAAAATAAACTCAGATCCTTTTCCTTTTGCGGTTTCTGAATCTGACGCGAGAAGAGAGAGTGGGAAGGAGGTATATATGGATGAGAGACATGGGACCCATTGAAAGGAAGAGGATAATAAAGAGATAGAGAGATTTGAAACTGGAAAAGGATTGGAGACTGAACGAATTTGCGATATGACAACGATGCCATCGGATTAAACATGAATTTCCTATATTCCCTCAGCTTAAAACTAAAATATCCTCTCCTAGTCCTAATCATAAGGCATAATTGATTTTTTTAAGAGATTAAAGAAGTTAAATAAGTTACTCCCTCTTATTCTTATTATAAGGCACCAACTAACAAGTATTTTTTGTCCTTTTTATAAAGCACTTGCAAGTTTTCAATGAGCATTTAATTTATTTTTTTATATATGTCCATATTTAATAAAAGTAGTGGGAGAGAGTAATAATTAATAGATATTTGAGTTTAGTGTAGTTAATAAGGGTAATATTGAAAATTACTTAAATTTTAGGACAACTTTAATGCTTTTAACTGCCTTTATTGGTTTGTGAGAATTGGTAGTTGGTGCCTTATAATACAGACAAGAGGGAGTACTTAATTATATCATATATTGTGTATCATTGACTTATATATCAGTTTATAAGTCAGACAAAATAGTTTAGAAAAAAATGATAAATATAAATATTTTAAAGTAATTTAATTAACCTTCTTATTATCTCTAAAAAAAAGTCAACTCTATCTTATATATTGGACCGAAGAGAGTAGTAATATATTACTTCTTTAGTCTTTAATATAAGACGTATTTACCTAATTTGATTATATTAAGGAAGTTAATTGAGTTAATTAATATGACATGTTTTTCTTAAAACACATTAGTCATCTTCCTTAATTCTGTAATTCCCTATCCTCCTTGATTATTGTTGAAGAAGTATCGATAAAGTTAAATTATGAAAAAATTGACATTTAAGAAAACTATGTCTTATATTTAACATGAAGACCAATACCAACTTATCAAAATGTCTTATATTAAGGACCGGAGGGAGTATTAACTAAACTCTAAATCCTAAAATATCATATTTTATCATAACTACCCTCAGACATAAACTCCTTAATGTGTGCAATTAATAGGAATACTTTAAAAAAATTACTATAAATTTATAAAACAAAAATGGTCTTATATATATTTAAAAATTCAATCCCCTGACTAAGCCATTTGTAGTGTGTGTGTGTGTATAATTGATGAATTATTATTTTAAAATATTTTGTTGAAATGTCAATAAAAATATATATAACAAAAAGCACACTTAAGCCTGATGTTGTAGTTGAGTGGTACTGAACACGTGTAGTACAATAAGTAAAGTAAATATTATTAGCTGGCAATTATTCTTAGGGAGAATTACACTTAGATCCTATAAAAAGAAAAAAATAAAGAAATGGTCCCTATAGATTGCAAAATAAAAAAATGGTCCCATTAACAACTCCATGATCCTATATTAATAACTCTAGGAGCCTGTATTAACAACTCCATGGAACCATTTCTTCATTTCTCCTCTTCCTTAGGACCTCAATGTAATTCTCCGTTATTCTTATCATTTGGATCAGTTGCTTCAAATTGAACAATGAAACTAAGCTATCAATTGGTTCAGAATAATTTAATATGTTTTTTAAAAAAATTAAAATATTGATACTCGAAATTTTATCCATAAGATGCTCAAGCAAGTCAATATCATCCATCTATTTGAGGATTGAGCCGAGATCAGCAAAAACAAGCTTGAAGATGTAATAATAATGGAAATTACGTTCATAACCTCATTGATTTGTGTTTTTCAGGGGCATCAATTGCTCGTGTAGAATACTTAATTTGACACAGTATTAATTACATACTCTATATTAGTATGTATGATGATAAACTAAAGTATATGCATAAAAAAGATGACAACGTATAAGCAAGTGAGTTGGAAATTGAAATGATTCGTCAAATCTCGGAATCTTTATTTAATGGGCTCATGGTGGCAAGAGGCAAGTGCATCCACTTTTTTTTTTTTTGGTGTTAAACTATCCGGTATCTGGGGGGTATTCTGGGTTCATTGTCCGCCCTCCAACTAATCTAGACCCAACCGAGGAGCACTTACGCGGGCAGGTTGGTACCGATGGGACAACCTCTTTGAGGCTGCGTTAATTATCGCGTCTGTCACCCCCCAGATTCGAAACCTCGTCCTGAGGGATGCCGGCCGTAGACCCTTCCATCTCGACCGAGCGCCCATTGGTAGTACATCCACTTTAAAATATGAAAATTTGCCAACAAAAGCCTGCTATAGTTGGTAGATGGTTGAGCGCATTAAATATGATGTCTTAGGTTTGAATAAGGCCGTGTGCATGGAAAATGCTTGTTGAGAGAGGCAAAACTCACTTCGATGATCTCTACGTTTCGGCAAGACTAATTTCTAATTAATGGCTAGGGGATACCACCTAGATTCTACAAAAAAAATTGAAAATTCTGATGAGACAAAGTTTGAAGGAAATATTATATACAAGGAACATATTCAATAATATTTAGTTTTTAAAAATATCAAAAAATTGTAATTATTATTATTTTAAAGAGTGATAATTAATATTTAATTTTTCATGTTTTATCATATATTTTTTAAAAAAAAAGATAAATAAATACCACTTGAACTTTAAAATCCCAAATCAGTTATTTATCAAAAATCTGAGTTATCAATTGCTATATTCTTTTTGTCAGTCTCATTATTTTTATTATCAATCAAACTAATTTACATTTTTAAAATTTAAATGTCTTTTTTCCATACATTTTAACATGTCACACCCTTAGCAAGATTTCGTACAAGTAATTTAACTTTTTGTATATAGTAAACAAGTTTTACGTGGTTTTTCATTTCATCTATGTCAATATTTTATGTCTGAGATTAAGGACATCGGAGTAGTAAATGGCATTGATTTGCCGACAGGGTGACAAGAAGATACCCGATCCACGTTGTCCTGCTTGATTCGGGCCCTTATCCTTTCACTTTCCCTTTTCCTTTCCTGACTTTTGTTGGTATTGGGATTCTAGAGTCGGGAAAACGGGTCGAGCCTGTCGGGTTGGCCCTTTTAGGCCTTGACCCTTTAAGGGCTGGGCTTATAAATTGGAACCTCAAAAGGAAGTCGGGCCTAAAAGGGCTGGCCCTGTAGGGCCTCGGGCTTAAAAGGGCCGGCACTGGAGGGCTTCGGGCCGGCCCTTTAGGCCCGTTTATTTTTTATTTTTTATACTTGGAAAGGAACCATGTTACATTTTTGAATTATCTTATTGAATCTATATGTCATTCTGTCCTCATATTGTATAGAGTATGATTTTTGAGTATATTGTTTTGTCTAATTGAATCATATTATGATTTTTGAGTATATTGTTCTGCCTATTTAGACTAAAATCATATCAATATATAATATAATATAATACTCTTCCACCAAATACTGTTCCTAAGGATTCCACGGCCCAGATTGAATCACGCTCTAACTCCTTCCTCCTCGGGATCAAAACCGACGCACTCTCTAACTCCATTTCAAAGGCAAGCTTAAATTTCAAATTGTCGCAACTGGTTTCCCGCCCATAACAAATACTATCATTTGAATTTCAATTGAAATAAAAAATTGGCACTCTAATCCATCCACACCAGCTCAGCTTTTCTTTGAAGGCATCCAAAGCGAAGAATGATAAATGAAATTCTTATCCTTCCCTTCAGTTAGATTCATGCTCTTTTGTTTTTTATCCTTCTTCGCTTTCACGTCTTCAATTTGCGTAGTTTAATTCGTTCAGAATATGCTTCAAATGGATGTTTCCTCCACCAAACTACCTCAAATCTGGGCCGACATGTTCCACAAATTTGCCCTCGCTTTCAAGACCAAAACCTTCGACGCGCCGGTGCCGCTGGATAAGACTCTGATGGCTTCTATCTCTCGGATTCTGCCAAAGATTTCATCACCGATCAAAGAGTTGTGGTTATTAAACTAGGTCCAGGTTGCAATTTCTCTCGCAAAAGGACGCCGTCTCCCCCGGTGATGAAGGATATGAGTCAGAGTGAGATCAGAGCGTTTAATACTCAGATGAGCCATACGTTGATGTCCTCAAAGTTTGCTACGATTTATGCCCTTTACTGCAGACTCTGCTTCAGCTATGGCGACCGAAACAAATCAACCTACTGAAGACGTCAAGGTTGATCTATTACACAAGACGATGATGAGTTTCAAGAGTTCGAAATCAATGAAGGTAATCTCAGATAATCTTTTCTCAATTCAATTTTTCTTTTTTTAAACAAAAACAATCAGACTGTCTTCTGCTTATGGAAATCTCTATTTATTGATTTCTGATCTAATTTTGTCCTGCTATTTTTCCATCGATTTCCTCCTTATTTAATCCCTATGATTCATTATCAAATTCACAGGATTATTCAACTAAATAGCATATTGATATGAAATTTAGAACTAGTGTTTGTCGTCTAATCGAAGAATGAACATTTCAAGTTTAACCTGTCGTCCAGAAATCGTGGATGATTCACTGCATTTGATGTTCTCTCATCCTGAAAATAATGAGAAAAAATGCAAATATCTTAGTGTCTCCAACAATATGACCATTGATTTAGCAAGACTCTGCTTTCATCATTGCTGAACGTAATTTTCTCGGTGCTTAGATAAATCTCTGGGCTATGGATAATATGTCTTAAATCAGCATCAATTAGGGGGCCAAATATTATCTTCAAAGAGCAGTGTGATAGTAAAATGTTTCTAAGTGTGAATTTCTGACTAATTATTTAGTAGCCTGCAATTTTCCTCAACGTTTGAAGTTTTAAGAAGCCAAGAAAAAGATAGTAAAATGGTCTAAACTGAAACAAATTGAATAGTAACTGACAAATCATCTATATTTCTCTATGTTATCTATATGTTTAGAGTTTTGTATTAATTATGCTTGAGCCTTGTCTTCTACACCAAAATAGTTTAAGTTACTTCAGGTTGAGCTTGTATGTATCACTTACACTTCAACAAGTATATGATTTCTATAAAACATGAAACAGACCAGTATACCTATTTCTTCTTACATGAAAATGATCTATTTTGTTCCATACAGTTTCTACTTAAGAGAAGAAAATTCATGCTCTGGTAATCCCATTTACTTAAGAGCTTCTAAGTTTGTGAATTGTGATCTTACTCAGGTGTACTGTAGAGTCCTGCATGCCTTCTATCTGCCAGATACCACGGAGGATTCTGTGAACTTTACGACTATGATAGTTCAACTTTCTGAAGCTATGAACATGATTCAACAAGAATTCTTTTATAATTGCTTAATGCAAATTTTGGTTCTTAAGTAAATGTTATGGGTCATGGATATTTTACCTTAACCTAGCAGCAGTCATTGGGGCAAATATTACCTGAGCACTTGACATGGAATAAAAAAAAAAAAAGAAGCAAGACAAGAGGATATTGTACTTACAGGAGTGGCATGTCTTGAAGAAGCTTGGTGGTACACAGGCACCTCGTAAGAGTCACTTCTCGAGGGGGGAAAATCCACATTTAGTGCTACTACAAATTTCATAACAATAGATACATGCATCTATGTTACTCTTAATATGTTATAGTATGTTGTAATTACTCAGATAACGATAAGTATATCTAAACAATTGTTTCAGTGATTAAATTAAGTGCGAATCATTCAGTTTGTAATATACTACTCTATATCACTAATCATCTCATGATTAGATTACCCCAAAACTTCATCTTCTTCTACTGACAAGCATCTACAGACTATTCATGACAAGTATACATACCATTATCTTCGTACATGTGAAGTGGTCTACTTTGTTCTTTTAAGTATATACTTAATGAAGAAAATTCATTCTCTAATAATCTCATTTGACATTTGCTATTGAATTTGTAAGTTTGGGAAATCTGGCATTACTCAGGTATGCTGTAGAGCCCTGCTTGCCTTCTATCTCCCATAGGATTCAGTGGACTTGGTGTCATCTGAGGCTGGAAATAACCAATATACAAATATTTCAGTGTCTATAACATTGATAATTCAACATCCTGATACTATGAACGTGATTTAACAAGACTCTGCTTTCATAGCTGCTGAATATAAGTTTCTGAGTCTTAACCTAGCAGCAATTAGCGGAGCAAATATTACTTCAAAGAGTAGAGTGATATTTCACACATCTCTCAGTCCAAGTTTTTTAATAGAAAAAGAAGATATGGAACTTACAGGAATGGTACGTGAAGAAGCAGACCGGGACAATGCAGACACCTCGAAAGAGTTCCTATGGGTGGGAATATGGTAACCAGAGGCTCTAACACCAGTTCTGTGAGACTCAGGTGAGAAAGCTGAATTATTGATATTGCTGCTCATTACAAATCAATAAGTATATGATTATATATGTGGTAGTTGTATAATCTTATCCGCCAAAAGTAATGAGATTTTTGAATATTTCATGTAAGCTGATAACAAGTTAGTTTATTTTGTTCAATTTCAAAAATCACGTTTTGGTCTTGGTTGCTGTGTATATTCATTTGTTACACTCTGATATGTATTTTTTGTTTGTATTCGATCTATAATAAGTCTGACCTGTTGTTAAGAGTTATCATTTGAATGGAAGTTTTGGTTTTGATAATTTGGTTGTTCTTTTCAATTTGCTGTGTAACTTGCTTTTATCACTTCTGAAATAATTTTTTGTCTGTTCATATAATCACTCCGAAGATGATGTGAATGTCTATGCATCACATTACATGATATTTTAAGCTAATGCAACCTAGATATCTCAACTTTAATCTGCTTGGAAAAATATTGTGTATGTGTTCTGTTATTTCTGTTTTTGCTTTCCAACATGCCTAGATGTATTTCTTTATCATTTATAACATCCTTCCTCTGCCATTTGTCTGACGTTTTGCTCTTTTGGCTTTACAAAATTGTTTCACAGTAGGTTTTTTTTTTATTCCTCCTTTGCATAAAGTATCTTTGACCTTTCTTGTCATAATATTTCTTTTTCTACATGTAGGTTAATTATTTTCCATTTGTCATCGTGTGTCATGCCAATTACAACATGCATATACCATCTTTTTTTTCCATTTGGCAAGAGTTCTGTGTGTGATATGATCATTCAACAATTGCAAGATCATAGAGTGGTGTTGGTTTGTCAGGTCAGTCATTAAGATGTTCTAGAATCTTCTCCAGTTAAATTGGTCCAGTCATTTTTGCAAATATAATAATTGAACTCTCATAGAGTGGTGTTGATTTCTTTGACAAAAAGGTAATGATCTTGCTTCTAATTTACAACACATAGCTTGCCAATAATCTTGTGGAGTTGAACTACTGTTATGTTAACCAAATCAGCTCTTATTTTTTAACGTTAATAGTGATGTACTGATTTATTATGCAGATACGTGACTGTGGAAGGAAGATGTGAGCTAGCAAGGGAGAAGAACAAGAGAGTGGGAAGAAGGAGTTCATAGGTTGCTTGAAGCTGTTGGAGAATGAACTTGGATAAAAGGTTCAACTTCGATTATTCTGTAAGTCACTTGACATGATGCTATAGTATTATAGAATTTACTTATAGTGAAAAGGCAAAAGTGGCTGGTGAGAAATTATTCTATGGTACTATAAAATTTTCCTTTACATTATGCTTATGCAACTGGTAGTATGTAGTCAATTTCTAAATGTTTCTTTCACTTGCTTCAGTACATTTTTATGAAGATAAACTTTAAGAGATTTATTGTTATTCATTTTCTTTTCACGATTGAAACTGATGAGAATTTGATGCTTTAAGTTTTAAAATTCGCCATACCCTTTTCAACCTTTAGCCATTGAATCCAGAAAAAATTAATAATAATAAAATATATTGTTGCTTCAATTTATGGATGCAGGATTGGTTTAGATTCAGTGTTGCATTTTGGCATACATTCCGTTGAACTGGTGGTGATCCATTTGGTGTGCCTACTAAGTCTTGGCCCTGGGAAGATGGTGCCAATTCACTAAAAATTGCCAAAAGAAGAAGTATGTTAAGTCTGATTCTACATATATTACCTTCAAATCATAAAAATTTAATACTGAGACTAATACTTCTTCTGATTGAAAATTTAATACTGAGACTAATGCTTCTTTTCATTGACCCAGTGAAAACCAATTTTGAGTTCATAAATAAACTTGGAGTGGATTATTGGTGCTTCCATGATAGAGATATTGCCCCTGATGGTAAAGCTCTAGAGGTGAGTCAATGTTAAGTTTATGTTCCTCATTTACATGAATACATTGGATGCTGATATTTTTTAAAGTTTGAAAATTCTTATTCTGCAACTTCAAGAAGAGACATTGTTGTTGCACTTTATTCTAAAATAATGGTTTACTATTTTTCAATGATCTTTGAATCCAATTCCTCATCTCTTGGATGGCGTACCTCCTATCAGGTACAGGAAGCTAATGCAAACCTGGATGAAGTTGTGGTCCTTGCTAAAGAGCTTCAGATAATATGACACAATGAACTATATAATTTTCAATTTTTAGTACAAAAACCCATAGAATATTGATTACTTCTCAAAATCATGTTCTTGCTGGTCAAGTATCTATTTTGCGGCATAAAATAGGCCCCAATCACTTTAATGTAGTAGCTTTCTAGAAGCACCCCTGACACGTGCAAATCTGTATTTGACTATACAGGGAAACAAGAAGGTTTTATGGGGAATAGCTCAGTTGTTCATGCATCCTTGCTATATGAATGGTGGTGCTACAAGGTAATTTATATTTGAATGACCTTAGTTATATAAACTTTAAGCATCTTATATGCAATTCTCAATCAATGGTAACTTAATATGCAATTATCAATCATAATATGTGTTCTGATTCGCATGTGAGTAAATAATGCTGTAAATAGTTCTGTTCAACTGATCAATCAAATCAGCAATGCAATGAGACTTTTATATTTATATTTATTCCTTTTTTTCTTCTTTAAGAAATGATCTTTTATTAATAATTTTTATTTTATTCGTTTAAGGCACACTGCTGATTGAACCCAAGCCACAAGAACCTACAAAACACCAGGATGTTTTTCATTATTTTAATTAAGGATTTTATTTATGTTACATCTTCATTCTTCTCTGATCTGGATTATGTATTCTTTCAGGTATGATTGGGATGCTGCTACCACAGTTAATTTCTTGAGAAAATATGGACTTATAGGTAATTATTAATTTGTTAGAATTCTCCTCTTTTTAGCTGCATCGTGCATGAACGTGAAGTTGATTTACATTTTATACAACTTAACTGCTTAACTTCATTTCTTTTCCTTCTGCAGATGAATTTAAACTAAACATCGAGTGCAACCATGCCACCCTTTCAGGCCATAGGTGAATCAAACACTATGTTTTGAAATTATTGTAAAGTCTCTTATCCTTTAAAGTGTTATTAGCTTTTAATGCCTTTCTACATGAATTTTTTTTTTTAAATTGTTACATATCCTGCTTCTTTATGGGTTGGTTTCAAATCTTTGTAAGAAGTTGTGGCTTTAGTAGCATAAAACTGAAATTGTTACATTTATCACTAGGATGATGCATCTTTAGTTGAAATGGTTATTTGTCATTTATTTATTTCATTTGGTTTTTGCAGGTTTTGGGTGAAGCTTATCAAGTATTGAGCCCTTAGAAAAGAAATCATAGGATGGAATTTGGTTGAAAAAGTATGTGGGGTTAGGAAAATCAAGAAAAACGCAAGAAATTATTGAGTAAAAAAAATTGTCATTTTATTGAATACTTACTGTACAAATGATATGGTGATCATGGAGTATTTAAGAATTACTTTAAAGTGATTATTAAGTGTTAACTACTGTTTATAAATATGTTGATGTGATTTGTCTTTCTTTTGGGTTGTAATATAGGTTTATAAATTTTGCATCATGGTAAAAAAATCGATTAGCATCTTTATCATTAATGAACTATTATTAATTTTTAATTTTCCCATGTTATCACATTTTATTCATAGTTGAGCTCTTCTTTTTTTTTTTTGTCAGGGCATGATTCTCTTTTTCCTTATCAATAGGGACATAACAATAGGTAATGCCTTATTGCCTTTGGAGTTAATTGGACCAATCAAATTAAGCACATATAAAAATGGGTTTTGCCTATCAAACAGCGTACCAGTAACTTACCTTTTTATTAAATGTTGGTTTTGTTGCTTTTGCTAAATTGAATTTTTTAAAAATAAGTTTTCAGCATCATTTTTTATAACTAATATCCAAACAACATGTTGGGGGATTTATGAGCCAATTATGAAGGGCAGTCAACTCATCGATATGAAATATTAAGTGTTTCCATAATAACATTGTTTCCATAATAATTAATATAAGATATATATATATATATATATATGTAATATGAGAATTAACTTGATATGGGTTCTATATGTTGTACGGAAAATTATTGATAGAACCTACGTAGATTATATTATGTTACTCAGTTGACTCTATCAATTAAATAAGTTATATTTTCCTCTTTTTATTCAATTCATTATTTTCTCTTATTATTATATTATTTTGTACTAAATATCTTCCACCAATATTAGTGTGAAGAACTCATTTGTATGACAATTGAAACTTTTTTCCCCTTAATAATATTCTCCCGCGCATCGCGCGGGGGAGTAAATGCTAGTTATATACTATTCTGCCTGATAGAGTATGATTTTTTATGGAGGTTGTGATTATTTGACTACTTGAACCTACTGTTCAAAGTGAAACACAATCAAATGTCCTTGAAATTGATAATAGTGGCGAAGAAGGTGAAAATAATAGTCGTCATACTCTTGTTGTTTAGATGTTAGAGTATTTAGCTTCTTGCCTTCTTATACTTTGGCCTTTGTGTAAGTTATTTATAGACATGATTTTACCTTTGATTATACATTAGTAACTGTGTTTGTTTGTTGCAAGAGACGTATTATTTAAACCTTAATGTTGACAACATTTATGTATTAAATTAGAATTTTAATCGTTGTTATTTACTAATTATATCTCTTTGGAAAAAATACGCAGGAAAAATAGTTAAATATTGTAAAAAGAATTTTCCGGCCCTGGCCCAGATGCTTTCGGGTCAGGCCTTGAAAAACTGCAATTTTTCTGATCCCGAGTCCTTTAGGGCTGGCCCTATTAGACCCAGATCCATCAAGAGCCGACCCTAATTCCCAACTCTAGATTCTACGCGGGATGTCGGCAAGTGATAGGGGCCCATGCACGTTCAAGATTTGCGTATGATTCATCATTCACGTGAGTCGCCCAGGTATTGTCGCTGGCAACTTGGCAATCTCACTTATTAATAAAATAAATAGAAGTATGGGAAAATCCCATAAAAAGACGGCCGAATTACTTATATTTTAAATTGGGTTGATAAATTTGATAAATCCTAAATTAAGTTAGATGTCCTAAAATAAGATTTTAAAATTTGATAATTTTACCTTAATATCCCTAATTTATTCTCTCTAATCACTGTACCCCTCCCATCCACTATTTCCTATTCAACACTATTTGCAAATGACTTCACATTACAGACCACTTCTTTCTCTTAGGCTCTTGGTGGAAAAAGCTTGCCTCTTGGCGGCCTTTGTAAGGTGAAGATAGAGATGGTCACTGGAAAATCCAATTGGAATTTCAAAGATGAATCCAATATTTTCTCGTTGTTGATGTGAATTGGGTCAGGTGAAGAATTACCTGAAATTCTTGATGATTTATTAGAATATAGGAAGGATTTTTGTGAGAAGGTGTTTGGTGAAGGATCCCAAAAAAAGATGGACAGTGGAGAAGCTCTTGGAGCATCCCTTTCTGGCCGACAAAACTATTTCATTAGAGCATATCAAAGAACCGTCGACGTCTTCGAGAAGTCACTTCAATTTTCCAAACTAGGTTTCCAACGCAACAACTTCAACTCTAAATTCACCGGAATCTAATGACTAGTGCGAGTGGAAATCAAAATTTAGATCTTCGTGCCTAACCAGTACCTGTTCGCTGGAGGATAGGCTACGAGAGTTGGTGATGATTTAGACGCCAAATTGGTCGAAATGTGACAGTTGGGTTTGTGTTGGATAGGAGTAGAAATTTTCTTGTAGCCAATGGCAGAGGTTGAGGGGTCGAAGATCGAGTGGATTCTTTGATACAATTCTTAAATGTTAATATCTGACTGTAAATACCAAGTACAACAATTGATCATATTAATTTTTTCTCATGTCGAATGTGACCCTCTGTATAATACCATTACATTCCACCAAGCCACCCTTTTTGAAACAGTATTTTTTTTTATAGCAGTCTGATTGGGTAAAAGATGATAATTGAGGTTTGAGCGCATACATATCACCAACGCAACGATTCTCTATGTCTGAAACAAAGGGATAAACAGATTTAGGATATGAGCTTGGTTCTTGATGAGGCTACATTCCCATGGGTGGTGGCTGCAATTTGGGAGAGAAGTAGTAATTAGGGGAGAGAATTAAATGAAGGGCATCAACGTAAAATTATCAAATTCTAAAATCTATTTTTAGGACATCTAACCTAATTTAAGATATGTTAAATTTATTAACCCAATTTAAAATATAGGTAATTCAACCGTCTTTTAAAGAGATTTTCCCTAGAAGTATTGTATCCAACCGATATAAATAAATTTTAGGTGTAAATTTATTTTGAAAGTTTTTATTTAAAAATAATATTGCTTTAAAAAAATTTTTAAATTTAATGTTGTCCTAGAAATATTAAAATAGAGCAATATTATCCTTTACAGTTAAAAAGTTAATGATCAATATTAATTTTTTAATGATTAATATTAGTTTTTTAATAATATGGGGTAAGATTGCTATGTTTTGAAACTTCGAAGGTAACACTTAACTTAAAAAGACTTTGATTATAATATTGCTCCTCAGTAAATATTTCAGAAGGAAATTTGCACCTTAATTTGTATAAATAAGTAAAAGCACATCGCTTAAAGTAGGCCATATCCATCATGGTCATGATACTAGTGACACGGGAGTTTGAATGAATGAATTATATTAGTCATTAAATGGGTAATAAATATGTTATATTTATATATGGCTGATCTTTTAGGTTATAGATCAAACACTAAATAACTGGACTGACATTTGTTGAAAAAGATATACATGGACTTCTATTATCTCTAATCTTTTTTAAAGAATGGGTAATTTCATTGTTTTCTTTACATATTTTTAATTAATTAGAGTTAAAGTACAAATTTACCATAAAAGTTTTTGGTGAGGAACAATATTATCTCAAAAGTTATTTTAGATTCAATGTCACCTCGAAAGTTTCAAAACGTAACAATTTTACTACACACTGTTAAAAAACTAACGTTGATCGTTAAAAAAGTGAAGTTAACTTTTTAATGATAAGGGGCAACATTACTCCATTTTAATACTTCAGACGCGATATTAAACTTAAAAAAACTTTTGGCACCACACTACTCTTTAACAAAAATTTTTGGGATAAATTTACACCTTAACCCTTAATTATATTATACTTTGTTAATGTGTCAGCTTATGTGCCTCTGCATGTGCGGCTTTAGATTATTAAATGAATCAAGTCAATCACCCCAAATCAGACTAAAAAAAGAAATCTAACTTGATTCTTAACCAATGAGAAAAAGACAAAATTCTAAAAAGTAATCGCCGTTATCTGAAGTTGCAGCATTGAGCTTTACCTCTTGTCAATTTGTCCGGCGATTACTCTGCTCGTCGGCTCGTCTCTTTCTCCTATTACGTATTTCCATAATTTCCTTCTCCGCAAAGCTTTTCCTTGTGTTGGTACGTTTCTTCGGTCAGTTCAGTTTCTCCTCTTTTGCTGAGACTCAGACTTTTTCTCGTGATCTTCACCTTTGGATTCTCAGCTTAATCACAGCTTTTAAGTCTGAGATTCTTGGCGGATTTTCCTGCAGATAAGTGGCTTATTAGTAACTTATCCTACTGAATGTTGATGAACTCTGAAGAAGTTTCATTTTTATAAACTTTGTGTTGAGCTTTCTTTTCGTTTTGCTTCTGGGGTTTTCCGAACTGTGTTCGTGTCTTGGCTTGTAAATATTTTTGTGCGTTGAGAATATTGGCGTGGGATATAACAGATGATACCTTGAGAAAAGGTTTGATATAGATTTTTGGGCTGCCATTTACTGAAGATCTAGAGACTTGATAGGTTACGTGGGATTGAAAAACTGCTTTTGAATTATTCGGTTTGTTCAACAGATTGTGTGGATACTCAAGTAATTAGTATTGTTATTTTAAGGAAAGAAAAAAGTGTACAAATTACAGTGAGAATATGAGGTGCGATAGGATTGATCTCAACTCCTCAAGGGAAAAATAGAATTTTGCACTTGCATACTCTCTCTCCATTGTAAACTGAGATAACCTCAGCGAATTTCCACACCCATTTGATAGCCCAGCTGCTACTTGGTCTCTTTTTGTGGAAGAAACTATGCCTGTGCCATCAAAACGCTTTCTTTCTTCCATTTCTCGAAGCATCTACTCCCTCTCTTCTTCCCCTCATCTCCTACACCCACAACCCTCTTGTCTTCTAGCTCATTCATTCCCCTATGCTCGCTCAATTTCCTCCTTACCTGGCCAAGATCATAACCTCGAACCCCAATTCACAAATCCTAGCCCTCGTACAAGAACACCATTGGAGAAACAATTTGAGACATGGATTCAGAAGCTCAAACCTGGGTTCACTCCATATGACGTGGACGAAGCCTTGCGTGCTCAATCGGACCCTGATCTTGCACTTGACATCTTCCGATGGACTGCCCAGCAACGTGGGTATAAGCACAACAATGTCACTTATCTTACCATGATTAAGCAACTCACTGCGGGTAGGCGGTATCGACATGCAGAAACCCTAGTTGAGGAGGTAATCGCCGGTGCTTGTGATGCTAGTGTTCCTCTTTACAACTCTATTATCAGATTCTGTTGTGGTCGGAAGTTCCTTTTTAATCGCGCTTTTGATGTGTATAGGAAAATGTTGAAGTCTGAGGATTGGAGTCCACATGTGTGAGGCACTTTTTATGCTGAATTCAGTTTTCCTATCAACCAACACTGTAAGTGCTTGTATGCCCTTGTTGTGTTGTATGAGGTGATACTATTCTTGGACAAGAGTGATGGATACAGACAAATGGAAGCTTTGTGCTTGCTGTGAGAAATTCTTTCAACCTCTGATGATGGGTTTTAGGTGATTGGCAGATTGGGTTTAAGCGCTTTCATTTGCAAGTGCATAGAGGAGGCACAACAAGGCGATGGAGGCATATTAATACCTCAACTTGGTATGTTTCATTTATTCAATGAATAAGCTTGAACTGGCTTTGAACCAAGCCATGTGCATAGAAAAGAGTTTGTTGGGAGAAACAAAACCCATTTTGGTGATCTTTACATCTTGGGAGGATTAATCTTTAACCATCGGTGGGGGGATACCGCCTGGGTTCTGAATAAAAAAGGATCCAGCATGTTCAATTTATAGTTGCAGAATTACATATCAGAGGTGGGAAGATGGTGATAGAGCACACGCTTGAGATTCGCGGCTTTCTTGTAATATATGAAATCATTTTTGTTTTGAGTGACTTGTCTATCTTTGATGTTTCAAATACAGTCTGGTTGGATCATTTTCCTTGTGGAAACACTTTAAAAGCAGTGTCAATAGGCCGAGAGCCAATGAGCCATACCTTGTATATGAAAAGTGCAAGAAAGTTAAGTTCTTCCTTCTGCTAATTGAACATCTGTATACCCATCCACAACTATCAACAAAAAGCTCCATATATTTGCACATTAAACTTAAGAATGTTGATACTAACAATACTTTCAAGCCAACCAATAATTACATGGTCATAAATGTAATATAACAAGTCACACAAACAATCTACAACCGTGGTTCCTACAACCTATTTATCAACAAACAATCATCAATGGAATACACAACGAAAACATCACTATTCACCACACACTACAGTTGCCAAGTGGAAGTAAAGCTGTAATTCACATAATTACACACATCAGACATGCGATGTTGATCTTGAAACCTGGGACAAAGCGTCTTCAAAGTGATCATCATCAACTTTGTCAGAACTCAAGCTTGGTGGAATGAATGATCTGAAAATCTGTTCCAAGTTTGGATGATCCTTCAGACTAGGAGCTGCCACCTCAAGTGCAGGGTGCTGAAATGCAGGGTAGAATTTCTTTGCACAGACAAAACCGAAGACTATGGAAGAGATAGGGATAGGAATTAGCAATGGTGCGTAAACAAATTGCTGAACCCCGAAGTAACCAACCATGGTAAGTTGGAATAATATTAAGGATGCTAGTATACGGTTGTTAATGTGAGGCCACATTCTTCCATAACTTTCATATGATGGAACATACACTTTCAGTGCCTGTTCATACAGGGATAAGAACAAAATGTTAAAATATGATTAAATCTTGAGATTGTACTGATATAACTTCAGGAAAGTCTCAGTGGTAGCAAAGTGTTTTACTCTAGAGAATTTGACAATATTATGCTCTCCTCTCATACTCTATACTCCCTCCGGTCCACAATACAAATTATTTTTAGAAGAATGCTTTCATCCACAATATAAGTCACTTGAAGAGTAATTAATGTTTATTTGTCAATTTTGCCCATATAGTTAATGCTTTAATATGATTTTGTGTATATTCTCTCTCATTTGAAACCTAATTTAATATGAGTAAAATTGGGGGGCTCAATTTAAGGAATATTTAATGAGTTAATTATCATTTATTGGTTTTGATGAATTAATTGAAGTGCCTTATATTATGGACCAAAGGGAGTATGGTTTTTTAAAGCTACACTAAGGGCATGTTTGGATTAGTGATAGAAAAGTACGTTCATGTAAGCCGAGACAAAATTCCTTTCATACACTTACTTCGTATACTATAAATCACGTTGAAAAAATAGCTTCTATCACTAATCCAAACACACTAAGAAATCGCCAAAGAAAAAAAGCTGAAGTACTGTGAGACAAAATTCCAAGAACCTCACCTGATTTCGAAGTATGAGCCATCCAAGACCAAAATAAAGAACTCCAAATGGGATTATTAAAGGAGCAATAACGGAGTAGCAGAGAACAATTGTAACAATCAGCATGTCTGCAGGAACTCTGGTCCCATAGCCAAGATCTCCAGGAAACCAAGCTTCTTTCAACTCTGCTTCAGTCTTACAAAGGAACTTCCTCTTTAAATGGTATATAATAAGAGGAACTATGCGGGACAGTTCAAGCCCATAGCCAACGAAAAATCTGAGCCAAACGATTAAAAATTAAAAAAAAAAAAGCCATATCAGTGAATCTGCATCCAAAGAAAAGGTAAAATTTTGTTACATTAAAAACTAAAATTTTATTCTAAAGACACATCATGTGATGCTAAATTGTCATATCTTATGAATGAACCTATAGTGAGTAATAGAAATAGAAGAAACCAAACATTAGGATGGTAACTTACTTGAGAGCCACAAAGGTCAGAAAGAACGTAGCATTGCCAGGAAGCTTCTGAGCAAGCAAGGACACAATTTTGTTTGGCTTCTTCTGAATGGTCTTAAATGTGTCGAACAAGGTACCGCCCACAGTAACTCCAATGAAAACATTAAGCACAGTAAAATAGAAATATTTCCCAGAAGCAGCCCTGACTGCATGACTTTCTGTTGAAATGCCCTCAAGCTTAGATAGAAACAAGAGGAGCTTGGGCAATATAGCTAAGAAGACAAGCAATGCAATTTGAGGGAGGTAAGCTTCCAACACAGTCTTCAGAACAGTTATACGCGCGAGCGGCTTCATGAATGGTAGATATTTCACCAAATTCTTCAGAGTTGTAAAAGCAGAAATAAATGTAATAGGAATCATGTAAAAGAATATAGTTAGTGCAACAATGATATACACCACATACTGCCTAAGCTCTCTTTCAAAAAACTTTATATGCAAATTTGACCATATAAGTTGTCGTGGTTCAGGAGCATCAAACACTGTCCATGTGTCCACCATTTGTGCATGTAAACACTGAGCTGCAGATGCTGCAGCTACTCTATCTGTGAAGAAAACCACAGCAGCATTTTGCTGTTTTTCTTTGAGAGTGACCTTTTGCTCAGATTCCAATTTAGCAGCTAGTTCATTTATCTTCTCATTGCAATATTCTATGGTATCCACCTTTTCACCAACAAGACCAAGGAAGCCAGTCTTGTTAGTTGGCCTTGTTCCTTGTGGTTTGGATGTTGTTTTCGACGCTTCATATACAGCTTCAGCACGTGCTTGCTTCTTCTTATACCCTTCTAACTCCTCCCAAATCTTGTTTACCTGTTAGCATTAATCTTAAAGGTGGTGAGTGAATGATATGCTATACTCCCCTAGTCCTATTTATAAAGCACTTCCAGCATATTTCACACAAACCAATAAAAATCTTAAACTTCATTAACTCTACATTAAAATTCAACAACTTTCCAACTTTAACCCTATTTTACACACTCTCCAAGAAAATAACAATCTACATAAATGAAGGGTGAAATTGTATTTTCATGTAAAAATTGAATGATGTGCCTTATAAATAATTAAATAGGACTAAAAAATACATTCTCTCTCTGCCTTATAGATAGGACTAGAGAAGTACCACTCTAGTCCTATTTACAAGTCCAAATTAACAAACACTCCTATATCAAGGAGAGTTAGTTAACTCATTAATTATAGGCTAAATTTTCAATTTTGCCCTTATTTATAAATGGTTCCAAGAATTAACATGAATAAATTCTTTTTGTCCAATTAATAGGGACAAAATTGTTAAAATCACATTTATTACTCTGAAAATGAATTTATAATAAGGACCAAAATTTTTCCTCAAAAAGGACTTATAACTAGGATCAAAGTTGTGACACCTTAGACTTAAAAGCATAAAAAAGTTAGAAAGAAGCACTATAGACAAATTAAGTTACAAAGAGCAAGTTCTATATGCCACAGCAAATATAAACTGTAAAGGCAAACTCCAGCATAGTGCAAGGAATCAGAGACAGGAAGTTAATTGAGAGAACATGAATAAGGACAGTGAAATGAACACAGTACCTCTTTGTTGTCAGTGACAATCATGGATCTGTAATATGTCTCAGGATAGATGGTTCTAAAATATGAGTCAACCTGCTCTTTCCTAGTCTGGCCTTCAGGTAGAGGAGGTATGTCTCTGACAACTACGGCAAATTGTTCAGGTTTCACTTCAGGAGACCTAAGAGCTTCAGATCGCAGGAAAGATACATGTTTGTAGGCTTTCCATAAGAGGTACAGTGAAACAAAAGAGGCCCAGTAAGTGGCAATAAGAAATGCCCACAACCTTGGACTCTTTACTGTGATATTTGCCATAGATAACCTGTCAAGTTCGTTGAACGTCCCCGTGCTAACAGTAGTATTTGAATTAGACTTGGCTCCATTATCAGTAATAGCAACCGGCAGAAGAACTGGAAGCAGTATAATGCCGGATAGCACTAGAATACCCAACACTGACATATTACAAGAAGAACATCAGTTACAAGCAGATAAAGTTCATTCACAGATCCTCAGATATATGGGCATATGCCAACAGTTTGGCTTCATTTAATGTAAACAAAAGCTTATCACTAGAGGGCATGCGATCTCTAATACAAGGACAATGTATATAGTTTACCGAGAGACTTGAAAACTTGATTTTGTAACCAGGGAACAGGAATGAGAGGGATAGTCTGGATTCACATTTTTGGGTCATTAAATGATACTCCTTCCCAGTTTTGGGAATAATGCATTGCCCCACAGTATTAAAAACGGGTAACTTTGATGTGCAAACAAAATATTGTAAAATATATAAATAAACTTTCTCCAGAATTAAACGAAAAAAGTTTGATCCTTAAATAATTCAATGTATTTAAATTTTAATTCAATTGTTTGAAAACGAAATATAAATAAAAAAATTAGTATATTAATTTTTTAAAAAACATATTTTACATTTTTTTCTTGAAATAAAGTATTACACGTCTTTTAACAAACTAATCTTCCATCAATTCAAATTTATACTTACATAGTACTTAAATAACAAAATAAATAGACGACAATTTGTTGTAAAAATAAAAAAAAGTAAATTAAGGTAGAAAGTAATTTTAAATTTCAACACAGAATTCAGGCATGAAACAAAAAAGAATAGTAATTTAGCAAACTGGTTCCTCCTTTTATCATGTAAATTTCCTAATTAAGAAGGAAATAATTATTTGAAAAAAAAAATGACCCAAGAGTGAAAAAAATGCGATGTCGTTGATAAATATTTTATACTCCCTCCAATCCTAAATATAAGATAAAATTTATTTTTTTTAAGAGATTAAAGAAGCTAATTAAATTACTTTAGAGTATTTTTATTTTTATTTTTTTTCCAAACTAATTAATTTAAATAATAAATTAATATATAATCTAAAAATACATAATATTATATTAAATAATTTATTTAATTTCCTTAATCTATAAAAAAAAATCAACTATCTTATATTTATATTCAGGTCGGATGGAGTAGTTCACTAGTTTCTCAAAATTTTACCCTTCTGGTTGGGAGACTCACGTACATACCCACGTTGTCCGTACTTGCAAACAAAATTGTACGAAATTTGCTACTTTTAAATAGAATTAGATCTACATCTATCTTAATCAAGACAACAGTTAAATGGATAGGAGAGGAAGTGCATGGGGGAAAATTGAAGAGAAAATGAGTTTTAAATTAGCTATAAATAAAGAGGGAGTGGACGGAAAAAAAGAAATAACAGAATTAGAGTGGAAGATTGTGTTAAAGTAACAGTAATAGAGAAAAAGCAACAAACTAACCAGATCCCAAGAACACGAAGTAGACGGCAGTATCGACGCCAGACATGGTGATAACGTCCTTCTCCGTCGACGATAACGCCTCCGAGATCCAAGAGAAAGGATTCCGTATCCTCGACCCGCTTTCCACCGGATCCAAGCCCTTGAGGATCCGGTTCGGATAATACACCACATTATTCCCAGTTCTAGCCGATAAACACGCGAATAGAAGCATGAGCACCACGAAAATCACAAACGACGTCGTCAGCGACGTCAGGAAAGAAGACAAATCCATGTCCAATTGAAGGCCCTAATTCACCTTCTTCTTCAAACAGAGTGAGATAAATTCAAATGCGATTCATCGGGCGAGAAATATAGTCAGTTATTGCAGATGGAGAATGAAGAAGAAGAAGCGGTTGCACAGAGATCGAAAAGGGAAATTATACTATACGGTTGAGTGTGGATAAACAAGGCAGGTAGTTGCTGCGATGGCGACCGTTAAGCCTTTTTTATATCAGCAGCAAATCCATTTTGATGCAGTTTTGGGGAAAAAATAAACTCAGATCCTTTTCCTTTTGCTGTTTCTGAATCTGATGCGAAAAGGGAGAGTGGGAGGGAGGTATATATGGATTGGAGACATGGGACCCATTGAAAGGAAGAGGATAATTTTTTTTACTTTGGCGCAATAAAGAGAGATGGAGATTTGAAAATGGAAAAGGATTGGCCGATTGGGGACTGAACGAATTTGCGATATGACAACGATGCCCTCGGATTAAACATGAATTTCCTATATTGCCCTCAGCTTAAAACTAAAATATCCTCCCCTAATCCTAAATATAAGACATAGTTGATTTTTTTAGAGAGATTAAAGAAGATAAATAAGTTATTTAATTATATTATATATTATGTATCATTGGATTATAAATCAGTTTATAAGTTAGACAAAATAGTTTGGAGAAAAAATGATAAATATAAATATTTTAAAGTAATTTAATTACTTTCTTAATATCTCCAAAGAAAATCAACTATATCTTATATTTAAGACCGAAAAGAGTAGTAATGTACTACTCCTCTGATTTTTAATATAAGACATTACCAAAGTACTGAAAACCAGACCGAACATTGAACCGGCCGAATTACTAGGTTAAGGGTCAGTGGTTCAGACTGAAGTCAATCCGGGGTCAATTAAAAATATATATATAATTTAAATGTTCATACATACCATTTAAAAAACTATATGAGAGTTATTTTTCAACTAATAGTTCAATATAACCTCCTAAATCTAATACCTACAAAAATATCATTAAGTACATAAGGATTTTTCCTCAACCAATGCCAAAAGCATTCCACAATCCTTTTAAAGCTTCTTATAAATAAAAAACTATTAGGAAAATATTTTTAAAAAAAAAAAGCCAAAAGGACTTCATTTGGAGTGTAAGAAAGTTAAAAAAAAAAAAAGCCCAAACCGTGACTAGTTCGGGTCAGGCCGATTCACATCGGGTCAGACCAGGTTGACCGGTTTATCGGTTTTTTCGCTCAATCAGACCGGACCAGTTATCGGTTCACCGGTTTCTGATCTGAACAGACCGGTCCAGTTCAATTTTCCACACATTGATATTTACTTAATTTGATTAGATTAAGGAAGTTAGTTGAGTTAGTTAATATGACATATATTTCTTAAAACACCTTAGTCATCTTCCTTAATTCCCTTATTCCCTCTCCTTCTTGATTATTATTAAGGGAGTATCGATAGGGTTAAATTAAGAAAAGATTGATATTTAGGAAAATTATGGGTCTATTTTGTTCGATCTCATTATACCCTGCAATGCGATACAACGGTAATGCAATGCAATATTAGTTACAAGGCTAGTGTTTGGTTTGATTTTTAAGCAATGTGCAATGAGTTATTTTTTTAATAATTATTTAAAATTAATATATCACACAAAGTCTATTTTACCCTAATGTAATCTTTGTAGAAAAAATAGTTAAGAGACATGGCATTGCCTTATAATAACCATCACGCTATCTTGCCAAAGATCGTTTGATGTCGATAATTGTGGTGGTGGAGGCAACAGTAACAGTGATGACAGTGGCAGTGACAATGGTAGAGGAGAAGGAGGTAGTGGTGGTGACGACAACAACGGTGGAGGGAGCGAAGGTGGCGAGGATTGTTGTGGAGGAGGAGGAGGTAGTGGTGGCGGTGGCGACAGTGAGGGTGAGGGTGGCAACGATGCCAGTGGAAGAGGAGAAGGAGGTAGTGGTGGCGGCGAAGGAGGAAGAGGTAGTAGTTGTAACTCCAGCAACGGTGGAGATGGTGATGCGGCAATGGTGGAGGCGACGACGGCAAGGGGTGGTGACGATAGCTGTGGAGGAAGAGGACGTAATGGTGGTAGCCACAATGTTCGAGGTGACGGCAGCTTGGGGTGGCAACAATGACGTGGGGTGCGAAGACGTCAGTAGAGGAGGAGGAGGAGGTAGTGGTCGCGGCCACAATGGTGAAGGTAGGGGTGTTCATCATTTTCCCATCCCGATCTTGAGTAAATCATGATGGGAAAAATTTAGGATCGGAATCGGGATTAAGAATAGGATTTCTCAATCTTGAAATTATACATGTATGTATGTATTCTTTTTTTTTTTTGTCTATTCTAATTTCTAATCCCTTCCTCCTCCTCGACACAACTCTTCTAACTGAGTTTTGTTCTTAGCCCTAAAATTCCCTTCCTCCTCCCTATGCCTGAAGGTCGACGGACGTCCCACTCCTCGTTGACGGTTGCTCATCGCCTTTGCCTGAAGGATTATGGTCCTCTGGGATCTCATCACCTCCAGATCGCATCGTCAAGCTCTGTAAGTAGCGACTCTATCAAGCTCATCCCCTCCCTAAGTTCTTCTCCCCTCCTGTCAGTCTATTTTGCTTCTAAGGTTAAGGATACTAAAGCCAAGGTATCAAATTGCCATTGGATTCTCTCTTAAATTGTAACTCTCAGGTGTCGGAAAATCTATTTAGTTTCAGAGTTATAGACTATGGGATAAAAAGTGTAGGAAAAATGGGGTTATAAATGTTTCAGTTAGCGTTAAAGTTTCAGATTTCATAACATTGTTGTACAGTATTGAAGGGAGTGCCAGTATGGTTAAAGTTTCAGATTTCATAACAATGTTTCGATTAGGGTTAATAGTGATGATTTCTCTGGGATTGTACATGGAATTCCAGTATGGTTGAATAATTACTCAGCAAGGCTTTGAACTTTGAATAAACACCGGGTTAGTTCTTATCCTCCTCATCCTCTTCGGTTTTTGTGTGTCTGATTTTTTTGGTCGAATTCTGTGGATGACCCAATGTCGAGAATTCAGGAAATTCCCGATCTCAAGCTTGGGAATTCCCGTCCATTCAGGATAGGAAATTGTCGGAATCAGGATCAGGATCGGGAATTAAATTTCTTCCCGAACACTTTTGGGGATCAGGATCGAGAATAGGATTTTCCAATCCTGAACACCCCTAGGTGGAGGTGACGGTGGCGGCGGGGGTGTCAGCGATCGAGGTGGAGGAGAGTGAGGTAGTGGCGGCGACGGTTGAGGCATGGTGTGACATGTGAAATGAGGCAAGTGAAACAAAGATAAATAAAACTAAAAGGTAAATTGGACTTTTTCAATCATGTAATGGGGTGATAATGGGTATTCATAGTGGGAGAGGTATGAATGAGGATTACCAATTTTTTTGTAATCATTATTACTATGGTAAACCCTATTACCATGTTAAAAAACAACCAAACACTCTTATTTTTGTAATGCAATCATGATTATCATTACATGCATGCAATACGGTTGAACCAAACAGTTCCTATGTCTTATATTTAACATCAAAATCAACTCCTTAAATATGTTTTATATTAAGGACATGAGGGAGCATTACCTAAACCCTAAAATATCATATTTTATTATAACTACCCTCAGATATAAACTCTTTAATTTATGCAATCAATAGGAATATTTTAAAAAATATATAAATTTGAAAAACAAAGTGAATGGTGGTCTTGTATATATTTTTTAGGGAGAATTACACTGAAGTCCCAAGGAAGAAGAGAAATGAAAAATGGTCTAATGGAGTTGTCAATACAAGCTCCTAGAATTATTAACAAGTTGTCAATACAGGCGCCTGGAGTTGTTAATGGGATCATTTTTTCATTTTACAATTTTCAAAAATCATTTCTTCATTTATTTATTTTTTTAAGACCTAAGTGTAATTCTTTTTTTTTTTTAATTCCATCCCCAACACTCTTATGTAGTGTGTATATATGTAATTGACGAGTTATCATTTTAAACTATTTTGTTGAAATGTCAATAAAAATATATAAAGAAAAGTACACTTAAGTCTGATGCTATAGCCGGGGGGGTCCTGAACACGTGAAGTACAATAATTAAAGCAAATATTATTAGCTGGCAATTATTCTTATCATTTGGATCGGTTGCTTCAAATTGAAGCAGTGAAACTATGCTATCAATTGCTTCAGAATGATTTAATATGTTTTTTTAAAAACATTAAAATATTGATACTCGAAATTTTATCCATAAGATGCTCAAGCAAGTCAATATCATGCATCTGTTTGAGGATTGAGCCGAGGTCAGCAAAATCAAGCTTCTTATCTAATAATAATGGAAATTACATTCATAACCTCATTGATTTGTGTTTTTCGGGGGCATCAATTGCTCGTGTAGTAGTAGATTTGGTTTAGTTTGTTTTTTTAAGAATAAACACTTATTGCGTTAGTCGAGATAAAACTTCTTTCATATAATTACCTCGTATACCGTAAATCATGATTAAAAAGTATTTATAAGCCAAAAATAACTATCCCAAACACTTCTTAAAATGCTTAATTTGACAGGGTCTTAACTACATACTCTATATTAGTATAGCTATGTTTAGAATAGCTTCTTTTTAGTAAATAAATGTTTATTACGTAAGTTGAGATAAAACTTCTCTTATATACTTATCTTGTATACCGTAAATCACGATTTATAAGTACTTATAAGTAAAAAATAAATTATCCCAAACAAACATTATATGATGACGAACTAAGAATATACATGAAAAAGATGACAATATATAAGCAAGTGAGTTGAAATGATTTGCCAAATCCCGGAACCTTTGTATAATGGGCTCACGGTGGCGCCATGAGGCAAGTGCATCCATTTTAAAATATAAAAATTTGTCAACAAAAACTTGGTAAAGTTGACAAATGACTGAGCTCCTTAAACATGATGTCCTGAGTTTAAATAAGACCGTATGTATAAAAAATATTTATTAGAAGAAACAAAACACATTTAAGTGAATTTTACGTCTCAGGAAGACTAATTTCTAATTAATGCCTAGGGGATAGAACCTACATTCTACCAAAAAAAATGAAAATTCAGATGAGACAAAGTTTGAAGGAAATATTATAGGGAGAATCATTGTTCGATCCCAAGCAAGGGACATATTATTAGAAAGGTCCCTATTTACAACTCTTCTGCGTGTATTAACAACCTATTGAGTGTGTTTTACAACCTTGAGGGACTTTTCTGATAATATGTCCCTTGCTTGGGACCTAACAGTGATTCTCCCAATATTATATATAAGGAACATATTCAATAATATTTAGTTTTTAAAAATATCATAAAATTGTAATTATTATTATTTTAAAGAGTGATAATTAATATTTAATTTTTCACTTTTTATCATACATTTTAAGAAAAAAGATAAATAAATATCACTTGAACTTTAAAATCTTAAATTAGTGATTTCTTAAAAACCTGGGTTATCAATTACTATATTCTTTTTATCAGTCTCATTATTTTTATTATAAAAAAAATCAATTTATGATTTTAAAATTTATATAATATTTAAGTGTCTTTTTTCCCATTATTCCTTGGCATGATTTCGTAGTTCGTACAAGTAATTTAATTTTTTGTATATAGTAAACAAGTTTCATGTGGTTTTTCATTTCATCTATGTCAACATTTTATGTCTATATTAAGGACAGGGAGTAGTAAATGGCATTGATTTGCCGACAGGCTGACAAGAAGTAACCCGATCCATGTTGTCCCGCTTGATTCGGTGCCTTATTCTTTCCCTTTCCCGACTTTTGTTGGTACTCGGGTTCTACGCGGGACGTCGGCAAGTGATAGGGGCCCATGCACGTTCAATATAGGAAAGTGGGACCCACACGTATACGACACGCAACACCGCGACAATGAAATCCAACCTTCAACCGTTGGCCGTTGCCTATGGTTCATCGTGAGTTGCCCAGGTAATGTTGTTGGCTACCACTTGGCAATCTCATTTATTAATAAAATAAATAGGAGTATTGTATACAGCCAATATAAATAGGTCTATGTGTAAATTTATCCAAAAATTTTTATTTAAGAGCAATATTACCTTAAAAAAATGTTTAGGTTCGATGTTGTGTTGGAAGTATTAAAATAGAGCAATATTGTCATTTACCGTTAAAAAATTATTGATCAATATTAATTTTTTAACATTCAACATTAGTTTTTTAATAATATAAGGTAAGATTGCTATGTTTTGAAATTTCTAGAGTGATATTAAACCTGAAAAAACCTTCAAAACAATATCACTCCTCAACAAATACTTCGGAGGCAAATCTGCACCTTAACCCATGTAAACAAGTAAAAGCACGTCGCTTAAAGTAGGCCACATCCATCATGGTCATGATACTAGTGACACGGGAGTTTGGATGAGTGAATTATATTAGTCATTAAACGTGTAATAAATATGTTATATTTATATATGCCTACCAATAAGTAAAAAAGTTTATGATCTTATAGTTTATAGATCAAACACTAAATCACTCGGCTAACATTTGTTGAAAGAGATATACATGGACTTCTATTATTTCTTATCTTTTTTAAAGAATGGGCACTTTCATGATTTTCTTTACATATTTTTAATTAATTATAGGGATAAGGTGTAAATTTATCCTAAAAGTTTTTTGTGAGAAGCAATGTTACCCGGAACTTTTTTTAAATTCAATGTCACCCCGAAATTTTAAAATGTAGCAATTTTGGTACACACTGTTAAAAAATTAACATTGTCAACTTCTTGTCAACTTTTTAACAGTAAGGAGCAACACTACTCCATTTTAATACTTTTGGCATAGTATTGAACCTGAAAAAACTGTTGGTGCAACATTACTTTTCAGCAAAAATTTCCGGGACAAATTTGCACCTTAACCCTTAATTATATTGTACTTTGTTTATGTGTCAGCTTATGTGCCTCTGCATGTGCGGCTTTAGATTATTAAATGAATCAAGTCAATCACCCCAAATCAAACTAAAAAAAGAAATCTAACTTGATTCTTAATCAATGAGAAAAAGACAAAAATCTAAAAAAGATCCTTGATCTATCCAGATCGACCAAAACCAAAAACCTACCAACATTCTTGGATACGAACAATGCACCTCTCAGTCATAAACCGAACCAGCAAGAATTAACAAATTTGTCACATCTGTGCACTCAACAATTCAATGCCTCTCCTTTCCTACATACTACAAACACACCCAAAAAGCATTCTCTTCCTCTTTTCTTGTTTCAGAGACTTTCAATTTATCAGCCTCATTTCCAAGGATGTGTTCATGTTAAATCCTATTTCATGACTGCGACTCATTCTTGGCTGGACATCAGTGGTGGGGTTCTAGCATACAAGATGATGCAAAAAGGCTCGAGTTGAGAGGTACAGCTACGCGTCGTCGTTATCTGAAGTTGCAGCATTGAGCTTTACCTCTTGTCAATTTGTCCCACAGACAGATCATTTGCCTGGGTGATTGGTAGTGGGCTGAGAAGTAGCCCTCCATGCATCCATACTGACAAAATTTCCAGTTGTGTGAGTACTGTACAGTTCTCATGGTACTGTTGAATCGCTCCACCCACATCCCCATGCTTACATCTTCCATCTTAAAGAGCTGCCACCAGAAACAAAGATGAGGAGGATAAACATGAAGTGCCAGTATAATCTGTTTATGTTTATACAAGGAAGAATAAGCTACTCCCTCGCGTCCTATATATAAGTGACACTAGTCTTATATATAAGCTACACTTTCTTTCTGTCTGAAATTTTAAAACACTCTTTCCATTTTTACCCCAATTAAATACATGCCTATACATTAATTACCCACTCATTCTCTCTCATTCGATAAATCATTACAAATTCTCTTATTGTTTCTCCCTCATTCTCTCTCACTCCCCCCCCCCAACAAAAAAATAAATAAATAAGGGTATATTTGGGAAAAATTTATATATCTTACATTTATTGCTTTTAACTAATTTTAACCAACATTTCAATATGTGTGATTTGGTAAGTTGTAACTCATACTACTCTGTACCTAAATACAAGTCACTTATACCCCATTCTTGCATACTAAGAAATGTATTAAATAGATAAAATTTTCTATATTTGCCTTTATTAAATTTTTTATCTCTCTCTACTTTACAAATAATTTTTACACCTCTCTCCTCTTTCTCTCTTTCCAATAGAAATTAAATCGGGGTAAAATTGACAAAACGTCATTAATTACCCTACAAGTGATTTGTATTTTGAACTAAATTTTTTCCCTACAAGTGACTTTTCGTTTTTTTTTTGGCCAATCCTACAAGTGACTTATATTTAGGGATAGAGTGGTATATAGGACTAGAGGGAGTGTAAGAGATAATGGGGAAGATGTGAATTCCAGATAAAAGTGTAGAATGACCAACCCTGAGCCTCCTCTCCTGGTGCTGAGATATGATGAAATGAACAATGTCACTGGAGATCACGTATGCAGGTCCATTTGCATAAGGAGGATAAACTTCTTCTGGCCACTCCTGTGAGATGAAAATAGAATCCTTCTTAAAGTTGGGATTGTGGAATGAGAGCTACCATGCAAACAAACAGGATATACAAGTCTCTGTTAGCTTTCAGTTCCTCTATGAGGTTGCAATTACAATACCTCAAAAGTGACAGCCCATTTGCCATTTCTCAGAGGCCGATGCAAGAGATTGAGATTGCCCATATAAAGTGACTTTTTCTGGGGGACGCGATCAATTTCTTCCAGGGCAGCATCCACCCTAATAAACGTATCATCATCACATTTCATGATATGTGCGGCACTCGCATTCCGAACCTGCATGAAGAAACAACAGTTTGGTCACAGAAGGAAACAGAGGACACCGGCTTTAAAAGTTCCCTCCCCGTCCCTTTTTAATCATTTATAAAGGAGGGGGGCGGATAGGTGGAAAAGTAACCGAAGTCTTAAACATCAACTCACCCCAAACTCACAGATGGCAATGGTTTTAAGAACAACAAGCTCATAGCGGTCCATAAAAGGCAAAATGACAATGTCACCGAAGTAAGTGGCCTCCTTCTTCAACACAGCATTTACTTCCTTCCTTGGGTTCTTTATGTTGATTATTCATAACAGCCACAATACATAGACGAATTAGCAAAATCCCATAGCAAGAGAGAGAATATTGTGTGAAAAAAGAAGAAGAAAATGAACACAGGGCCACTGGAGAATGGCATAGAACACTAAATCAAATTTTGTAAAAAAGAATGCTTTTACATTTTCAAAAGAAACAAAATCAATAATCTGCATGAATATTGATGCCTCTTCTCACTTTTTAAACAACTTAAATACAATTAGATAATTTATGTCCATCTCTTTCTTTCCACCTTTTTGTTAACTGGTGGTCTTCTAGGTATGTATGCTTTTAACTATGCACCAGCTACTTCACCTTTTGTCCACCGCTTTTCCATCTCAAAATAGTCCTCTTCTTTCGTATGTTAATTGAGCAGTGCTAACATGGTTGCTCAAGGCTTTGTAACTCACATATATGATTTATAGTTTAAGTGGACATTTATCATTTAATCACATCATTTAAGTAATTTATAATATCTGTGTTAAGGAATATATTAGATTAGTATAATAGGGACCTAAGGGAATAGATTAGATTAGTCTAAATAAGGACTTAAGTGCAAAAGTCATAATTAGATAGTTATTAGTGAATAAATGTGCAAGGCGGTTAATAGCCGTTGGGAGGGGATCGGCTATCATATTATAAATAAGCCTAAGTACCCTCCATTGTATCAGTTTTGAAGTCTGATTGTTTCTAAAGGAATTACACCGATATTTTCTTCTTTCTCTGTTCTTTATTCTCCCCTGTTCTCTCAGCCTTTCTGTTCTTCTCTCCTTCTCTTTATCTCCTCACAGTGGTATCAGAGCTAACGATTCTCGGCCCTCCCACTGCATTTCCTTATCCTTATAGTTCTACATTTATTTCAAGAACCATGGCTTCCTCTTCATTCTCAACTTCCAATGGTAGTCAGAGGTGGCTTCGGCAGCGTGGCAGTGTGAAGGAGTATAATGAATTCTTTGATGATGCTGTGACAAGATTCCGGCTCCAGATGTCAGAAGAGTACCTTGTCGTAGCATATGTGGGTGGATTGAAAGAGGAAATCCTTGACTCAGTCCGACTCTTTCAACCAAGAACCATGCGTGAGGCTCGTTCTATCACTAGAGCGGAAAAAATATTTCTAAAATGGCGGTTGGAGAAGGCAAGAAAAGTTTTGGAAGATAAAGAAGATGATGGGTATCCTCCAATGACTCCACCCGAAGTGCAAGAAGCTTCTGTTTTTCCGGAAAAGAATGAGTTTTGTGCGGACACCACCCAAGGTTGCTTTGGAGTTCAAGAATCAGGTTGCTTTGGAGTTCAAGAATCATCAAGAATCAGCAAGCGGGTACCAAAGAATTCTCAACATGTTCCTGGAGTCCATCATGGGTTAAAGACGACGCTGCAAGATGATGAAGAAGTGACGAAGCTCCTGGATATTCATAGACAGATGAAACTCGAAAGCCACAACGATGGATTCGTAGGTAATTCTCGCCTACCAGAAACATGGGTAAGCGTGAACGAGACAACTCGTGAAGACGTGGGATCTGCCAAGGCAATTTTGAATGAAGTTGGGGTTGCTTCTGGTTATCGAAACCCAGACACGTCGGAAAATGAGAGTTTAGCATTTGTGTGTAGTGGGTCCCAGCGTCCCCACAGTAAAGGTTTGACCGACCACCAATTCTCATCTGTTCTGTCTCAATTTGTTGTTCACCCTTCAGTTGGTGAGTCTCTACAAATAGAGAAGGGTCATTGTGTGTCAAGGAAAAGTGAAAGGGTTGCATGGCAGGCTAAGGATTGTGTTGCACAAGAATCTCTTGTCCTAAGAGTTACGTGGCTGAGTGAAGATCAGCTGGAAAAGTCAAAACCACAGCTGGTTTACACCTTCCCAACCTTCCAGCTGTCTAGCAATTTCTCTCTGTGTCAGAAGAATGTTGATGGGTTACAGCTGGATGGCACTCCCTTTCAGTCTCAAAAGATTCTTAACGGTGCAATGTGTTTGGTCCTGTTAGATAGTTATATGGGCTGGGTTTTTGAAAAAGAAGGCCTAAGGTTGTGGCTGTCATGGATTTTATCTAACAGGCCTACAAGATCATTTTCTAGTTGGGTTTTTTTAGTTGTTCCTGCTGCACGATGCTTGGTTCTGAGTTGGTTCAAAGGAGAATTAATCTCAATGCTCTATGGAAGGCTCTGTTCTCTGAGCAAGAAAGAAAAAGGGAAGGCAATGGCAAAGTTCACAGCAAGATCAAGTCACCGGGAATTCAGCACTGTATAGCTGAAGTTTTCAGAATTTTCAAGCCCAGGAAAGGCAGTAAAGGTGCAGCAGGGCTCAAGTTAGAGAATTATTCGCTGAACAGCAAATTTTCTTCAGATTTTTTAGTTCTCAATCATCCTTGAGGGCAAGGATGTTTTGGGGAGGGGGTATTGTTATGGAATATATTAGATTAGTATAATAGGGACCTAAGGGAATAGATTAGATTAGTCTAAATAAGGACTTAAGTGCAAAAGTCATAATTAGATAGTTATTAGTGAATAAATGTGCAAGGCGGTTAATAGCCGTTGGGAGGGGATCGGCTATCATATTATAAATAAGCCTAAGTACCCTCCATTGTATCAGTTTTGAAGTCTGATTGTTCCTAAAGGAATTACACCGATATTTTCTTCTTTCTCTGTTCTTTATTCTCCACTGTTCTCTCAGCCTTTCTGTTCTTCTCTCCTTCTCTTTATCTCCTCTGATTTTCTATAATTTCAACTAATACCATAACAATCTGCCATTAAGAGACAAATCCACCTTAGAAAATGAAAAGAAGCTGCATGATTGAAAGGCTCTTTTAAGCGTTTTTAACATATGAATCATTTCAGCCTAATCTTCAAACACTTAAAACTAAAGTTGGTGCTTTAGATAAGAAGTTTTTCAAATGCTACATAAATCCATTACTTACATCATTGTATTTCAACTGTTTTCAAACACAGTCTCTGCAAGTGAATCTGATCCTAGCTCTACAAAAACCCTAAGAAGCTGCTATTTAGAGACTACGACATATACCAACTTCAAATTCCATTAACAGTAACATATTATCAATCATATCAAAAACCTTACGAGACCTGCAACACATCTATCTCCTACAGGATTTAAGACCAGAATTTCCCCCACAAACTCCACCACAATAACCCCTCGAGAGTCGTTCATATCTTGCCAATTGAGTTTCTATTCCCATCCCGTACCTTTCATGGGACCACACATTGTTCCTACACAACTCCAAACGACAATTTCACACTGCAATTTCCATCATAATTTCATAATAACCCTTGGAGAGTTGTTCATAACTTATCCATTAAGTTTTTACTAATGTGCCATATCATTCTTCAGACCACACATTTCTTTAAGCTCATGTCTAGAGTGAATCAAGACATTATTCTTTTGCCAGAGAGTACGTTTTCTTTTTCACATAAATAATAGCGTTTTAGCCAGAGAAAAATAAAGGCAGGAGACTTACCAATGCAACAAAGAATCGAACTACTACATCTGAAGATTTGATTGCAGCTGATTGCATCCATGTTTTCCTAATTGCCATGCGTTCAGCAAAGTGATTAGAAGCAGAAAGAACTCCGATAAAGAGTTTAATAGGACTTTTTGGTAGAGGACTGGCTTTCCAAGTCTCTGACATTTCCAGTACTTTTTGAGGTGAGAAACTCGGATGAGATTTAGGGAGAGCAGTGGCATAAACTGAATGAATATCCACCTCTCCTTTGATTGCCAACCCAGTAGCATCTTGAAGTGTAAATCCCTGAGAATAATCAGAAAAGGAAATGTCTCAGGAAAAGAAAAAGCTACTGTGGCCAAGCCAGGGGCTTGGGGCAGTAATAAGATAAAATCCAACTAGTCCCAAAGCTTAAGCCTTTCCATTGAGTAACCTTTACACACGAAAAAGAGCTATTACCATCTCTATGAGAAATAAAAAAAAAAAATGAGTATATCAAATAAAAGCAATTATATGAAAGAACTTGTCATAATGACAGATTTTAAAAAAATAAAATAAAATATTAAAAGAAGAGGATATACATACATGGCAGAGTTTGAGAAACATGGGTACAGACTCAAAACAAATTAGCCTATGGAAATTACTAAACAAGGGACAAATAACTGATTTGATGCTGTCTAACCCTCCACGACAGATAATTGTTGTAAATCAGCTAGATATGCAATTTCACACTGTCAAGGTATTTGATGCAAGAGGTATAAATAATAGTTTCATCTCAATTAACTTACCGTCCGATATGGAAATGAAGTGATATGGCGACCTCCAACATTAATATGGTATCCTTCAACACCAGCAAGCAGTGTAAGGACAAACATTCTACCTTCTACAAAAGGAAATGGCCAGGTCACTTCTGGTTTCTGCTCACGTCCTATAAATCGCTTGAACCATGATGTTGTCTTGGTCTCTTTTGAGTCTACAATATCATTGCGCATCCACTTTTCACATCGTCTATGCCCATCGACTGTCAATTTTAAGAAAATAAATTTATTAGAGCACCAAGAAGAAGAAATAAGTTAGACACCTTAAACAGCTGGGACACGTGTACTGGTAACAAAAGTGAAATATTTAAAAAAGACAACTATAAATCAAAATGCATAATTTATTGGGGGGAAAAACACCTTATTGATGGGAATAGAAAACAATGCAACATCAGAGGACAAGTAAACCACCGTGAAACAAGGACTAAAGACTCTATCTCAATAGAGCTTTCTAAACCCTTTTAAACCCCCAAAAGGCACTGCCCTAGAAGAACAATTTTCTGAAATCAACCCAAAGAAGAAACTTATAAAAACTCTTGGATTTCACGCCAACCAAAAACATCATCCTGCAAATACAAAGTATTAAAATATGTGTGTGTGTTTTCCAATGAGGAGAACAGACAGTCTTGATCTGTGGTCTTGCAGAACAGTCCAGTGTATGACAAGGATATGGAAACTAGGAGAGTTCTTGAAACAAAGGATACAATGAGGCTAGCATATGGAAACACATATAAAAGCAAAAATATGTAGATTATGTAAAATCAACTAAAGAAAACACATGTTAAAAAAATAGGCTTTAATGCATCAATTAATTGTTACAAGTTCATGGTAACTCTAAAATAAATCTATAAATAGAAGTTGCAATTGCAGAAGTAGCCATAATAAATAGAAGATGCAATTGCAGAAGTAGCCATAGTCATTATTCAGAAATTTCTTCTGCCACATCTTCTTTGATAGAGAATGATTTTTAAAGCTTCCCAGAGTATTCAGTAAATGATTTCAAGGGGGTATCCCAAAGGAAATCGTAAGCTCTTTAAAGATAATTGGCATTGTGTTTAAATCGTGGTTTGGAAGGATCATTTATCATTTTTCAAGGAACCATCACAGCTAAATCTTTTCTGTTTTGTCTCCATTTAGTCTGAAAATGGAAACTCCGCCCTGCAACACATTATATCTAAATTAGGTGCTTCAAAATTATGATGAAATATGATAAATCATACCTAGCATTTCTTCATCATCACTGCTAGGCAAACCATCACATCTTTGAGCTTTTCCCCACTGCATTCTGTAACAAGTATTATGTTCAATTACAGGTTGTTTACTCCAATCCCCTCTTAAACGAGGATTCAAATGCAAAATCTTCGGAGGATCCTCCCCATCCACTGACTTCAGCCCTTGCAATTCAACCATAAACTGTGAAACTGAAACCAATCCAGAACCTCCCCTCAACCTTGTAAGCTGGGGTACGTATTCCTTGTGAGCATGATGGGGTGTGCCCACCACAGTGATTGAAGAACCTGCTGCAAGCCCACAAGGAAGAAACATTAACCGGTCTCCCTTCACCAATTCTTCTCCACTCACTGAAATCCAAGAAGGGCATGACTCAGGCTTTCCTTCGATGATAGAGCTTTCTCCCAACTCTTTCTCATCAACCTTATCTAATTCTCGCCAAGCCTTTAACCCTAATGTCCATGCCTCGTCTGCCATCTTCTCAAAAACAGTCAAATCACTAGTCCTGTTCCGTCGGCGCAAGATTTCTCCAGTGATCCTGCCATATCGCTGTGGAATCTGCTTCCCATTTTCTGGGGCATGCTCCTCTTTCATCGGTTCCTTGTTTGGCCTCGATGGAGCATCCTGGTCTTCATTATATTCTAAGTTCCGGTGAAATACATCTTTATAAACAGAACTAAATAAGGGTTTGCTTAAATCTGCATCCTTAGAGCCTCCTACAGCTGTCTCATCCAGCGTAGCGTAGCTTTCATCCCCACTTAGCTGGGATACAATCTTCAGAAATTGCGGAAACTTGCATGATATAAAAATCAAATATAACACCCCAATAGCAATCAAAAAATGAGACAATCTGAACCTCCTCGAATTGGGAGGTTCACTTTTGTGTCTCTTCATGTTTAATACCCGGATTAGTCTACAATAATCCAAAACAAAATTCCCTTCAGACTCATGCGCTACCCAACCAGAAGAAATCAAAACAAGTTTCCCAAACGGCAAAGCACGCACAAAGAGACAATGTCAAATCTTCAAGGCCAAAACACGTCCAACTTTGGGGAGAAATCGATATAGTTAGGTATTGGACAATGGAAGTGGGTTTCCGGGCAAGTATAGAAAGAACAAGAACTCCGAGGACGGAAAGATATCAAGTTCAGAAATGAACCAATATTCCGATGAAGCAAGGCATTGCAAGAAATCTCAAAACAATCAGAGACGCAGAATCCTGAATAATTCAAAATTCAGCCAACATTTAACAGAAAACTCAAAATCCAGCACAAAAACAGAAGCAATCAACGCCGAGATTAAGGTCAGCCCACGAATAGAAACGCAGATCTTTGATCGCGGCAGAAGAAGCCAGAGATATGGGCAGCATTGAAGAACACAAAGAAGATGATGAAGAAGAAAGACGACGGGTATTAGCAAATTAGCATGTATGGCGAGGACACCAAAAACTGAACACTCGAAACGAGATTACTTGAAAATGGGGGGACCCAATTAACAAAAATACTGCATTTTTAAGCCAAAACAAAAATGGCGCTCGTTTTTATTATTATTATTTTTTGCCATAGGCGCTCGTCTTTATTTAATTTTATGGTTTTTTTTTAATTTTGCAAGCATTTAATTTTATGAATCAATTGCTTTTCCCACTTTCTCTAATGATTTTTGGTTTTGTTTAGATAGAAAAATACTATATTAGATAAATGTTTGGTTTGATCTTCTTCTTTTTTTTTTTTGCCGGAATGTTTTAATCTGTTTTCCCCCTTTAAAAATGTCATTTTTCTGATTAACGATGAAAAATTGTATACAGGTATGAACTATTGAAGTATTTCCTTTTTGGGAAAATCATCTAAAAATTTAATCATAATTATTTTTAATCAATACTCCCTCTATTTTTATTTAAAAGTCATTTTCACTAATTTACACTAATTAAGAATAAGGAAGATGAATTAAAATCAGATGACATTTTTTAAATTGTTGCTTTTGCTAGAAACACCATTTACTAATTCACAAATTTTATTAAGGCATTTCTCACATTTTATTAGGTATTATCAACTTTCCTTTACCAAGTAATATATTCACATTTTTAGATCATTTATAAGTTTTATTAAAGTATTTCCCACATTTTATTAGGTATTACCACTTTTTACATATTAAATAATAAATCAATGCTTTCATGTCATTCAAGTTTTGTTAAAGCATTCTTCATATTTCATTAGGTAGTATTAATTTTTGTTTACCGAGTAACAAATTTACTATATCATACTATTCATAAATTTTGTTAAGGTATTCCCGCATTTCATTAATCATTGTTATTAATTAGGGGCATTGTTGTCCAACATTGAACCACTTTTAAAAATTGCCTTACTAATAAAAATTGAATTAGTCTTTAATGTTCTCCAAAGCTACTTTCATTAGTTCTAGTGGGAAACAATATATTAATGACATGATACTTATTTATCGAGCTTGGGTTTAATCTTTCTTTAATTTGAGTGAATATATGCTTTGCTTATATGTAACTTCCCTTGCATCGAAGCCTTGTTTACCCTTTTCCCTCCTAATCTCTTTTTCCCATGTTAAGCTCATGTTTAGTACTTCTTTCTGTCTCTAACACTCTATTACGAGACACTTTCATATTATTTTTTCTTAATTTGATGAAGGATACAATCCCTGTTTAGAGTATAAATGGTTTCATCTATCCCAATAAATATGTTTTTCGATATTCGAATTTGAATTATTGTTCTGGTGGTGATACTTTCCTTTTAAATCTATCTTAAATTGGTAAAATTTTTCAACTTCATTCTTATTAATGATGGTTCAAAAAAGAGTGAAACATAACGAGGCACACTTAATCACTTGTTACAGATGTAAAATTAACAAATAAGTATTAATGACTATTTAAATAACTTATATTATACTCCTGCTGGTCCTAAATACAAAAAAGAGTTGACTTTTTTTAGGAAATTAAGGAAGTTAATTAAATTACTTTAAAATATTTATATTTATCATTTTTGTCTTGTGTTGCTTAACTTATAAATTGATATATAATTTAATGATACATAACATATGATATGATTAAACAACTTATTTAACTTCCTTTATATTTCAACAAAAATCAATCATGTCTTATATTTAAAATCAAAGAAGTAGATCAAATATCTTTCTAAAAAGCGTCCTATAATAGAGACTAGAAGCAGTGATTTCTCCATTGCGAATATAGGAGCCAGTTGAGAGTTTGTTTTTGTTCTAAACTAAGAACTTAATTAACTTTATCTCAAATCCATACTAATTTTTTTCTCAAACAATCCTATTAATGGTACATAATAAAAGATATTTTCATAAGCCAGGTAGTTCATAATGCAAATGATTAAAACCGATATTTTAAACAACCTAACTCATGTTCATTACAAAAAAACTACTAATTTTAACTAATTTTTGTAATCTTTATAAATTAATTGTATAATTCCTAGGTTTAAAGCTGGAAGGGGTAAGATACAAGAAATGCGGGAATGAATGTAATCATGAAAATAAAATATTATTAGTATCCTTTATTATTTTAAAAAGTATGAGTGTCGTGTCTCCTTATTTTTCTTAACCTGCAACACCCGAACAAAAGGCACACAATTATTTGACTAGCATATGGAAATATAATATTTAAATTTAAATCCGATAATTAACTATGCTGGAATAATAATTTTGTATCAGTATGTTTGTTATGTTATTATCAGTGCATATTTAGATAAATGAGTAAAAGAAAAAATTATAAAGTGTCTGCGTTCATTAATTAATATCTTATGTTCCATATGCCAAAAAAAAAGGGGAGAATTACACTAAGGTCCCATGGAAAAAGAAAAATGAAAAAAATGGTCTCAATAGATTGCAAAATGAAAAAATGGTCCCAATAGATTGCAAAATGAAAAAATGGTCACATTGAGTTATTAATACAAACTCATGGAGTTGTTAATGAGTTGTCAATACAGGCTCCTGGAGTTGTTAATGGAACCATTTTTTCATTTTACAATCTATAGAGACCATTTTTTCATTTTTTTTTTTCCTTGGGACCTCATTATAATTCTCCCAAAGAGAGAGAGAGAGAGATTGCGTGTACTTTTTAATAATGTAAGCATCGTGGTTGCAAGATCACATCTTCATTATGTTAAATCCAATGTGATATATATATCATGAAATTTGACCAAAATGAATAAGATTTGACATCTAATTATGCAATTGAAATGTGATTTTGTCCACAAGAAAAAAACTCTTAATCTCTTTCAGATGTTAGGTTTGCTCCTAAATTTGATTAATCAAACTTAACAAAGGAGGTGAGGTTGTAAAAAATTTTATGACGCTTCCACCATTAAGAGGGGAAAAAAACATGAGTAAATTATTTCTCAAAATGTAATGTTTAAGTTTTACGGTTTTTATTCTGCTACAAAAATAAAATAAATATATATCACTTTCAGGCACCTATATAAATATATATATATATATATATATATATGTGAATTAGTTATATTAATTTGTTATTACTACTAATTCTTCAATAGAACAAGTCCACATGCATATGCATAGGATGTAGAGTACTATTTTTTTTTTAAATTATCATAACCTCTGATAAAAAATTAAATATAAATTGGTCATAAAAATTTATTTTTTTATGAATTTAACTTAATATATAATAATGACACAACTTACCTTTTAAAAATAAAAACGTTAACTTATAAATATGAATTGTTTAATTTAACTTAAAAATGTACAAATTTCACTTGTGAATATTTCTTCTCAATTTCCCCATATTTAATTTAGAACATATGAATATCTAAGGGACAATTATATTTAAGTTCCATAAAAAAATGAAAAAATAGTTCCTGAAGTAAGTTATGACGCCTTTCAATTTGTTATTAATAACTTTAAGAATTACAACCAAGAGCATGTGATTGAGTGGTAAGGACTCATCCTCCCTTAACCAAGGTCGGGGGTTCGATTTTCGCTTGGGTATGGAAAAATGTTCAATCTTCTGGTCAGTTCTCCCACTCTTTCTGGCCAGCTCTCCCACCCTTTGAGGTGCCTACCATGGGCGATCCGGATTAGTTCCATTCCTGTTTGTGTAATACCCCAAATTTTGGGATTGGAGGTTTGAGAATAAGCCTAAATTAAGCGAACTGCTAAGCCCCGATTTAGCTAGTGTCCCAAATATATTCTCTAATGTTTCCTATATCTTTGGAGTATTAAGAAAGTAAAATGGTGAATTTTGGAGAAAGTAATTATATTTTTGGTGAAATCGCCTATGAGGTAATGAGATTGTCAGGTGATTTAGAATGATCAAATGATGAGAAGAAATTATGAATTTTTATAGGATGAAAGTAGACATCCTAAGCTTTAATTTGATAGATCATATGACTCAATTAGAGCTATATATAAAAAGATATGAATTTTTGAAGTTAGCCCAGAAAAACTGGAAATTTTCTGGAACAATATGCAAAGATTGAAATTCTGGAAATTTTGTGATTCCATTCAGCAAAATTCTATCTTTTTTCTTGAAACTAGACTCAATAAGGGTTCTATAGGCTTTGGAATCACTTCAATTCGATTTTTCTAGAATTAGTTATGATTTTTCAAAGTTTGGGTAGGAATCTGCCAGAATTTTGTAAAAATCCGAAATTGGGAAAATGAATTTATTAAATTGATATATATTATAAATCAGCTCCTCCTCCTTCTTCAGCCCCATTTCTCGTGAAAAACCTGAAACTAGTGAGAGAAAGTTGAGAGAGCTTAGAGAGAGAAGGGAGGAAAAACTTACAAAGGTAGTGATTTATTCGATAAATCGGTTCCTAATGCGTATAACTCCGCTCCTAAGCTATTCTTCTATGTGATTCAAGGGTTGGAAGCTCAACTTTTCTTGTTGAAGTGAGCTAGGGTTCAGCCAAGTCAAGGAAAATCAAGTGGGAGCTTGAGGTAACTTCCAAACCTTCGTATATTGACTATTCTAGCTGCTGTGGACAATTTAATCGGTGAAATTTCGCCGGATTGTCTTTGGTTTTAAATTTGGAAATTGAGATGACCTAGGGGTTATGCTGCCGAAATTGGTACTAAACAGTAGTTGTAAACTAATGGAATAGTCAATAAAGTAGTTAGGAGTAGAAAGAAACGTGTTTACGGAGCCGAAACCGAAAAACCCCGATTTCCCCTGGAGTTCTTATAAGTTTTAGCTAACTCTAGAAATGGGTCTTAGAGTTGGATTTTCAATGATTTTATGATTCCATTGAGTTCATGAGTAAAAATTAGGTGGGGTTACAGTTGGACATTTTTTCGGAAAAAGCCGAGAAAGCATAATTACGAAAATGCCCCTAAAACACTGAAATAAGGGCTGCCAAGGGCAATTTCGTCTTTTGGCAGTGAATTTGGTAATTCCGAGTCCGAAAATGGATTCCTTGAGCAAAAATATGTCAGGATAGCTCATGTCAAAATTTCGGGAAAAGTACAGTTGGACCGGATACAGCGGGGCGGGGTCCCTGGGGGTATTTTAGTAATTTTTCAATACATCCTCATATAACTCTCAGAAACACTATGGAAGTGTCTAAATAGTACATTTGACATTGTAGGATCGATTATGGAGCCCCGAGCTGTTGGCACGCAAATCGAGGAGAAAGATTGGAGGTATGAGACTTACCTTACTTGCATGTATTTGATATCTTTGCTTGTGTAATGATGTATGTGATTGCTTTACTTGATTGTGTATAGCATATTTGAATAAATGAAGCCCTGTTTCTATTTTCACTGTGGCCATAGGCTTGTTGTATGAAACATTGAGCATGCAGGAATGTCATTATGGAGCATACATCTAGATAAAGCTAACATGTCATATACATAGCATTAATCATGCATGCATTATGGTATCTGTTTCCTACTGAGATTCTCTCGAATCTCACCCTCCCCTACAAACATTTCAGACAGGAGAAGACAGAAGATATGCTGAAAACAATGTAGAGAGCCATATGAGGGTATTGCAGTGGTGGAACGAAAATGAGAAGATGTCTCCGTTTTACTAGTATGAGTTTAGATACCCTAATAGCTTTGTGCGGCTACATTATTTGAATTTATCAGGTACGAACCCCTATGGGAAATTTATGTAATCATGCACATATTATCAGTATAGTTATGCTATTCCTGTGTTGCCTATCGAACCGCATATCGTTTTCCGCGAATACTCTGGTAAAGGTTGAAATTTAGATAAGGGCGTGACAACTTGGGTATGGAAAAATGTTCAATCTCCTGGCCAGCTCTCTCACTCTTTGAGGTGCCTACCATGGGCGATCCGGATTAGTCTGTGGCCGTTGATGTGCCTGAAAGATGACCTACCCTAGGATACCAGATGCACACGCAAAAAAAAAAAAAACTTTAAGAATTACTTTTTTATTTTTTTTACATGGAACTTAAATTTAATTGTCCCGTATTTAAAATATGGCAACGTGCATATTTCTTATTTTCTTTGGATAAAATAAGTCTGTGTTGTGTTCTTCTGGAACGAAACATTTCAGGAAATTTTTTGTTGTTGTTATTTTTCAACTTCGGAGGTGAAATATGATAAGGGGACGATAGAAGCAAAACAGCATTTGCTAGTTCCAGTGACACTCTGCTCCGTCCCCGGAGTCGCTTCTCAATCGGAATTGCGTTTTCGTTTCAGTTCTGACGAAGAACTCGCTTCCGATTCTCGCTCTTTCTCCCATTCGTTAATCTCTCTTTGCTATGGAACTTCTTGATGCGGCGCCACTGTTGACTATCTAGTGTTATCCTCATCTTCCAAATCCAGAAGCGATCCTTAGTGGGACCTTATGGCATCTATTCATGGAAACGTTGGGGGCAACTTGCGCTTCAATCACTTCCGGGTTGGTTTCTTTCTCTTCTCAACAATTTCTGTTTATCTGCTTTCAGTGGCTGTGTGTTTCTTTTCTTGAAGGGCATCTCTGAATAACTAAATTTATAGTTTGTAGCATGTGAGTTGCTTTGGATTTCATATACACTGCAGTATATCTTGGTGATATATATTGGTTACTTTGAATTTCAAAAGAAGTTTAATGCGGTAATATATCTGTTTCTTTTGGTGTGTTTGTGTCTTCACTTCATTATCTCACTTTATCATGCTTCTACGGTGTTTAATGTTATATGGGGTTAATCTGTGTGATTCTTGAAATCCGCAGACGCCATACCTGGTTTCATTTCCAGCTGGAATTTTGCAAGTTAGACTTGGTTTGAGTAATACACGAAGGAGGGTTACGCCATATACCTGTATAAAGTGTGAGAAGAAAGATGACTACGTTGAATATGAATATGTTGAACGTCCACCCTACCATGTATACAAAGACTCGACCTCTGGCGAGCTTGAACCAGCCTCTGGTGCTCGAGCAAGTATTCCTGGGCAGGAGTATTGGCCTGAGGGTACTGCTAATCAAGTTAGGGCTGCTAGAGCTCCTGAACCTACTGGTGAATCGTTAGGGTCACCATCTTATGGCCAAAAGCCTGGAAGTAGGAGGAAGAATTACAAATCATCTGCAGCTGCTTCCTCTGAGGCCTATGTGGGATCAAATGATCCTAACCCTCCTGAATCTTCAGTGGAGCCCGGGGAAGATTCTCAAGATTTCTCAGCTGGCTATGTTGTTTATCAATCTGAGCCTGAGGAAGAAGAGACTGGATATGACCTAGATAAGAAATTAGGACGTCCCCATCCATTTATTGATCCAAAAGTTAAAAAGCCAATAGTGGAACCACGTTCAAGTGAAGAATTGTGGTGGCATTGGAGAAAGCCAGAAAAAGAGCAATGGTCCAGATGGCAAAGGAGGCGACCTGATGTTGAAACGGTTAGTGTATATGATGTGATAGTGGAAAATGTTCTTTAATTGTAATTATCACATCTATCATTGCCAAACTACACCATGTAAATTGGTGTTTATTCTTGGTCACAATATGAGGAAGGGGAAAATTTGTCTCAGCATAAGTATATTGTTTCACATCCGTACTCATCCACGAGTCACATGTCACTTCCTTTTCACTTGCGACAAATGGATATTTTTCACATCCATCCTGACTCATATCTGAATAGTTATTCTGCTAATCAATTTGATGTTTCGGAAGGTCATGATTTCTTTTTGTTTTTCCCCTTGGAAATAATTCCTGTTGATATTAGCACATGTGTAGAAGCAAGCAGTTTTTACGGACTTGGTCCCAAAATTATCATCTTGCATGTAGATGCCCTCATCCCATACCATGTTTGATTCCATTTTTAGATCCCCCATGCTTACATTCATCAGATATGTTGCAAATATGAAGTTTATTGTTGATAACAGTGTCTTCCATATGGACTGTGAGTTCTTTATCAACTCTTTCAGGTTTTCCTGAAAGCCATGGCAGAAACTGGGCAAGTAAAGCTTTATGGTGAACATCCAACATTGACAGAAACTTCTCTCTATCGAGCAAGACGCCACATTTTTAAGGAGGAAAGGTATTGTTGGTTATTATACTGGCAGAATAGTTCTAGTAAGTCTTGAAGTGAAATTGTGTTATTGTTTAGCATATCCCGTATGTTTAAGTGCTTAAATAAGTATCTGAACAGAAACTTTTGATATAGAGTGGTCTAAGTTTAAGCTTCTCCATTTAAACCATTTTATACTAAATCAACTATATTTTGATAGCAATTGATACTAAACTTAAGAGAGCTGGACCCCAAAACTTAATCTCGTGAAGTTAGAGAATCCAAGATTCTGATAAACCCTATGTCAAAAACCCCACATTTCAATGTGAAACTCAAGTCCCCTTGTAACTAGTTCCTAACAAAAATTAGGGTTAAAGTGCAATTTTACCATCAAAGTTTTTCTCAAGAGGTGTCTAGCACAAATAAGTTTTGGAAGGGGCAAAACTACCAATAAACAATTTAAAAAGGTGTAAATTCACCAAAACCGTTAATTTTCACCAGCCGCCGTTAAAGTTTTCTTCTCTTATAATTTAACGGCCGTTTGGTCTAATTTAATGGTTTTGGTGAATTTTCACCCTTTTAAATTGTTTATTGGTATTTTTTCCCCTTAGAAAACTCATTTGTGCCAGACGCTCCTCGGGAAAAACTTTGTTGATAAAATTGCACCTTAACCCAAAAAATTAATAGGTGAAAACTGAAATTCACTGCCGCTTATGTGAATCTCAACGAAAATCTTGTTCCCTAGAGGAGAATCCCAAATTTTGGATGCATGACTATTCCTGGGGCCAAATGGAACCATTGTCCATTCATTTGGACTCAAGATTCTCACAGCAAGCGCAGGACAAAATCAAGAAAGCCTACCTGCTGTAACTGTCTGGAGGATTTCAGAGTTCTAATTAGTAGTATGGTATCTGATGATAAAGACATATCTAATCTAATTGCTTAGTAGTATGCGAAACATCAATGTAAATATATTTTAAAAAGTTTGCAATCACTTTCACCTAAATCAGAAACATCAGGAACCGTGCCTTATTATGCCTGTTATGATTGCCTTGCAAACCGGAATAATGCTGATTGTAAAAGCTTCCTGTAGCATCATGTCCCACTTGATCGAATTTTTTTGGTATTCAGGCTTCAAGCTGAACAAGAGAGACTGGAAAGGATAGGTCCAATAGCATATTATTCAGAATGGGTAAAAGCTTGGAAGAGGGACACTTCTCGTGAAGCAGTCCAGAAACATTTTGAAGAAACTGGTGAAGATGAGAACACTCAATTAATTGAAATGTTGAGCCATCAAACAGACCGAGAATATCGGATAATGATGGGCACTGATGTTCGTATCCGTAGGGATCCTCTAGCAATGCGAATGAGGGAAGATCAAATAAAGCAAAGTACCTAACATCAAAGCTTAAACCTTTTTGTGTTGTGTTTAGATCTTTCTTTTGTAGTTTTCTTCTCTCATCTGCCTATATATTTTAAACTATATGATTCTTAGCTTGCACATCTTCATACGGCATTATTTGTCATGACAAATTGAACTAAACTCTTTAAGGCAACAACCTGTAAGAAAATTCCATAGAATGTATTTTATCTTGGAGGGCATTCATAGCCATTAAATTTTACTAGGCATGAAATGTAAACAATGTGGAGAATCACCATTACCTTAGCTGTGAGTATTTGTCTCTCAACAATTCCGTGTATCAAAGTTTCAAATAAAAGCATAGGTGGAAAAGATTGAGCTCTAAACCAGCTTGTTGTTTGTAGGCTTTTTTTCTTCGTCAGAGAATTGCTTGACCTAATAGTGCAGAGTGGAGGAACGATGAGTATATTTTCCATGACATTATTTTTTTAAAGAAAAATGTCAAACAGGATATTTTTGCCTTCTACATACTTTTTATGTTACCCTTATCAGTCATCTGCTTTCTTCCTTTTATACTTGTCCTTTGTATGTTGATCTATGCCTGCTTCTCAACAGGTAACCAGTCAAAGTACTCTGCTAGTCTGCTTCGTCTGAAGTTTCATTTCTATTTTTGTGTGCGCTCAATTTCATTCTTCCATGCTATCCTGATGCCTTGTGCAATGGCTTCTTAGACTGTTTGTTCTGGCATGTTACTTAAACAAGTCAGCACCATTTACGTTAATGATATTGCATCTGTTACTACTCCTATTTACTTTTTAATCCAGAATGGTAGTTAAAGTCTCTCTTTCTTCTTGCAGTTTGGGGTGGAGATCCAGTTTACCCAACTATAAACTATATTCAAGATCCAGATGAAGTGATTGACTTCAGGGGACCAGATTTTCATGAACCAACACCAAATATGCTGGCTTATCTTAAAGAGGTTATTTTTTCCAAATAATTTATTCCATTGCATTGATTCAGTTCTTTCTTAAAAGTTCCATTCATTTTTTTAATTGAAATGAATTGGACACCACAACGGGACTATGAAAATCAAACTTGTTCTCTTTGCCACTTATGCCCTGGTCAGTGTAGTCAAGGGATGTTTTGAATCGTTTTCCACCAAGCTTCATGTGAAAGGGGGCGATAGTACCTTATATCTATGGGCTATTTTGTCTGCAACTCATAAGCCTATTATAATCATTGACATTTATTTTCATCATGCTATAACCAAATGTCTCTTTATCAATGGATCTTAACCTGGGATTAGATATCACAAGACCCAAACAACTAAAATAAGTAACCAAAATACATTTCTTTTTCTAAATTCTAGCCAAAATAAATTTATTAGATATCTCCAGCCAGTTGCTACCATTAGGATAATTTCTTTTTCTTGATAATAGAATAAAGCAAAGGACCATACAAGACAACTTGTTTGTAATGATGTTAAGCTTTACATTCATCTACTGTCTGGTTAGAGGGGCTGTTCTCAACTTATATTAGTGCTTCCTTTTCTTCTTTCCATTTATACTTATTGCTGAAATTTTCAAGTTTCAGACTTATAGGGTAATATCAGATCTTTAATAATGTGATTGGCTATTTATCTCTATGGTAAAACACTGAAATTTTCCTTCATATGATCAGCATGGAAAAATCATTTCAAGGGAAGAACTTGACCAGATTCTGGCCAAGGAAAAGAAGGAACAAATTGAGGTAAGGAAGTGATAAGCAATAACTGTGATGTACGAAGTCTAATCTCAGAAACATTTTTTACTTATTTAGTTTTTTTCCTTCCTGTTCAAATGCCCCCCCCCCCCCCCCCCCGGGGTTTAAAACCTGCATTGTTTTAGATGTGTGGTTTGAAACCTTTTATTGGCATCATGGCAGATGACAGATATGGATGAAGCTATGGCAAAAGCTGTTGACATTGGTGAAAATGATGTGAGCCTTGACTGATCATTTTTTATGAAATTTTATTTGCTCTCTTTAATTAGGACACAATTATTGACTTGTATTTACCTGGTAAAGGCTTGATCGCAACTTGCAAGTAACGTTTCTACTGTTATTCGTGCTTTCTTACGTCAGGATGAAGAGGAAGATAGTGATATTGAGGCTGTAGAAGAAGTGGAGGAGGAGGAGGAGGAGGGAGGAGGAGAGGGAGAGGGAGAGGAAGAGAAGATTAATCGTAATTGGAGTGTCTTAAAAACTAGCCCTGAGCTTCGCAAGTCAAAGGTATTATTATTATGTCACATGGCTTCATAACATGCTATCATGGACTGTTTGGATTGTTTAGAATGAGCAATTATTGAACATCCTGGCTTTAAAAGAAAGACTGTTGAAATGATATCTGAAATACCACAATTGCCCTTAATAGGTCTATATTACTTTGGTCGGAATATCTTTACTCATAGCCACAGGAATGTCGTCTTCGTTTCCTTGTCTCTGTTTCGTAGGGTCCTAGGATTTGTTTGGTATGCATAACAAAATGAAATGAAATGAATATTTTGAGGTGGATGAGAAATGCCCTGGAACTTAAAAGATAACAAAAGAATTTATGGTTAAGTAATGATAATAGGAATATAATAAGTATTGTATATTTTGATATTTTTGCAATAGAAAGGAATATTTTTTCAATTTGCAAACCAAACGTTGCCTTAATTCCTGTAAACAAGTTTCCTTGTTCAGTACTGTCTTATTTTTTTTTTATTTTTTTTTGGCCAATAGTTCAGTACTGTCTTATTGAAATATTAGCCACAGGCAGATAAAATAAAAGTAAAAGGACTCTGGTATTTTCAGTTGGTATGGGTTTTCTTGCAATCTGACATCTATATTGTGGATTATTTGGTAGAATTACTTGTTTCTTCTTTTTCATCAATAACAATGTATAAACAAATTAGTATTTTTTTTTTTCATTCTCAAACCTGCAGCCTAAGCCCAAGAAGAATGAGCCTTTGTCCTTGGAAGAGGCTGTAGATGATTCTGAGAACTTGACTGATTTCCTCCTGGATTTTGAAGAAGAATAATTTATGTCTCATGTAAGAGTTTTTGTTCTTCCTAGCTGTGTAATGTAGAGGAATATATGTATGTTAAATTGTAGCAGAATGGGATGATAAAATAATATTTATTTTATTATGTATCACTGTAATTATCATTTGAAAATTAGGGATCTGAATATAAAACTTATAAAATTTTGGATCTAGAGTCATCTTAGCCTTTGCTATCCCTTTAATATGCCTCTTGACATCTGTTACCCTTTTCTTATTATTAGTATATTGAACTCATATTTGGATTGAAAAATTTACTGTCATTAAATTAAGGAGAAAGCTTACGGTTTAGGAATTATGATATTTTTTATCTTCTTTTTAACTTGAATTATGATGTGATGTTTAGGATTTTTTTTTTTTTTTTGAAAGAATTATAAATGTGCTAAATTGGGGAGAAATTTATATGATTATATATAAATATATATTATGAATTTGATTCTGGACATGAAACACTGGAAAATATGGTAGAAACAGGATGTTTTCCTAATAAAGGATGAAAATAAGAAATAGGAAGAATTTTGCTTTTATGTGTTGTGTCAAGAACAAAAATAAGTGAAGATGTAATGACATTATGTCAATAATTAAGATCACTTATATATTTACCTTCACTAATTATATTTTCATCATTTTCTCAAGCCATAACAGTTTATTTGGGGCCTTCGATCAAAACAATTAATGTGGGGATTTTTTTAATAAATTTGATAGATGTTTAAACCTAGTTGATGGGCTTAAAGGTTGGTCTTAGAAAAGTTTGGGCTTCATGAACCCAATTACATGGGCATAACCGACTAACTTTAATTAAGATGGGTTGAACGGGGCAACCCACAGATTGAGCCCTATTTATTGGGCTTTCCTAAACATAATGATAGTTTGATTATTTTTTAGTGGCAGTTTTTGTATTCAAGTTCCCAGAAAAATGGGAATTAGGATTAGAATTAGTGATATTAAATTAAAGTGAAATTGCCCAAAACTAAGCAAAGATGTTCATGAGATTCAGTCTTGTGTCCAAAAACCAAGAAATAGAAGAAGGAGTATTTTATAATTTAATTCATTTCTCTCAAAAACCACAAACATCTCTCCCTAGCCCTCAAACCTGGGAGGGCATATCTCAATGTTGAGTGTCAATACCAAATTCACTAGACCCAAATTCTCTGGACTTAACCATCTTCCCTCCCCATTTTCTTTATCCTCGATTCAAAATTTTATTGGTGAAAAATACCTAATAAATTGTTATATACAGAAAATATTCATATTCCACATGTAAGAACTAATAAAATTTTTAATAAGAGACTTTTTTGTCTAAAGAATTTATTGGCTCAATGTGCGTTGAATTTAATAAAAGGAGTTAATTCCTCAAAATGTGGCGAACCAATGATCAAACCCCGCTGGAAGAAGTGTTTATATTTACTGCTCGACAATACTTTAAATAGAATTGCTTCCGATAAAAGGAAATGTATGCCTGGCGCAAAAAAAAAAAAAAAAAACTGTAAGACACTAGTGTCTAGTATTTAACATGAGTTCGTTCTCAAGAACGGGAGACTTCTAGTTAGACTAGCATAACCCTGCTCCCTACCAATTAAACCAAATGTTTGTGGCCAATTATTTATTATTAAAAGACATATACGGATGAGTTTCCTTGAATTATTCTATGTTTTTAAAACAATATACTCTTTTATTTTATATTATTTGTCCCCAGAAAAACAACTTTTACAGAGATCAAGATAAGCATTGAATGACATTAGATTTTATAAAATCAATCTACTACTTTTTTTTTAAATAGATGTTACTCCTGATTTAGTGCATTCTCTGAATTTAAAATTAACAAGGGGCAAACCAGGAGATGACAATTTTAATGGATCTTTTGAAATTTAAAATTGACAAATATTACTATAAAACTTGGAGAACAGCATTGTATATGTTTTCTGCTCTCACAATTCCAAGATCTTTCTGTTAAACTGAACCAAAGAGCATTATTATAGGGAGGACTTTGCAAGTGTTAATGGAACTTGTGCCATTTAGTGTTTGACTTGTTTTGGAAACTACAACTACTCTTAATTATGCATCTACCAAATGCATAAACTATCTTTCTTTTATATATATAAAAAAACACTTTTGAAAAATTCCCATAATAAAATTTATTATCAAAATATACTTGAAATTTGTTTAAAAAATCATGTGTAACCTATTTTTACCGAATGTAACTCTTCTTCAACTATATACAACATATTTGCAACTATATGTAAAACAAAAGATATTTAAACAATTTTTCACAAATTTTCAACAATTTTTCCTTTCTTTTATATTATATAACTTCTAATGTAGGTTTGGCCCATCCTATTTAGAACTCCAATTTACTAACCCTAAATTGTACTCTCTTTTTTTGAAGATTACTATTAACTAATCTTCTTTTGTTGGCCAAAAAAGAGTCTTCTTGTTTTTTTTATAAGTAAAGACTACTATACATTACAATAAAGAAATAAATAGTAGCTTGTGTTTGGTATCACTTATTTTTGGATAATAAGTCCTTATTACGCAAGCCGGGCTAAAACTCTTCTCACGTACTTATCTCATATACCGTGAATCACGATTTATAAACACTTATTGCCTAAAAATAAACTATTCCAAACGAACATGTAATCACCTAAAAGAACCCAATGAAAATCAAAAGGCATTGCTAAAGCATACTTGACTAGCATATTAGCTCTATAGTTCTTCACTCTTACAATGTGTTGAAAATCGACCAACCATTCATGTTGAAGTATGCTATGACTTTCTAAGATTAAATTTTAATTATAATCAATATCATTATTTCCATCCTTAATAAATGGTATGATATTCGAAGAATCATTTCTTTTGTTTTTTTTGACCAAAATCTGAAGAATCATTATTTCCAACCTCAAATTTTGGTTTGCTTCATCTATATCTTAGCTGTATTAAAACTAGAGAAAATAACTTTAGCCTTTGATAGAAGTCCGAGAGCACTATATTTGATGTTCTAAAAAAAAAAAAGAGTCTTCTTTTAATCATATTATTGCTTGACAATATTAACGAGATTTGTAATACTCCCTCCGGTCCTAAACTCCTAATTATAAGATAAAATTGACTTTTTTGGAGAAATTAAGGAAGCCAATTAAATTACTTTAAAATATTTATATTTTTATTTTTTCTCTAAACTAATTAATTTGACTAATAAACTGATATATAATCTAAGAATACTAAAAATATAAATACTCTAAAGTAATTTAATTGGCTTTCTTAATTTCTCCAAAAAAGTCAACTTTATCTTATAATTAAGACCGAATGGAGTATATATTTTTCCTGTCACTCTCTTCAGTAATCATTCAACAAAAGTCATTTTTTTTTAAAAAAAAAAGTGTATTAAAAATAAATCATTTGAATATTGATAATTGATGTGCTGTTTCCCTACGTATTTCTCTTGTGAATATTTTTGTGATTAAGATCCTAAGAATCATTTGACAATCATAAATACCACACTGTGTTTTGAATATTCGAACAGTAAAAAATATCTTTATTATTATTATTATTATTATTATTATTATTATTATTATTATTATTATGTTTGGAGGTGTACTACTGTTTCATGAGTTGTTGAAGGCCACAGCATCCACACAAAAATTTGGTGATGATTTTGTTGAACAATTTAGTCAAAAATTATGGCTTCTCTCTTAATAGTGATGATTCCAAGTTTGACTATAAAAAAAAAAAAATTTAATGCCCTTCTTCTCTTTGTCGTTACCTGAAGAAACACTTGAGCATATTCTGCTTTCTCTTTCAACTCACCAATCAAACTTGTAATAAGCTCAATGTTCAACAATTACTCCACAAACTTAGTACTAACTAATCACTTCTAAGTCATATGATATGTTAGATTCCTTCTTACTTATATTCTACTAAGTCTAAACACAGCACTAACTTCACTCTTTAAAATAAAAGCTAGTTGTTTAATTTAATTTGGGTAGATTAATTAATTAATTAATTATGTTACTTATTTGTAATAAATATATGTTGGTTTTTCTAAAATATCATCTTTTATCATGACTAATATGGGAAAAAGGCATCTCCATTTCCCTTACCGTCCAGTTTCCTCTATTTCTTTATTTACACCGTTAGATCAACTCTGATGTTTGAGATTTAATATCTTGTAAAAAGTAAAAAAGAATATATATAATACTTTAATAAAAATACAAAGATATGAACCATTTAGATTAAATCTTAATCATTTAAATTTATTTATTTACACTTTTTGTTAATTAATATTATAATAATATTTTTATAGGATATTAAATCTCAATCATCAGAGTTGATCTGATGATGTAAATAAAGAAGTGAGAAAAGTGGACAGTAAAGGAAATAGAGAAACCCTTTTCTGACTAACATTGGATAGAAACTCATTAATCTATATAATCAATAAGGATACTTTAAAAAATATATAAATTTAGGAAATAAAATGGATTAGTCGAGTCATATATTTAGGACGCCAATCCCTATCTAACTCTTCTTACATTAAAGATAAGTGATAGAAATTTTTGGTGATTTTCGTCAATGATACACTTTTTTTTTTTTATGAATTTCATCTTTTCAAATAAAAAGCACTCATTTTCTAAGTTTGCACATGTCCAAATTGAAGAACTCGTATTTAGGCGGTTGAAATTCCTTCCATTAAGTTGAATGTGTGTTGGTATCTGCCTTACAGTTACACCTATGGTATCATCACCAGTACACCTATTCACTCAATTCAAAATATCACACACAGACAGACACACACACACACACTTCATAAATTATGTAACTGAAACCAAACAAGCCTGAAATCAGTGGGTGTTCGTGAGTGTTTGGAATAGCTTATTTCTGGGAAATAAGCATTTATTACATAAGTCGAGATAAAATTCTTTTCACATACTTACCTCGTATATCGTGAATCACGAATTATAAGCACTTATTACCCAAAAATAAGTTATTTCAAACGAGCACTTCATCTTATGGAAAAGGGTTTTGACCACTTCGGTCTCGAGTTTAAGTTCATGTGAAAATAGAAAACAATTTTAGGAGAGTTACCTCTAATTCATTCCGACAATACTCCAATATGAATCAATCATAGGGCCAAATCAAGAAAAATCAGGCCTCTATATATATATATATATATATATATTGAATAAATTGATACTGTAATCTCCAAATTATTTTCCACCAATTTCAATTTGAAAAGTGATTCCAGCACCAGGAGATGGCAACTACAGAGCTAGAACTTTTTTTTTCCCCCATCTTTATCTTCCAACCTAGCTTCAGCTACATCTCATTAGCAGCCTTTTTCTTTGCTACTTTTACTTGCTATTAAAAAAATAACAGGGAAAATTTTCATTTAAAATATACTGTTTTTCTTATTTTCAAAATATTATTAAGATTTTTATTAAAAAATTATGTGCACCTGCTCTGAATTTCGTCAGAACTACAAAATCAGATTTTTATTCTGATTTGAATAAAAATAGGTACCGAAAAACGCGTGTAATTTTAATAAAATTTGACATATGTACATTCCAGTCAAAAATGAAAAAAAAAAAATTATATTTTTTTAATTAAAAAAACATAGGTTTTCTTTTTGGAGCTTAGTGATCTCCAGAACATGCTTGAGTAATATTTAAAATAAAAACCTTTCCTTTGTATTTTATTATGATATATTCTATCTGGCCTACACTATCCCCATTATTCCTCTGCTACATCTTAAAAGTTCACACGACATTAGTATATCATATACTTTAGTGCAATTTTTTTTATATAAAAAACCAAAGCCTACAAATATTATATTACATATATAATAAAAGAAAACTTTGTTATAATAATCATAATACTTAAAAAATAGTATCATTAAGGGCTAACATTTTCTAAACCAGGAAATGTGCCTAACCCACTTGCCCTGCTTGGCATGTGGCCCCATTAATTATAATGCATCGATTCTTGTTTTATTCAAATCCTTCTCATTTTCAAATCTTTCTTTTCACACTTACATACTTTCAAACTTTGACATATACATATAGATTATGGCAAAAAAAAAAAAAAGGGACATATACATATAGATATTGTCATATAAAAATAATACATATGGATATTTATATGTGGAAGAACTATTTACTGACCATGTTTTTTGTTTTTTTTCCTTAATATATATTTTACATTCTTAAGAATACATAAAGTATATTCAAAAAAGAAAGAAAGACGTGAAAAATAATAAGGATAGTCTTCAACAAGATATTGTATATTTTTTTGGCTCAAGAAAAAAACAAGATATTGTATATTTTGAGTTTGCGATGTTGAGTGTTGACTGTGTGGCTCTTTATTGTCTCATTAATTAATTAAAATTAAATCTTAATAAACAGAAGATAAACTTACGTGTTGGACAGTAACTCCATTTAATTATTAAATAAACATTGAAAAATCTCAGTAATCAGCAATTAGGCTGTATATATATATTCTCATGCAGATACAGGTTGTGTGGCCAATGAGGTTTAGCCACGTGTAGATGTGAACGTGAGAGGGACAAAATGGGGAAGAGACACTATTAGAGAGAACAAAACAGAATTATTAGTATGATTAATTATGCAAATGACAGGGAATTAAGGATTTGACATGGGAAAGACAAGAATGTTTAAGGTAGGTCCATTTTCACTAACCCTAGATTATATATAAATGATTAGTAAGGTCTGGTGCTAACCCAACATCCATAATTATCATTTAAAACACAACGATACGTACGTAGTACTGTTGTTGCTATTAGGGTTTTCTGTTTACTTTTTTCTTTCCTCGTCATGTTGGATCCTATGTCACCCCAAAACATGACCAAGACGAAGAAATAATAAAATCCTAAAAAGCCTGCTGCTTTGCTTTCTTGCTTTGTAAAATGGAAACCCTAAACGAAAGCATAACACAGACATTTAGTCAACATGTTTCATTCTTTGCTTTCTCTCTCTCTCTCTCTAGCTACTAAACTTCTCTGAGGGGTTTCTCTCATTTGATAAAGGACTATGTTTATGTAAGGTTAAGACTAATCTTTTTTATTATGTCAGTAATTAGGGTTACAGGAACTAACATCATTAACAGGTACATGGGCTCCACACTGTTATATTCTGTTACTGTTGGACTGTTATGTTTTGCCTCCCATTTTTTTTTTTTAAGGTTGTATGTATATAAAGCTCAAGAATCTTGTCTGGTGCAGTTACTTGAACTTTTGTGGTCCTGCATGCTGTTGTTGAATGTGATTATTTAAATTTTGAATATTTTTAATTAATTGCAAAAGTGTGTTTATGTTTGAAAAAAAAAAAAAGAATTAATTCTTAGTTCAGCACCGTATTAATCTGGTAAAAATTCTCGCTACATGCCCATTTGTTACTTCACTTTTATATCAGGTTTCAGTTTAGGCTCTTAATTATAAAAATTGCTCCTCTAATCCCATTTATAAATTATCATTTTCATCGTGTTTCGACTTAACTATAAAATCTTTAACTTCATTAAATCTTCATTAAAATTTAACAACTTTTTAATTTTACTCCTAGTTAATATATATGCACACACATTATTATACCTCTTATGAATAAAGTCTGCACAATAATGAATTAAGAATAAAACTATACATTCGCATAAAAAATTTAATAACTCAAGTATGTAAAATAAAGAAAGAAAAAGGGAAGAGAGAGATGAGGAAGGGGAATTATAGAATAGAAAGAAGAGAATAGAGAACAAAATCTTAGGAGTAACTGTAATCAATTTGATTCAATATTCAAACCTAATCTGAAAATGAAACCCTAGAGCTACTGAAAGAAATAATGACCACGACAGTGACAATAATTTTATGGGAGAATGGTTCTTAAAAATTTCATTGGAAACTTATTTATCAAATGAGACCTGACGGAAGATCTTTTGCACATAATGAAATATTGTTCAAACACAGGGGAATATCACATAAGGAAGATACAGGGGAAGATCTTTGCACACAATGGAACATTAGTGCTCGTTTGGAATAGATTATTTTTGGGCAATAAGTGCTTATAAATCATGATTTCATGGTATACAAGGTAAGTATGTGAGAGGAGTTTTTCTCGATTTACGTAATAAGAACTTATTTTTTAAAAAAACGCTGAACGAAACAAGTCTTTATAAATATGATTTAAAAAAATCACTGGTCTGTCCAAATAATGACTTAGACTTTGAATTTGTCAATAATTTCTTGAAAAGCTCACTAGTCACTAGTTTGTCCAAATAATGATTTTTTTCCACTCATATCGATATCCATCTTAGTGGCGTGTACGCTGGAGTTTACTTGTTTAATTATTTTTTCCGATGAATAAATTATATATAATATATAATAAACACTTCATTTTGTTTGATTATATGAGAGATCAATAATTAACGGCTTTGTATGTATCGAATTCATTAGAATAAGCCAATTTGATATGAACATATAATTGTTAAATCACAACTAAATTATTATTTCAAGTAACAAGTACGATCTCTCGTGTGGTCATGGACGATGTTGAAAGATCACATGATGCGATTTTTTAAGTCACACCGACATTTATTATATTTATTTTGCCGACATTATATTTTATTGTTTTCTTGGGCCTGTACACGTAAAATACATTTATAGTTTTTTATTAATTGGCCAATAAGTTAATCACAAATCTTTATATGATTAATTTTACAATGAAGAACATGCATGATGCATGCATCCCCTGACTATTTGTCTTAATATAATTAATTAATAAAGCATTTTTATGGTGAAATTAATATTATTTTTATATATATTATAATTGTAGGAAATTTTGGAGAAAAGGAGTAAGAAAAACAGTTCGGTATTTATGGGCCATCACAATAGTTAATTAGTGAGTGTTTGGGGAGAGCTTTTGGCTGCCTTTAAACTCGATTGATGAGCAAAGCCCAATTGTCAATTGAGTAAGAAAAATGAGTGTTTGGGTAGGTGATTTTTCAATTTAGCTTATGGTCTCATAAGCTCAATTGGGTAAAAGCTCTTAGTTTGAGCTTTTTGAAATTAAGCTTGTAAAAATTTACCAATCCAAACATAAATCACATTATACAATTTGACTTTTATAAGAAATAGGATTACAAAACGCTAAATTGAAAAAAGCCATTTTTTCAATCGCCGTTCCGAACACACAGCACCTTTCACTGTTACATGCGACGAAGTTCTGCTGTTCTTTTGGGCTTTTAAAAAAATTAGACAAAATTTACAATTTCTTTTTGTTGTTCTCTGTCATAATTTTTTATAATATTTTGTCTCAGAAAATCATAAAATTTAAATAATACAAGGCTCACTTGCAGTGCATAGGATCCACCTCCTAGCTAGTGTTATCAAGATTAAGTGGATATAAGGTGTCAAATGCATCATTAATTTTTTTTCCTCTAAATATAGGAGTAAATCAAATACTTCCTCTGCAAAGTGTCAAAAAGAGTATATCAAATAATTCTGAAGGCAATAATAATAATAATAATAATTCTGAAGGCAAAAAAATCAAATAATTCCTCTTGTTCTATATATTGATATAAATTAGTTATGGGATTTGCTTTGATTCTAAATAGAAAATTTCAGTTAACTTTGTTTCCCCAACTTATACTTTTTTTTTTTTCAAACTATCCTTATTGAATGTACATAATATAAAAGAGTTTCTATCAAAATGATTTCAATGTAATTGATTATTAAAGAGGGATTTTAGAAAAAATAAACATACTTTTTTATAAATAATTAACTTAATGAATTTTCTTAATTTATGTTTAAAAAATGATTTGCTTAAAGAGGGAAATCTAAAAAACCCGGCAACGAAGACAACCTGTCCCATCCAATCATGCATTTTTATCAAGAATCAATCACCTCACAAGCATTGAAAATTAATGAAATTTTGTTAATTTTATCAAAAGATCAAATTTGAAACTTCCTCCAAATAAAGTCTCATCCACGGAAGGTCGAAAAATGAACACACCTTTTAACATTTTGAGTGAGAAAATATCAATAATTAATTCAGAAAAAATCATGTATAAGAATCTTTTTTTACCAGTATTTTGTATAAGAATCGAACAATGATAATTCTAGGGGAGAATAATCTCTCCTAGCGAGAGATGTCTAGAGCTATCCAATTGTAAGTAAAAGTGTGCTAAAATAGTAAATATTTAATTTAATATAATGAATTAAAATCAAGAAGTTTTTGCTAGAGATCAGGATACATAATCAACCACAGCTCAATTTAGCCTTTAAATTACAATTTAGTTGCTTCAGTTTATTGAATTAAGAAATTACAAGAATTGAGTCGTTTTGAATGAAAGTTTAAATAATTAAAAGAGCAAAAAAGTTAGATTTTACAATATTAGTGCATGTCAGGTCTGCCTTTTTTTTTTTTTGTAATATTACAGACGGCCAAGAAAAACTTGGAGGTTACAAAAATACAATTAAAGACATTAAATCAAATCCTGAGCCATAAAGGCTACACACGCAGGAGGTGGCGTTGACAAAATGATAAAGTTCTCCTCTACTTACTGAGCATGCTTGGCTAAGAAGTCGGCACATCTAATGATGTCTCTTTGCAAGTAGCGGAGTTCGATATCCCACTCAGAGTATAGTAAGTCCCTGACGGTATTAATCTCTGATCTTAGAGGGTGATTAGGACCCCATCTGTCAGGTCTGCCTTTTGAAAGCCCCAAACTGCAGTTTATCCCCCCAAAAAGTAATTAGTTGATGGAAAATAAAAAATGTTTGGATAATTAAGCCACATAATAAAAGAGTTTTTGGCTTCAAAATTGGTTGAAACAGTTTTTTCCTAATTTCTGTCTTCTATTCACATTTAAAACTTGTGAAACTAATTTTTCAATAATATGTCATTCAACAAGATGATGTCAAACTAATTTTTATATAAAAGTAGGGTTAAGATATAATTTTACTCTTGAAGTAACTACTTAGAGGCACTGAGTGCCTAAAAGTTTTTTTAAAAGCAATCTTATCATAAAAGTATCCAAACATAACAATTTTGCCCCTTGTTATTAAACATGTTAACTGTTAAAATCAAATTTTTAACAGTTAGTTTAGTGTATTTGCCCCTTTCTTAATACTCTAAGATCAAAATTGCTCCTTAAAATTTTTTTAAATACCTAACACTCTTAAGTGGGTTACTTTCAAAACAAAAATACATCTTAAACTTATAAAAATAAATATAAATATAAATCATATTACTTCCATCGACTTTTACTCTAGGTTCTGTAACCCAAATCGGAACGGCCTGAAAATCGGCGAATTGGCCGGTGGACCGGTCCGGGTTACAATTTTTTAAAAAAAATAATTTTTTCTTTAGAATTTCATACTATAAACCTAAAATCTTCAATTTCTCACCGGTTTGGTCCCGGTTTAGCTCCGGTCTGACCCACTAACCCTTAACCCAATACCTCAACCTGTTAAATACCCGATCCAGATTTTAATACCTTACTTTTACTCTAATTTCAATCTAGATAAAAGTCTTTTTTTTTATCCGCTACTTCAAACAAACCAACAAGACATTGGTTGATGAGGCTGAGGTAGGGCAGAAGCTAACTAGGTGACAAGAAATCACAAGTGGAAAAGAAAGAAAAGGGGTGGAGACATGGGAGTCACAAATTCCGTGAGATGCTCAAAATTATTGCAATGAGAGAAAGAAGAAATGGGTCCTCTCTCTCGCTCTCTCCATCACCATTATTGCCTCTCACTCATCAATATCATCCTCCTCGATGTGATGTTTTTTTAACCATATTCATTCTTCCCCTCCTATTTTCTACGCACACATGGATGTATTTATTCGATTTCATATGTACACATTTACAACAGCCCAGAATTTTTGGTTCAGGTGACAATCACACCCTTTCAAATGTATGGGAAAGGTTGTCAGTTTGAATTCTAAGCGAGTATGTGATGTGCGTGTCTTTTTTCTTTGTAGAGAAGGGTGGTATTAGTGAGAAGGTGCCAAAAGCTAAACTGGTTAATGAATTGGTTGGAGTAGTGGTTTAAATTAAGGGTTAACTAAGAGTAATGTGACTCATGATTAAAATAATGTATTTAATTAAAACATACCAAAATTTTCATATATATATATATATATATAATTTGAAAAGGAAATAATTTTTATATATAAAAGGCATTGATCCATAAGTAAATAGAATATTTAGATACAAACCACGCATGATTTAGCAAAATAAAGTTAGCAAAGCACAAATGTAACGGATTATCTTTTTTCAATCTAAAACCCAAAACAAGGCTATTTTAAAATGGAACAATTATGAAAAAAGACCTCACTGATAAATTAATTGCTAAATGGAGCCTAAGAAGATCGTCTGTATATGGGGAAGATCTTCTGCACAGAGGAGAAGATGTTTTGCATACATATAGGAAAGAATATTGCATACAGGAAAGATCGTCTGCACACAGGAAAAGATATTCTACATACCTAGAAAATCATTTGCACGCCGAGGTCCCACTTGACAATTAAGTTCCCACTGAGATATTTTTTCACAATTCTCCCTTTTAAAATTAGAAAGAAATTAAAATTAATCCAACCTTGTTAACTTGTCCAAAATTCTTAACTGACTGAGGAGACTGATCCACTGGGTTATATATGTAGATATATATGGTCCGCATGTCCTCTTCCTTCCTTTCTTTTTTTTGGCCAACATGTCCTCTTTCATTCTATTTAATTATATTTATGTTATATGTATTTTTATATTTTATTTCGTAGCTAGTGAATATATATATTTGTTGTGGTCAAAGTCGATTGGTACGTACACCCGTGGGATGGTTACCTCTATTTATTGAATCCAACTTTCGTGCATTCATGTGTATATTACTTATTCCATTCATTTTCATTTAAGTATGTGTTTGAATTAACTTCAGATAATAATTTTTACGATTTATAAAGTAAGTGTGTGAGAGGAGTTTTATCTTGGATTACGCAAACCTAGATTTAATTGCCAAACACTCACTTACCCTCACAACTTAAATCCCTTTACAGAATGAGGTTAAATTGAAGTATAGGATTAATTCAAACTAATTGCTAGCTACTACTCTAGCTACTTTAGTAATCACCTGTCAACACCCGTTTCCATTTCGATAATCAAAGAGTAATAAAGACGGAATTCAATGGGCATACAGAAAAGTACAATTATACTGATAAAAATATTCGTTTACAAACCAACGTCGTTCGTTTACAATTCCGATCTTGCTCGTCGACGGAAACAGAAAATACAGCGGAAGTTTTAATATTTACAAATTATCCAAAATATTAAGGCATAGACTAAGGCATAACCACGTTCATATCCTCGCCTCGAGACACGTGCCGCTTACTGTCCGGCGTCAACATCTTTGTCCTTTGGCCCACTGGTACTCGCTGAGGTATTTGTTTAAAAATAGGGTGAGATTCCGAAGAATCCCCGTAGAGACATAATATCGTTCATAGAAAATGCGAAAAGTAAATATGTCATGCGCCAAGGTATGCACAAATTAATGAACAATATAAACACATCATCGTCATGTATACATGAGTAGGGCCCAGCCCCACAATCTACACCGGTTGGACTTCCGCCAACTCCCAGTGTAAGTGCACCTCTGGCGCTAACAGCCTCTCTCTAGGCAAATCATGTTATTAATAAAGTGCATTTACAAAACAATGGCATCTACACAATCACATAACTTATGGCATAGTGTATGAAGGATAATGTCCCTACCTCAAAGCTTTATAATCCTCTTTTAAATGTGCCTCGAAGAACGTGTCGTATCCGGCCTCCAAATCGGTCCTAAAATATTAAATGTACCAGAAATAGGTCATAACCTATCCAAGTATCATTTTAGACTCTTCCATAGTGTTTATTGTGGTTATATTAGTCTATGGTGAAAATTTACAAAAAGCCCCCGGGAACCCGGCCCGGCCCCGCCGTACCCGGCCCGATGGCACGTTTTCCCAAAATTTTGACTAGGGCTATTCTGACTTATTTTCACCCAAGGAATCCATTTCCGGCCTCGAAATTGCCAAATTCATGGTCAAATTACGAAAATACCCTTGACAGCCCCTATTTAGTGATTTCAGTGGCGTTTTCGTAATTATGCTTTTTCGGCCTCTACCGAAAATTTCCCAACCGTAACCCCACCTATTTTTGCCCACTGAGTCCAATGGAACCATTTATTTCATGAAAATCCAACTCCTTGTACCAGTTCTGGTCTGACCGAAATATTGAAGGGAAAAATAGAAAAATGAAGCTTTGTGTTTTAGCTTCCAAAACTTGTACTTTTCCACTTCTAATCCTTGATTAATTCATTTAAAAACTTCATAATCATGATTTAAAGGATTTTGGACAGCATAACCCCTTAGGATTATGGCTTTTCCAATTTTACAACTTAACCAAAAATCACATAAATCAAACAACAATCACCAACAACAACTTCAATACACAAAGAAGTTGAGATTTTGGAGATTACCTCTTGATCCTTGGTGTTTCTCTCTCTAGAACGTCCTCTCTCTCCCCTCAACCTTGAGATTAGCTTGCTAACATGGTGATCCATAGAGAAAAAGAGATTAGAGAAGCTATTATGCAAGAGAGGAAGCTTTGAACACAAGAACAACAATACCTACCTTAGACTTCTTCCTCCTTGAGCTCTCCTCTTCTCTCTATCTCTCAAGCTTTCTCTCTTCCTCTTTCCCTTGTACCTTGAACGAAATGTGTGTGTGAAGGGGAAGAGAAGATATTTTATTAACCTTGTCATCTTCCTTCCTAGCCCTTGATGTCACGCCCTTATTTTAATTTCACATTTATCAGAGTATTCGCGGAAAACGATATGCGGTTGGGTAGGCAACACAGGAATAGCATAACTATACTGATAATATGTGCATGATTACATAAATTCCCAATAGGGGTTTGTACATGATACTTACCATCAATGTAGCCACACAGGGCTACTGGGGTATCTAAATCCGTCCCAGTGAAACAGAGACTTCTTTCCGTCTTTATTCCACTATTGTAATCCCCTCGTACGATACTATGAATTGTTGTTTGCATATCTTCTGTCGTCTCCTGTCTAGATTGTTGGTAGGGGAGGGTGAGATTCAAGAGAATCTCAGTAGGAAACAGATACCATAATGCATGCATGATTGATGCTATGTGTATGACATGTTAGCTTTATCTAGATGTATGCCCCATAATGACATTTCTGCATGCTCAATGTTTCATACAACAAGACTATGGCCACAGTGAAAACAGAAACAGAGCTTCATTTATTCAAATATGCTCTACACAATCAAGTAAAGCAATCACATACATCATTACACAAGCAAAGATATCAAATACATGCAAGTAAGGTAAGTCCCCTACCTTAACCGGTTTCCGCCTCGAAACGCGTGCCTCGATCTACGTGCAAACAGCTCGGGGCTCCATATTCGATCCTACAATGTCAAATGTACTATTTAGACACTTCCATAGTGTTTCTGGGGGTTATATGAGTCTATCTTGAAAAATTACTAAAATACCCCCGGGGACCCGGCCCCATCATACCCGGTCCGGCTGTACTTTTCCCGAAATTTTGACATGGGCTATTCTTACATATTTTCACCCAAAGAATCCATTTCCGGACTTGGAATTATCAAATTCAATGTCAAATTATGAAATTGCCCTTGGCAGCCCTATTTTTAGGGTTTTAGGGGCGTTTCCGTAATTATGCTTTCTCGGCCTTTTCCGAAAAAATGCCCAACTGTAACCCCACCTATTTTCGCCCACTGAATCCAATGGAATCATCAAATCATTGAAAATCCAACTCTAAGACCCATTTAGACCCCTGACCGAAATATATGGGAATTTAGGGAAAATTGGGGTTTTTCGGTTTTGGCTCCGTAAACGCGTTCCTTTCTACTCCTAACCACTTTACTGACTATTCCATTAGGTTAAAAATACCATTTGGTATCAATTTGGGCAGCATAACCCCTAGGAAAACCCATTTTCCATTTTTACAACCAATGGCAATCCGGCGAAATTTCACCGATTAAATTGCCCACAACAGCTAGAATAGTCAATATACGAAGGTTTGAAAGTTACCTCAAACTCCTACTAGCTTTTCTTCTTATGGCTGAAACCCTAGCTCTCTTGAACACCAAATTTGAGCTTCCAACCCTTGAATCACATAGAAGAATAGCTTAGGAGTGGAGTTATACGCATTCGGAACCGATTTACCGAAGAAATCACTTACCTTTGTAAGCTTTTTCCTCCCCTTTTCTCTCTCTAAAATCTGAACTTTCTCTCTCTCCATATACTGAAACTCACGTCAGAAATGAGGCTTGGAGGAAGGAGGAGCTGATTTATAATATATATCAATTTAATTAATTCATTTTCTCAATTTCGGATTTTTTACAAAATTCTGGCAGATTTCTGCCCAAACTTTGAAAAATCATAACTAATTCTAGAAAACTCGAAATGAGGTGATTCCAAAGCCTATAGAACTCTTATTGAGTCTATTTTCAAGGAAAAATATATACTTTTACTTTATGGAATCACAAAATTCCCAGAATTTCATTCTTTTCATGTTGTTTCAGAAACTTTCCAGTTTTTCTGGGCTAACTTCAAAAATTCATATCTTTTTTTGTATAGCTCTTATTGATTCATATGACCTATCAAATTAAAGCTTAGGATGTCTACTTTCATCCTGTAAAATATCATAATTTTTAATTATCATTTGGTCATTCAAATGAACATGACAAGCTTACTACCTCATAAGCGATTTCACCAAAAACATAATTACTTTCTCCAAAATTCACCATTTTACTTTCTTAATACCCCAAAGATATTAGAATCATTAGGGAATATATTTGGGACATCTACTAAATCGGGGCTTAGCAGTCCACTTAATTTAGGCTTATTCCAAAGCTTCCAATCCCAAAATTCGGGTTATTACATTTCTCCCCCCGTTCAATAAATTTCGTCCTCGAAATTTGAACGTCTACAACTTAGGGATTAATCCTATCTCATTCTATTATCACATGCAGGCTCAAAAGCCATGTAACACTGTAGTCATACTTCCTTTACAAATATCAGATAGTATTCAACATTCATCATCCATTCTATACATAGTATGTAGTGTGCAATCAAACACAGGTTCCCACAACGCTTGATTCCATAGGCCTTACAGCCTCTTCGAGACTTTACCCGAATTCACACGATCACTTTTTTTTAACGGCCCAATCCTCACCCCCTTAATGAGGCATATTGGATGTCCCTCACCCCCTTAACGAGGTCTGTTGGGCTAGTAAGCTGACCATGGTTCACTTCGTTAGGTTCCTCCCATGGTAGAATATCGTGCCTCATGTGAGACATGGTACCATTGGACACCAAAACGTTTGGTCACACTGGTCTTAATGCCTCGAGCCTCGGCTCGTCACAATTTTCAGTCACATCACATTTTGCCGACCTATTCGGTGTTCAGGATCAAATGACTATTTGAACCTTATTGGCCGTATTGTGTGCACTATTTACTAGCCATACGATGTGCACTATTCACTGTTTGCACTATATCACAAGTGGATGATTCATTCTGTGAGGCTATAGCTATGGAGATGCTCATGCCTCTACTCGACCTTGTTGCATCAGAACACATCCCAATCCATACCTACTTGCATCTGTGTAGACCGTAAAGGTCAACTGTGGATCTGGGATTGTTATCACTGGTGCTGTTGAGAGGTATTCGCCACCATCCTACCCTACTACACTAGGGTTCATCCCAATTCCAGTTCACATGTGTCACCACAAACTACAAAGGTTGTGTGACTGTTGACCATATAGGTCATCATATTGTACACCACACAGGGTTTAATACTGTACACCACACAGGATGTAATATTGTACACCACTCAGGGTGTAATACTGTTAATCACATATACTGTAACACTATTGACCATCAAGGCCATATTATGTTTTGGGATGATCAACAATGGTGCGAACATTAACCCCTCCTGTAAGTTTCAAAATTGCACCTAGATTAATCACACATTCGCTGCCCACTCTGAGGTCTATCTCCTCATATGAGCTTTAATATTATCAGGATGATTTAATAGGAGTCCTATAGGAACCTCCCATGACACTCAACAACACCCACAATCTATATTCCTCTGTGCCCACTCTTTACCCATTTGAACTTGAATCATTCTGACCCATATAAACTCTTATCTCAAGAAAACACATTCACTGTGGGATTCATTACAATGCACCATCGTTAAGGGCCAATGTTTTCGTAGCCCTACTCTACGATTCAACTTCATGGCAGCTGTACTCTAGGATTAGTCATCACGGTGGCTGCACTCGCGGGTTCATCATCACGGTAGCTGCACTCTAGGGTTTATCGTCACGGTGGCTGCACTCTAAGGTTCTATACTCGGTGCTTCACACAGGCGCCCATACACCTGGTCAGCCCCCTTCCGGTCAGAACTTTCCTTAGGTAGCCCTCTCCGATCAGATTTCACCGTAGGTAGCCCTCTCCGATCAAATTTCACCGTAGGTAGCCCTTTCCGATCAGAACTTTCAATCTTTGTGGTCGCAGTACAACTCCACAATTATGTCATAAAGTCAACATTTCCCGATTCAATACAAACATTCTTATCATCAACTCAAGATTATGGATGAAATAGTTCAATTCCCGAAGCTTCAGCTGACGAGATGCATATGCCCTCACTCGGCTCAATTCTCATCTCGATCTATGCGTGCTCGCATCTGGGGATTCAATTCCCTTCCCAATCCATGCCATCTAGCATCAGTGAAGACAACAAAGGCCCACTATGGATCTGGGATTATCAGTGTTGATACTTTAATAAATTTTCATCATCAGCTCTCTGAAGCTCCTCTCACAATCATCATCCCATGCATAATGCTGAGTTCTAGGAAATTTCGATATAAACATCTCATCCCTTTTTTTTTTATTGTCACACCCATGGCCCTTCTTGGCCTCGTACTCGAGTCCCTTAGGACGTGGCTAGCAACCTCATCGGGTAAGGTGCCTTTTTATTCACACCACATGGCCCTCCATAGTAACCCACAATCATCCATAGAAAATGTGATAGATAAATATGTCATGCACCATATAGTGTAAAATGAAAATTACATCAATTCGTGTGTGTACACAAAGTTCAGGGACAAACACCCAGTTAAAACAACAATCCGTGTGTGTACACAAAGTTCAGGGCCAACCATCCAGTTGAAACCCTTACGTGTACCTCAGCCGAGTCACCGACAACAGCTAGGTAAGATCAGTGTACCTCAGCTAGGTCCTAGACCATAGCTAGGTAATGTGCCCTAGGCACGTGTTCATATCACAGAATACAGAACATACAACATATTAACTATCACATAGTGTACGAGAGATTATAGTTACTATATTGGCCTTTCCAGGATAACCTTCCTGATGATCGTTGATCATTGTTTGCTATTCTATTCTCTTGCCTTGCGTTTGCTGTATTAGGCTAGGTCTAACTTCCTGACCTTGCCCAGCATCTAAACCTCTTAGTCTTACCACTTTTATGTTTCACTATATGAAGCAAGAAAGAGGTAAATTACGCATAAACACATGGGCTTATCTATCATTTCACAAATTTTTGGGTTCATAGGTACCCCAAAAACAACATATCACAGATGTTTACAGTAGTCAAGGAAAGCCTGCAACAACATACAACCTCTGAACTACTGTATAACATGTCTTACTTTTTTTTCATAATATGACATAACATTGCAACAACTTCCCAGGGGGTCACCCATCATGACATTTCCCTGGGTTGAGCACGCTTAACTCTTTTGTACTAGTACCCAAATGTAGATACCGGCTTCTACTGTTTCTATCCACGGGTACCCTGTGACTACCCTCGTCTCAAAAGACATGCCGGCTATCTCCGGTCACCAAAATATTGAGTGTGGACCGCACATTAGCCTTGGTCGTACCCATATCCTTGGGTTCCGCAATATCCTTAGATCATTCTCGTCTAGTATTACACCACTAGCTGCCCTTTGGTACTCACTATTTCTCATGGATGATTCACAATTCAGGAAGATACCACCACTGGTACCTCTCGTCTCTGCATATTTCCTATCACTGTGTAATCAAGACCTTATCAGTATACCATCCTGTTGCCAGAACCACCGCACTTACTCTGAGCAGACAATTCTGTGGCCAGAATCCTTGCTCTGATACCAAAATGTCACGCCCTTATTTTAATTTCACATTTATCAGAGTATTCGCGGAAAACGATATGCGGTTGGGTAGGCAACACAGGAATAGCATAACTATACTGATAATATGTGCATGATTACATAAATTCCCAATAGGGGTTTGTACATGATACTTACCATCAATGTAGCCACACAGGGCTACTGGGGTATCTAAATCCGTCCCAGTGAAACAGAGACTTCTTTCCGTCTTTATTCCACTATTGTAATCCCCTCGTACGATACTATGAATTGTTGTTTGCATATCTTCTGTCGTCTCCTGTCTAGATTGTTGGTAGGGGAGGGTGAGATTCAAGAGAATCTCAGTAGGAAACAGATACCATAATGCATGCATGATTGATGCTATGTGTATGACATGTTAGCTTTATCTAGATGTATGCCCCATAATGACATTTCTGCATGCTCAATGTTTCATACAACAAGACTATGGCCACAGTGAAAACAGAAACAGAGCTTCATTTATTCAAATATGCTCTACACAATCAAGTAAAGCAATCACATACATCATTACACAAGCAAAGATATCAAATACATGCAAGTAAGGTAAGTCCCCTACCTTAACCGGTTTCCGCCTCGAAACGCGTGCCTCGATCTACGTGCAAACAGCTCGGGGCTCCATATTCGATCCTACAATGTCAAATGTACTATTTAGACACTTCCATAGTGTTTCTGGGGGTTATATGAGTCTATCTTGAAAAATTACTAAAATACCCCCGGGGACCCGGCCCCATCATACCCGGTCCGGCTGTACTTTTCCCGAAATTTTGACATGGGCTATTCTTACATATTTTCACCCAAAGAATCCATTTCCGGACTTGGAATTATCAAATTCAATGTCAAATTACGAAATTGCCCTTGGCAGCCCTATTTTTAGGGTTTTAGGGGCGTTTCCGTAATTATGCTTTCTCGGCCTTTTCCGAAAAAATGCCCAACTGTAACCCCACCTATTTTCGCCCACTGAATCCAATGGAATCATCAAATCATTGAAAATCCAACTCTAAGACCCATTTAGACCCCTGACCGAAATATATGGGAATTTAGGGAAAATTGGGGTTTTTCGGTTTTGGCTCCGTAAACGCGTTCCTTTCTACTCCTAACCACTTTACTGACTATTCCATTAGGTTAAAACTACCATTTGGTATCAATTTGGGCAGCATAACCCCTAGGAAAACCCATTTTCCATTTTTACAACCAATGGCAATCCGGCGAAATTTCACCGATTAAATTGCCCACAACAGCTAGAATAGTCAATATACGAAGGTTTGAAAGTTACCTCAAACTCCTACTAGCTTTTCTTCTTATGGCTGAAACCCTAGCTCTCTTGAACACCAAATTTGAGCTTCCAACCCTTGAATCACATAGAAGAATAGCTTAGGAGTGGAGTTATACGCATTCGGAACCGATTTACCGAAGAAATCACTTACCTTTGTAAGCTTTTTCCTCCCCTTTTCTCTCTCTAAAATCTGAACTTTCTCTCTCTCCATATACTGAAACTCACGTCAGAAATGAGGCTTGGAGGAAGGAGGAGCTGATTTATAATATATATCAATTTAATTAATTCATTTTCTCAATTTCGGATTTTTTACAAAATTCTGGCAGATTTCTGCCCAAACTTTGAAAAATCATAACTAATTCTAGAAAACTCGAAATGAGGTGATTCCAAAGCCTATAGAACTCTTATTGAGTCTATTTTCAAGGAAAAATATATACTTTTACTTTATGGAATCACAAAATTCCCAGAATTTCATTCTTTTCATGTTGTTTCAGAAACTTTCCAGTTTTTCTGGGCTAACTTCAAAAATTCATATCTTTTTTTGTATAGCTCTTATTGATTCATATGACCTATCAAATTAAAGCTTAGGATGTCTACTTTCATCCTGTAAAATATCATAATTTTTAATTATCATTTGGTCATTCAAATGAACATGACAAGCTTACTACCTCATAAGCGATTTCACCAAAAACATAATTACTTTCTCCAAAATTCACCATTTTACTTTCTTAATACCCCAAAGATATTAGAATCATTAGGGAATATATTTGGGACATCTACTAAATCGGGGCTTAGCAGTCCACTTAATTTAGGCTTATTCCAAAGCTTCCAATCCCAAAATTCGGGTTATTACATTTCTCCCCCCGTTCAATAAATTTCGTCCTCGAAATTTGAACGTCTACAACTTAGGGATTAATCCTATCTCATTCTATTATCACATGCAGGCTCAAAAGCCATGTAACACTGTAGTCATACTTCCTTTACAAATATCAGATAGTATTCAACATTCATCATCCATTCTATACATAGTATGTAGTGTGCAATCAAACACAGGTTCCCACAACGCTTGATTCCATAGGCCTTACAGCCTCTTCGAGACTTTACCCGAATTCACACGATCACTTTTTTTTAACGGCCCAATCCTCACCCCCTTAATGAGGCATATTGGATGTCCCTCACCCCCTTAACGAGGTCTGTTGGGCTAGTAAGCTGACCATGGTTCACTTCGTTAGGTTCCTCCCATGGTAGAATATCGTGCCTCATGTGAGACATGGTACCATTGGACACCAAAACGTTTGGTCACACTGGTCTTAATGCCTCGAGCCTCGGCTCGTCACAATTTTCAGTCACATCACATTTTGCCGACCTATTCGGTGTTCAGGATCAAATGACTATTTGAACCTTATTGGCCGTATTGTGTGCACTATTTACTAGCCATACGATGTGCACTATTCACTGTTTGCACTATATCACAAGTGGATGATTCATTCTGTGAGGCTATAGCTATGGAGATGCTCATGCCTCTACTCGACCTTGTTGCATCAGAACACATCCCAATCCATACCTACTTGCATCTGTGTAGACCGTAAAGGTCAACTGTGGATCTGGGATTGTTATCACTGGTGCTGTTGAGAGGTATTCGCCACCATCCTACCCTACTACACTAGGGTTCATCCCAATTCCAGTTCACATGTGTCACCACAAACTACAAAGGTTGTGTGACTGTTGACCATATAGGTCATCATATTGTACACCACACAGGGTTTAATACTGTACACCACACAGGATGTAATATTGTACACCACTCAGGGTGTAATACTGTTAATCACATATACTGTAACACTATTGACCATCAAGGCCATATTATGTTTTGGGATGATCAACAATGGTGCGAACATTAACCCCTCCTGTAAGTTTCAAAATTGCACCTAGATTAATCACACATTCGCTGCCCACTCTGAGGTCTATCTCCTCATATGAGCTTTAATATTATCAGGATGATTTAATAGGAGTCCTATAGGAACCTCCCATGACACTCAACAACACCCACAATCTATATTCCTCTGTGCCCACTCTTTACCCATTTGAACTTGAATCATTCTGACCCATATAAACTCTTATCTCAAGAAAACACATTCACTGTGGGATTCATTACAATGCACCATCGTTAAGGGCCAATGTTTTCGTAGCCCTACTCTACGATTCAACTTCATGGCAGCTGTACTCTAGGATTAGTCATCACGGTGGCTGCACTCGCGGGTTCATCATCACGGTAGCTGCACTCTAGGGTTTATCGTCACGGTGGCTGCACTCTAAGGTTCTATACTCGGTGCTTCACACAGGCGCCCATACACCTGGTCAGCCCCCTTCCAATCCCAAAATTCGGGTTATTACACTTGATTTCATCTATGGTTGAGATTGCAACACCTTTCATGTACACCATCATTCCATTTTTGTGTACACTCAACCTTGCCATGCTTCCCTTTTTGTGTACACTCAACATTAACCTACCAACTCACTCAACCTTATGCCATCCCTTGTGATCATGTGTGTACTTGGGTCCTATCTCCTTGTATGTTCATGACACTTGCCATTTTAATTTCATTAATCAATTTCTAACACATTTCATTTTCAATTTTCGGAATAATGGCAATTCTGGCAGATTTTCTGCCCTAACTTTGAAAAATCATAACTAATTTTGTAGACATCGATTCGAGGCGATTCCAAAGCCTATGGAACCCTCATTGAGTCTAGTTTCAAGGAAAAATATGTAATTTTACTGTAAATGATCATATTATTCCCAGATTTTACATCTTTGATCTCTGCTCCAGAAACTTTCCAGATTTTCTGGATCAACTTCAAAAATTCATATCTTTTTCTCTATAGCTTCAATTGAGTCATATGACCTATCAAATTAAAGCTTAGGATGTCTAATTTCACCCTATAAAATTTCATAATTTTTGGTCATCATTTGGTCTTCCAAAACTATATGACAATCTCACTGCCTTGCAGGCGATTTCACTGAAAGCACTGTTCCACCTTCAATTTTCAATATTTAATTCTTTTAGCCTTAAATATTCACCATTTCATTGAATATATATAATAATTACAATATATTCTTGGTGAATAAAATTTGGGATGTTACAGTTCTCCCCCACTTAATTAAATTTCGTCCCCGAAATTTGCTACGCTTACATAGCCAAAAACTCCGGGTAACGCTTCTTCATACTTTCTTCTGTTTCCCACGTAGCCTCTATGGGTGATAACCCTCTCCAGACGACCTTGACAGACAGGATACTCTTGTTTCTGAGCTACTTTTCCTGCCGATCAATGTTTCGGTCAGGCATGACTTCATAAGTCAAGTCTTCACGTATTTCCACATCTTCATACTTTATCACGTGCTCTGAATCAGGTTGATACTTCTTCATCTAAGAAATATGGAAAGGCATCGCGTCAAAAAGAGGGAAACTAGACAAATCAAATCTCCCCAAATATTTTTGTGTGGGCTCCACAAATCTATCACCCCCAACACCCAAACCTTTTCCCCCTTTTCTTTCTCATATTTCACTCTCTCCTTCAAAAAGTGCACTCTTTCTCTCTCCTCATCCTCCGCTTCTCTTTCCCCCCCTTCTTCCCTCGTTTTACATTTTTGCCATTCTTCCCTGTTCACGTTCATTTGTTTGGTTCGAGGGGAAGGTCCTCGTTGGCTCATTCTCATTTTTTTTTTTTTGATCGGAGTTGGCTCATTCTCATTCAGTTTGCATTTTTTAGTGTGAAGGAAACTAAAATTTTGATTCTTATTTTTTTCTTTTATTTTTAATTTTTATTATAAAAAATTCTCTCCCCACCCACTCTTCTAACAAATCAAATAAAATAGCATATTCCTCTTTTTACCTCCCATTGCCTCCTCTTAAACAAAACACATAACGCTTTAACCACACCCAGTCTCTAATCTTTCATTGTTTTTTTTAAGGTTCTGAAATCTAGACCAGCCATTGAACCAGTTGAGGTACTGAGTTAAGGGTTATTTGATTAAATAGGAGTTAATCCAGGGGCAAATTGGTAAAATAGTGAAGATTTCAAGATTATTAATATAAAATTCTAAATAAAATTAAAAAAAATCGATTTTTGGAAGAAAAAAATAGTGAACCACATTGATACCCGGACCGGATCTGTTTACATATAGGTGCACCTATTTTTAGGTTGAACCGGCCAGTCTAGTCCAAATTTCAAAACCCTGATTTTTTTCAATACTTATTTATGTTAGCCCAAGATGATATTGCGCATATTTGAATTAGTGTAAAAATTATTTGTCTAATATGATTTACGATATATAAAATAAGTATATAAGATATGTTTTATTTTAATTTACGTAAACATACTTTTACTTACACTAATTCAAACAGGCCCACTATCTCCCTCAAATACTCTCATGAGTTAGAAGCCTCGTGCACTTAACATAGGAGGCTATAAACAGCAACAAAGGTGTGAGCCTGCGACCAATCTATGACTTACGGGGAATTATTCATGTTATCCATAAATTAAAGATAAAATGTGGAAAAATGATAAAAAAATATCATTTAAATTAAAAAATCTCAAAATATCTACTAAATTAGTAAAAGAATAAATATGTGATCCGGTAGAAATCTAAGATTTTAAAATTTGGGTGTTGACACCTTAAATATAAGCAATAACAACTTAAGAATAGCAACAGTGACTTGAGTATATACAGTAATAACTTTAGGAACTCAAGTTATCAATATCCCAAACTGCTAATTTTTATACTCAAATTGTTAATGCTCAAACTTCACAATCTCATATTTCTACTAGATCTTTTATTTGTCATTTTCCTAATTTAATACTCCCTCCGGTCCTAATTATAAGACAATGTTGACTTTTTTTTGGAGAAATTAAGGAAGCCATTTAAATTACTTTAGAATGTTTATATTTTTAGTATCCTTAGATTATATATTAGTTTATTAGTCAAATTAATTAGTTTGGAGAAAAAAATAAAAATATAAATACTCTAAAATAATTTAATTGGCTTCCTTAATTTCTCCAAAAAAGTCAACTTTATCTTATAATTAGGACCGGAGGGAGTATATATTTTGGAGTCTCTTTGTTTCAAATAATGTTTTTTTTTTGTCATTTTCCCAACTACACATTCATGTAAACAAATTTAATTGTGTTACATATAAATATAACCCACAAAAACATTCTCCCTCCAATCTATAAATAGGGCTAAAGATTATATTATAATTTGAAAATATGAAATGAACTAATCTTTAATTTTGACCAAAAGAACCAATATTTAGTAAACTTTGTAAAACTACTATGCACACTCCTGATTATATTTATAAGTTGAAATTATCTAATTATCATAAATTAAGAAAAATTAGTTAACTCAATAAATATGAACTAAATTGATAAAATTTTTCAATTTTATCTACATTTATTAAGGGTTAATTTTCACCTCTTTCTTATCATTTCTCCCTTTAATAAGGACATAACTGTAACTATCACACTCTCATCTTATTTTCACCTATGTCAGAGTATCTGCGGAAAATGAGACGTAGTTCAATGGGCAATACAAGAATAGGATAGATATACTGATATTATGTGCACGATTATGGAAATTCCCTATAGGGGTTCGTACTTGATAATTGCAATTATCGTAGCCTCACAGCGCTACGTGGGTGTATAAATCCATCCCAGTGAAATGGAGACATCCTCCCGTCTTTGTTCCACCACTCCAATCCCTTCGTACTGTCCTCTCCTTTGTTCTTAGCATACGTTCTGTCTTTTCCTGTCTAGATTGTTGTTAGGGGAGGGTGAGATTCTGGGGAATCTCAATAGTAAAGCAATACCAATATGCATGCAAGATAAGTGCTTAATGCATGACGTGCTTGCATTACATAACTCATACTCACACAATGACATATCAGCGTGCTCAATATTTCAAACAACATACATATGGCCATAGTATACACAAGAACAGAGCTTCAATTATTCATATATGTTTCACATAATCAAGTAAAGCAATAACATGTATCAATACACCAGCACAAATATCAAATACATACATGAGAGGTAAGTTCCCTACCTTAATCACCCCCTGCTCCTCGAATAACATGCCTCGATTTGAGTGCCAATCCCTCGGGCTGTCTACTTGGTCCTAGAACGTCAATCGTACAGTTCAAACACTTCCATAGTGTTTCTGATGGTTATATTAGTCTATGGTGAAAATTTATCAAAATGCCCCCAAGAACCTTTCCCGGCCTCGCCGTACCCGGCCTGATGACACGTTTTCCCAAAATTTTGACTAGGGCTATTATGACGTATTTTCGCCCAAGGAATCCATTTCTGGGCTTGGAATCACCAAAATCAGTGTCAAATTATGAAAATACCATTGTCGGCCCCGATTTAGGGATTTTATGGGCGTTTTCGTAATTATACTTTTTTGGCCTTTCCCAAAAAAGTGATCAAGTGTAACCCCACCTATTTTTGTCCACTGGATCCAGTGGAATCATCTATTTCATGAAAATCCAGCTCCTACCCCCCTGAAATAGTGCTGGCCGAAATATTCAAAAAAATGCAAAAATGTAGTTTTGTGGTTTAGCTTCTAAAACTTGTACTTTTCCACTTCTAATCATTTATTAACTTATTTAAACACTTCTTAATCATGATTCAAAGAAATTCGGGCAGCATAACCCCTTAGGGTTATAGCTTTCCCAATTTTTCAACTCAACCAATAAACTTGAAAAGTCAAGAAACATCAATAACAACAACACCACAACCATAAGAGAGCAAGTTTATGAAATTACCCTCTTGCTTCCAATCTTGGCACCTTAACTCCTTCTCTTCCTTGGAGACTTGACTTGCTAAACAAAAGTGTTTATGAAGAAGAGAACCTTAGATGAAGTGTTACACAAGAATAAGTAACAATCACTAAATCAACACTTACTTACCTTAATCTTCTTCCTCCCTTTCTCTAAATCTTCAAAGAACTCTCAAGCTCTCTCTCTCTCTCTCTCTCTCTCTCTCTCTCTCTCTCTCTCTCTCTCTCTCTCTCTCTCTCTCTCTCTCCTTCTTGGTGTTGGCCAAAATGTTGCATGAAAAGGAAGGAGAATGTGTTTTATTAATTTGCTCTTCTTTCCTCCTAATCTTTGATCTCATCACGGGTTGAGATGGCAACACTTGTCTTGCACCATACCTCTACCCATACTTTCACCCATACCTCTTCACTTTATGCCATGCTTTCTCATAATTTGACTTACTTGCTCCCCTCCCTTACCATCACCCTACCATGATCATCATGTTCAAACTTCATGTCATACCCACCTTACCATTGTCATCATTATTCTTTTCTTGTAGCATTTTGGACATGTGCTCATGAAATTAATTTATTCCCCTTAATTTTACAATTCTTGATTTATTCTACCAAGAATAATTCAATTATATATTTTCCTTTATTTTCCTTGATTAATTGAAACTAACTCCAATTAATTGGAAAATAATTAATCTTGGGCTAAATTGACAAAATTATGATTTTGTTATCACCTTTGTAATTTAATTTCTTTCATGAATTAATTTACCCATTTTCTTATGAATATGAATATTTCAAAATTCACAAGATCTAAATTCATGAATATTTACCATTTTATTGAATTTCTCAATTAATTATAATATATTTTTTGTGAATATAAAATTTGAGGTATTACAGAAACATTCTTATTTATTACTTTAATAGCGGACTTATTATAATAAAGACTAGTTTTTTTTCCAAACCGATCTTATAAATAGGAACAAAATGGTGTCATTAAGTTTAGATTTAATGGCTGACCAGATGTTGGCCTATAATGTTTAGATTCAACTCCACTATGAGTTAAATATGAAATATGAACACCAATTAATGATTTTGAATATATTTATATCAATAACGTGAAAAGCCTTTTCTTTTAAAATGCGGGGTCAAAATACAATTTTCCTATCATTAAAACAAAAGAAAAAATGTAGATAAATCATTCATTGACCAATAGAGTATAAAAGTCTCTCTCTCTCCCTACGTAAGATCTAAGAGGAGTTATAGTAGATATATACATGTTGTTTAGTTTCTGGTTGTTGTCCCCTCAGCATAAGTGAGTAGAGGAGAAGTACAATGTTGTCGTTCTCGTCGACATATATTTCTGTGTCTCTCACTCTCATGTCACTCCTTGAACATCCTCGCGATATATATAATTATATATATATATATATATATATAATATGTTTAATTTTATAGATGCAAGCTGATCTCCCAATTAATTACGGCTTTGTCTCATGTCCTGACGTTTTTTATAATATTAAATTAGATTCCAAGCACTTTCATCAACCTCTTCTCATATATTTATTTCGAAAAGCACAAAATTACTTAACATAAGTTAATCAAACCAAGCACTTCACAATCCTGAAACCTCTGCGTGAAGTGTTGTTCACATGAAAATCTGATTAGTTTAGATTTAATTTTATCTTGTTTTTTTATATATTTTTATTTGTTAATTTTGATGAATGCATAATTAAAATAAATGCAACGCTCTAGATATTTTGAGTAAAAAATTATTATTTTTTTAAAAAATAGTAAAAAGCTTTACATGTTAGTATATTTTAAAATTTTTTTAAAAAATGTTTTTATATTTAGAATGAAATTGATAAACTCATTTTTATTCAGTACACACACATATATATATTTGTTTTGATAGAACTCGTCGACTACTCTTAATTAGTTCTGTTTTCTAATCAACAGTCCCAAACTGTCATTTTCTTCCGAAATTAATACGTAAGAATATAATGTGTTGGGTTAGGTCCCTTTTATTTGCCAGAAAATAATGGAGACCACTTCACTTTTATTACACTGCCATCTTGCCACCAGCTAACAAGAAAAAATGACATATTTTATTAATTTAAATATATAAAAGGGGGAATGACATAAAAGTAGCGTTGAAATAAGAAATTGAAATAGTCTCTGAAAATGGCCTGATTCCAGAGATCCGGTTACGGTCCTCTTCCTTCCCATCCACTTACGGTCATCTTCTCAATCTGAACCGTTGGATTAAGATCCCAACGGTCCAGATTTTTTTAAATATAAAAATATAATATTAATAATATTTTTATAATATATTAAAGCTGGATCGTTAAGATCTTAATCCAACGGTCCAGATTGAGAAGAGGACCGTATGTGGATGAGAAAGAAGAGGACTGAATGACAACTCATACTATCCTATCCAAAAAAACTCAGCTTGAAAATTTCAACGTGATCGATAACAACTTGGAGCCAGACGATAACTTTACTATTATGGATAACAACTTTGTTTACATGTGATAAAAAGTACGTACATGCTTGTAAATCCCAACTACTATACAAAAAATTTAGCCTAGGAATTTTCATTCAAGAAGGATCTTTCCAATAACCTTAAAGCGTGTTTAGAGGCAGCGTATTGCTTAAATCAAAACATGTTTGATTAGTTAAACTTGGTCTTAAAAATAAGCACATATTAGAGTCATATCACTTAAAACACGATATAACATATTGAAAAAAATAGAAGGCAACATCATGCCCTGCCCATCATCCCCAAAATTTGGGTGAGGGAACCCTTTTTTTCATTTTTTATATTTATTATTATTATCATTTATTTGGATTAAATGGTATGTTGCACCTTGAAATATTTTTATCATTCGGTATCTCAAATTAATTAATTTATAACATATTCGGGGACCAAAAATATTTTTCTTGTACCACCCAATATTCAAAAATATCTTTCCAGTAATACCCAATATTCTAAAATATTTTTTCAATATGCATCTGAATGCACTAAAAATTAATTAAATTCAGAAGAAGAAAAAATACTACCATGGATACACTAAAAATTGATTAATTTAAGATATTGAGTGTTATTAAAAAATACTTCAGACCATTAAATACAGCTTAACTCAAACAAGTAAAAAAATCAATGAAATACTTTTTTTTTAAAAAAAAAAAAACCTTAGTTTGAGGATGAGCATGGAATATGGATAATTATGAATGAGGGGAAGTTGATTGCTGTGACCACAGTTAATAATATTAAATTAAGAAGGGTCCACCAGTTGTTGAGTTTGAATATAGACGCATTTGATACTTTAAAGTGATATTAATGAATAATATTATATAGTGTTATTGGTCCAAATATACACAGAATTAGGTCGTGTAATGAAACTCAAATGGACCTACCCGCAATATTATTAGGCCCGCGTTATAAATATATGATCTTTCATTTTCCACGAGACTTTTTGGAAATGCTTCTACAACAATCTCTCCCTCCCTCTCTCTCTCTCTCTCTCTCTCTCTCTCTCTGTCTGCATTGGATAAGTTTCTTAGTTGATGATGTGATATCTGAAGAATGAATGAGAGAGAGGGAGAGTGACAGAGACTCATGAGAGTGATTTGGAGACTTCACTTTTAATGAGGGCACCTGATATTATTGTGTATAATACACATCTCACAGTGTATATATAATCTTTTTAATTTAAAGATACATACATGAACAGCTTCGGTGTACTCATGACATTATGTATTGGTTTGGGATAACTTATTTTTGGGTAATACGTATTTATAATTCGTGATTCACGGTATACGAGATAAGTATGTGAGAGGAGTTTTGTCTCGACTTATGTAATAAGTACTTATTTTCCAGAAATAAGTGATGTCAAACACTCACTTGCTCATTTGGAATAGCTTATTTTTGGATAATAAGTGTTTATAAATCGTGATTCACGGTATACGAAGTAAATATATGAGAGGAGTTTTATCTCAGCTTGCGTAATAAAAACTTATTATCCAAAAATAAGTGTTTCCAAACACAGCCATTGGATCCAATATCTTATTGATTAAGAATTTTTGTCATTAAGGCTATAGACACACACTTTATGATGTCTACTTATAAGGTAAAATTACTCATTTAATTTCTTCGTAGTCGGCAAGATGTGATTGTCAATATCCTTGAATATATAATTAGCGTTGGCAATATATATATATATATATATATATATAATTTGCAAAAAATTATTACATTTACAAGAAATTGTAACTTTTCAATGAGTCTATTAGAATTAATGTCCTCAATAAACTACCCTAATAAAACTAAAAACATATTAATTGTTTGTTTAAATTATTTTGTGATATATGAGATAAATATATGAAATATTGAGAGAATAAAAAAATAGTATAAATAAATGATGGTTGTGATTTGAAATAATGATAATAATATAAACACTACTTGTTTGCCCTATATTGAAGATTAAGTGGGTATTTGGATTAGTTTATTTTAAATGATTTTATGGTGTAAGAAGGTATATAGGTGAATTTTTGTCTTTTATAAACCTGGAAAAAAACTTTTTTGTAACACCCCTTGAATTTTTTTGGTCCTATAATTAAAGCTGAAGACAGTGTATATATTTATACACGGACATACACACACGTGTGCGCTTCATTTCATTCGTTCTTACGTTCGAATTGATATGATGCTACCTCATTTTCAGACATCGCCATTTGATTTACCTTAAACACAAAGTACACAACTCTTAAAATTTAAATCAATGTTTATCCTTTTCTTACTTTTCAGTTTGATTTAACTTCACTCAATTATTATCTCCCCATGTTATGTGAAACATTGGCGACTCCAACAAACATAACGATCAAATCTGCGGTTACAACGTTAGGGTTTGCTGGGTTGAATTTATTTGAGTTTATAATTCTCATGCAGCCTGAAATTTTTTCGAAAAAAAGTAAATATAATTGCTAATATTAAAAATAAACATTCCCTTGAACTTTTTTTTTTTTTTTGTAATTTTAAGGGTAAATTTAAAAATATACAATAAATACAGGAAAAATAAAACTTACTTAAATTCTACCCCATAAATTATTTTCCTTGATGTAAAGAAGGTTGATATATATCCAATTAGTTGACTCACAACATACATACGTACATACATACAATGAATTTTAAACATTTAAATGATTAAACTATATTACTATTTATAATTAAAAATTAAATATAGTAAATTGGTATTTTAAGGAAAATAAAAATTGATAAGTGCTTATGTGTGGATGTGTTACAGCTATGTTTGGAATAGTTTTTTTAAAAAAATAAGTGCTTATTATGTAAGTCGAGATAAAACTCCTTTCACATATTTACTTCATATACTGTAAATCACGATTTATAAACACTTATAAATAAAAAATAAGCTATCCAAAATAAACACTACATCCATCATTAAAACTAGAATGGAATTGATCAATGAATGCACAACTATAATGGATTAATAGCTCTAGATTCTATTCTAATAAAACAATGAGCAAGATGTCACGCCCTTATTTTAATTTCACATTTATCAGAGTATTCGCGGAAAACGATATGCGGTTCGGTAGGCAATACAGGAATGGCATAACAATAATGATAATATGTACATAATTACATAATATCCCCCGAGAGGTTCATACCTGATAAATTCAAATAATGTAGCCGTACAAGACTACTAGGGTATTTAAACCCATCCCAGTAAAACAGAGACATATTCCTGACTTTGTTCCGCCACTGCAATCCCCTCGTGTAGTTCTCTTCTTTGCTCTCAACATATCTTTTGTCTTCTCCTGTCTAAATTGTTGGTAGGGGAGGGTGAGATTCGAGAGAATCTCAGTAGGAAACAGATACCATAATGCATGCATGATTGATGCTATGTGTATGACATGTTAGCTTTATCTAGATGTATGCCCCATAATGACATTTCTGCATGCTCAATGTTTCATACAATAAGATTATGGCCACAGCGAAAACAGAAACAGAGCTTCATTTATTCAAATATGCTCTACACAATCAAGTAAAGCAATCACATACATCACTACACAAGCAAAAATATCAAATACATGCAAATAAGGTAAGTCCCCTACCTCTAATCTTTCTCCTCGATTTGCGTGCCAACAGCTCGGGGCTCCATATTTGATCCTACAATGTCAAATGTACTATTTAGACACTTCCATAGTGTTTCTGGGGGGTTATATGAGCTTATTATGAAAATTTACTAAAATACCCCCGGGGACCCGGCCCGGCCCCGCTGTACCCGGTCCGACTATACTTTTCCCGAAATTTTGACATGGGCTATTCTTACATGTTTTCACCCAAGGAATCCATTTCCGGACTTGAAATTATCAAATTCAATGTCAAATTACGAAATTGCCCTTAGCAGCCCTACTTTTAGGGTTTTAGGGGCGTTTCCGTAATTATGCTTTCTCGGCCTTTTCCGAAAAAGTGCCCAACTGTAACCCCACCTAATTTTCCCTCCTGAATCCAATGGAACCATCAAATCATTGAAAATCCAACTCTAAGACCCATTTAGACCCCTGACCGAAATATATGGGTTTTCCAGGGAAAATCGGGGTTTTTCGGTTTCGGCTCCGTAAACACGTTCCTTTCTACTCCTAACCACTTTATTGACTATTCCATTAGGTTACAACTACCATTTGGTATCAATTTGGGCATCATAACAGCCCTCACAACCCATTTTCCATTTTTACAACCAATGACAATCCGGCGAAATTTCACCGATTAAATTGTCCGCAACAGCCAGAATAGTCAATATATAAGAGTTTGGAAGTTACCTCAAGCTCCCACTGGCTTTTCTCAAAGTGGCTGAACCCTAGACCCTTGATACACCAAAAGATGAGCTTCCAAACCTTAAATCATATGCAAAGGAAGCTTAGGAATGAAGTTATACGCATTAGGAACCGATTTACTGAAGAAATCACTTACCTTTGTAAGTTTTTCCTCCTCCTTTTCTCTCTCTACAATTTTTCTCTTCCTCTCTCTAAAACTGAAAATGGCGTCAGATGCAGGGCAGAAGAAGAAATAAAGAGCTTATATCATATTATATATTCTATTATATTCATTTACCAATTTTCCAAAAATTTCGGATTTTACAAAATTCTGGCAGATTTCTGCCCAAACTTTGAAAAATTATAACTAATTCTAGAAAAATCGAAATGAGATGATTCCAAAGCCTATAGAACCCTTATTGAGTCTAGTTTCAAGGAAAAATATAGACTTTTTCTTTCTGGAATCACAAAATTCCCAGAATTTCAATCTTTTCTCATTGTTTCAGAAATTTCACAGTTTATCTGTGCTGACTTCAAAAATTCATATCTTTTTGTGTATAGCTCTAATTGATTCATATGACCTATCAAATTAAAGCTTAGGATGTCTACTTTCATCCTGTAAAATATCATAATTTTTGATTATCATTTGGTCATTCAAATGAACATGACAAGCTTACTACCTCATAAGCGATTTCACCAAAAACATAATTACTTTCTCCAAAATTCATCATTTTACTTTCTTAATACCTCAAAGATATTAGAATCATTAGGGGATAAATTTGGGCTCCTGCTAAATTGGGGCTTAGCAGTCCACTTAATTTAGGCTTATTCCCAAGCCTCCAATCCCAAATTTCGGAGTATTACACAAGAAGTACTCTTCCAAGTTCCATAGTATAATACTATGTTGTGTCATATGTCAGGAAAGGAGATAATTGATTTAACCTTAAATTTAAACAATAACTTTAGCATCTATAACACTTCCCCAGATTTAATGCCTAAATTCTGTAACATATATATTAATAAGATAAATCTAGTTGAATTATAATATATGTATGGCTGGATAGGTAGGTGGGTAGAGTAGCTAAGCACCTTAAGGCTTTTTGACTCTTGGCACCAAAATTGCCTTTTTAGACACCCCCACCAAAAAGGAGAAATCATACTTTAATTTTTGTAACAAATTGTCATAACACAACTGGTTAAATTCGATTTGATGTTCTTCGTTAAAAAAATTCTGTGATGTGTTTATTTCTGGCCTTTTTTCTTTGTAATTATTTGTAATTTTTGCTGGTTTTTTTTTAAAGTTTTGGTGTGTTATAATTTATATGTCCTTTATAGAAATTAGACATTAGCCCGGATGCATTATTTAAAGTATGATGAACAATGAATTATACTGTTTATAAATTTTAAATAATTCAGCTTATTATATGTTTTACGAGTTATATTCAATAGTTTTTTCCAAGGTTCCGGCCCGGGAACCGATGAACAGGTGTCTAAACAGGTTTGATCCGGTTCACTTTTAAAAAAAAATTTTGATTTTTTTAATATTTGTTCTAGAATTTTATATTAATAAGCCTAAAATATTCAATTTCTCACGGGTTTAGTCCCGGTTTTGCCCCGGTTTGACCCACTGACCCTTAACCCAGTACCCCGACCGGTTCAATACCCGGTCTAAGTTTTAATACCTTGGTTTTTTCACAGATTGCTAAATGACATGGAATTATATATATTTTTTTATGTTCCAATTAAATAAAAAGCTGAACAATTATTTTCAATAAATAACAAATAAATGACAGGAAACCTGAGGCATAATTTAATTTATATATTTTTGAATTATTTTCATGAATCACTGGGCATTGGGCAACATATTATTAGTTGTCAAAATTCAAATCAGGGTAGTATATTTATTTTTCTTATGAACAGTTAAATTCCGACAAAAATGATAAAATATAGTAGAAGATAAACTTGCTTTCAAGAATATCGGCTAGTTATTTTACTTTTATTATTTATGCATGCCCATACTCTGCACCAGACCAATTTCATTCTAGTCTAATATAGCCTAGGCTTCGATCTTTTTAATTTTTACAAGTAAACTATTGGAATATTAGTGGATTGGTCCCAACTGCAAACATTCTATTTGTGGCAAGTGGCATTATCTAAAGTCACTGTCATTAATTATCATAATCATTCTGATCAATGTCATTGGAAAGTTGAAAGCATGTTAATAATTAATATATCCAAACAATGACTATTAGGGGGGAATTAATCATCACTTTATATACCAAAGGCGAAAAAGAGAATGGCAATCAAAAGATAAATACAAAAAATAAAAATATTAATAGATTTCAACATATCCGTGAATGTGTGTATAAGAATTAAGAACAAAACAACAACGAATAATGACAATTTATTGTGATTTAGTTTCTTTTTTGACACTTTCATATTTCATGTCCAAAATCTGCTGATATATTGTGAATATATTATTTGAGACTTTACATATTAAAATTTTGGTGGGATCCACTGATTATAATGTTACTATCATTTTCAACCATTTTGGTATAGGTAAGATGTTAACAATGATGTGGGAATAACATTGACCAACCATTATAACGTTTCAAATTTTATATTCACAAAAAATATAATTTAATTAATTAAGAAATTCAATAAAATGATGAATATTCATGAAATTCGGATCTTAGGAATTTTGAAATATTCATATTTATAAAGAAATGGGAAAATTAATTCAAGAAAGGAATTAAATTATAAAGGTGATCGCAAAATTATAACTTTACCAATTTAGCTCAAAATTAATTATTTTCTAATTAATTGAAGTTAATTTCAATTAATCAAGGAAGATAAAGGAAAATGTAAAATTGGAGTATTCTTGATGGTTAATTTTAAAGAAAGTAATTATGCTTACGGTGAAATCGCCTATGAGGTAGTGAGTTGGTCATATGATTTTGTATGACCAAATGATGAGCAAAAATTATGAAATTTTACAGAATGAAAGTAGACATCCTACGCTTTAATTTTATAGGTCATATGACTCAATTAGAGCTATATACAAAAAGATATGAATTTTTGAAGTTAGCCCAGAAAAACTGAAAATTTTTTGGAACAACATGCAAAGATTGAAATTTTAGGAATTTTGTGATTCCAGCTAGCAAAATTCTATAGTTTTTCTTAAAAATAGACTCAATAAGGATTCTATAGGATTTGTAATCACTTCAATTCGATTTTTCTATAATTAGTTATGATTTTTCAAAGTTTGGGCAGAAATCTGCCAGAATTTTGTAAAAATCAGAAAATTGGGAAAATTAATTAATTAAATTGGATATATTATTATAATCATCCTCCTCCTTCTTCAGTACCATTTCTAACGTGAACAAGCTGAAAATAGTGAGAGAAAGTTGAGAGAGCTCAGAGAGAGAAGGAGAGGAAAAAGCTTGTGAAGGTAAGTGATTTCTTCGGTAAATCGATTCCTAACGCGTATAATTCCGTTCCTAAGCTTCCTTTGCATATGATTTAAGGTTTGGAAGCTCATCTTTTGGTGTTTCAAGGTTTAGGGTTCAGCCATCTTGAGAAAAGCTAGTAGGAGCTTGAGGTAACTTCCAAATTCTTGTGTATTGACTATTCTAGCTACAGTAGACAATTTAATCGGTGAAATTTCGTCGAATTGTCTTTGGTTCTAAAAATGAAAAATGGGTTTGTGGGGCTTTTATGGTGCCAAAACTGGTACTAAATGGTAGTTGTAACTAGAGCTGGGAATCAGGGCCGGCCCTTGACGGGCCAGGGCCTAACAGGGCCGGCCCTAAAGGGCTCAGGGTCAGGAAAATTACAGTTTTTCAAAGCTCGGCCCAAGAGCATCAGGGCCGGGAATTCCTTTTCACAATATTTAACTATTTTTCCTGCGTATTTTCCCCAGAGAGATATAATTAATAAATAACAACGATTAAAGTTCTAATTTAATACATAAATGTTGTTAACATTAAGGTTTAAATAACACATCTCTTGCAACAAACAAACACAGTTACTAATGTATAATCAAAGATAAAATCATGTCCATAAATAACTCACACAAAGGCCAAAGTATAAGAAGGCAAGAAGCTCAATACTCTAACCTCTAAACAACATGAGTATGACGACTATCATTTTCACCTTATTCGCTACTATCATCAATTTCAAGGACATTTGATTGTGTTTCACTTTGAGGAGTAGGTTCAAGTAGTCAAATAATCACAATCTCCATAAAAAATCATACTCTATCAGGCAGAATAGTATATAATATGATTTTATTTTAAATAGGCAGAACAATATACTCAAAAATCATACTCAAAAATCACAATATGATTCAATTAGACAAAATAATATACTCAAAAATCATACTCAGAAAGGAATATTTTTTCAATTTGCAAACCAAACGTTGCCTTAATTCCTGTAAACAAGTTTCCTTGTTCAGTACTGTCTTATTGAAATATTAGCCACAGGCAGATAAAATAAAAGTAAAAGGACTGTGGTATTTTCAGTTGGTATGGGTTTTCTTGCAATCTGACATCTATATTTTGGATTATTTGGTAGAATTACTTGTTTCTTCTTTTTCATCAATAACAATGTATACACAAATTAGTTTTTTTTTTTTTTTCATTCTCAAACCTGCAGCCTAAGCCCAAGAAGAATGAGCCTTTGTCCTTGGAAGAGGCTGTAGATGATTCTGAGAACTTGACTGATTTCCTCCTGGATTTTGAAGAAGAATAATTTATGTCTCATGTAAGAGTTTTTGTTCTTCCTAGCTGTATAATGTAGAGGAATATATGTATGTTAAAATGTAGCAGAATGGGATGATAAAATAATATTTATTTTATTATGCATCACTGTAATTATCATTTGAAAATTAGGGATCTGAATATAAAACTTATAAAATTTTGGATCTAGAGTCATCTTAGCCTTTGCTATCCCTTTAATATGCCTCTTGACATCTGTTACCCTTTTCTTATTATTAGTATATTGAACTCATATTTGGATTGAAAAATTTACTGTCATTAAATTAAGGAGAAAGCTTACGGTTTAGGAATTATGATATTTCTTATCTTCTTTTTGACTTGAATTATGATGTGATGTTTAGGATTTTTTTTTTGAAAGAATTATAAATGTGCTAAATTGGGGGGAAATTTATATGATTATATATATATATATATATATTATGAATTTGATTCTGGACATGAAACACGGGAAAATATGGTAGTAAGAGGATGTTCTCCTAATAAAGGATGTAAATAAGAAATAGCAAGAATTTTGCTTTTATATGTGTTGTGTCAAGAACAAAAATAAGTGAAGATGTAATGTCATTATGTCAATAATTAAGATCATATTTACCTTCACTAATTATATTTTTCATCATTTTCTCAATCCATAACAAGTTATGTGGGGCCTTCGATCAAAACAATTTATGTGGGGATTTTTTTTTTGATACAATATGTGGGGATTTTTTTAATAAATTTGATAAAAAAAATTTTTTTGGTACACATGAGGGACAAGCTCGAAATGAAATACAATTAACTAGGCGGGAAACTAATTCCCATACACTCATGTAGTACTAAGGTCCTTAAATGTGAAGGACACGAGTTATGAAGAACAGACCGTGAGAGGCCGTCTTTTGCAAGTCGATCAGCCACTGCATTCTGCACCCGAGAGATATATGTCAACTTTACCTCCCGCTGCAGCTCCAGGAAACTCTTGACTTGAAGCATAACTAGACTCAGCTTGGTATTCTTACTTGCATTTAGAAGCATTTCTGTTAGATTTCTCGCATCAGATTCTAAAATGACTTTTCTGTAATTCATATTCCAGGCTAGTTGCAACCCTTTTAGCAAAGCCCATTCTTCCGCCTCTTGAGCATTACAAACTCCCAGATAATTTGAAAACCCTGCAATCCATGTGCCATTAGAATCTCTTATAACTCCACCACAGCTAGCACTGTTTGCAGTAGATGACATTGCCCGGTCTACATTAATTTTATCCAATCCGGAGGAGGAGCTTGCCATGCTATTATTGATGTGGTTATTGATGCTTCTTTTTGCCACTCATCATGTATCTGCACATATTTCTTCCATGAATGCAAAATAATGAAACCTGGGTGTTAGATAAATGTTTAAACCTACTTGATGGGCTTAAAGGATGGTGTTAGAAAAGGTTGGTCTTCTTCATTTTTTTGCCAACAAGAAAAGGTTGGGCTTCATGAACCCAATTACATGGGCATAACCCACTAACTTTAATTAAGATGAGTTGAACGGGGCAACCCACAGACTGAGCCCTATTTATTGGGCTTAACTAAACATAATGATAAATTAATTATTTTTTAGTGGCAGTTTTTGTATTCAAGTTCCCAGAAAAATGGGAATTAGGATTAGAAGTAGTGGTATTAAATGAAAGTGAAATTGCCCAAAACTAAGCAAAGATGTTCATGAGATTCAGTCTTGTGTCCAAAATCCAAGAAATAGAAGAAGTAGTATTTTATTATTTAATTCATTTGTCTCAAAAACCACAAACATCTCTCCCTAGCCCTCAAACCTGGGAGGGCATATCTCCATGTTGAGTGTCAATACCAAATTCACTAGACCCAAATTCTCTGGACTTAACCATCTTCCCTCCCCATTTTCTTTATCATCGATTGAAAACTTTATTGGTGAAAAATACCTAATAAATTGTTATATACAGAAAATACATGTATTCCACATGTAGGAACTAATAAAATTTTCAATAAGAGACTATTTTGTCTAAAGAATTTATTGGCTCAATGTGCATTGGATCTATAGCTGGGAATACGGGCCAACCAGCGGGTTGCGAGCTGGCCTGCACCAACCGGCGGCCTGCGCGGTGCGGGCCTGTGCAGCCCGCACTTCTGCGGGTTGGCAAAATGCCAACCCTAACCCATAATGTGCGGGTTGCGGGCCAGCCCGCAGGCCCGCATTTGTTTTAAAAAAATTCATATTTTTTAAAGAGGATTGAAAATACGAGACACATATATACGAGTAATTAAATTTATCTTCCTAGTACCAATCATCGCTTTTATAAAAATTTAAAAACATAATCTAAAGTTTAAGAGATAAAGTTATCAAATTTGTTAAAGTTTATAAACAAAACATAAACTTATCCTCAAGCAATCAAGATATAATAATTTTGTTTAAAGAAGAGGGGAAGAAGCTAAGATTTTTTCTTTTTAGATTGGGAGGTATCAAGATAAAAGTGAAAAACTTATAAGTTTTGTAAAATTATTATATATAAATAAAAAACAAAAAATTTTGCGGGCCAACCCGCGGGTTATCCGGTGCGGGTCTGTGCGGCCCGTATTTTTGCGGGTTAGGATTTTCCCAACCCTAACCCGTCAAAACCCGCGGGCTCACGGGTTGAGCCCATATTACCGACTCTAGTTGGATCTAATAAAAGGAGTTAATTCCTCAAAATGTGGCGGACCAATGATTGAACCCTGCAGGAAGAAGTGCTTATATTTACTGCTCGACAATACTTTAAATAGAATTGCTTCCGAAAAAAGGAAATCTATACCTGGCGTAAAAAAAAAAAAAAAAACTGTAAAACACTAGTGTCTAGTATTTAACATGACTTTCGTTCTCAAGAATGGGAGACTTCTAGTTAGACTAGCATAACCCTACTTCCTACCAATTAAACCAAATGTTTGTGGCCAATTATTTATTATTAGAAGATATATACGAATGAGTTCCCTTGAATTATACTATGTTTTTTAAACAATATACTCTTTTATTTTATATTATTTGTCCCCAGAAAAACAACTTTTACAAAGATCAAGATAAGCATTGAATGACATTAGATTTTGTAAAATCAACCTACTACTTTTTTTTTAAATAGATGTTACTCCTGATTTAGTGTGTAATATCCTGAATTTTGGGATTGGAGGCTTGGGAATTAGCCTAAATTAAGTGGACTGCTAAGCCCCGATTTAGTAGATGTCCTAAATCTATTCTCTATTGTTCCTTATATCTTTGGGGCATTAAAGAAAATAAAATGGTTAATTTTGAAGAAAGTGATTATGTTTCTGTGAAATCGCCTATGAGGTAGTGAGCTTGTCATGCGGTTTTGAATTATCAAATGATGATAAAAAATTATGAAATTTTATAGGATGAAAATAGACATCCTAAGCTTTAATTTGATAGGTCATATGAATCAATTAGAGCTATACACAAAAAGATATGAATTTTTGAAGTTAGCCCAGAAAAACTGGAAAGTTTCTGAAACAACATGCAAAGAATGAAATTCTGGGAATTTTGTGATTTCATAAAGTAAAAGTTTATATTTTTCCTTGACAATAGACTCAATAAGAGTTCTATAGGCTTTGGAATCACCTCATTTCTATTTTTCTAGAATTAGTTATGATTTTTCAAAGTTTGGGCAGAAATCTGCCAGAATTTTGTAAAATCCGAAATTTTTGGAAAATTAATTAATTAAATTAGATATATCATTATAATCATCCTTCTCCTTCTTCAGCTCATTTCAGACGTGAGCTAGCTGAACATAGAGAGAGGAAGTGTGAAATTTTAGAGAGAGAAAATGGGAGGAAAAAGCTTACAAAGGTAAGTGATTTCTTCGGTAAATCGGTTCCTAATGCGTATAACTCCGTTTCTAAGCTTCCTTTGCATATGATTTAAGGTTTGGAGGCTCAAATTTGGAGGTTTGGCATCTAGGGTTTTCAGCCACTTTGAGAAAAGCTAGTGAGAGATTGAGGTAACTTCCAAACTCTTGTGTATTGACTATTCTAGCTGCTGTGGGCAATTTAATCGGTGAAATTTCGCCGGATTGCCATTGGTTTTAATTTTTGGAAACGGGTATGTGGGGCTGTTATGCTGCCCAAATTGGTACTAAATGGTAGTTGTAACCTAATGGAATAGTTAATAAAGTGGTTAGGAGTATAAAGGAACGTGTTTACGGAGCCGAAACCGGAAAACCCCAATTTTCCCCTTAAAACCTATATATTTCGGTCAGCATTGTAAATGGGTCTTAGAGTTGGATTTTCAATGATTTGATGATTCCATTGGATTCAGTGGGCGAAAATAGGTGGGGTTACAGTTGGGCACTTTTTCGGAAAAGGCCGAGAAAGCATAATTACGAAAATGCTCCTAAAACACTGAAATAAGGGCTGCCAAGGGCAATTTCGTCTTTTGGCAGTGAATTTGGTAATTCCGAGTCCGGAAATGGATTCCTTGGGTGAAAATATGTCAGGATAGCCCAGGTTACAATTTCGAGAAAAGTACAGCCGGACCGGGTACGATGGGGCCGGGTCCCCGGGGGTATTTTAGTAATTTTTCAAGATAGACTCATATAACCCCCAGAAACACTATGAAAGTGTCTAAATAGTACATTTGACATTGTAGGATCGAATATGGAGCCCTGAGCTGTTTGCACGTAGATCGAGGCACGCGTTTCGAGGCGAAAAAGGGTTAAGGTAGGGGACTTACCTTACTTGCATGTATTTGATATCTTTGCTTGTGTAATGATGTATGTGATTGCTTTACTTGATTGTGTAGAGCATATTTGAATAAATGAAGCTCTGTTTCTGTTTTCACTGTGGCCATAGTCTTGTTGTATGAAACATTGAGCATGCAGAAATGTCATTATGGAGCATACATCTAAATAAAGCTAACATGTCATACACATAGCATCAATCATGCATGCATTATGGTATCTTTTTCCTACTGAGATTCTCTCGAATCTCACCCTCCCCTACCAACAATTTAGACAGGAGACGACAGAAGATATGCAAACAACAATGCAGAGTACCATATGAAGGGATTACAATAGTGGAACGAAGACGGGAAGAAGTCTCTGTTTCACTGGGTGAGTTTAGACACCCTAGTAGCCTTGTGCGGCTACCTTAATCGTAAGTATCATGTACAAATTCCTATGGGGAATTTATATAATCATGCACATATTATCAGTATAGTTATGTTATTCCTGTGTTGCCTACCGAACCGCATATCGTTTTCCGCGAATACTCTGATAAATGTGAAATTAAAATAAGGGCGTGACATAGTGCATTCTCTGAATTTAAAATTAACAAAGGGGCAAACCAGGAGATGACAATTTTAATGGATCTTTTGAAATTTAAAATTGACAAATATTACTATAAAACTTGGAGAACAGCATTGTATATGTTTTCTGCTCTCACAATTCCAAGATCTTTCTGTTAAACTGAACCAAAGAGCATTATTATAGGGGGGACTTTGCAAGTGTTAATGGAACTTGTGCCATTTAGTGTTTGACTTGTTTTGGAAACCACAACTGCTCTTAATTATGCATCTACCAAATGCATAAACTATCTTTCTTGTATATATAAAAAAACACTTTAAAAAAATTCCCATGATAAAATTTATTATCAAAATATACTTGAAATTTGTTTAAAAGAATCATATGTAACCTATTTTTACCGGATGTAACTCTTCTTCAACTAAATACAATATATTTGCAACTATGCGTAAAACAAAAGATATTTAAAACAAATACATCTTGTCCTTAAATACTTTTGGATAACAAATTTCACAATTTTTCAACAATTTTTCCTTTATTTTATACTCCCTCCAGTCCTAATTATAGGACATATTGACTTAACTTTGGAGAAATTAAGGATAGTGGTTAAATTAGTTAATCAAATTTATTTTCCTAAAATACCTTTATTTAAAATTTAAAATAGCATTCAATTATATTGATTCTCTGTTTTTTCTTGTACCTCTCCTATCTCACACACAACTTTTTCAAGCTCTCACATAATCCGGCTTCATCAATCTCCCTTAACAACTTCCGATCTATTTTTATTAAATTATTATTGTGTTTAATTATTATTAAGAAAGTATCAATAGGGGATATTTTGGGAAGAAATTGATAAAAAATTAGAATTTTTTCCTATAGTTAGGACCAAGATCAACTCTCAAATGTTGTCATATAATTAGGATCAGAGGGAGTATTATATAACTTCTAATATAGGTTTGGCCCATCCTATTTAGAACTCCAATTTACTAACCCTAAATTGTACTCTCTTTTTTGAAGATTACTTATTAACGAATCTTCTTTTGTTGGCCAAAAAAGAGTCTTCTTGTTTTTTTTTTTATAAGTAAAGACTATTATACATTACAATAAAGAAACAAATAGTAATCACCTAAAAGAACCCAATGAAAATCAAAAGGCATTGCTAAAGCATACTTGACTAGCATATTAACTCTGTAGTTCTTCACTCTTACAACGTGTTGAAAATTGACCAACCATTCATGTTGAAGTATGTCATGATTTTCTAAGATTAAATTTCAATTATAATAAATATCTCTGGCAAAAAAAATTATAATAAATATTATTATTTCCATCCTTAATAAATGATATGGTATTCGAAGAATCATTTCTTTTGTTTTTTTTTACCAAAATCTGAAGAATCATTATTTCCAACCTCAAATTTTGGTTTGCTTCATCTATATCTTAGCTGTATTAAAACTAAAGAAAATAACTTTAGCCTTTGATAGAAGTCCGAGAGCACTATATTTGATGTTCTCAAAAAAGAGAGTCTTCTTTTAATCATATTATTGCTTGACAATATTAACGAGATTTTTAATACTACCACCGGTCCTAAATATAGAACATATTTTGTAGTGCAAATTGTACTATAAACTATGTCCTATATTTAGGACCGGAGGGAGTATATATTTTTCCTGTCACTCTCTTCAGTAATCATTCAACAAAAGTCCCTTTTTTTAAAAAAAAGTGTATTAAAAATAAATCATTTGAATATTGATAATTGATGTGCTGTTTCCCTACGTATTTCTCTTCTGAATATTTTTGTGATTAAGATCCTAAGAATCATTTGACAATCATAAATAGCACACTGTGTTTTGAATATTCGAACAGTAAAACATATCTTTATTATTATTATTATCCAGGTTCTTGAATCCAGATCGGATTGGTCCGGAAAAAGGCGAACCGGCCGGTAAACCAGTCCGGTCCAGGTTCATATTTTTTTAAAAAAAAGAAATTTAAAATTTTTCCTTTAGAATTTTATAATATAAGCCTAAAATCTTCAATTTCTCACCGGTTTAGCCCCGGTTTGACCTACTGACCCTTAACCCAGTACCTCGACCGGTTCAATGCCCAGTCCAAGTTTTAATACCTTTATTATTATTATTATTATGTTTGGAGGTGTACTACTGTTTCATGAGTTGTTGAAGGCCACAGCATCCACAAAAAATTTGGTGATGATTTTGTTGAACAATTTAGTCAAAAATTATGGCTTCTCTCTTAATAGTGATGATTCCAAGTTTGACTATAAAATAAAAATAAAAATAATGCCCTTCCTCTCTTTGTCGCTACCTGAAGAAACACTTTAGCATATTCTGCTTTCTCTTTCAACTCACCAATCAAACTTGTAATAAGCTCAATGTTCAACAATTACTCCACAAACTTAGTACTAACTAATCACTTCTAAGTCATATGATATATTAGATTCCTTCTTACTTATATTCTACTAAGTCTAAACACAGCACTAACTTCACTCTTTAAAATAAAAGCTAGTTGTTTAATTTAATTTGGGTAGATTAATTAATTAATTACGTTACTTATTTATAATAAATATATGCTGGTTTTTTTAAAATATTATCTTTTATCATGACTAATATGGGAAAAATGTATCTCCATTCCCCTTACCGTCCACTTTCCTCTATTTCTTTATTTATACTGTTAGATCAACTCTGATGGTTGAGATTTCATATCTTATAAAACGTAAAAAAGAATATATAAAATACTTTAATAAAAATACAAAGATATGAACCATTTAGATTAAATCTTAATAATTTAAATTTATTTATTTACACTTTTTGTTAATTAATATTATAATAATATTTTTATAGGATATTAAATCTCAACCATCAAAGTTGATCTGATGATGTAAATAAAAAAAGTGAGGGAAATGGACGGTAAAGGAAATGGAGAGGCCTTTTTCCGACTAACATTGAATAGAAACTCATTAATGTGCATAATCAATAAGGATACTTTAAAAAAAAATATAAATTTAAGAAATAAAATGAATTAGTGGGGTCATATATTTAGGACGCCAATCCCTAACTAACTCTTCTTACATTAAAGATAAGTGATAGTAATTTTTTGTGATTTTCGTCAATGATACACTTTTTTTTTTTTTTATGAATTTCAGCTTTTCAAATAAAAAGCACTCATTTTCTAAGTTTGCACATGTTCAAATTGAAGAACTCGTATTTAGGCGGTTGAAATTCCTTCCACTAAGTTGAATGTGTGTTGGTATCAGCCTTTCAGTTTACACCTATTGTATCATCACCAGTACACCTAGTCACTCAATTCAAAATATCTCACACACACACACACACACACACACACACATCATAAATTATGTAACTGAAACCAAACAAGCCTGAAATCAGTGGGTGTTTGTGAGTGTTTAGAATAACTTATTTTTAGGAAATAAACACTGATTACATAAGTCGAAACAAAACTCCTCTCACATACTTACCTCGTATACCGTGAATAACGAATTATAAGCACTTATTGCCCAAAAATAAGCTATCCCAAACAAACACTTTATTTTATAGAAAAGGGTTTTGACCACTTCGGTTTCGAATTTGAGTTCATGTGTAGAAAACAACTTTAGGAGAGTAACCTCTAATTCATTCCGACAATACTCCAATATGAATCAATTATAGGGCCAAATCAAGAAAAATCAGGCCTCTATATATATATATATTGAATAAATTGATACTGTAATGATCTCCAAATTATTTTCCACCAATTTCAATTTGAAAAGTGATTCCAGCACCAGGAGATGGCAACTACAGAGAACTTTTTTTTTTCCCATCTTTATCTTCCAACCTAGCTTCAGCTACATCTCATTAGCAGCCTTTTTCTTTGCTACTCTTACTTGCTATTAAAAAAATAACAGGGAAAATTTTCATTTAAAATGTACTGTTTTTCTTATTTTCAAAATATTATTAAGAGTTTTATAAAAAATTATTTGCACCTGCTCTGAATTTCGTCAGAACTACAAAATCAGATTTTTATTCTGATTTGAATAAAAATAGGTACCGAAAAACGTGTGTAATTTTAATAAAATTTGAAATATGTACATTCCAGTCAAAAATGAAAAAAAGAAATTATATTTTTTTTAATTAAAAAAAACATAGGTTTTCTTTTTGGAGCTTAGTGATCTCCAGAACATGCTTGACTAATATTTAAAATAAAAACCTTTGCTTTGTATTTTATTATGATATATTCTATCTGGCCTACACTATCCCCATGATTCCTCTGCTACATCTTAAAAGTTCACACGACATTAGTATATCATATACTTTAGTGCAATTTTTTTTAAAAAAAAAATCAAAGCCTACAAATATTATATTACATATATAATAAAAGAAAACTTTGTTATAATCATGATACTTAAAAAATAGTATCATTAAGGGCTAACATTTTCTAAACCAGGAAATGTGCCTAACCCACTTGCCCTGCTTGGCATGTGGCCCCATTAATTATAATGCATCGATTCTTGTTTTATTAAAATCCTTCTCATTTTCAAATCTTTCTTTTCACACATACATACTTTCAAACTTTGACATATACATATAGATTATGGCAAAAAAAAAAAAAAAAGATATATGTGTTTGTTTGGAATAGCTTATTTTTGGACAATAAGTACTTATAAATCGTGATTTACGGTATACGAGGTAAGTATATGAGAAGAGTTTTATCTCGGCTTGCGTAATAAGGATTTATTGTCCAAAAATAAGTTCAACCAAACACACACATATACATATAAATATTGTCATATAAAAATAATACATATGGATATTTAATTTATATGTGGAAGAACTATTTACTGACCATGTTTTTTGTTTTTTTCCTTAATATATATTTTACATTCTTAAGAATACATAAAGTATATTCAAAAAAGAAAGAAAGAAAGACATGAAAAATAATAAGGATAGTCTTCAACAAGATATTGTATATTTTCTTGGCTCAAGAAAAAACAAGATATTTTGATTCAAAAAAGAAGAAGAAAAAAGATATTGTATATTTTGAGTCTGCGATGTTGAGTGTTGACTGTGTGGCTCTTTATTGTCTCATTAATTAATTAAAATTAAATCTTAATAAACAGAAGATAAACTTACGTGTTGGACAGTAACTCCATTTAATTATTAAATAAACATTGAAAAATCTCAGTAATCAGCAATGAGGCTATATATATATATATATTCTCATGCAGATACAGGTTGTGTGGTCAATGAGGTTTAGCCACGTGTAGATGTGAACGTGAGAGGGACAAAATGGGGAAGAGACACTGTTAGAGAGAACAAAACAGAATTATTAGTATGATTAATTATGCAAATGACAGGGAATTAAGGATTTGACATGGGAAAGACAAGAATGTTTAAGGTAGGTCCATTTTCACTAACCCTAGATTATATATAAATGATTAGTAAGGTCTGGTGCTAACCCAACATCCATAATTATCATTTAAAACACAACGATACGTACGTAGTACTGTTGTTGCTATTAGGGTTTTCTTTTTACTTTTTTCTTTCCTCGTCATGTTGGATCCTATGTCACCCCAAAACATGACCAAGACGAAGAAATAATAAAACCCTAAAAAGTCTGCTCCTTTGCTTTCTTGCTTTGTAAAATGGAAACCCTAAACGAAAGCATAACACAGACATTTAGTCAACATGTTTCATTCTTTGCTTTCTCTCTCTCTCTCTAGCTACTAAACTTCTCTGAGGGGTTTCTCTCATTTGATAAAGGACTGTGTTTATGTAAGGTTAAGACTAATCTTTTTTATTATGTCAGTAATTAGGGTTACAGGAACTAACATCATTAACAGGTACATGGGCTCCACACTGTTATATTCTGTTACTGTTGGACTGTTATGTTTTGCCTCCTTTTTTTTTTTTTTTTTTTAAGGTTGTATGTATATAAAGCTCAAGAATCTTGTCTGGTGCAGTTACTTGAACTTTTGTGGTCCTGCATGCTGTTGTTGAATGTGATTATTTAAATTTTGAATATTTTTAATTAATTGCAAGAGTGTGTTTATGTTTGAAAAAAAAAAGAATTAATTCTTAGTTCAGCACCGCATTAATCTGGTAACAATTCTCGCCACATACTTTTATATCAGGTTTCAGTTTAGACTCTTAATTATAAAAATGGCTCCTCTAATCCCATTTATAAATTATCATTTTCATCATGTTTCGACTTAACTATAAAATTTTTAACTTTATTAACTCTTCATTAAAATTTAACAACTTTTTAATTTTACCCCTAGTTAATATACATGCACACACATTATTATACCTCATATGAATAAAATCCGCACAATAATAAATTAAGAATAAAACTATACATTCGCATAAAAAATTTAATAACTTAAGTATGTAAAATAAAAAAAGGAAAAGGGAAGAGAGAGATGAGGAAGGGGAATTATAGAATAGAAAGAAGAGAATAGAGAACAAAATCTTAGGAGTAACTGTAATCAATTTGATTCAATATTCAAATCTAATCTGAAAATGAAACCCTAGAGCTACTGAAAGAAATAATGACCACGACAGTGACAATAATTTTATGGGAGAATGGTTCTTAAAAATTTCATTGGAAACTTATTTATCAAATGAGACCTGACGGAAGATCTTTTGCACATAATGAAATATTGTTCAAACACAGGGGAATATCACATAAGGAAGATACAGGGGAAGATCTTTGCACACAATGGAACATTAGTGCTCGTTTGGAATAGCTTATTTTTGGGCAATAAGTGCTTATAAATCATGATTTCATGGTATACAAGGTAAGTATGTGAGAGGAGTTTTTCTCGATTTACGTAATAAGAACTTATTTTTTAAAAAAACGCTGAACGAAACAAGTCTTTATAAATATGATTTTAAAAAATCACTGGTCTGTCCAAATAATGACTTAGACTTTGAATTTGTCAATAATTTCTTGAAAAGCTCACTAGTCACTAGTTTGTCCAAATAATGATTTTTTTCCACTCATATCGATATCCATCTTAGTGGCGTGTACGCTGGAGTTTACTTGTTTAATTATTTTTGCCGATGAATAAATTATATATAATATATAATAAACACTTCATTTTGTTTGATTATATGAGAGATCAATAATTAACGGCTTTGTATGTATCGAATTCATTAGAATAAGCCAATTTGATATGAACATATAATTGTTAAATCACAACTAAATTATTATTTCAAGTAACAAGTACGATCTCTCGTGTGGTCATGGACGATGTTGAAAGATCACATGATGCGATTTTTTAAGTCACACCGACATTTATTATATTTATTTTGCCGACATTATATTTTATTGTTTTCTTGGGCCTGTACACGTAAAATACATTTATAGTTTTTTATTAATTGTCAAATAAGTTAATCACAGATCTTTATATGATTAATTTTACAATGAAGAACATGCACGATGCATGCATCCCCTTACTATTTGTCTTAATATAATTAATTAATAAAGCATTTTTATATATATTATAATTGTGGGAAATGTTGGAGAAAAGGAGTAAGAAAACCAGTTCGGTATTTATGGGCCATCACAATAGTTAATTAGTGAGTGTTTGGGGGAGAGCTTTTGGCCCCATTTAAACTCGATTGGTGAGCAAAACTCAATTGTCAATTGAGTAAAAAAAATGAGTGTTTGGGTAGATGATTTTTCAATTTAGCTTATGGTCTCATAAGCTCAATTGGGTAAAAGCTCTTAGTTTGAGCTTTTTGAAATCAAGCTCGTAAAAATTTATCAATTCAAACATAAATCACATTATACAATCTGGTTTTTATAAAAAATAGGATTACAAAACACTAAATTGAAAAAAGCTATTTTTTCAATCGCCGTTCCGAATACACAGCACCTTTCACTGTTACATGCGACGAAGTTTTGCTGTTCTTTTGGGCTTTTAAAAAAAAATTAGACAAAATTTACAATTTCTTTTTGTTGTTCTCTGTCATAATTTTTTATAATATTTTGTCTCAGAAAATCATAAAATTTAAATAATACAAGGCTCACTTGCAGTGCATAGGATCCACCTCCTAGCTAGTGTTATCAAGATTAAGTGGATATAAGGTGTCAAATGCATCATTAATTTTTTTCCCTCTAAATATAGGATTAAATCAAACACTTCCTCTGCAAAGTGTCAAAAAGAGTATATCAAATAATTCTGAAGGCAATAATAATAATAATAATAATAATAATAATAATAATAATAATAATAATAATAATAATTCTGAAGGCAAAAAAATCAAATAATTCCTCTTATTCTATATATTGATATAAATTAGTTATGGGATTTATTTTGATTCTAAATAGAAAATTTCAGTTAACTTTGTTTCCCCAACCTATACTTTTTTTTTTTCAAATTATCCTTATTGAATGTACATAATATTAAAGAGTTTCCATCAAAATGATTTCAATGTAGTTGATTATTAAAGAGGGATTTTAGAAAAATAAACATACTTTTTTATAAATAATTAACTTAATGAATTTTCTTAATTTATGTTTAAAAAATGATTTGCTTAAAGAGGGAAATCTAAAACCCGGCAACGAAGACAACCTGTCCCATCCAATCATGCATTTTTATCAAGAATCAATCACCTCACAAGCATTGAAAATTAATGAAATTTTGTTAATTTTATCAAAAAATCAAATTTGAAACTTCCTCCAAATAAAGTCTCATCCACGGAAGGTCGAAAAATGAACACACCTTTTAACATTTTGAGTGAGAAAATATCAATAATTAATTCAGAAAAAAATTATGCATAGGAATCTTTTTTTGGGAGAATCACTCCTAGGTCCCAAACAAGAAACATATTATAAAAAATGTCCCTATTTACAACTCTTCTGCAAGTATTAACAACTTATTGTGTGTGTTTTACAACTTTGAAGGACCTTTCTGATAATATGTTCTTTATTTGAGACCTAAGAATAATTCTCCCATCTTTTTTTACCAGTATTTTGTATAAGAATCAAACAATGATAATTCTAGGGGAGAATAATCTCTCCTAGCGAGAGATGTCTAGAGCTATCCAATTGTAAGTAAAAGTGTGCTAAAATAGTAAATATTTAATTTAATATAATGAATTAAAATCAAGAAGTTTTTGCTAGAGATCAGGATAAATAATCAACCACAGCTCAATTTAGCCTTTAAATTACAATTTAGTTTCTTCAGTTTATTGAATTAAGAAATTACAAGAATTGAGTCGTTTTGAATGAAAGTTTAAATAATTAAAAGAGCAAAAAGTTAGATTTTACAATATTAGTGCTTGTCAAATGTCAAGTTTGGCTTTTGAAAGACCCAAACTGCAGTTTATCCCCCCAAAAAGTAATTAGTTGAAGGAAAATTAAAAATATTTGGATAATTAAGCCACATAATAAAAGAGTTTTTGGCTTCAAAATTGGTTGAAACAGTTTTTTACTAATTTCTGTCTTCTATTCACATTTAAAACGTGTGAAACTAATTTTTCAATAATATGTCATTCAACAAGATCATGTCAAACTAATTTTTATATAAAAGTAGGGTTAAGATATAATTTTACTCTTGAAATAACTACTTAGAGGCACTGAGTGCCTAAAAATTTTTTTAAAAGCAATCTTGTCATAAAAGTATCCAAACATAACAATTTTACCCCTTGTTATTAAAAATGTTAACTATCAATATCAAATTTTTAATGGTTAGTTTAGTGTATTTATTTGCCTCATTTTTAATATTTTAAGATCAAAATTGCTCCTTAAAAAATTTTTAAATACTTAAAACTCTTAAGTGATTTACTTTCAGAATAAAAATGCATCTTAAACTTATAAAAATAAATATAAATATAAATCATATTACTTCCATCGACTTTTACTCTAGGTTCTGTAACCCAAATCGGACCGGCCCAAAAACTGGTGAATTGGCCGATGGACCAGTCCGGGTTACAATTTTAAAAAAATTTAATTTTTCCTTTAGAATTTCATACTATAAGCCTAAAATCTTCAATTTCTCACCGGTTTGGTCCCGGTTTAGCTCCGGTTTAGCCCCGGTCTGACCCACTAACCCTTAACCCAATACCTCGACCTGTTAAATACCCTATCTAAATTTTAATACATCACTTTTACTCTAATTTCAATCTAGATAAAAGTCTTTTTTTTTTATCCGCTACTTCAAACAAACCAACAAGACATTGGTTGATGAGGCTGAGGTAGGGCAGAAGCTAACTAGGTGACAAGAAATCACAAGTGGAAAAGAAAGAAAAGGGGTGGAGACATGGGAGTCACAAATTCCGTGAGATGCTCAAAATTATTGCAATGAGAGAAAGAAGAAATGGGACCTCTCTCTCTCGCTCTCTCCATCACCATTATTGCCTCTCACTCATCAATATCATCCTCCTCGATGTGATGTTTTTTTAACCATATTCATTCTTCCCCTTCTATTTTCTACGCACACATGGATGTATTTATTCGATTTCATATGTACACATTTACAACAGCCCAGAATTTTTGGTTCAGGTGACAATCACACCCTTTCAAATGTATGGGAAAGGTTGTCAGTTTGATTCCCAGGCCAGTATGTGATGTGCGTGTCTTTTTTCTTTGTAGAGAAGGGTGGTATTAGTGAGAAAGTGCCAAAAGCCAAAATGGTTAATGAATCGGTTGGATCAGTGGTTCAAATTAAGGGTTAACTAAGAGTAATGCTAGTCATGATTGAAATAATGTATTTAATTAAAACATACTAAAATATTCATGTAAATATATAACTTGAAAAGGAAATAATTTTTATATATAAAAGGCATTGATCCATAAGTAAATAGAATATTTAGATACAAACCATGCATGATTTAACAAAATAAAGTTAGTACAGCACAAATGTAGCGGATTGTCTTTTTTCAATTTAAAACCCAGAACAAGGCCATTTTAAAATGGAAGAATTGTGAAAAAAGACCTCATTGGTAAATTAATTGCTAAATGGGGCCTGAGAAGATCGCCTGCATACAGGGGAAGATCTTCTGCATACAGGAGAAGATGTTTTGCACACATATAAGGAAGAATATTGCATACAGGAAAGATCGTCTGCACATAGAAGAAGATATTCTACATACTTAGAAGATCATTTGCATACTGAGGTTCCATTTGACAATTAAATTCCCACTGAGATATTTTTTCACAATTCTTCCTTTTAAAATTAGAAAGACATTAAAATTAATCCAACCTTGTTAACTTGTCCAAAATTCTTATCTGACTGAGGGGCCTGATCCACTGGGTTATATATGTAGATATATATGGTCCGCATGTCCTCTTCCTTTCTTTCTTTGTTTTTTTGGCCAACATGTCCTCTTTCATTCTATTTAATTATATTTATGTCATATGTATTTTTATATTTTATTTCGTGGCTAGTGAATATATATATTTGTTGTGGTCAAAGTCGATTGGTACGTACACCCGTGGGATGGTTACCTCTATTTATTGAATCCAACTTTCGTGCATTCATGTCTATATTACGTATTCCTTTCATTTAATATGTGTTTGGATTAATTTTTAAGAATAGTTTTTATGATTTATAAGGTAATTATGTGAGAGGAGTTTTATGTCAGGTTACGCAAACCTAGATTTAATTACCAAACACTTACTTACTCTGACAACTTGATTCCCTTTACAGAATGAGGTTAAGTTGAAGTATAGGATTAATTCAAACTAATTGCTAGCTACTGCTCTAGCTACTTTAGTAATCACCCATCATTCAAGTGTTTTGTTTTCACGCGACAATTTTAAAGAAAAACAATGACATGAAATACTTATAAATCATGAGTAAATTACTATTATTATTAAGAAAAAATCACTATGAGATATCGAAGAAAGAATGAGTTTAATCATAAAAAAAAAAAAAAAATCTCAATGAGTGAGAAGCTTGGACATGTCATTTCTTATATAAAATTTGTTATTATATATTGCTCGCTTATTATGATTTTTTTTTTATAATTGCTTTCATTCCTGACACCCAACAGTGATTCTCTCTATTTATCATGGCTGATTATATAAAGGTTACGTTCTAAGAGACATTTTAATATACTACTCTCTTAGGCTCATAATATAAGAAGATTTCTAGAAAATAAAAATTTTGGTTTGAAATATAAAAGGTAAATAAGGTAATTAATGATTATTTTTCACTTTTACCCTTTGCAGGATAGAAAAGAAGGTGACAGATAGAAGATGTATAGTTGAAAATGAGAAAATCACATTTTTTTAATAAAAATAAAATAGGCTATCAATTTAAAATACATTAAATGACTTGATTAATATTTGTTAGTTTGTGTCAATTAACTAAGAGAAAATTGTAGTGAGATCTCAAGGACAATAAACAATTATAAAAAAGTCCCTAGCAAAGTATCCTATAAAAAAGGTTCTTAAGGACTGTATTGTTATTAATTTTGGATGTGAAGTTACTAGATTGTCCTTACTAATTGAAGACACATTGTCAGGTATTGACAACTTTGTTATCCTATTTTGATAACTACATCTATATATTTTCACAAGTTATAAAATCACAAGTTAATATGTCTATTTTCATATGTTTCTGTGTCAATTTGACGAGTTCTTCTACTTAATTTGACAACTACATCGGTCTATTTGAGTTGTTAGATATTGACAAAGTTGTCAATACTCCACGGTGTATTTTCAATTAGTAAAGATAATCAGGTAAGTTCATATTTAAAATTAATCACAATACAGTACCTAAAGATCTTTTTAATAGAGAAATTTGCTGTGAGATTTTTTTATAATTTTTTATAACCTCAAGACTTACATGATTTTTCCATTAATTAATAACATTTTTTAACAGTGTTAGCAGCTAGGGGGAGAGAGGGAGAGAACACGTGAGAAATGAGTGAAGGGGAGAGGGAGTGGGAGGTGACGGTGAGTGGGGCCCAGGGTTGAAAGGCGTCGCGTCAAAAAGAGGGAAACTAAACAAATCAAATCTCCCCAAATATTTTTGTGTGGGCTCCACAAATCTATCACCCCCAACACCCAAACCTTTTCCCCCTTTTCTTTCTCATATTTCATTCTCTCCTTCAAAAAGTGCACTCTTTCTCTCTCCTCATCCTCCGCTTCTCTTTCCCCCTCCTTCTTCCCTCTTTTTACATTTTTGCCATTCTTCCTTGTTCACGTTCATTTGTTTGGTTCGAGGGGAAGGTCCTCGTTGGCTCATTCTCATTCAGTTTGCATTTTTTAGTGCGAAGGAAACTAAAATTTTGATTCTTATTTTTTTTCTTTTATTTTTAATTTTTATTATAAAAATTCCCCCTCTAACAAATCAAATAAGATAACATACCCCTCTTATCACCTCCCATTACCTCCTCTTAAACAAAACACATAACCCTTTAACCACACCCATTCTCTAATCTTTCATTGTTTTTTTTAAGGTTCTGAAATCTAGACCAGCTATTGAACCAGTTGAGGTACTGAGTTAATGGTTATTTGATTAGATAGGAGTTAATCCAGGGGCAAATCGGTAAAAAATTGAAGATTTCAAGATTGTTAATATAAAATTCTAAATCAAATTAAAAAAATCAATTTTTAGAAGAAAAAAATAGTGAACCACATTGATACCCGGACCGGATCTGTTTACATATAGGTGCACCTATTTTTAGGTTGAACCGGCCAATCTAATCCAAATTTGAAAACCCTGATTTTTTTCAATACTTATTTATGCTAGCCCAATATGATATTGCGCATATTTGAATTAGTGTAAAAACTGTTTGTCTAATATAATTTATAATATATAAAATAAGTATATAAACAGACCCACTATCTCCCTCAAATACTCTCATGAGTTAGAGGCCTCGTGCACTTAACATAGGAGACTATAAACAGCAACAAAGGTGTGAGCCTGCGACCAATGTATGACTTACGGGGAATTATTCATGTTATCCATAAATCAAAGATAAAATGTGGAAAAATGATAAAAAAAAATCATTTAAATTAAAAAATCTCAAAATATCTACTAAATTAGTAAAAGAATAAATATGTGATCCGGTAGAAATCTAAGATTTTAAAATTTGGGTTTTGACACCTTAAATATAAGCAATAATAACTTAAGAATAGCAATAGTGACTTGAGTATATACAGTAATAACTTTAGGAACTCAAGTTATCAATATCCTAAACTGCTAATTTTTATACTCAAATTGTTAATGCTCAAACTTCACAATCTCATATTTCTACTAGATCTTTTATTTGTCATTTTCCTAATTTAATATATATTTTGGAGTCTCTTTGTTTCAAATAATGTTTTTTTTTTGGTCGTTTTCCCATACAACTACACATTCATGTAAACAAATTTAATTGTGTTACATATAAATATAACCCACAAAAACATTCTCCCTCCAATCTATAAATAGGACTAAAAGATTATATTAGAATTTGAAAATATGAAATGAACTCATCTTTAATTTTGACCAAAAGAACCAATATTTAGTAAACTTTGTAAAACTACTATGCACACTACTGATTATATTTATAAGTTGAAATTATCTAATTATCATAAATTAAGAAAAATTAGTTAACTCAATAAATATGAACTAAATTGATAAAATTTTTCAATTTTATCTACATTTATTAAGGGTTAATTTTCACCTCTTTCTTCTCCTTTCTCCCTTTAATAAGGACATAACTGTAACTATCACACTCTCATCTTATTTTCACCTATGTCAGAGTATCTGTGGAAAATGAAACGTAGTTCAATGGGCAACACAAGAATAGGATAGATATACTGATATTATGTGCACGATTATGGAAATTCCCTATAGGGGTTTGTACTTGATAATTGCAATTATCGTAACCTCACAGCGCTACGTGAGTGTATAAATCCATCCCAGTGAAAATGGAAACATCCTCCCGTCTTTGTTCCACCACTGCAATCCCTTCGTACTGTCATCTCCTTTGTTCTTAGCATACGTTCTGTCTTTTCCTGTCTACATTGTTGTTAGGGGAGGGTGAGATTTTGGGGAATCTCAATAGTAAAACAATACCAATATGCATGCAAGATAAGTGCTTAATGCATGACGTGCTTGCATTACATAACTCATACTCACACAATGACATATCAGCGTGCTCAATATTTCAAACAACATACATATGGCCATAGTATACACAGGAACAGAGCTTCAATTATCCATATATGTTTCACATAATCAAGCAAAGCAATAACATGCATCAATACACTAGCACAAATATCAAATACATACATGAGAGGTAAGTTCCCTACCTTAATCGCCCCCTGCTCCTCGAATAACATGCCTCGATTTGAGTGCCAATCCCTCGGGCTCTCTACTCGGTCCTAGAACGTCAATCGTACAGTTCAAACACTTCCATAATGTTTTTGGTGGTTATATTAGTCTATGATAAAAATTTATCAAAATGCCCCCGAGAACCTTTCCCAGCCTCGTCGTACCCGGCCTGATGGCACGTTTTCCCAAAATTTTAACTAGGGCTATTATGACGTATTTTCGCCCAAGGAATCCATTTCTGGGCTTGGAATCACCAAAATCAGTGTCAAATTTTGAAAATACCATTGTCGGCCCCAATTTAGGGATTTTATGGGCGTTTTCGTAATTATACTTTTTTGGCCTTTCCCAAAAAAGTGACCAAGTGTAACACCACCTATTTTTGTCCACTGAATGTAATGGAACCATCTATTTCATGAAAATCCAGCTCCTACCCCCCTGAAACAGTGCTGGCCGAAATATTCAAAAAATTGCAAAAATGTAGTTTTATGTTTTAGCTTCCAAAACTTGTACTTTTCCACTTCTAATCATTTATTAACTTATTTAGACACTTCTTAATCATGATTCAAAGAAATTCGGGCAACATAACCCCTTAGGGTTATAGCTTTCCCAATTTTTCAACTCAACCAATAAACTTGAAAAGTCAAGAAACATCAATAACAACAACACCACAACCATAAGAGAGCAAGTTTATGAAATTACCCTCTTGCTTCCAATCTTGGCACCTTAACTCCTTCTCTTCCTTGGAGACTTGACTTGCTAAACAAAAGTGTTTATGAAGAAGAGAACCTTAGATGAAGTGTTACACAAGAATAAGTAACAATCACTAAATCAACACTTACTTACCTTAATCTTCTTCCTCCCACTCTCTAAATCTTCAAAGAACTCTCAAGTTCTCTCTCTCTCTCTCTCTCTCTTCTTCTTGGTGTTGGCCGAAATGTTGCATGAAAAAGGAAGGATAATGTGTTTTATTAATTTGCTCTTCTTTCCTCCTAATCTTTGATCTCATCACGGGTTGAGATGGCAACACTTGTCTTGCACCATACCTCTACGCCTCTACCCATACTTTCACCCATGCCTCTTCACTTTATGCCATGCTTCCTCATAATTTGACTTACTTGCTCCCTTACCATCACCCTACCATGATCATCATGTTCATACTTCATGTCATACCCACCTTACCATTGTCATCATTATTCTTTTCTTGTAGCATTTTGGACATGTGCTCATGAAATTAATTTATTCCCCTTAATTTTACAATTCTTGATTTATTCCACCAAGAATAATTCAATTATATATTTTCCTTTATTTTCCTTGATTAATTGAAACTAACTCCAATTAATTGGAAAATAATTAATCTTGGGCTAAATTGACAAAATTATGATTTTGTTATCACCTTTGTAATTTAATTTCTTTCATGAATTAATTTGTCCATTTTCTTATGAATATGAATATTTCAAAATTCACAAGATCTAAATTCATGAATATTCACCATTTTATTGAATTTCTCAATTAATTATAATATATTTTTTGTGAATATAAAATTTGAGGTATTACATAAACATTCTTATTTATTACTTTAATAGCGAACTTATTATAATAAAGACTAGTTTTTTTTCCAAACCGATCTTATAAATAGGAACAAAATGGTGTCATTAAATTTAGATTTAATGGCTGACCAGATGTTGACGTATAATGTTTAGATTCAACTCCACTATGAGTTAAATATGAAATATGAACACCAATTAATGATTTTGAATATATTAAATGTGTGTTTGGTATTGCTTATTGGGGATCAATAAGTACTTATTACGTAAGTCGAGATAAAACTCCTCACATACTTACCTCGTATACCGTGAATCATAAATTATAAACACTTATTATCTAAAAATAAACTATCCCAAACGAACACATATTAATAACGTGAAAAGCCTTTTCTTTTAAAATGCGGGGTCAAAATACAATTTTCCTATCATTAAAACAAAAGGAAAAATGTAGATAAATCATTCATTGACCAATAGAGTATAAAAGTCCCTCTCTCTCCCTACGTAAGACCTAAGAGGAGTTATAGTAGATATATACATGTTGTTTAGTTTCTGGTTGTTGTCCCCTCACCATAAGTGAGAAGAGGAGAAGTACAATGTTGTCGTTCTCGTCGACATATATTTCTGTGTCTCTCACTCTCATGTCACTCCTTGAACATCCTCACCATATATATATATATAATATGTTTAATTTTATAGCTGCAAGCTGATCTCCCAATTAATTACGGCTTTGTCTCATGTCCTGACTTTCTTTTATAATATTAAATTAGATTCCAAGCACTTTCATCAACCTCTTCTCATATATTTATTTCGAAAAGCACAAAATTACTTAACATAAGTTAATCAAACCAAGCACTTCACAATCCTGAAACCTCTGCGTGAAGTGTTGTTCACATGAAAATCTGATTAGTTTAGATTTAATTTTATCTTGTTTTTTTATATATTTTTATTTATTAATTTTGATAAATGCATAATTTAAATAAATGCAACGCTCTAGATATTTTGAGTAAAAAATTATTATTTTTTTTAAATCAGTAAAAAGATTTACATGTTAGTATATTTTAAATTTTTTTAAAAAAATGTTTTATATTTAAAATGAAATTGATAAACTCATTTTTATTCAGTACATATATATATATATATATATATATATCTTTGTTTTGATAGAACTCGTCGACTACTCTTAATTAGTTCTGTTTTCTAATCAACAGTCCCAAACTGTCATTTTCTTCCGAAATTAATACGTAAGAATATAATGTGTTGGGTTAGGTCCCTTTTATTTGCCAGAAAATAATGGAGACCACTTCACTTTTATTACACTGCCATCTTGCCACCAGCTAACAAGAAAAAATGACATATTTTATTAATTTAAATATATAAAAGGGGGAATGACATAAAAGTAGCGTTGAAATAAGAAATTGAAATAGTCTCTGAAAATGGCCTGATTCCAGAGATCCGGTTACGGTCCTCTTCCTTCCCATCCACTTACGGTCCTCTTCTCAATCTGAACCGTTGGATTAAGATCCCAACGGTCCAGATTTTTTTAAATATAAAAATATAATATTAATAATATTTTTATAATATATTAAAGCTGGATCGTTAAGATCTTAATCCAACGGTCCAGATTGAGAAGAGGACCGTATGTGGATGAGAAAGAAGAGGACTGAATGACAACTCATACTATCCTATCCAAAAAAACTCAGCTTGAAAATTTCAACGTGATCGATAACAACTTGGAGCCAGACGATAACTTTACTATTATGGATAACAACTTTGTTTACATGTGATAAAAAGTAAGTACATGCTTGTAAATCCCAACTACTATACAAAAAATTTAGCCTAGGAATTTTAATTCAAGAAGGATCTTTCCAATAACCTTAAAGCGTGTTTAGAGGCAGCGTATTGCTTAAATCAAAACATGTTTAATTAGTTAAACGTGGCCTTAAAAATAAGCACATATTAGAGTCATATCACTTAAAAAACGATATAACATATTGAAAAAAATAGAAGACAACATCATGCCCTCTGCCCATCATCCCCAAATTTTGGGTGAGGGAACCCTTTTTTTTCATTTTTTATATTTATTATTATTATTATTTATTTAGATTAAATTGTATGTTGCACCATGAAATAATTTTGTCATTCGGTATCTCAAATTAATTAATTTATAGTATATTCGGGAACCAAAAATATTTTTCTTGTACCACCCAGTATTCTAAAATATCTTTCCAGTAACACCCAATATTCTGAAATATTTTTTCAGTATGTATCTAAATGCACTAAAAATTAATTAAATTCAGAAAAAAAAATAAAAAATACTACCATTGATACACTAAAAATTGATTAATTTAATATATTGAGTGTTATTAAAAAATACTTCAGGCCATTAAATACAGCTTAACTCAAACAAGTAAAAAAATCAATGAAAAACCTTTTTTTTTTTTTTAAAAAAAACCTTAGTTTGGGGATATGCATGGAATGTGGATATTTATGAATGAGGGGAAGTTGATTGCTGTGACCACAGTAAATAATATTAAATTAAGAAGGGTCCACCAGTTGTTGAGTTTGAATATAGACGCAATTGATATTTTAAAGTGATATTAATCAATAATATTATATAGTATTATTGGTCCAAATATACACAGAATTAGGTCGTGTAATGAAACTCAAATGGACCTACCCGCAATATTATTAGCCCCGCGTTATAAATATATGATCTTTCATTTTCCACGAGACTTTTTCGAAATGCTTCTACAACAATCTCTCTCCCTCCCTCCCTCTCTCTGCATTGGATAAGTTTCTTAGTTGATGATGTGATATCTGAAGAATGAAAGAGAGAGAGAGAGAGAGTGACAGAGACTCATGAGAGTGATTTGGAGACTTCACTTTTAATGAGGGCACCTGATATTATTGTGTATAATACACATCTCACAGTATATATATAATCTTTTTAATTTAAAGATACATACGTCAACAGCTTGGGTTTACTCATGAGATTATGTGCTGGTTTAGAATAATTTATTTTTAGATAATAAATATTTATAAAATATGATCTACAGTATATGAGATAAATATGTAAGAAGGGTTTTATTTCAGTTTACGTAATAAAGACTTATTTTTTAAAAAAATGTTGAACCAAATAAGCCTTATATTGGATCCAATATCTTATTGGTTAAGAATTTCTGTCATTAGATTATAAGGCCATAGACACACACGCTTTATGATGTCTACTTATAAGGTAAAATTACTCATTTAATTTCTTCGTAGTCGGCAAGATGTGATTGTCAATATCCTTGAATATATAATTAGCGTTGGCAATATATATATATATATATATATATATATAATTTGCAAAAAATTATTAAATTTACAAGAAATTGTAACTTTTCAATGAGTCTATTAGAATTAATGTCCTCAATAAACTACCCTAATAAAACTAAAAACATATTAATTGTTTGTTTGTATCTACTTATTTTAAATTATTTTGTGATGTATGAGATAAATGCATGAAATATTGAGAGAATAAAAAAAAATAGTATAAATAAATCATGGTTGTGATTTGAAAAAAAAAAATAGTATAAACACTACTTGTTTGCCCTATATTGAAGATTAAGTGGGTATTTAGATTAGTTTATTTTAAATGATTTTACTATGTAAGAAGGTATATGGGTGATATTTGTCTCTTATAAACCTGGAAAAAAACTTTTTTGTAACACCCCTTGAATTTTTTTTTTCCTATAATTAAAGCTGAAGACAGTGTATATATTTCAAGGTATTAAAACCCGGACCGGGTAGTGAACCGGTCGGGGTACTGGGTTAAGGGTCAGTGGGTCAAACCGGGACCAAACCGGAGCTAAACCGGGACCAAACCGGTGAGAAATTGAAAATTTTAGACTTATAGTATGAAATTCTAAAGGAAAAAGTAAAAAAAAAAAATTTTTTTTTTTTAAAAAAAGGAAACCGGACCGGGAACCGGACCGGCCAACCAGCCGGTTCGCCGGTTACCGGGCCGGACCGGCCGGTCCGGTCCGGTTTTCAGAACCCTGATATATTTATACACGGACATACACACACGTGTGCGCTTCATTTCATTCGTTCTTACGTTCGAATTGATATGATGCTACCTGATTTTCAGACATCGCCATTTGATTTACCTTAAACACAAAGTACACAACTCTTAAAATTTAAATCAATGTTTATCCTTTTCTTACTTTTCAGTTTGATTTAACTTCACTCAATTATTATCTCCCCATGTTATGTGAAACATTGGCGTCTCCAACAAACATAACGATCAAATCTGCGGTTACAACGTTAGGGTTTGCTGGGTTGAATTTATTTGAGTTTATAATTCTCATGCAGCCTGAACTTTTTTCGAAAAAAAGTAAATATAATTGCTAATATTAAAAATAAACATTCCCTTGAACTTTTTTTTTTGTTTTGTAATTTTAAGGTTAAATTTAAAAATATACAATAAATACAGGAAAAGTAAAACTCACTTAAATTCTACCCCATAAATTATTTTCCTTGATGTAAAGAAGGTTGATATATATCCAATTAGTTGACTCACAACATACATACATACAATGAATTTTAAACATTTAAATGATTAAACTATATTACTATTTATAATTAAAAATTAAATATAGTAAATTGGTATTTTAAGGAAAATAAAAATTGATAAGTGCTTATGTGTGGATGTGTTACAGCTATGTTTGGAACAGTTTTTTTTTCGGAAAATAAGTGCTTATTACGTAAGTCAGGATAAAACTCCTCTCACATATTTACTTCGTATACCGTAAATCACGATTTATAAACACTTATAAATAAAAAATAAACTATCCAAAATAAACACTACATCCATCATAAAAACTAGAATGGAATTGATCAATGAATACACAACTATAATGAATTAATAACTCTAGATTCTATTCTAATAAAACAATGAGCAAGAAGTACTCTTCCAAGTTCCATAGTATAATACTATGTTGTGTTATATGTAAGGAACCGAGATACTTGATTTAACCTTAAATTTAAATAATAACTTTAGCATCTATACCGCTTCCCCAGATTTAATGCCTAAATTCTGTAACATATATATTAATAAGATAAATCTAGTTGAATTATAATATATGTATCGCTGGATAGGTAGGTGGGTAGAGTAGCTAAGCACGTTAAGGCTTTTTGACTCTTGGCACCAAAATTGCCTTTTTAGACACACCCCACCAAAAAGGAGAAATCATACTTTAATTTTTGTAACAAATTGTCATAACACAACTGGTTAAATTCGATTTTATGTTCTTCGTTAAAAAAATTCTGTGATGTTTTTATTTCTGGCCTTTTTTCTTTGTAATTTTTGCTGGTTTTTTTTTTTAAAAAGTTTTGGTGTGTTATAATTTATATGTACTTTATAGAAATTAGACATTAGCCCGGATGCATTATTTAAAGTATGATGAACAATGAATTATACTGTTTATAAATTTTAAATAATTCAGCTTATTATATATTTTACAAGTTATATTCAATAGTTTTTTCACAGATTGCTAAATGACATGGAATTATATATATTTTTATGTTCCAATTAAATAAAAAGCTGAACAATTATTTTCAATAAATAACAAGTTAAATTTCATAAATAACAAATAAATGACAGTAAACCTGAGGCATAACTTAATTTATATATTTTTGAATTATTTTCATGAATCACTGGGCATCGGGCAAAATATTATTAGTTGTCAAAATTCAAATCAGGGTAGTATATTTATTTTTCTCATGAACAGTTAAATTCCGACAAAAATGATAAAATATAGTAGAAGATAAACTTGCTTTCAAGAATATCGGCTAGTTATTTTACTTTTATTATTGGGAGAATTACACTTTGGTCCCATGGAAAAAAAAATGAAAAAATGGTTCCTATAGATTGCAAAATGAAAAAATGGTCCCATTAACAACTCCATGAGCCTGTATTGACAACTCGTTAACAACTCTATGAGCCTGTATTGACAACTCCATGGAACCATTTTTTCATTTTACAATCTATAGAGACAATTTCTTCATTTTTTCTCTTTCTTGGGATCTGAATGTAATTCTCTCTTTATTATTTATCTTCCTTAGGACCTGAATGTAATTCTCCCTTTATTATTTATGCATACCCATACTCTGCACCAGACCAATTTCGTTCTAGTCTAACATGGCCTAGGCTTCGATCTTTTTAATTTTTATAAGTAAACTATTGGGATATTAGTGGTTTGGTCCCCTGCAAACATTCTATTTGTGGCAAGTGGCATTATCTAAAGTCACTGTCATTAATTATCATAATCATTCTGATCAATGTCATTGGAAAGTTGAAAGCATGTTAATAATTAATATATCCAAACAGTGACTATTAGGGGGGAATTAATCATCACTTTATATAGCAAAGGCGAAAAAGAGAATGGCAATCAAAAGAGAAATACAAAAAATAAAAATATTAATAGATTTCAACATATCCGTGAATGTGTGTATAAGAATTAAGAATAAAACAACAACGAATAATGTCAATTTATTGTGATTTAGTTTCTTTTTTGACACTTTCATATTTCATGTCCAAAATCTGCTGATATATTGTGAATATATTATTTGAGACTTTACATATTAAAATTTTGGTGGGATCCACTGATTATAATATTACTACCATTTTCAACCATTTTGGTATACTTAAGATGTTAAAAATGATGTGGGAATAACATTGAACAACCATTATAACATCTCAAATTTTATATTCACAAAAAATAAAATGTAATTAATTGAGAAATTCAATAAAATGGTGAATATTCATGAAATTCGGATTTTATGAATTTTGAAATATTCATATTTATAAAGAAATGAACAAATTAATTCAAGAAAGGAATTAAATTATAAAGGTGATCGCAAAATTATAACTTTACCAATTTAGCTCAAAATTAATTATTTTCTAATTAATTGAAGTTAATTTCAATTAATCAAGGAAGATAATGGAAAATGTAAAATTGGAGTATTCTTGATGGAATAAATCAAGAATGGTGAAATTAAGGGGAATAAATTAATTTCATGAGCACATGTCCAAAATGCTACAAGAAAAGAATAGTGATAACAATGGTAAGGTGGGTATGACATGAAGTATGGACATAAAGATCATGATGGATGATGGTAAGGGAGCAAGTAAGTCAAATGATGAAGCAAGCATGGTATAAAGTGAAGAAGGCCTGGGTGAAAGTATAGGAAGAGGTATGGTGTAAGACAAATGCCAACATATCATCCCTTAATTAGATCAATGGCTAGGAGGAAAGAAGAGGAAATCAATAACATACATTCCCTTCTCTTCCATGCGTATATTCGGTCAAACCAAAGGAGGGAGGGAGAGAGAGAGAGAGTTGAGAAAACTTTGAATAGTCCTTGAGAACTTTAGAGAGAAGGAAGAAGAAATCTAAGGTAAGAAGTTATTTCTTGAGCTTTTCTTGTGAATTTTGTCATGATATCCCTTTCTAAACCTTGATTCTTCATGCATCCATGATCTTGAAGACATCATTCTTAGCTCAAGAAGAGAGAGATGATTCAAGATCTCAAGAGGTAACCTCACAAACCTTAGATCTAAACTAGTATGACGTTGTTGTTGAGGTTTGTGTTTGGTTTTGGTGATTTTTGTCAAGTTTGTAAATTTGGTAAGTCTTAATCCTAAGGGGTTATGTTGCCCAAATTTCTTTAAATCATGGTTAAGAAGTGTTTAAATAAGTTAATAAATGATTAGAAGTAGAAAAGTATAAGTTTTAGAAGCTAAAACACAAAACTATATTTTTCCATTTTCTTTGAATATTTTGTCCAACACTGTTTCAGGGGGTAGGAGCTGGATTTTCATGAAATAAATGGTTCTATTGGATTCAGTGGGCAAAAATAGGTGGGGTTACAGTTAGTCACTTTTTCGATAGGGGCTGAAAAAACATAATTATGAAAACGCCCTTAAAAACCCTAAATCGGGGTTGTCAAGAGTATTTTCGTAATTTGTGACAGTGAATTTGGTGATTTTGAGCCAGAAAATGGATTTCTTGAGTGAAAATACGTCAGAATAGCTCTAGTCAAAATTTTGGAAAAACGTGCCATCAGGTTGAGTACGACGGGGCCAGGCTGAGGTCCCAGGGGCATTTTGTTAAAATTTCATCATAGACTAATATAACCTAGTGATTTAAAAGCTGGACCAGATCAGACGGTCCAGCAGGTCAGACCGCCGCCTGTAATACCTTGAATTTTGGGATTGGAGGCTTGGGAATAAGCCTAAATTGAGTGGACTACTAAGCCCCGATTTAGTATATGACCCAAATATATTCTCTAATGTTCCTTATATCTTTAGGGAATTAGGGCATTAAAGAAAATAAAATGGTTAATTTTAAAGAAAGTAATTATGCTTACGGTGAAATCGCCTATGAGGCAGTGAGTTGGTCATATGATTTTGTATGACCAAATGATGAGCAAAAATTATGAAATTTTACAGAATGAAAGTAGACATCCTACGCTTTAATTTTATAGGTCATATGACTCAATTAGAGCTATATACAAAAAGATATGAATTTTTGAAGTTAGCCCAGAAAAACTGAAAATTTTCTGGAACAACATGCAAAAATTGAAATTCTAGGAATTTTGTGATTCCAGCTAGCAAAGGAGGGCATCTTCCTGATTTGTGAATCAGCCAGGAGAAATGGCAAGTACCTAAGGGTAGCTAGCGGTGCAATACTATAAGAGACGAGGGTAGTCACGAGGTACCCGTGGACGGAAGCAATAAAAGTTTATATCTACGTTTGGGCATAGGTATGTGAAAGTTAAGCGTGCTCAACTTAGGGAAATCCTAGGATGGGTGACCCTTGGAAGTGAGTTGATAGGGTCATGAAGACTTGAGACATAATGATTGCCTTAAGGTTTTCCCATGACTAATGATCATTTATGTTAAATGATTTAAAGTGTGTGACACTAGCTTAATGGTAGCAAGGTTTGCCACGACGCTCATCTTAACTCTTAGGGTGAGTGTTCGAATTCTGCGAAAGCCGAAAGAAAGGCATCAAAAGGGGGGAATGCCGATATCTTTGTGAGTCCATCCCTGACCCCGACGACTAGGTCGTCCAGTCAGAAAGAATAGGGATGTGACAATAAAAAAAAAAGCTAGTAAGGATATCCGATTGAGTCCAAGTACCCAATTACCCAGCTTACCCCGGGAGGGTGCGATGCTAGTGTAATTTGGTGCGACTGTGATAATAAAAAGAATATAATTCTTAGTTTTGGGATGTAACATGAGGATGTAGTTTTGCTCTTAATACATTTACTTAATCAATATATATAAGTTTTTTTATGATTATATTAGATTTTTTTCAATGCTCCCTTTTTATTATTCATATATTTGTGCTATTTATATCATAATATCTAGGGAAAATTCCAGAAAAAAACTTTAAAAATGTGAAATTCTAAATCAGGCATTTCCTAGAAAATAAGTTGAGAATTGCTTATCAAGTTTCGACATTTTTTAATCAACTCTTTGTAAGAAACCTGATTTAGAATTTTACTATTTTCAAGTTCTTTTTAAGGATACTCTATAATATCCATACAAAATATTAACATTATTTAATTAATAAGTAACGGTCCAACTGAACGGCCTAACCGAATTGACCGGTTGAATCATGACCCGTTAGTCTCTCCAGCGCAACTTCTGGTCTGGCTTTTAAAACATTGATATAATCACAAGAAACACTATGGAAGTGTCTAAACAGTACGTTTGAAATTTTAGGACCAAGTAGAGAGCCGAGGGATTGGCACACAAATCGAGGCACGTTACTCGAGGATCATGGAAGGGGATTAAAGTAGGGAACTTACCTCTCCTGCATATATTTGATATCCATGCTGGTGTATTGATACATGTTATCGCTTTACTTGATTATGTGAAACATACATGAATAATTGAAGCTTTGTTTCTGTTTATGCTATGATCATACGTATGTTGATTGAAACATTGAGCACGCAGATACGTCGTTATGTGAGCATGAGTTATGTAATGTAAGCACGTCATGCATTGAGCACCTATCTTGCATGCATATTGGTATTGCTTTTCTACTGAGATTCCCCAGAATCTCACTTTCCCCTACCAACAATTTAGACAGAAGATATGATGAGAATGATGAAGAGAACCGTACGAAAGGGATTGTAGTGGTGAAACGAAGACAAGAAGATATCTCTGTTTTACTAGGATGGGTTTAGACACCCAAGTAGCCCTGCGCGGTGACATGAATTGTAATTATTAAGTACGTACTCCTATGGGGAATTTCCGTAATCGTGCATATAATGTCAGTATATTTATGTTATTCCTGTGTTATCCATTAAACTGGATATCATTTTCCACAAATACTCTGAAATAGCTGAAAATAAGGTGAGGGTGTGACAACCGTCATATTCACCTAACTTAAATATATCTAAATTTGATGATGTTATGAAGAGTCTGCTCATTATAATTTCCTTAAATCTTATAATTTTTATGATATATATCTGTTTTGATATAAAGCATACATACTACTTGCTACTCCCTCCATTTCTTTCTATAAGTAAAAAAGTTGGAGCACAATTTTATTTTTATTAAAAACTGTGTTTTATTTTAATTATTATTTTTCACTCATGCCTTTATTTAAGACAGGAGATATATTTTCTTAAAAATCTCAAGTAAAGGGAGATATATTTAACGGTGTTATTGAAAAAAAAAAATTCATTTTCATATATTCAAAGTTTCTAATTAATTAAATTAACCTACTCTTTTCCCAAAGCAAAAGTGATTAATATTTATTTTTTATACTCCCGCCGATTATATATATAACATGCAATTGTTTTGGATTAGCGTGGTCTTATATTTTTTTAACACTCCCACGATTTCTTTTTTTTGGCCAAACACTCCCCCGATTTTTTATAAAAAAAAATTAATGTAGCCTTTGTTATAAGATACACACTTGACGAATATCAGCAACTTCAACCCACCTTTTCATTTTTTTCTCCCTTTAATTACAAGGTACTATAATACTACATTAATTATAGGAAAAAAGATAAATAAATACCACTTAAACTTCAAAATCCTAAATTAGTAATTTCCTAAAAACATGAGTTGTCAATTGTTATATTCTTTTTGTCAATTACAATATTTTTAGGGAGAATCCCTAAAAAGGAATATGAAAATAGGAAAGTGATATATGAGTTTTTTTACCAAAAGTTGATTAGAAAATGTGAAAACGTGATAAGGAATTTTCAACTTTTTTCTTGCGAAATGACTGATATGTCATTTCCCAATTTTCATATTCTTTTTCAAGGATTCTCCCTTATTTTTATCATCAGCAAAATCAATTTGAGGTTTTAAAGTTCAAGTGGTATGCTTTTTTTTTTTTTTTTTATCTTTTCCCCTTGATTATATCTTACCCATATCTTTTTTTTTTCCTATTCATTCTCTCTCATTTTATTTTCTCATGCAACCCAAGAAGTAAAAAGAAATGAAAGATAATTATTAGGGTACATTATTATAGATAACACTTTTAATGTCTTTTTTTTAGCCCTTTTAACGTCTAAAAACAGGAGAACGTCTATGCCCCATACGTAATAAAATAAGAATACAACGTTCGTTAAAAAAGGAGGCCATAAATGACTTTAGGCTCCCCTTTTTAAAAGGGAAGCAACCCCTTTTTTAAAAAAGGATGCCTAAAGGATTTTTTTTTTAAAAAAAAAATCATTTGTATTTTTCACTGCCCAACAATTAAAATCTACAAAAACAGGATCGAACAATTCTTCATATATCAAAATGTCCTTACAAATAGTAAGGGAACATCTAACACTAGCTAATTAAAGTATTGATTCCTACTAATACAATGTACAATAATTACCACAAAGTATCAAAAAGTTGTCTACACAACTACTAAATAATAAAAATAAAATTATCATTTATCATCAATTTATCACAAAATGCTATAAGGGAAACTCAAAATCCAAAAAAGATTAATATTGGTGAATGATGATAAATCAAAATACATATACAACGATGATAAATCTAAATGTCAGCACCAATAAAATGTATCTATAATAATCCCAGTTCAGTACTTAGTCCATAAAAAACCAAAATAATTAACCATACCTTTTGGCGACGGTGGAAGAGGGAGGAGGGAGGCCAATGGCGGGAGAGAGAGGGAGGAGGAACCAACAACATCAAAGATTGAGGAGGGATGATGGCGACGAGCTTCAACAGTGGAGAGGGAGAGAGGAGGAAGGCAGAGGATGGTGGTGGAGAGAAAGGAGGACGATCTTCAAGAGAGAGTGCTGGTAGTGAGAGGGAGTGATGGTGAAAGGCTGTCGTATTGAGCTTCAACAGAGCCACAATGGAAGGAGGAGCTTCAAGAGAGAGTAACGGTAGTGAGAGGGTGTGTGAGGGAGTGACGGTGGAAAAAGGAGCTTCAAGAGAGAATGAGAGTTCTCAGTAGAGAAAGCTAACTGACAGGGGTAAGCATGACTTTGGAGGGAACAATGTCAGTTTGACTAACGTGCATTACCTTTAAACGTCTCTAATAAAAAGGGACTCTATAAAAGCAGGGGCTCTTGGTGTCTCTTTTTTTGGGGGGACGCCTAAAAGCACACTTTAGGCGTCCCCCAAATTCAAATTCGAAGGCCTAAAGCTACCCAGTTCCCATCCAAAATTATAAAAATATTACCACTTTTATTTTTTAACAAACGGACGTCCTTTAGGATATAAGAGAATTTATATTATGTAGTAGTGGTAAACACGTGTGTGAACAATAAAATTACAACAATCAACCAATAAATTTGGTTGAGGAGAAAAGAAGTTGAACAAAAATTCTATAATGCACTCAAAGCCTTGAAGAAAAAAAAAACTGTTTAAACCAAAAGTGATCTGGGGATATCTTTAGTAACTCAAAGAAAAACTACCTAAAATCACGGATCAATGATAATTATTATATTTGACCCTTTCGCACTCCTGGTCCTCTCTCATGATGAGTCATGTGTTTCTCATTCTTCTGTACGTAATAAGCAATAAATTATGTGACTACTTTTCCTTCAATAATGATCAACTGCAAGTTTCAGAGGAGTGAAAACAACAAACAAAAACAGTAAAAAAAGAAAAGAAAAGAAAGAAATCCAAAAAATTACTTAACTCGATCTCATATTTATGAGGTCAAAAAGATCTTTTTGGGACAGTTCAAATGATTTTTTTTGCCTAGCTTGTCTTCGGTTGTTGTTGCTTCCAATCATGGAAGATGAGTCTGGTTTTGTTGGCACAAAAGCACAAGACAAATGGGTTGGCTAGTAACCATAAGTAGGGAAAGGATTTTTGGAGTTGAAAGTGATAGAGTCATCAAGCAGTGTGTGTGTGTGTAAAAGAGAGTATCTTTGAAGGCCCCAAATTAAAGTCTCTTCCAAAGAACATGGGACACATGCATGCATGAACTCATCTGCAACATTTGGACACTGATGTTTGAACAAATAAAAGCAAACGTATGAATTCATGCATTGCACCACACACACACACACGTTTGCACGAGGAGGAGTGTTCAAATTAAAGTTGTATTATTATTGAGATCAATATATATATATATATATATAGGGAAATCTGCTTCAATTCTAGCTATGTGCATGCTGATGAAGGCGACTCTTTTTCCTTCTGATTTTGTAAAAAGATTTACCCCTCCCCCTTGTACTCTTCCCAGTACAATGTCACAGCTTTCATCCAATTATAACAGTAATTAGACACGTTCCCATACTTACAATCTCAGCTGAAAGACCTTGACACTAAATAATGCTTAGTTGCAAGGTCGATATTTTCTCATGATCTATTGTCATGTAGTAGAGAGTATACTCTTTTCAATTCGGTTGCTATTTACATAAAAGTTGGAATTTTGAACACTTAAATCACTTTTTAAATGACAAGAATCCCCATCACTTATGGGGATTGGGCTCTAATATATACTATAAACACCCAATCAAATGACTCATGGAAAGAATTAGTGGTATGTGCTTTATAAAAACGTAAGGAGGAAGAACTTATTACTGCCTTCATTTTAAGGATATGTTTTTGCAAAATCTTACTCCCTTTATTCTTAATAATATAGGACATATTTGAAAAATTGATATTGGTACTAAATATAAATTAAACATATTTTTTATATTTATCAGTCTATTTATAATTTACCCATATTGACACTCTCTCAATAATAATTAATATGAAGAAAGAATAAGGAAATTAAAAAAAAACTAGATTATTTTAAAAATACATATCATATAAATTGGGACTTAACTCAGTATTAAGAACCGAATGGAGCATGTTTTGGTAAAAATCTGTGAGTATGGAACTGTTTGTTTTGTTAGTGAGATGTGAGGGATGAATTAATATGGTGATTATTGAGGATTTTTTTTTTTTTTTGTTTGAAGAGAAGAATGAAAAAAGAAAAAAAAAAGAAAAGGAAGTAGTAAGAAAATGAGTGGAGGAGGAAAGGACGCAGAGGAGGAAGAGAAGAAGGAGAGATGAAAATGCAAGTTGGTGTGACCCTCGGTCACTGTCAGGCAATAAAACGCGTGGGGGCAGAGGCTATTGCGTGTGTCGTTTAGCCATCGTACGACACTGATTGTGACCCCTTTCGAAAGTATTGTGTACTGTGCCCCCAGCCTCTGCCTCTCCTTTCATCCCTCCCTTCCTCTCTCCCCTTTTGTGGGCCCCACACACCCCGGGGCAAAATCCCACTATCACCGTTCACTTACTTAATGCTCGGATCAACAACAATTGGAATGCTTAAAAGCAACTTTTCAATTGTAATTTGCGGTATACGAGGTAAGTATGTGAGAGGAGCTATCTACATGAAAAACAAGTTATAACCAATCTAATAGTTAAAACAAACATGCCCTTACTTTTCCTCTAACTTGCCTAAGGGTATGCTTGGTTTAGTTTATTTGTCAAAAATAAATATATTTTTGGGCAATAAATCCAAATAAAAACATGTTGTGTTTTTATAGTGTTTGATTCAGCTTATTTTAATTATATCACGAGAAGAATAAACTACTTATTAAATAAGCTCCTATAACATGTTTCATTCATAAGAATATTAAGTTTAAAGTTGACTTGCTTGTAGTTTAGTTGTATGAAACTTTTTCTTTAATTAGAAGGTCATGATTTTGATTCGGCTTATAACTTCATGCTAATAATGCCTGTCGTTTCATTAAAAAAATGTTTCCTAAAGCATGCTTTAATTGAAGTGTTTTTTATCATGATTTATGATTTATAAGATGAGTATGTGAATTAATAAGAGATTTTTGTTTCAATTTGTATAAATATGCTTTTGATAAACATTAAACAGCTCTAAAGCCTAGATAAGTACTAAAATTTTAAAATTTCTCAACTTCATCCGCGTTGCAATTTCCCAAAGTAGTAGATCGTAAGAATAAATCAATAGTAAAATTATACATCTATATATATAATAAAATGAAATTAATTAGATTACTTATATTAAATACAAAAAATATTATCTCTGACTTACAAATAAGATTGATGAGTGCAATCTTAGTTTTTTTTTTAAATATAGAAATTTCGATTAAGAATGAAATTACAAATTAAAACACTGATAAAAAAAATTCAAGAAAAATCCATGAATTTCCAATGAAATAATGTAATCACTAAAAAGTCACATAACAAATGAGTAATAGTATGTAATGATAAGTTTCAGTACAGAAAATAACAATAGGTCCATACTGTTCATTTATTACTGAGATTTTTATTTGGTTATTGCATTCATTCCTTACTTATTCTTAAATTTTTTTTTAAATTCTCAATAGTGTAGAATGTGAGTTTTATGTTGCGCATGTTATTGCATGGGACGGGAGATACATTCAAGGGGCAGGAATAATTAGGAATCAAATGTTGATTATTTGGTTCATCCTATGAATAGTGACCTAAGAAAATGAGTAGAGTAGGGGTTAGTAAATGAAACAATTATTAGGCAGAGAATAGGTAGCTAGTTCAAAGTAGTGGCCACTGCGTGTGTGGGTGTTGCAGAGTTGCGTATGAGAGTGGCTCATGAAACAAACACCATATAAGAAAATCTTAGGATGAATATTTGTTCCTCGTCCACATGTCTCCCTCTCTCCCTCTGCTTACAAAATGGAATATGATTTGGCCCCAACACAATTCTTTTCTTCTCCAACACTCAGTTTTCTCTGTCTTCTGTTTCCATTTTTTCATGATAACTTTGTTACATATATGATATATTCTCTTTCGCCATGCATCGCCTAAAATTGGAACAACTACGTCGTATTCTTCTTGGCAAGTGGCAACAACCTAGCTTATACATGAGTTTTATACCACTTGACTAAAATGTGAAGTTTTGTGTTCTTTACGGTAGAGTTGAGTAAAAAAGAACATTCTTTTTTCAACACATGGTCAATAATATAGCTGGGAATACGGGCCAGCCTGCAACGCCCGCACCAACCTGCGGCCCTCGCGGTGCGGGCTGGCAAAATGCCAACCCTAACCCGCAGTGCCCGCAACCCACAGGCCCGCATTTTTTTTTTGAAAATAAAAATTCATATTTTTTAAAGAGGATTAAAAATATGAGACACATATAAATGAGTAATTAAATTTACCTTTCTATTATCAATCATTTCTTTTATAAAAATTTAAAAACATAATCTAAAATTTAAGAGATAAAGTTATCAAATTTGTTAAAGTTTATAAACAAAACAGAAACTCATCCTCAAGCAACCAAGATATAATAATTTTGTTTAAAGAAGAAGGGAATAAGCTAAGATTTTTTTACTTTGGATTGGGAGGTACCAAGATAAGAGTGGAAAACTCATAAGTTTTGTAAAATTATTATATGTAAATAAAAAATTTTACGGGCCACCCCGCGGGCTGGCCCGCATTAACCCGCGGGTTATGCGGTGCGGGCTTATGTGGCCCGCATTTTTGTGGGTTGGGACCGTCAAAACTCGCGGGCTCACGGGTTGAGCCCATATTATCGACTCTAGTCAATAATTTTAATTTAAATATCATGAATAAAAAAATTATAATGAGAAAATCTTAGGATGAATATTTGTTCCTCGTCCACATGTCTCCCTCTCTCCCTCTGCTTACAAAATGGAATATGATTTGGCCCCAATACCATTCTTTTCTTCTCCAACACTCAGTTTTCTCTGTCTTCTGTTTCCATTTTTTCATGATAACTTTGTTACATATATGATATATTCTCTTTCGCCATGCATCGCCTAAAATTGGAACAACTATGTCGTATTCTTCTTGGCAACAACCTAGCTTATACATGAGTTTTATACCACTTGACTAAAATGTGAAGTTTTGTGTTATTTACGGTAGAGTTGAGTAAAAAGGAACATTCTTTTTTCAACACATGGTCAATAATATAGCTGGGAATACGGGCCAGCCTGCAACGCCCGCACCAACCTGCGGCCCTCGCGGTGCGGGCTGGCAAAATGCCAACCCTAACCCGCAGTGCCCGCAACCCACAGGCCCGCATTTTTTTTTGAAAATAAAAATTCATATTTTTTAAAGAGGATTAAAAATATGAGACACATATAAATGAGTAATTAAATTTACCTTCCTATTATCAATCATTTCTTTTATAAAAATTTAAAAACATAATCTAAAATTTAAGAGATAAAGTTATCAAATTTGTTAAAGTTTATAAATAAAACATAAACTCATCCTCAAGCAACCAATATATAATAATTTTGTTTAAAGAATAAGGGAATAAGCTAAGATTTTTTTACTTTGGATTGGGAGGTACCAAGATAAGAGTGGAAAACTCATAAGTTTTGTAAAATTATTATATATAAATTAAAAATTTTGCGGGCCAGCCAACTCGCGGGTTATGCGGTGCGGGCTTGTGCGGCCCGCATTTTTACGGGTTGGGATTTTCCCAACCCTAACCCGTCAAAACCCGCGGGCTCACGGGTTGAGCCCATATTACCGACTATAGTCAATAATTTTAATTGAAATATCATGAATAAAAATATTATAATGAGAAAGTTTTATTTTTGAAGTACATAGTGAGAGAGTTATCCTCAATTGATGCCACACAGTTTTAAATATGGTCCTATCATGTTGAATACTCCCTTTGTAACTTCATATAAGATATATTTGGGGAGCTAATCTTTGTGTTAAATATATGTATATTTTTTCATGTTTATCAATCTTCTTTTAATTCATTTTTATTGATGCTCCCTCGATGATAACCAAGAAAGAGATGAAAAAAGATAATTGAGAAGATAACTAAGATGTTTTAAAAAATACATGTCATATTAATGAACTCACCTAACTTCCTTGATTTACTCAAATTATGTCAGTATGTCTTATATTAATGATCAAATGGAGTCCAAGTTAATTTTATAAAAAGTTTTGTCATTTAAGGTAAAATTGCTTTGTTTGCTTATTTTTTAGGGTCAATATACCATTATTGATACTTACATCTTGATGGAATTTTAATTTAGTCCACGCAGTACTAGATCGTGATTTTTAATCCATCTACTATGAAAAAAGTAAGAAATAGTGGATTAGTGACGGAATTGATTGATTTTGTCATTAAATAGGTTGTCACTAATTGATTAGTGATGGAGTTCCATTGCTAATTAATCTTTTTTTTTTTAAATGTATAGTTTTATAATGACACGTTTTAAGTCAAAAGACGCCCCTTAAATATAGAAATCAAAAGTTTTGGTTGTAGTTTTTATATTTTTTATAAGTTTGGTTCTTAAGCTTTTAACGAACTTTTTTTAGTTTTAGTCTATATAGTACTTAATTGTGTTAAACTTAAATAAATCCTTACAAAATTATACTCCCTCCGGTCCTAATTATAGGATAATATTTGAGAGTTGGTCTTGATCCTAATTATAGGACAAAGTTTTAATTTTTGTCAATTTCTTCCTGAAATACCCCATTGATACTTTCTCAATAATAATGAAACACAATAATAGTTATTTTTTAAAAAAATTAAAACAAAATGATCAATCCATATTTTTCTTAAAATAAAGATTAAAAAATTCAACTTTAGGGAGAGATTGCTCCATGATAATATTTTTGATGACATTTTGCACATTAGTATGCCACTTCACATTTTATTGCAGTTTCTTTTTCTTTTTTTCTTGTTTTTTTTCCAATATTTTATTGCAGTTTTTATTATGCTTCATTGCTGATCCTCAAATCTATACGTAACTAGGAATTCTATTCCATGACGCTAGTTTTGCGCATTGCCAGAGTTATATTTTTGTTCATTATGGGTGCATTGAACATTATTAAATAAGGGCATTTTAGGAAAATAAATAAAATTAACTAATTTAACTACTATTCTTAATTTCTTCAAAGTTAGGTAAATATGTCCTATAATTAGGACCGGAGGGAGAAATAAATAAAAATCACAAATTGAAAGTTGAAATAGTCTAGAGACCTCAAAACCAAAATTTGGTGTGTATGTAAAATCTAACAATAATATATTGTGATTTATTGATAATATTAATTGACCGAGGATGGAATGTGTTATTTTAGGGGATGTTATGATCAAATCCGTAAAATATACATTTAATAATCATTTAGTTAAAAACAGTTATATTAAAAAATAAGTGGTAAGTGCTAGCTTAAAAAGTTGCAAATATGATAGTTTAAGTTATAAATCAATTAGAGTGGCATCTAAAATTTTAAACACCTGATTTGTAATATAGTAATCCTATATTTATAATTACTTGAATTGGTATATCTGCAACTCTATATTTAGCAAATTTTTTATGATTTATGTTATAATTGTTATCATATTTTATGGATGATCATAATCTCCCAATATTTAAAGAGCTTAATTATGTCATAACTTTCATGAATAATTCTTTTTCATTTCTCTACTCCATTCATGAATCAAATCTAAGTTATCAAGTATATAATCATTGACTCATGTATCCCCATATACATTAATGAATCTTTTATTTAGGAAAGTACACATTACTACATTAGTATAGATACAGTGTAATTTTCTGGAGGTTTAATGTACCACAATAATATTAAGAACTTCCCTTAAGTATATTTTAAAAATACTGTTCTCCTTATATTTTATTATGAAGTTACTCTTCTTATCTCATGCGTTAGTCACTTGCAACATATTTCACAGGTATTAAAAAAATCTTAAACTTCATTAATTTTACCTTAAAATTCAACAACTTTTTAATTTTACATCTATTTAATATACAATATACTTTATGAAAATAAAATCAACATAATAAAAAATGAAACCCGTATAAAAAATTTAATGATATGATTTATAAATAGGATAAAAGTAAGCATTATCCTTCTTCCCCATAAATAGAACTAGAGAAGTTTGATGCATCCATATATATATATATATACATATTAATAGAAGAGTTAACATTATTATTGGTCCTTATAGTTTAATCAAATTTTGGCTCTGATATCTCTAGTTTCAAATCGTTGGTTTTGGTCCTTATTGTTTTAAAACGATTTGATCTAAATTTAAGCATAGAGACAAAAATTAAAACATGTTAAAAGTTTAAAGGCCAATTATTTAACTCTTATTACACTCTTATAAAAGTATAGGAAGTGAAACCAACTATTTAAAATTATATTGACGACAACTAAATAAGATTCATTTAGGGCTTGTTTGAGTTAGCGGTGGTAGGGGTACTTTTTTTTAATCATACTTTTATAAAAGTCAAATAAGATAAAATTCATATTGTAAATGTGATTTATGTTTGGATTGACGGTGACAAAAGTGACTTTTTTTCTAACCTTAAACTTTTAGATTATTATTTTAAAAATCAGTTTAGATGAAAAATGAGGATATTCCATTAAGGATTAATTTATGAAATTAGAAATGAGCCAATACCAATTTAGAAAAAGTTAGTAACTTTATTATTGGACCTGAAAATTGGTATTGAGCTAAAGATAAGTTAATTATGAAATCCAAGAAATTTAAGGACTTATAAATTAGATAAAGGGGAAAATTTAGAGTCTAGTATATATAACTAATAGAATAAAATACTCTAGTCACAACCACCCAAGCACTACAGAAGCAAGAATTTTTGGTTTCAGATCAGAAGGAGTTTTTTTCTGTTAAGACCATCTGTATATAAACCTTGTCAAACAATTCAAAATTTGTCTACCGAACTTTTATATCAGGAGGTGCTTTTTTTTTTTTTTGCTTCCAACGTGTTGCCAGACAGACACTTAAACTAATAATGGTATTAACTATTAAACTTTTGATATAATAAGTCATTTACAACTAGATAAATCATCATGCTTATCTGGTTTTATCTTTACGATGGTGATGATATTCAACCATTTTTCATTTGACAAGGAGTAAATTAGCGCGAGTCCAATCTTCTGGAAGCATTAAAAAGAATGGATTATAAAGGTAATGGATTAATGTTGATTGAGGGTAGCTTAGTAAAAAAACTGAATCTTGAGGCTGATTTAGAAGTCTCCTTATTGATTGTCTGAAATCGTGGGCACGAAAAGTAGTAATATATTTATATATATATATAAGAAATGCAAAATTTGCAAAACCTCCTAGAAAAAAAAAAACAAAAAAACTGACACTCGTAGTACACATTCTCTCTCTTCTTCTCCCTCTTAAAAAGACACTGAAAAATAATAGCGGTTGGGTTTCTGATTGATTGAAGGAGAGAGAAACGAACTCACTGTGATGGGAGCTTAGAGAGAGAGAGAGAGAGGGAGCGAGAGATTATGTGTTTTGAGTGAGTATGACAGAGGAGGCGTGAAGCAAAACACGCACACCACCACCACCATAGCCACTAGCTTCAATTCCCATTACATTTTTTTTTTCATTACTGCAAAAAAATGAGCCATAACACCCAGCCCAACGATGGACTTTTCACTCTCCAAGGTTGGATATAGCTACTATTGTTTCTTCTATTTCTTCTCCATGAAAAAATATCGCCATACCCACTTTTGTACCATTGATCAAGTGTGTGAGTGTTTGAGCTGATTTCTGGTCCATTTGGCCTTTATGCTTTTCTGGTTAGTTTTTTTTTTTTTTTTTTGGGTCATTGAGATCCGTTCTCTTCCGGGATTCATTCTTCTTTGAATGAGATCTATTGACTCCTGAAGTTTATTGAGTTGTCTTAGTTTGTGAGTGTGTTTCTGGGTTTGCGTGAAAGTTGTCTCCTCGTCTGTGAGATTGTTGCCAAATTTAGGATTGGAAAAACCAGGCAGCAGAGAACTCTCAGTCAGGGTCGAGAATCTGTAGCTTTGAGTTGGAAGATTTTGTTGTGTGTGAACCCTCTTTGAGTTGAGAGGATTGGTGTGGAACGAATGAGGCGTAAAGCAATTGTTGCTTTTTGTTGTGAGACTGGTTTTGGCTAATTCTGGGTTTGTGAGCATTCTCAGTCTAGTTAGCTCAAAACTCAGAATATAGGCGTTATTTAGGTTGAGAGAATTTTGTTTCTTATTCTACCTGAAGCTTGTATTTTGAATATTTGGTTGTGACTGTGAGCTGAATTGCCCAAAGTTCTTTAATCCACTAAAATGAGACTCTCTTCAGCTGGTTTAACTCCTCCACCTCAGGAAGGTATGTAAACACTTGCCTGCAACAGATTCTCCCTCCTTCATCACCACCTCTCTCTCTCTCTCTCTCTCTCTCTTCTCCATTTTTTTTTTCCTGCTTCTAATTATGACCATTGTGATTTTGGGGTGTTTTTGCTAGTTCTTGCAATTCAAGATCTTGGCTTTGCAATCTTTATGCTCAAATTTAACATCAATTTGTTCCCTGAGACACTTGAATGCTATAGTTATGGAATTTCATTTTCCTTACTTATGATATATAGGAATGAATTGTCCAGGAGAAAAGCGAGTTCTAGATTCTGAGCTTTGGCATGCTTGTGCTGGCCCTCTTGTTTCCCTTCCAGCTGTCGGAAGTCGCGTCGTCTACTTCCCCCAGGGTCACAGTGAACAGGTGAGTGAAAACATAACCTTGGATTTTGGCTTCTAACTGGAGACTGTTATTATTTACTCTGACTGGTTCTTGCCCCCAACCTTTGGTTTCTATGCATCTGCTAAAGATTAAGGAGGGATTGTAAAATTCTACGTCGGCGTGGGAAGGGGAATGAAAGACCTCCCTTTCTGTGTTTTAAAACTGTGAGGGTGACCGGAACCCTAAGCAGATAATACATCTGCATGTTAACATACAATTCCTTCCTCTTAAACATGTGCATGTCAATATTTTCTTTCTGAAGCATCTTTCTGTTCATTTGCTCTAACACAAGCTGCTTGGCTGCATATCCTTAATCTATTTGTTTTCTGCTTAGGTTGCTGCATCAACTAACAAGGAGGTGGATGTCCATATTCCAAACTACCCAAGCTTATCTCCCCAACTTATTTGTCAACTTCATAATGTGACTATGCATGTACGGCCTTTTAAAATTTGGTTCTGCTACTATTTCAAATTCCTTGTATGTTGAATTTACACTCTTTTTTTGGCTAATCAACGTTTTGTGTTTATTTATTTTTGATTCAGGCTGATGCAGAGACCGATGAAGTATACGCTCAGATGACCTTGCAACCTCTGAATCCTGTATGACACCTATGTAACTTAGTAGCGTGGTTCAACGGTTTGTGTAGAATTTGTTCTCTTCATCTTTTGACTATGACTATGTTTGCAGCAAGAACAAAAGGAGGCATACCTTCCAGCAGAGTTGGGCACTGCAAGTAAACAGCCAACAAACTACTTCTGCAAAACTTTGACTGCTAGTGACACAAGCACTCATGGGGGATTCTCTGTTCCTCGTCGTGCCGCTGAGAAAGTTTTTCCTCCATTGGTAAACCTCTTTAGTCGTAGATTGATCCTTTAAAAGAAAACACTTTTTAAGGCAAAAGCTTGTCATCTTCTAACTTTGAAAATTTAATGTGCAGGATTTCTCTCAGCAGCCTCCTGCCCAAGAGTTAATTGCACGGGACTTGCATGGTAACGAATGGAAATTCAGACATATCTTCCGGGGTAAGTTCTGTGGGTGTTTGTAAAATGTAAAATGGGAATTTCTTCTCAAATATAAGTTTCTATATTTAAGGACAAAGGTGAAAATGTGGTTTTAATATGCAACTTTGGCTTCTTTCTACAGGCCAGCCTAAACGACATCTACTTACAACAGGATGGAGTGTCTTTGTTAGTGCTAAAAGACTTGTTGCTGGCGATTCTGTGCTGTTTATTTGGTAAGTATTTTTGTTTTTGGTTCCCTTTTATTTTCATCAGTAGTCTAGAGTTCATGAGTCTTTTTTCTGAATCGAACGCATTTCAGTATTCTTCTTCCATTGTTTTTCTCTTTTTTTTCTTCTTGGGATCTGATTTGGAATATATCCTGAGGCACTTCTGGTTATTTATGAGTGAGAAATCATTTATGGGATTACTATCGGTTAGTCATCATGCTTAAAAGGGTGGTTTTGTCTCCTGTCTCTTATGTATTAGCTTTTGGCTTTTTGGGCGTGTTCGTGATGTATCAAGCATCATCAATTTAGCTGATACTTGCATGATACCACTGAGGTTAATGGAGTGATTAATTTTTTATTTTGTTCAACAGGAATGACAAGAATCAATTGCTTCTTGGTATTCGACGTGCAAATCGACCACAAACAGTGATGCCGTCGTCAGTGCTCTCAAGCGATAGCATGCACTTGGGGCTTCTTGCTGCTGCAGCACATGCAGCTGCAACAAACAGCCGTTTCACCATTTTCTACAACCCCCGGTACAGTTGGTTACTATTTTGTGAAACTTTGAAAAAAAGCCACGTGCTACATTCAATTGATAATTTATTTTTTCTTTTTTAAAACTCAGTGCTAGCCCAGCAGAATTTGTCATACCCCTAGCAAAGTTTGTTAAAGCTGTGTATCATACCCGAGTTTCAGTTGGCATGCGCTTCCGGATGTTGTTTGAAACAGAGGAATCAAGCGTCCGGCGGTAAGTTTGCATATAGTGTTCTTGTTCAATTTGTTAGTAAACTTGAGAAAATTGACTTGTAAGGCAAGAAGGTTGTCTTTTTCACACTTCTGCATGCCTTAGCTTAAGTTTAATTGACTGATTTAGAATCCTTTTGACTGGTTTTACCCCCGAATAAAGCCTTGGTGTGTCATCTTTAAAGTTGCGTATACATTTTTATCATTGACTGGATAAGTGACCTCAGTGATTGTGACACGAGCTTCTAAATATGTAATGTTTCTTCCTTGATAAGATACATGGGCACAATCACCGGCATTAGTGACCTGGATTCCGTGAAGTGGCCAAATTCACACTGGCGATCAGTTAAGGTCTGTAACTGAACACTGAAATTTTAATGCTTTGATATCATATAATTGTTTTTGAATGCTAGTCCAGATACTGGACTTCGACTACGTTGCTTGGTGAATGTTTTTTTTTTTAACTTAGTGAGGGAGATCTTAAAGGTGTTGGATTTGATTTGAATTGCAGGTTGGCTGGGATGAGTCCACAGCAGGAGATAGGCAACCTAGAGTTTCCTTGTGGGAAATTGAGCCGTTGACAACATTTCCGATGTATCCTTCCCAGTTCCCTCTCAGGCTTAAACGACCATGGCCTCCTGGACTGCCTTTCCACGGTATGCTTCTTGCTAATTTCAGTGATGAAAATCCACAAGCGGACTTGACTACTCAATCTGAGTGTCAACTTTAAAAAGATTATTAAATTGTCGAAACTTGATCTAAGCAGCCTTGGAAACTTAAGTTATCATTTTGTATGATATATTTGCAGGTATGAAAGATGATGATATGGGTATGAATTCTCCACTGTTTTTGGATAGAGGGCTTCAGTCTCTTAATTTTCCTGGAATTGGGGTTGCTTCTTGGATGCAACCAAGGTTTGATCCGTCCTTTCTGAATATGCAAACCGATGTGTACCAAGCCATGGCCGCTGCTGCACTTCAGGATATAAGGACTATAGATCCTTCAAAACAGCACGCGGCATCGCTGCTTCAATTTCAGCAACCACAGAACTTCCCCAACAGGAATGCTGCTTTAGTGCAGGCCCAGATGATGCAGCAGCAGTCTCAACCTCAACAAGCTTTTCAAAATCACCAAGAGAATATGCATCCACCTCAATCTGAGGCTCTAAGTCAGACTCATCTTCAGCATCGAAACTCTTTCGTTACTCAGCACCACCAGCAGCAGCCACAACAGCAACATCAACAGCAAAGTTTTTCTGATCAGCAGATTTCAAATTCTGTCTCTACAATGTCTCAGTTTGTTTCAGCACCTCAACCTCAGTCATCACCGGTGCAAGCTATTCCTTCGTTGTGCCATCAGCAAAGTTTTTCTGATTCAAATGGGAACAGTGTAGCTACTGCAATGGTTTCTCCGCTGCATAGTATTTTGTGTTCATTTCCCCAAGAAGAAACTTCCCACCTTCTCAATATTCCTAGGACAACCTCTTGGATACCCGTTCAGCCTTCTTCTACTACGGCTACTTGGCCTTCCAAGCGTGTTGCTGTGGACCCTCTTCTTTCTTCTGGTGCTTCTCAATGTGATCTGCCTCATATGGATCAGTTAGGGCAGCGCCCGAATACGTTGTCTCAAAATGCAGTTACTTTGCCACCCTTTCCTGGAAGGGAGTGTTCAATTGACCAAGAAAGCAGCACTGATCCACAAAACCATCTTTTATTCGGCGTTAATATAGATCCCTCTTCTCTTTTAGTGCAGAATGGGATGTCAAGCCTTAAGGGAGTTAGCAGCAATGTTGATTCTACAACCATACCTTTTCAATCTTCTAATTACCTGAATACTACAGGCTCTGAATCTACTTTGAATCCTGCGATGTCACAAACCATTGGTGATTCAGGATTCTTGCAGGCCCCAGATTCTTCCAATAAAACCTTTGTAAAGGTGATTTTTTCCCTGTCAAATTCATGGGTGATGTTTTCACTCACTCCCACACTTTTTTCAGAGTTAAGTTGACTGGTTAATTCCAACATTTTTTATTTGGTATGCTTTTCTCAGGTTTACAAGTCAGGGTCCTTAGGACGATCTTTGGATATCACTAAATTCAGCAGCTACTATGAGCTGCGCCGTGAACTTGCTCGTATGTTTGGCCTTGACGGCAAGTTGGAGGACCCTGTAAGATCAGGCTGGCAGCTTGTATTCGTCGACCAAGAGAACGACGTTCTTCTCCTTGGCGATGGCCCTTGGCCGTAAGTATCCATCTGCCCATATACCCTTTTAAACAAAACCTAGTCTAATTCAAACTCTCTGTTTGTGTTCCCTCTTTTGATGTTGCTCTATTCTTTATCTTGTTAATTACAGGGAATTTGTCAACAGTGTATGGTGTATCAAGATACTTTCCCCACAAGAAGTGCAACAAATGGGCAATAATGGCCTGGAGCTTCTGAATTCGGTTCCAACTCAGAGACTTTCCAACGGCACATGTGAAGACTTTGTGAGCCGACGGGACCCAAGAAGTTTAAGCTCTGGGATCACAACTGTGGGGTCTCTATACTACTAAACCATAACATGACAGTCTAGATTCTGCATTTTCATCTGTGTCTCCTGTAATAATATTATTATTATTAGCTTTTCTTCCTAACCTTTCTCTAATGTTGGGAAGTTCTGCTTAGTTGTAGTTTATAGTCTCTGCTCATAAGCCTTTTGTTTTGGTTTCTCCCTGCTACGAACTATTCATAAGGATATATATATATATACTGTGATTATGTCACATTTCACCCTTGTGCTACAGTATGTGCAATATATAACTTGTTAGGAAATCTCTTGTGTAGATAACTTTGAAAGTATTTTTTGGCAAATCTTTCAAAGTCAAGACTGAGCTAAAGTGTTCTACAGGACAGTGAATGTGATGTTAGATAGACAGGCTTCTTTTGACCATTAATGATTCCTGACCAAACTTTACTGGTAAGGAGTTGGAAAATGAAAAGATTTAACTATCTGTCTATTTTACTATTTTGTGATACAGAAACTGCACGTGATGCCATAAATTGTTGACCGTTTTCGGCTAATTCTGTTGGCAGGTTGGAAAATTGGTTGCTCACTTGTGTGATATTCTTAGTGTCATTGAACTAAGAGGTTCTTTTTTTTTTTTTTGAATATAATGCTGGATAAAACAAGGTTCTTAGTGATTGAGATTCTTATTTGTAACTGTGAATTAATATTTACAAATTATTTCTATAGAAATTTTTTCGAGTGTTGTTAAATTGATATTTTGGAGCCTACCCTATCATGTTCTCAAAGTTTTTCAAAGTCATAATAGACGTTTCATACTTCTTAGTTGGATATATAATGGCAGGATTCATGTTCTTCCTCTTGTCCTAAATATAAAATAATAAACCTCTTATCCTAAATATAAAATAATAAACGTGATCTTTTTTGAAGAGATTAAGAAAATTAAATAAATTACTTAATTATATCATATGTTGTGTATCTTTATATTATATATCAGTTTATTAGTCAAACTAATTAGTTGAGGAAAAAAACAAAAAATATAAATATTATACAGTAATTAAATTAGCTTCTTTAATTTTTTTTTAAAAAATCAACTTTATCTTATATTTAGGATCAGAGGGAGTATTTATTTGCCTTGAACATGAGGCCGATACAAAGGGCATGTGACTTAGCTTTATTTTGGTGTTGGTTTTAGCCGTGCATCATTTCTTCAAGAGAAAAGGCTGTTCGTCTATCAAAATGCATTTAACAAATAAATATCCCATATATATGTTTATAATGAGAAAAAGAGTAAATTAATCGGAATAAAATCAAAATAGAGAAATGGAGTCCCACTTTCATTAGGATGTTTGTTAGTAAGGGTTACTGTTGTTAGAATTTCAGTGTCTTAAAAGAAGTCCCACATTTTTCAAGTTAAAGGAAGTGTTAATGTATATATGTTAAGAGGTGATTTTAAATACAGCTATAATACACACATATTGTGAAGGTTGATATTTTTGAAAGGGGTAAAGATACTAAAATGACCATAAACTTTTGTGAAAAGAGTAACTGTACTAATTTTTGAAGCAAAGTAACCATAAACATTATAGAAGAGGGTAAAAATAACCATGACGTTAACGGATATTAACGTCCATTAATGTGAACTTTTTAGCAAAATGTTAAGGTGTTAAAATAACCATTAACTAATACCAAAAGTGCAAAAGTAAACATAAACTTTTTCTTGAATACAAAAGTAACTTCTTGAACATTAGTTCATAATTTTTTTTTTTCTGGCTTTTGTGTTATGAGTGTGTACCAATTTGGGGATTAAAATGACAAAACTTATGAATTAATATTCAAGAAGTCGACGTTTTTTATTTTGGCGAGAATGACGAAACGAAAGAAAATTATCACCTAACTCCAAAAGATAAAATCCAAAGTAATTAAAACCTAGACCTGTCAGTGAACCGTTTGGGGTTCTGGGTCAAGGGTTAGTGGGTCAGACTGGAGCTAAACCAAGACCAAATTGGTGAGAAATGATAAATTTTAGACTTATAGTATGAAATTCTAAAGGAAAAATAAAAAAAAATATTTTTTTAAACAAAAATTAAAAACTTGACCCAAATCTACTGACCGGTTAGCCAGTTTCTGGTCTGGTTTGGGTCAGCTGACCATGATAAAATCCCTAACATTAATTATAAAATAGGTTATTTTTTGAACATTAATTTATAAGTTTTTTTTTTTTAACTTTTGTCATTTTAATCCCCAAATTGATAAAGCACTCATAACACAAAAGAAAAAAAATATTACAAATTAATGTTCAAGAAGTTACTTTTGCATCCAAGAAAAGGTTTATAGTTACTTTTGCACTTTTTAGATTAGTTAATGGTTATTTTAGCACCTTAACATTTTACTAAAAAGTTCACATTAACGGACGTTAACGTGTGTTAATGTTGTGGTTACTTTTGCCCTCTTTTATAATGTTTATGATTATTTTTGCTCCAAAAATTAGTTCATGATTACAGTTACTCTTTCCACCAAAGTTTATGGTAATTTTAGCACCATTAACCTTTTAAAAATTATGAAATATCCAGTTAGTTGCTAACATATGGAGATGTGGGAAAAGGGCATATATATGTAATGCACATCCTTGTCATCCACCCAACATGTATGTGCCTTTTGACTATTTATCATGTGAGAGAGGAGAAAGTTTAGGTATTATTTATTATGACTGAGACACAATTTTTAGATGTATACATTTTTCAAAGAATTAATTATGAGAAGTTTAATGCATATCCTAATTTAATTATTTTTTTCTCATCCACAAAATTTAAAGTCTCAGCCTTTGTTTCATTTTTTCATCTGACTTAATTAATATTGATTTATTTGATCTTCAATACTTTAACTTTACATTAAAACAGAATTATCAAATTATGGAATAAAAAAAACCACACAAACACAATTGAATTACCCAAGTTTAAATAAGTACCTCTAACTATATCCCTTACAAATGCTCACCATTGAGGTTAATTTTTCTTTTAGTTTAAGAAAATAATAGTCCAATAAAATGACAGTGATCCCTCCTCCAAGTTGGGCAATTATTGTGATGAGTTGTAGTAATTCCAGTTCTTGGAAAAAGTCCAATTTATGAATAACATATATAGGACGATTTTGTCGGCATAATGGACAAATTACAACCACTTCATTTCCATAATGTACGCTGCCATAATTCATTTTCCCCATATCCACAAGCTTTTTATAATTTTTATGTAAAATTATGTATTGTGACATTTACAAACAAATACATTGCATGGTTGTCAAAGAATTTGTGACCTAGTGACATGAGATTTCCCAGCAAAAAGAAGGCCGTGGGATTGTTATGTCGGTATTTCACAAGGTAATTAAACATGGATTGGTCATTGAATCGGTCAGTATACTGAATTAAAAGTCAGTAGGTCAGGCTGAAGTCAAACTAGGACCAAATCGGTGAGAAATTGAAGATTTTAGGCTTATAATATGAAATTCTAAAGGGAAAAAAAAAAATCTGGACTGGACGTGGTCTACCGACCGGTTGGCCGATTTCTGGTCCGGTCTGGGTTCCATTATACCAATATTTAATTATAAAATTATTATTTAAATTTGCTTAGTCAGCATTTTTCGTTAACGATACTAACAATGTTAAGATTAAGGTAGGACTGAAAATATATTTTATAAAGGGATTAAATGGAAACTTTTTGTAAACTTATAAGGCCAAATAAATATTTTAGCCAAAACATATCTTTTTTTTAAAAAAAAAAATAGATACTCAACAACATTTTTTAAAGTTATTTATTATATTAAATATGTAATTGCATTATTATAAAAAAAAAAAATGAAAGTGAGCATTTAATAGGAAAGTTGGAGGGTGAGGGTAGAGAGGGAAGGGACACATGGTGTGGGGCTACCCTATTAGTTGGAGGCACTTTCTTTTCCATCTTTGTGGAATCATGGGTGTGGAATAATGACAAGGTAGGGCACTATCCCTTCTATTATTGTTTCTTCACAATACCCTACCCTATCCCTAGGTGGCCACTTCCCTACTTTTCATTTCCTTCCCTCCTAATAAATATCTAACTTATTTAACATGCATGCAATAAATGGCATATGATTATTAAAAAATTATTACAAAAACATTTTTGGGATAATTGACCCTTAGTTTGAGTCCAAAAAAAAAAATTCGTTGTAAAAAAAATGCTTCTACACAAGTTGACAATAAAATCTTCACTTCATGTAAAATCACTTCCAAAAATGAGTGGTGATACACCAAAAATGAAATAAAAAAAAATTAATTATCAAAGAAATTAAATGGATTCAATACTCAAAAGGTAAGATCCCTTGTGTGAATCTAACTGAGAAAGTCTTCCCTTATTATTTGGATTGGTTGGCAATGCTGACTATAAATAAAATGAAATATTATTTGTTAAAGACCTGATTTTATCAACTGTGATTTTTTTTTTTTAACTAAGAGTATCACCAAACTGACAAGTCTAAAGCTATATTTGGGATAGTTTTTTTTTTTTTAAAAAAATAAGTACTTATTACACAAGTCGAGATAAAACCCCTCTCACATATTTACCTCATATATCGTAAATCACGATTTATAAGCACTTATAAATAAAAAATAAACTATTCCAAACGAGCATTAATTATTTTGGGTCTAAAAATCTCATAAGCAGGTTTTTGTACAGCTAAAGAAAAAGTCTTTTGAGTAGAGACAAGCTTTGTAAAATAAATTATTCACACATTTATTATAATTTATTTATTTTACCCAATTTTTAATAAACTACTGGAATTGGAAAAATGACCCACTGAAAAAGTTAGAATGAAGAAAGATGAACACGTGCAAGCAGCAATGTCGTTTCTGTAGAAATTGAGGCTCCTTGTGTTCTCAAAAGCTAGGGCACGTTTCTGAAAAACTTAGATTATTAATGATAATGATGATTAATTAATCATAGATTACGGCACAATAGTTTAACTCGGCTTTTTTTTTTTAAGTTCACAACGCTTTCAAACATCATTGATAAAATATTTTTTGCCCATAATAAAATATTAATTAAATTCAATGATTAAAATATTCTACACTAGTGCCTTTTGCTAAAAAAATTGCATAAAAAAGATTAATTAAATTCAATGATAACATCATAACACAATGTATGCATGTTCATCATTAATCTCATGTCTCTAAAACATACTCCCTCTATCCCAAAATATAAAAAGTCCCATAAAAGCAAGGTAATCAAATCCGGACGGATCATTGAACCGGTTGGGGTATTGGGTTAAGGGTCAGTAGGTCAAACCGGAGTTAAACCGGTGCTAAACCGGTGGGAAATAGAAGTTTTTAAGATTATTAATATGAAATTCAAAAGAAAAAAAATTAAAAATAAAACTAGACCGATCTACTACTTGGTTTGGTGGTTTCTGGTTCATACCAGCCGGTTCAGTCTGAGTTTGATAAGCATGCATAAAAGAAAATTTGGTCCAAAATATAAAAGATTAATAAGATAACTAATGATTGGATTTTACTTTTATTGCCAGTAGGAGTGAGAGAGATGTCAAATGATCAATGTACTCCTATTTAAAAATAACATTATTTAATACGGTCAAAATAGATAAATTTTATTAATTTAAGAATATTAAGTTACTCAACTTACATTTCTTAGTTCGTGTGAATCAATTAAGAACATTGTTTTACATTTTGGATGGGATGGAATACAGTATTATAACTCAACTCATCTTGGGAATATTATTGAGTCAGATTTTGGTTATTAGCAATCTCAAGCCGAAGTTCAATCAATTAACTAAGCCCAACGGATCACTCAAATATCAATACGGCCTTGAGGAGTCCATCTGCTTGGATCGGGCCAATACGGTGTTTAGGTAAGGGTTTAGGCTTATATCGGGCCTTGTTTGGGCTTCAGGGTTAAATTGGGGAATTCAGAGATTAGAGATTAGGGTTTATGAGGAGTTGAACGCCGCATTTGGCTTCAGTGTTTCAAACTCTGTGGTGAAGCTCGGAGTCTCTGGTAAATTGTAGAAGCGGACATCGGGGCTCATCACAATGGTACGCTATTGTTTTCCCACTAATCGATTTTTCCTCTTCGATTATGTCTTGATTGTGGATCTTTTATCTCAAATTTCATTATCTGTAATAGGGCATGGATAAGAACAATGAGAAGGGATTCAAATCTTCTTTTCGATGGAATGTTTGTGTTCTTAGATAATGTATAGCATGAGTAATTTTGTCTTTGGGATTTGATTGATGTGCCAAACATTTTCTGGCTAGGATTTTTAGACGGAAATAGAGATGACTGGATCTCTTATTCTATCGTCGTTTATTGATAGGAAGATAAGGTTAAGTGAAGCGAAGTTTTATGAACAGGCTTGTGGAATTGCATAGCATCAAATAACCGATTTATAAACCTAGATGAAAACTTTAAAAATTTAAACTTCTTGCGGATTTCATATTTGTATTATGAGAAACAAGGATTCATGAGCGACCTGTGGTTCTTTGCTCAAATATCGGATTGGGGATGTGGGTTGTGGGCTATTCTTACCATTAGAAAATTGAATATGTAACTGGTCAGTGCCTACATGCAATCTTTGCTGATTTATTCAAGCTGCCATGTTCTTCTTCTTTTTGGAAACTTGGTTTTCTTTGGTATTTACATTAGGAAAAAGACACTAAGACAACTTTTAACTGAGCAGGGTCTAACTGTTTTTCCTCCTTCCCTCCCATTGAACCAAACAGAGCCTCAGATGAGCTTATTATAAGGAATGTGCCGTCTTTGGGTTTCATGCTCCAATGTCTAAATCCCATCTTGTTTGATTCCTTTGTATGGTATTCTATGCTCATGTCTCTTAATATGTTCTTCACAGCCTAAGCAAATCCACGAGATTAAGGATTTCCTTCTCACTGCAAGAAGGAAGGATGCAAGGTCAGTGAAGATCAAGAGGAGCAGGGATGTTGTGAAGTTCAAGGTCCGATGCTCCAAGTACTTGTACACACTTTGTGTGTTTGACCCAGAGAAGGCTGATAAGTTGAAGCAATCACTTCCTCCAGGTTAGTAAAAGCAAACAAACACTGCTCTTTATTTGATTCATGTAAAGAGTTTGACAATAAGATACACTCTCTCTCTGTACACATATCTTTCTATCTCTTTAGCTTTTGTGTTATGCATCACACATGACATTTTAATGAGGTCACTTGTCTAAACACGTAGCTACACTTGAAATTACGCATGAACACTTGGGATTTTATCATGTATTTGTGTTGGTATAAATGTGCATGCTTCCTAGGGTGCGATATCATTTTGGCCACTTTTATAAATCTCGTATTCCTCTTTATGTTTGCAGGTTTGAGCGTTCAAGATCTGTAAAGGAACTGCTGAAGTTTTTGGTGTATTTTATTGTTGCTGGTTTCTTAGTTATTTTATAGTGCCTTATATCAAGAGTTGTGGTTTTTTGGCATGTTTGGATAATTTAATTGTTAGTTGATCATTTCAAGGAACTTGATTTTCTTGGTCTCTTATTTTGAAAAGAATGAAATTTAGCTTCAGCTAGATATGTAATCTTTCCTGTTTCGCCTTCCATGCTTGCTTTTCTCCCGTAGTTAAAAAATCAAAGCTAATGCCCCATTTGGTATTGTGGAAGAGTTTTTGATGGAAATGGAAATAGAAGTGGAGGTGAAATTGGAAGTTGAAGTAAATTTTAAAGTATGTTTTTGGTATGTTGGTGGAAGTGAGATAGAATTTTTTATCAATATATGTATTTTTCTTATGAAAAGACCAAGCCACCCTCAAACAAAACAAAAAATCTTCGATCCATCAGATTGAACCTTGCCACTCAGATTGAAGTTCTTGCCACTCAAGATTGAACCTGGGATCAAAGTTTTGCCCAGTCCATTGCCTAGATCAAAGTTCTCGCCACTCAAATTGAATCTCGATCCATCCTCTTCTAAAACTGGAAAAACAGATTGGAAAAGGTAAAAACAGAGAGATCGATCGCGTCACCGGCCACTGCAACCACCGATCAGCCACCAACGAACAACCATAATCCTCCATTTTTTTCAAAAATACCAGGCATCAATAGTCTAATAACTCAAGCGAAAACAAGCAAACAAAGAGAGATTGAGAGGTAGAGGTATCGATCGCGGAAGAAGGGAAGAAACACTGGCAACCATAGATTGAAGAATAGGCTCTAAGGTAGGCAACCATAGATTGAATCTCACCGAAGGATAGGCTCTAAGGTAGACGGTGGTTTAGATCGAAGGGGCATAGAGGGAGAGAGGCATGATGGAGAGGGAAATAGCAAACGGTGGTTTAGATCGAAGGGGCATAAAGGGAAAGAGGCATGATGGAGAGGGAAATAGCAAACGAATGTTTCAGATTGGGAGGTGAAATCAAAGAACTTTGAAGACATGAAATCGAAATCGAAAGAAGACGAGAATGCCGTCTCCGTCGCAGTCGCAGTCTCAGATAAATGTCGGCACCTCTGCACATTCGCGAGGGGTTCTTCGTTGCCATTGCAGTGAAGGTTGTTGCTAGAGAATGCTTGAAGATGAGAACGCTTGAAGGCTGTGGTTGAGAGGTTGAGGGTATAATGGGAAAATAAAATGACTTCGAAGGAAGTGGCACCAGTTCTTTGGGGTGTCTAATGGAAGTCACTTCCATCACTTCCCTTGGGAAGTGACATCCACCACACCAAACAAACATAAATCCCAATTCCAATTACAATTCCACTTCCCTTCTCCTACTTTCATGTTACCAAACGGGGCATAAAGAAAAATTTTTAAACAATGTTGAATTCGGCGAGACTACTCGGTTTGCAGCTCAATGTTAATCTCAGTCATTCTTTATTTTGTTGAACATTGAGGATTTGAGATGGTTCTTTAATTCTTATATATACATATAGCTATTTTCTTAATTTTGCTAGCTTTCATGTAATTATATAATTATACCCCCTCCGATTCTGTGAGCAGCATTATAGCAAAAAATTTATTTGCATGTGCTTGTACTGTTTCTCAATTTTTAATCTGGGATTTGTGTTTTTTCTCTTAATTAAATGTTTTAATTTTCCTACGTTAACATATTAAAATTAATGATTTAGTGCACGTTATTTGAAATCTATTCAATGAAGATATAACAACTAAAATCATTTTAATTCTGGTTAGCAGATGATTCATATGAAATGGTTCGAATTTAATCTTGTTTATAAGAAAAATATTGAATGGTCATTTTGTTTTAGTTAATTTTTTAAATTAATTTTTTTTTAAAGATAAAATTTGAATTTTTTCTGATGAGTCATTAGCCAATCATGATTAAAATGATCTAAGTTATTGCATTTTTATTTGGCAGATATCTCTCTTATTAGGAGAAAAAATATACTCCCTCTGGTCCTGATTATAAGATAAAGTTGACTTTTTTGGAGAAATTAAGGAAGCCAATTAAATTGTTTTAGAATATTCATATTTTTATTTTTTCTCTCCAAACTAATTAATTTGATTAATAAACTAATATATAATCTAAGGATACTAATAATATAAACACTCTAAAGTAATTTAATTGGCTTTCTTAATTTCTCCAAAAAAAGTCAATTTTATCTTATAATTAAGACCGGAGGAATATGTTTTTTGGTACACAAATGGGTTTTACTTTATCTTACATATTAACGACACAATTTGTTTGCCTAAGAATTTAATTCATTGTTTCTTTTAACCCCAATTAATTCTATAGATCTATTACTTCTTTTTCCTACTCATTCCCCTTAGTTCTTTTTCCACCCATCTCTTTCTCACTCATAATCATCATAAATTATTAAATCAAGGCATATTTGAAAAAAGTTATGTGCGTGTGTGTGTGTCACCGCTTCTAGAGATATGATTCAAAAGTTTGTGCCGATGCTCTTTCTTCGCGCCCAAGAGGTAATCTATGAGAGCGCCAGCCACAAACTCTTCCTGCTCTTTTTTTTTTTGAATGGTAATGAGATAGATTATCTATAAATGTACAGCAATTACAAGAACAACCATTTAAGTAGAAGGGTCTACCAAATGAACGATTGACCCTACTCTAATGGTGTGAGAAACCAGATTACAAACAACAGCAAGGACAGAATCAACAGGCATGACATCATTAGAAAAAATACAATTGTTCCTACGATTCCATAATTTCCAAGCTAAGTAGCCAAAAAAGAGCCTCCAGCTGAGGGGAACTGTGCGGGGGTTGAGATTGGCTAGAAGCCATTCTTTAAAGGGTTTTGCACAGAAGTGGCCCCAATGGTGGGCTGGGATCACTTTCTGCCAGCAGCTTCTTGCAAAGGGGCATTGGCGAAGCACATGATCTAAGTCCTCCAATCCCGCATTACATATTGCGCAGAGCCCTTGATCTGTCATCCTTCTTCTTAATCTCTCAGCATTGGTTAGAAGCCGTTCCTGAATTGCTAGCCACAGGAAAGTTCGAACACGTTGCATACCAGGCCACTTCTATATCCATGACCAGAAATGTTCAGAATCCTGCCATTCATCCTCTTGGGATGAGTGGTATGCCGAGGTGACTGTGAAGTTTCTATTGACACTCAAATTCCAGTAGCAGGTGTCGTTGGTCATGTCTGAAGTTGGTGCAGGCATTCTTGCGATCTGGGCAGTAATGTTCAGTGGTACTAGATGATGGAAGGCTTCCCAGCGCCATTCCCCTGCTTCACTGACATAGTCACTAACAGTGCTCTGTAGTTCAGATTCTGTTACATCTGCGTAAGTGAGGTGCTTTAAAGGGCCCATTTCTCCTATCCAAGAATCGCTCCAGAATCTGATGCTTTTGCCATTTCCCAATTTCCACGCCAAGTTTAATTCGGTGATAGTCCATACCTTCGCAATACCTCGCCAAACATGAGATGCGTTTTTGGTCCTGAAATGGTAATTGGTATTGAGGGACCAATTATATTTCGCACGCATGACCTTTACCCATAGTAAGTTCGGTTGATTAACAAGGTTGTATGCAACTTTCGCCAGAAATGCATAGTTTTGTCCTTCCATCCTACGAAGACCGCAACCCCCTCGCTGAGTTGGCTGGCAAAGCTTATTCCAACTTATGAGACTTGGTTTTGCACACCCTTCATTTCCCCAAACAAACCGGCGAATGATTTGTTCTATTAGTTTACAACAAGAGGCAGGTAGGAGCGTTGTTTGTATGGCATAGTATGGTATGGAGCTCAATACTGACTTGGCAAGAGTGATTCGCCCAGCTAGAGAGAGGGACTTAGCCTTCCAATTAGCAAGTTTTTGTTGCACTCTCTCAATTATATATGCATACGTATCCTTGGTTACTCGAGAGTGAAGAAGAGGAACTCTCAAGTACTTACCTAGACAATCGGTTCTCTGGATTCGGAGAGAGGTACAGATACGATCTACCTCATGACGTTGCATATTACGTGAGAGATGTATACGGGTCTTACTAAGGCTAACGACCTGACCTGAGGCATCACAAAATTCATCAAGCACCTTCTGGATTAGTAGCAATTGTCTCTGGCTTGTACCGCTGAAAAGGATAAGGTCATCAGCGAAGAACAAGTGGGATAGAGGTGGACCCTGGCGGCCAATCTTGATTGTTTCCCAATTGTTGCTCTGAACTTCATGGTGGATAGTCTGGGAGAGCCTTTCCATACACAGGACAAAGATATATGGTGAGAGAGGGTCCCCCTGCCTAATGCCCCTTTCTGGTTTGAAGGTGTGGCTCGGTTTACCATTCCAAAGAATCTGCATGCTTGACGAGGTAATGCAAAGCATAATTAGACGTATGAGCTTGGGGGGAAGACCTGCATCTTCAAGGGTATCTTGGATGAAGTGCCAACTTAGTTTGTCAAATGCCTTTTCAAGGTCTACTTTAATTGCAATCCAGCCTTTCTTTCCCTGTTTCTTCTTCATGGAATGTATTACCTCTTGGGCTACCAGGATATTATCAGTTATGTTTCTCCCTTGTATGAAGCTGGCTTGGAAAGGAAGGACGAGGTCAGCCATTAAGTACTTGAGCCTGTTTGCAACGACTTTAGTCATCAACTTATAAGGGATTGAGCACAAACTGATAGGCCTGAAATCCTTAATAGTTGTCGGACTTTCAATCTTGGGTATAAGGCTGATAAGTGTTCTATTTAATTGAGGGTCAAGCGGGCACCCATTGAAGACCGAATTGATCATAGTATGTAGGGATGGCCCAACAATGTCCCACTGACTTTGGAAGAAAAGAGCATGCAACCCATCAACTCCAGGGGCTTTTAGCGGTTTCATCTCGAAAAGAGCTTGCTTGACTTCATCAATAGATATATTAGCATTTAAAGTTTCCCAAGACGTAGCAGAGATAGAAGGGAACATACCTCTCCGATAGTGACTTGGAGTCATACCAGGGGAATTAGAGTAGAGTTTGGTGAAGAAGTTCCTGGCCAGTTGTGGAAGGAGCTTCTCATCCGAAATCCATTCTCCCTGATCATCTTTGAGGACCAAAATACGGTTTCTAGCCTTTCGAATTTTAGCCTTGGTGTGGTAGTATGAAGTATTTCGATCCCCCATATTTATCCAATTCGATCTGGACTTTTGAAACCACATTAGTTCCTCTTGAAGACACGTGGTTTCATATTCTTCTCGAAGGTCACGATCTAAGGCTGTGAGGAATGTGGAGGATGGACTGTCCTCAAGTGCTTTCTGTACCCCGGCTATACGAGCCCCCAAAGTTCTTTTCCTCTGACCTATGTGACCGAATGTGTCCTTGTTCCATTGTTGAGCTGCTACTCTGAATGAATCCATATTCTCAGAAAGAGATTTTTCAATGTTCCAATTTGCCTCAACCAGTGGCCTGAAATCTGTGAGTAAGCCAGGAAGCGAGGAATTTGAAAGGAGTGTTGTGCCATACATGAGCTGGCTCACATCGCAAGTTAAGCATCAAGGGCCTATGGTCTGATTGTATTTTAGGGAGATGGAGTACTACTGAGTCAGCAAAAGTGGTAGCCCACAAATTATTAATTAGGACCCGATCAAGACGAGCGAAGGATAGGCCTCGTCTCCAGGTGAATTTTGGGCCTGAGAAACCCAAGTCTATTAGTGCTGTACTTTCCATGAAGGCTTGAAACAGAGGACAACCTTGGCTTGGCCTACCTGTGCTAGACCTTCTTTCAGAGGCTCGGAGAACTGCATTAAAATCACCAGCTATTGCCCATGGTTCTTGAATTGTGATGGCTATATTCCTGAGTGATTCCCATAGAACGGGACGATATGAGGCTGTGGGACTTGCATAAACAGCAGTGAAATAGAAAGATCTATTATCAGCGGCCGGTTTGACTTTAGCATGAATGAATTGCCAATCACTACAAATAATATCAACAGAAATGTTGTTTGACCAAAGAAACCAAATACCCCCAGAATAGCCACTAGCCTCAACTCTATAGGACGAGAAAAAATTGATGCGTCGTATCACACGGTCCGTTGAGATCCCTGATATCTTGGGTTCTACTAGTATTAAGATATCCGGACGATGTTGTGAAAGGAAGGATCTAAGCACAGAGAGGAATTTCCTCTTGGCCGCACCTTGGCAATTCCAAATGAAAGCGATCATGGAAAAGGCTTTTTTAGTGCTCCATAGTGGAGCAAGATTGACCATCGTCATTTTCATCCTGGGTATCATCAGATAGATCATCAAGATTATCCGCATATTGGCCGTCAAGAGATCTCGCAATGGATTTAAGAACTTCATCTGCTAGCTGGGTGGGGACTTCTCGGGATTTTGACCTATGGGCATTTTTAATAGGGCTGTTATGGATTTTAATGCCCAGTTTAGAAGGCCCACGGTCCAGAGTTTTAGGTATTAGGTTTTCCTTGTTATTTACATTCTGTGGGGCTTGGTTTAGGATGGGTTTGGCCATGTTGGGCCTCTGGTTGGTAACAGGTTTGAGGGCTTGCTTGGGGTTAGGATGCATAACAGCGGTATTCGTTGTGGGGTCCAGGGTGGTAAGGTTCTGTGTGGTTTGCTTATAAGCCTGTGAAGCGAAAATTGTTTCATTTGGTGTTTCAGTGTTTGGCTTCTTTTGGGTTATCTGTGAGGTAGATGGCTTTTTGGGGGGTGCTCTTGTGTGGTTCGAGGTCTTGGATGTGGTAGGACGGTCAGTAGGGGGCTGATGGTTGCTATAGGTGACTTGTGATTGACAATCGTTTTGTGGGATGCCAAGGTTGAGGAGACCGGTTCAATTAAAGTATCTGGATTTGCATCATGGGAAGCCAGTAAGTCAAATCTCGATCCACTATTAGCATGCTTCGGGAAGCTGTTCTCAGGTGCTTTTTTTAGGTCCCTAGCAGGCCTCCTTCCTCTTTGGGGCGCCAACATCCAAGCTCCATAGGGGTTTGTTGCAGAGATATCACCGACAGTAGTCTGGTTTGCCGGCGGCTCCACACTGGATGCATGGGCGGTAGTTACAGAGACTTCCTGCGTGATTGCAGGCAACTTGAGTGGGCAAGAATCAGTAAGATGGCCATACCGACCGCAGTGGTAGCAGATAGTAGGTAATCCTTCATACTCGATTAGAAGAGCTCGTCCGTCTACAGTGATCTTGGACGTAAGAGGTTGAGCTAAGTCCAAAATAACCGCCATTCTTGCGAATTTACCGCGCTCACCCGATTGAGTGTTGTAATCAATTCTAATAACTTTCCCCAGGACCTTCCCTATGGCTCGTATGATATTCTTTTGATAATATTTGGTTGGCAAACCAGGGATCCGAACCCATGCTACCACTTGGGAGATGGTGCGGTGAGTAGGGGAGAAATCTGGTGTCCAGGGGTGGACTGTGAGGTAATGCCCAGTAATGACCCAGGGTCCATCTGTTAAAACAGCTTGATAGTCTGCTTCATTAGAAAATCTAGCAATAAAGTAACCATCCTCCAGATCAGAGAGGCGAAAGGGACTTGTGAGCCTCCATAGATGTGTCAAATGGGTTCTCAATTTTCTGTATCCTATTGGCCTCCCCAGCATTTTAAGGACAACAGCAAATTTCATACTCTCTTCAAGTATTCTATGCACTCTAGAAGAGAAATTTATAGATGGGAAAGGGCCATCCTTACCAAAAGTGACGTCTCCATCTTGAAGTTGAAAGTCCTCCTCCTCCAGCTCTGGTTTGTCCGTGTTTAGCAGCTTGTCTCGAAAGGATGGAGCCGTAGTGATTGGTATTGCGTTCTGACTCTGTTTGGGTTCGGCTGCCATCGTGAGGGGTTGGATCTCGGCTTCCATCTCCACGTCGTTAAGATCCCTAGCTTCACCACGCAGCTTTTTGGCGGATCTGTCTGCATCTGGGTGTGGTGGGCTATCCTCTTTTGCAGTGAGTTTCAATTGAATCGAGTGCTCTAATAGTGCAGTCTTCGTTTGCTCCTCTTTGCTTTGTTTCGAATCTCTCCGATGAAAATCATCAGATCTCAGCGTTCTGTCTATCTCTCTGCCGTTCGGCGAACGTTCCCTTTCTCGTTCCAGTTCTTCTTCTTGCATCTTCGGGAATCAAACAACGGAAGGAATCGATTTATCTCCGCTGCAGTGGGCAGCGGAGTTGCGCTCTCAATTTCTCTCGGCAAGGACGCTCTCAGCTTTTCTCTCGGCAAGGACGCTCTCTTGTTTGTTCCTCTTTTTATTGTAATTTTGTTTTAACAAATGCAAATGAGTCTTACAACTCTTCCTGCTCTTTAGAGGGAAATATCACCCCTTTGTAAAGCCAGCTAGCGAACCAAGTAGCCGTAGAGGTGGCCTCGTCGAGCTTGTTAGCCATAAGACAGCAAATCAAAATTTCAAAGGAAGACAGAAGACAACGACAGACTGTGGGACGGCAATGCAAGAGGAGGTGAGGTGTAGAGAGAGAATTTGGGGTGGCGGGAATTGTAAATTTCAAGTGAGATTTCTGTTTTAGAATATGCCGCTTCTCAGTTTTTCCATGACAAATGTAGTTAATTTCAAAAAATAGGATGATTTGAACAATGTCTTAGGTGTTGTCAAGTTATCCACATTCAGGTAAAAAAAATGTTGCCCACGATCAATGGTTGGAACCCAACCAATGCACTCAGTATTGTGGAACTAAAGATAAAGACAACAAGTGTTAATTAACATCAGCACCTTAAAATATTTAAAATTTAAGGTGTTGGTTGATACTGAGTGTTACTACCTCCGGTCCTAAATATAGGACAAAGTTTGCACTACAAACTTTGTCCTATATTTAGGACCGGAGGGAGTATTAATTTAGTAGGCAATGGAGTTAAACTACCCACTTCCTCCTCAATATTTTTATGCATCTCTTGTCCCACGTAGTATCCAATAGGCAATCGAGTAAGTATCTAATTTTTTTGAAAAAATTGAATCCATTACAATCGAGACAGAATGAGAAGGCAGGATTTTTGGTTGCAGAAAAGGAAGGAAGCAAGAGACGGAAATATAAATGAAGAGAGAGGAAGGAAATAAAAAGAGATTCGGTGATATATTGATTCATGATCTCGAGGCATTGTTCAAAAGAGATTAGGAGAAATCTCAATCGTAGAATTCTTTTAAATAGTAACTCAAAAGGCCACTTTAGGGAAAAGTTAGGAAATGAAGAAAAGGGGGCGAAGGTTAGGCGGAGAAAGCGAGAGTGACACAGAATGGGAAGGCAGAATTTTTGGTTGCAGAAAAGGAAGAAAGAAAGAGACAGAAATATAAATGAAGAGAGGGGAAGGAAATAAAAAGAGATTCGGTGATATATTGATTCATGATGTCGAGACATTGTTCAAACGAGATTAGGAGAAATCTCTGCCGTAGAATTCTTATGAACAGTAACTTGGTGGAACAGTATTCTTATTTATATAGATATAGAATGGGAAGGCAGGATTTTTTGGTCGCAGAAAAGGAAGAAAGCAAGAGGCAGAAATATAAATGAAGAGAGAGGAAGGAAATAAAAAAGATCCAGGGATGCATTGATTCATGATCTTGAGGCATTGTTTAAAAGAGATTAGGAGAAATCTCAATTGTGGAATCTTTATGAACAATAACTTGGTGGAACAGTATTCTTATTTATATAGATAGATATAGATGTCTTTTTTGTCATAATGAAATCCAGGTTTTATTCAAAAAAAAAAAAAGTTCAGTTACCATGGAATGACAGTAATTAACTCCTGAGATGAGCTGCTGGAAGAAGTACCTAGCTTGGAATACAGCAAGAACCACAAACAAATCAAAATTTCTTCCTGCTTTAAGTTGTTCTAAAGAAGGTGGGCAAAAATAGATACTACCTCCGGATCTAAATATAAGACTCAGTTGATTTTTTCAGGAAAATTAAGGAAGCTAATTAAATTACTTTTAAATATTTATATTTAGTGTTTTATCTTCAAACTAATTTATCTAATTTATAAATTGCTATATAATTTAATCATACATAACATATAATATGATTAAATAATTAATTTAGTTTTTTTAATCTCTCCTAAAAAAAAGGTAACTGTCTTATATTTAGGACTTTCTCCCTTTAACAAGTTGTGAGGAAAAAGAAAAACAGAGATGTCTCACCATAAGGTAAAGGAACTAACGAAGTCTTGGCATTCTCCGACCTTAACTTGTGTTGCGATTTCATAGTCACTTCCCTCTTAAAAAAGCTCTTGCAAGTGTTTCAGATATAATGACATGAAACAAGAGATATAAAGAAATGTTCACACCTTATGATCAAACTGAACATAAAGAAATGTTCACACCTTATGATCACAAAGCACATCTTTACAAATTTTTGTGACCTGTAAACATCATCTCTCCCTCTCCCTCTCCCTCTCTCAATCTCACTTCATGCATCAACTTGCACAATTGCACTCAATTGCTTGGGAAATTACAAGATTTGAGCGACCTATTAACACAGTTTGCCGTGTGTAAAAATAAAAACCATTATCTACTGCATTCAAAGAGAAGCAACATTTTTCTTCTAGTTCCAGTGCCTTGATATTATACATCACAGCCAACCACAGCAAGTGTAATTCGAAGACGGCATTCGTCCCGTTTGACGTATATATTCAGCTTGAGCCGCAGTTTTGTCCGCTTCTCGATTTTTCCTTGCTTCGGCTGCAGCACGCTTCTCTTCAGATCTTTGCCTTGCCAAGCCAATCTTTTTCACTATCTTTGCACGAGCTTGGGCTCTCATTTGCTCAACTTTCGACTAAAAACACACATAAAAGTTTTCATCAGTGGCAAAGCAGAAGTTATTATTCAGTAGTAACTAATTAAAGATTCACAGCTTATAACATCATACTGCAACTGCAATTAAAGAAGGGCCAAATCTCAAGTTGATCCCTCATGTAATGTTCATTCTCATTTTAGTCCTTTGCATTTTCAAGGTGTCAGGAGGACTAAAATAGAAGTGTGTTGAATGCAAGGGACCAAGTTGAAAATTGGTTTAACAATGAAGAACCAAAATAGGATTTCAGTTTATTATATACCCAAATGGATAAATATATTGAACTAGATATCAGTATTAATCAGAACAAAGTTGTGAAGTAGGATATTAGTATAGACAGCATCAGAAAGAACATGAAGTTTCCAATGTGCAATAAAAGAGTAACTACCTCAATTCTTCTCATTTCTGCTTCTAATTTTGCCTTCTGTTGACTTTCCCAAGCCTGAATTTTAATTTCTTCTCGTTTATATCTGCATTATTAATCAATTATCAGATTATAATGGCCTAATGCAATAAAAATATGATTATATAAGCCAAAATTAATGAGTCATGAATAAAAACAAACCTTGCAGTGTGTTTGGATTTTTCAGCTTCCTTCCATAAATTAGCACGTTTTTCAAATTCAATCCTCTCAAGTTCTTCTTGATTTATATTCTGACCAGAAGATTTGTTTTTCTCTTGCTCATCTTTACTTGCCCACGCGGCAATATTCATCTTACCGAGCTGCATTCCAAGAGCTGCAATCTCTCTTCTTGTCTTGAGCTTTATCTCTTCTTCTGACAACTGTGTCTTGCTTCCAGCTGGAAACCGTGAATCCCCATCGGCTTTGCTCTCAAATGGCGTAGGAGCTGGTACGTCCCTCCTAGGAGTTGACGGCATTGAGGAAGTTGGGCTACGCATCGGACTTATGGACCCCACCGGCGTGGCAGTTCGCGAAGGTTCTTGACTTGTCATAGGGGTCATCTCTGTTCCCATGTCTCTCATAGCAACTGATCTAATCCCAGGAATAGCTGCATCAAATAAACATGACAATGTTCTTATCTACATATTGAATACTTCAGCTATGGCAAAAAAACAAAATCATGCTCCCTCCGGTCCTTAATATAAGACATATTTGAAAAGTCGATCTTAATCCTAGATATGAGACATTTTTCATATCTGTCAATCTTTTCTTAATTTACCTCTATTGAAGATACCTAAACAATAATCAAGGAATAAAAGGAATGAGGGAATTAAAGATGACTAGGGTGTTTTAGAAAATACAAATTATATTAACTAACTTAATTAACTTTCTTAATGTAGTCAAATTAATTAAATACTACCTCCGATCTTAAATATAAGACTTAGTTGACTTTTTTGAGGAGATTAAGGAAGTTAATTAAGCTAGCTTAAAGTATTTAATCATACACAACATACGATATGATTAAATAACTTATTTAGCTTACTTAATCTCTCCAAAAAAAGCCAACTAGGTCTTATATTTAGGACCGAAGGTAGTATGTCTTATATTAAGGACCGGAGGGAGTACATAACAGAAAGCGCACATGCATTATCATAATCAAATGGCACTTATTAAGGTCACCCAGAGATGCTTCATCTGCTAATTGTGAAACACGGTCCATTAAATACAGATTATGAAACACCCCAGGACAACCATATATATAGCTACATTCATTTATTAAGGTGAAGGGTGTATGCTCATGTTTGATGTGTTGTATTATTAAATACAGATTATGCCTAATAAAGTATGCATGAGGTTATAAAATTATATATTAATGCTTTTTGTACCTTTCTGGTCATCTGTACTTGAGCAGGATATAACTAATTCACTCACATCCTTCAAATCTTTGCTTTGGGGAAGGGAGTCTACAACTGTTGGAACCCTTCCATGAGCTTGGCCTGAAACCGAATGAGCCTCAGATGGAACAAAAGAGAATTTCTCAAACGCGATATGAGAAGTTGTTGGTTGACAGAAATCGATTCCTTTTGTTTCAGCCACTCTGCTGATTGCTAGCTTAAGATGATCATAATTGGCTGACTCTGGAGCAACTCGTGCCAAGCTTGTTGCCGGCACGCGATTTGCTTGGCCTTGTACAAAATTCTTCTTCGAGTAGTTTGATTGTATGTTTTGCCTATTCATTATCCATTTCTCAGCATCATTCCACTTAGAGGGCATAGGTCTTAATAGGGATCTTGTTGCAGGATTGCTCACTGATCTCTCTCCTTTATGAAACTCGAAGCTCGATGAGCTGGCATTACTGTCATAATCAAGGTTTTCATCTTCAATCATCCTCACCGGGTGAATTGCGCTAGAATTGCCACTATCATGCTTCGAAACATGCTGCGTCTTCACACGAATCATGTCAACATTTTCCTTGGGCATTGTCTCCTTCGGTTCGCAAGAATTCTGAACAATGTGTCTTTGGTCTGGCAACACATCACTGGATGGCTTTGATGACAGTATCTCTAAGCTGGGAGATGTAACTGAAAGGAAATATGTCTTAATTATTTACAAATTTCAATACCTTAGAACAAGAAATATGTTTGAGTGGTTCAATACATAACAGAAGAATAACTGTAACAAACGAAATGAAATATGAAACACTATCTCTTTCATAAAGTTTAAATCTTAATTCCTACTCAAATTGAAATCAGAAAAGTTGTCACTTTTGAAATTTGAAAATAAGCTTTACTCAGTTTCAATTTGAAAAATCCTATTTCTTTTCAATGAGCATGAAGTTTTGCTTTGATGATCTGAAACTGAAAAGGCAAAAGTAAAAGGCGTAAAAAAGCAGAGTGAAGCCGCTAGCAGAAACTGTTAATAGCGCTCCAATATACATAATGGAAGAATAAATATTAAAAATAAAATAGAAATACATACAGACTGTGGACCTTCATCATCAAGGTTGTCACTTCTTAAAAACAGGTGGAAATATATTTTTTAATTAATTCTGAAATATAAAATTCAATTCTTTTAAAATGAATATGAAGTTTTGATCCCCAGAATCATAATCAATAAAATATATACAAGGGTGGAAACCAAGAAGAAGAAGAAGAGACATGTAGCTTAAGCTGATATACAAGTGCTATAAATGTGAGTGCAAGCAAGGTTAAATATATTTGTTTTATATATATATATATATATATATCTAACCTTCATCATCAAGGCTATCACTTTTTGAGGCCAATAAGCTGTTCACAAATTCAGCATCCTCAAGCCTGGAAGGTGAAGTTCTAGAAGAATTACAGTTGGATCCTTCCTTCTTCTTGTGATGGTGAGTTCCCATGAGCTTCAATCTGAGTTTACTAGGAGAAATTATTCCATTCTGCAGGTGGAGAAAGAACAAATGGTAAAATCCATTGTCACTTAAAAACCCTAAAACCCAATTACAAAAATTCAAAAAGTACACATCTTTGAACAAAGCTTAAACAAAGAAACCCAGAAATTGACCACTTTTTCCCATCCAAACATACCCTTTTAATTAACCTCGAGATGAACACTAGGGGTAATCCAGACTTTGCTCTTCTCTTTTTCCCTTTTGTTTTGTTTTTTTTTTTTTTTTGGGTCTCAGCTTTCACCCAAACAAACAATCATGATAAATCCAACTGTTTGGTCACTATAAAAGTAGGAAAAGGAAAAAGCAAGAAGTTTTAAAATTAGGCTAAAAAAGTTTTTTTTTTTTTTAGGGAATTAACAAAGATGCAGCTCAAGAAAAACCAAAGAGAACTGTTGGCTGTTTCTGAAGTCCTTAAGAACAGAAAGCTTGAACAGAAATTCTAAGACCCAAGACAAAACACCCACCATTTTTTCCATGAAACCCAGTTTTATAAACAACATAAAGATTCAATTTTTCATAAACCCACAAGGCACAACAAGATCATGCAGTCCCATTACCAATGAAAAAGCTTAAAAAGAAACAGAGAATGAAGAGACCTGGTTTTCGTTTCTAGATGGTGCAAGAAAATGTCATACCTGAGTTTTGTCAATCCTTTCGTACTCCATTGGATCTCTCTCTCACTCTCTCGCTAAAATATAAGATAGTAGAGAGCACAAGAGATTAATCACAGCTTGAGGTTGAGGGTGATGGGCATACGAGAGAGTGAGTAATGGAGGATGGTTTTATTGTAGTTTTATTCGGTGTTGCAGAGAGAGGGGGGTTTGTGTTGTTCTCTGTGGTAACTGGCAAGTAAGGTTCTTTTCTGCGACTTTTCTTTAATATCGCCACGCAATCAGAGGGTGGGGACCACCAGTGGGACCCATGACATGGAGAGGAGAGATCTAAATCGATAGGGCAGTGCTTGCTGAGTTGAGTTTCCCTGCAACTCCCCATTGATTTGCCACAATCATCGTGTGCCGGTGAATTGCCGATTTCAGCCCTTTTTTTTCCTAAGGAAAAAGAAAAAAATAAATACCAGTGACAGGGAAATTATTCATTAATATAAAACTTATTTATTCAATTTGTTTAAATTTAAAAAATTAGTTAAGTTAGTTAATATGATATGTATTTTCTAAAATATCTTAATTATTTTCCTTAATCTCCTCATTTCCTCTCCTAATTGATTATTGTTGAGGGAGTATTAATAGAGGTAGATTAAGAAAAAATTAACAAATATGAAAAATAGGAATCCTTAATATAAAAATTATTTATCTAATTTGATTGAATTAATGAAGTTAGTTAATATGACATATACTTTTTAAAACACCTTAGTCATTTTTCTTAATTTTCACATTCTTTCATTCCCTCTCCTTATTAATTATTATTGAGGGAGTATTAATAGGGGTAAATTAGAAAAATATTAAAAACTATGAAAAATAAGTATTATGTTAGGAATTAAGATCAATTTTCTTAAATATATCTTATATTAATAACTAGAGGAAGTATTTATTATCTCTGACATATTTTTTTTGGTAAATGGGCTCTCACATATTTGGATAGAGCGAGCATACTTGAAAGAGGCATGTTACCTCTACCACAAGAGTGATTAGTGTCTATGGCAGATGAAATGGCTTTGTAGCCTATTATCTTGAAAAATTCTTAAAAAAAAAGGTAATTGCTTTGATGTTGCTTTGTAATATTAGGTATCTGGTTATAAATATAAGATAAAGTTAAATTTTTTAGATATATTAAGAAAGCTAATTAAATTAATTTAAAATATTTATATTTATCATTTTTTTCTCCAAACTATTTTACTTATAAATTTATATATAATTTAATAATATACAATATATGATATGATTAAGTAACTTATTTAGCTTCCTTAATCTCTCAAAAAAAAAAGTCAAATGTGCTTTATATTTAAGATCAAAAAAAGTAGTTATTAGTCCATGACCATGTACTTTTAATTGAAGAAAAATATCTATAGTAAATTGAAAGTACTTATAATTTATAACAAAAATTACGTCACTCTCAAAGATAAGAGTTAGATAATTAATTTATATGCATTATGAAAATTGGTTAAGTTATTTGTTTATAAAGAAATTATGTTAATCTCTTAATTTTTCTAAAATGTATTTTATTTCTTTTTTTGACATCTAAATGTCATTTCTTTTAATCATTTACTTTTGAAATTAATAATATTATTGACTGCATGCATTAAGGTTTGTGGTTAACATGAGTAACTTCTAAAAGCTATGAAAAACAAGAGAGATTGACATATAATATTTAGAACCAATTCTCAATTGTCTGTCACGTGTATATAAGTAATAATAAATTCATATATGATATATATGCCCGAAAGAAAAGTATACTAGTAATAAATTATAAATAATACAATTTATTGAAATTATTTCATAAGGGACATGTTTCACGTTATAATTTGTAGTGGGTCCTTTGTTGTTTTGTTTGTTTTGTTTTGCTTTGGTTTTTTTTTTTTTTGGCCATGTGTAGTGGGTCCTTTGTGCATGTATAAGAACGTGCACCTCAATTTTTTCAGGATTTAATGTGATGTATTTGATATAATATTTAATGTATACTCAAGGATATTTGGTCTAATCGTGATCAACTAAATTATAAAATAGATAAACAAAGTTTGAATTCCACATCGTTAAAAATAACTCTTAGGGAGGGGTATCTTGTTGGCAAAACATTACTTAAATATCTAGTAATATGATTAAAAAAAAGCGTTGCACATCAAATAGCATAAAGGAGGTTAAAAAATATAATATTTAATGAATTATATACGAATTATAATTATAACAAATCAGACTTGTACAATCTATCCCCTCTGATTTACCTTTTTGTCTGAGACATAACCCACAAATGTTGTTTTGTTTTACTTGGTTGTTCTTAAATTTTATTTATTTTTTGGTCGAAGGTTGTTCTTAAAATTCATGTGATCTAGGATCTACTTTTCCATGGACTAGGTAAATAAATTATGAAGGGAGTAGTTTCACCTGCTCTGGATAGAGACATAGACCATACAATTTTGAATGAAGTTCGCATGTCTTGTTTTAATATTATAAATTGACATTATTTTATTTACCTAAATATCCAAGATTTGTGAATCCGAACTGGGTATTGAACCAGTCGGGGTACTAAGTTAAGGGTAAGTGGATTAGATCGAAGCCAAACCGATGAGAAATTGAAGATTTTAGACTTATTAATATACAATTCTAAAAAAAAGTTTAAAAAAAATTAAAATAGGAACTCGGATAGGACCGGTCTATCGGTCAGTTCTCTGGTTTTCGAGTCGGACCGGTCCGGGTTCATGAATTCTACTAAAATCAATGAAATAATGTTGAGTGATGAGAAGTCAAATCTTTAAAATTTTCAACTTAAGTTAGGAAGAAAAAAGTTATAAATTTATATTTTTGTAAATTTTGTAAAAGTAAGATTTATTTTTTTAATTATTGTTTTTTTATAATAAGGCAAAACAATATTAATAATTTTTGTTTCAATTAAACTACTTCAAAATATATTTAGGAGTGCGTGTATGAAGAAGGACAATAATGAAAAGTATTTCGAACTTTCCAACGGGAAAAAATCTTTCCCACTAATGGTAACTTTTGTTAGACAAGGTGGGTCTCAACTCTCAATTAATCGTGACAATAATGGCTCTTCCATCCAGAAAAAAAAATTACATAACATTTTATTTTTTAAACACACGAGTCTCGAAATTATGGAGTAATTTGGTTTGGTCAACAAAACTCCTTTGAGGAGGATAATTTTTAGATGAAAAAAAAATTAGGTGTTCTTTATATATATTTATTATATCAAGTTTTTTATGAGTTCTATCACATATGACCAAAATGTCTTGTTTATTTTAAATGAATTTATTAAATAAAAATATTTCAAAAATAATATGCATGACATTGTGTGATAAGAGAACTTGACATAATAAATATAAAAAATTTGAGCTAAGCATTCTGAGTTTTACTCGATAATTAAGCTATTTCTGTAGTAGTGCTCGTTTGGAAGAGCTTATTTTTGTCCAAAACGTGTTTATAATTCGTGATTCACGGTATATGAGGTAAGTATGTGAAAGGAGTTTTTTCTCGGCTTGCGTAATAAGTGCGTTTTGACTTTTCAAAACGCTATCACAAACACCCCCATAATCATTTACTTCTTTGAAAATTTTTCTCTCTTGGTGAAAAGGAGAACTATTTTTTTTTTTTTTTTTGAAATAAACTAAGCAACAAGTCAACAACTCAACTACTTCATGAGAATGTTTACTCTGCATTGTTTCCCCCCTCTTTCGCTAAAAACTATGCATTAATATTTATTAAAATATACTCCCTTTATTTTTTTTTATAAGAAATAAGTGACCGAATTATTTTATTTGAGAAGTTGGTTAAAAATGTAACCCTTTTGCTAAAAATACACTCATTTGTGAGGAAGAAAGAAAGTATGGGAATCAAATACAGTAGTATAGGTAATATGAGTAATTTAATGGGGTGAAATGAGAAATTAACAAAAAAATTTGAGATCACTCCTTGTAGATCTCTTATAAAAAGGGAACATGCCATATTACACATTGTCTAAAGGAACAGGAGTAGTAATAAATAGAAGATGTAAAATTTAAAATTAATTAAAAATTGTAACTCAATTTTATTTTATTCAAACCGTCCAAGTTGACAAAGAAGAACCAAGTCTAGATTATCATCTTTAGTACTATTTTAATCTATTTATAGCACAATTTCAACATGACGTGTTTCACTAGAACTAAGTAAAACATGAAATGACTAGAAGTGCATTTATATTTGAAAATGTGAAGCCTGATCCAATTTTCAATTTTGTGCAAGCAGGTAAGAATCTGCAGGAATATTGGGAAGCAAAGGGTTGGGTCACAAGGGCTGAACATGAAGAGCATAATGACTTAATTACTGGATGTGGGCGAGTTGCATGGGAGAAACCGGAAGGTAATATGCTTAAAATTAATACTAATTGTGCATTCTTAGCTCGGGAAAACATAGCTGCCATAGCTTTTGTGGTACGAGATTCGAATGGATGGGTCCTGGATGGTGCCTTTAGGATCATTGAGGTTGCATCAGTCTTTATGGCTGAAGCCTTGGCAGTGCTAGAAGCTATAAGATATGTGCATGAAAACCAAATTAATGATGTATGTTTTGAGTCTGATAACCAAATGCTGGTTAAATGTATTAACAATGACTCTTCTCCAAATGATTGGAGATGTTTGAATATCCTTGACAACATACAAGAATCAAGGAAATTAATTTGAAACCATTCGTGTAATTGGATTTCCAGGGAAGCAAATTTAGTAGCCGATTGGGTTGCTAAAGCTTCAATTGGAGGATCATGTCCCAATAATTGGGTCTTTCATCCACCGGAGCAGCTTCAAAGATTGGTAGATGATGATTTGCGGTCGTCTTTGTGTGAACTTGACTGATGGGGTTTCGGAGGTTTATTTGTTTTAGTAGGATAGTTGTGTTATTTGTTGTTGTTGGAGCTTTATTTCCTTAGCCGTATTATGTAACAGACATTCGTATGGTTTTAATGAAGAAGGTTATTACTGGCTAAAAAAAAAAAAAGTAAAACATGAAATGTCATTCATTATGTGTTGTAAAATTTCATAACTTTTTAATTTTTCCCCATTTAGCATGAAAAAAATGAATGAAAACGGAAAAGTTTAAGATGATAAATTGAGGGTAAAATTGTATATTTACCTATTAAATTTAATAAATGACCTATACTAAGAATAAAAATATTTTTTTTCTTCTCAATATATATATAAAGTATATATTATAGCGATAATCAAGGAAGGGAGTGGGGTTTCACACAGCTTTTGAGAACGCTGAATGAATATTGATTAATATTGGTCGGCCAGGGCAAAATGGGGCTATTCACATCACTTGGGACGACGAGGAATTCAGGATTTTCTTTTCTTTGTGTAAATATTTAATATTAATTAATTAATAGTATTATAATATGACAGGAAGAATAAATGATGTCACTAGTCAAAGATACTCCTGACATGGTATGGAAGAAAGATACACAACACACGTACCCATGTATAGTCATTCAATCACCGCTTTTTCTTTTCTTTTCTTTCAACTCCTTTTGAATTTTATTTATAATTATAATTATAATTTCATAATTATTAAATTAAATTAAACTGAGTTAAGGATAGGCGAAAGAAAACAGGGAGAATCACACTCAGGTCCCAAGAAAAAAGAGAAATGAAGAAATGGTCCTTATAGATTGCAAAATGAAAAAATGATTCCAAGAAGTCGTCAATACAAGCTCCTAGAGTTGTTAACGAGTACATGCTCCTGCAGTTATTAATGGGACCATTTTTTCATTTTTTTTTATTAAGACCTAAATGTAATTCTCCCAAAAACTATGAGCGAACACAATACTGCCAGTTGGTCCAGAATTCTATAACGTGACTTTACCTTTCATTTCCTATTTTACACTTTCCTCGTGATAAGCAACATAAATAGTGGCTTGCTTACATAAACAATGAAACAAATTTGATTCTTCAAATCTGTTTGCAAAATCATTTCTTTGTCTTCTATTTTAAATAATTATATAGGTTGATAAATTACATATATTAGACGAATAAATATTGAATGAAATACCCTAATGACTCATTATTTGCTTTGATTACACGAATCTCTCTGTATTTTGAAAACTCATGTAAATATCATTTGAAATCAAAATATATGGTAGATAAATTTCCCTTGTATTTTTAAGATTCATTTTCTATCTATCCAACTATTAGCAAACCGTTAAGTTTGACTTTTAAACTTTTGTTTAACTGAAATGCCATTTTTGAAAATAATAATTATTTAAACATTTATATTTATTAAAAAAATTATACAACCAAAAAAATAATTCTAATATATATTTTCAAAATTTATAATATGTTATAAAATTTATTAATTTTTATTATATTATAAAATTTTATAATTTTAATTTATTATCATAGTTATTGAAACTTATTTATTTTGGGTTTTTTAATGGATAAAAACATATTTCAAACACATATTTTTTTATCATATAGAAATAATGTAAGTTGAAGATATTATATAAATAATTCATTGCTGGCCATTGATTTTTTTTTTTCATGAAGTTTGCAGACGTTCAAAAATAAATTAGGATTTGATATGAAGGGCAACTTAGGAAATATAATTTATTTTAACATAATTTTAATTAAAAATATTTTTAAAATCTTATTGGAATATTCTTAAAGGAGTTAACAGTTACAATTTGGAGTTTGGAACTAACTATATGTCTTCAAAATTGAGGGAATAATTGTGTAATAAAAACAAAACAGAAAAGTTATCAGACTATTTTACTCAAAAATATTTTAAAAACCCCACAAGAACAAAAATAATTATGCAACTCATGACAAATAAACTAAAAAATTATTAAATAATCTATGTTATTGTCAATTTAACAATTTAAAAACATTACGCTTAAATACCCTTAATTTAATTATTTTGTTTAAATATTGATATTAAATATATTGAGATGTTAATTGAATATAAAAAATTTAGAAATAATTAATACTCTAGAACAAATTTTAAAGTGGCAAACATATTAATAATAAGTTGTTGGTTAAGGTGATAAACACTTCACTTTAAGGAGAATAATACAACTTCAAATTTTATGAAATATATTCGTTGGGAGAGGCGAAAACCCTTCACGCTCTACAGTCTCTACAGAAAACCTTGATCAAAGGGAAAAAAAACTTAAAAATTACAAATATTTTGGAAGTACATTATTTACTAATCCCATTTTGCCTGCTGCTTCTACTTTTGAATTTTGTTTTAGTACTATCAATTTTTTTTTCTTTGCCAGCAACCATAAAAAATTTGAATTATTGATTCCAGTGGATAATTAATAATATTTTAAAAATAATATGCATGACCCTGTGTGATAAGAGAATTTGACATAATAGATATAGAAAAATTGAGTTAAGTATTTTGAGTTTTACTTTATAATTAAGCTATTTCTGTAATAATCATATACTTCTTTGAAATTTAGTTTTCTCTTGGTGAAAAGGAGAGGTTTTTTTTTTTTTGAAATAAACTAAGCAACAACTCAACCACTTCACGAGAAAGTTTACTCTGCATTGTTTCCCCCCTTTCGCTAAAAACTCTGCATTAATATTTATTAAAATATACTCCATTTATTTTTTTTATAAGAAATAATTGACCAAATTATTTTATTTGAAAAGTTGGTTAAAAATGTAACCCTTTTGCAAAAAATACACTCATTTGTGTGGAAGAAAGAAAGTATGGGAATCAAATACAGTAGTATAGGTAATATGAGTAATTTAAAGAAAGTATGGGAATCAAATACAGTAGTATAGGTAATATGAGTAATTTAATGGGGTGAAATGAGAAATTAACAAAAAAATTTGAGACAACTCCTTAACTCCTTATAGATCTCTTATAAAAAGGGAACATGCCATATTACACATTGTCTATTATAGAAAGGAACAGGAGCAGTAATAAATAGAAGATGTAAAATTTAAAATGAATTAAAAATTATAACTCAATTTTATTTTATTTAAACCGTCCAAGTTGACAAAGGAAAACCAAGTTGTCCCACCAATTCGTTTTTGGGTTTAATCCTAGAAAACGAAAGGTGTAAAAAATTTTCGTTGGAAGCTCTCTTCTCTATGGTGTCTCAAATAGGTGGTTTTTCTGTCGAGTCTATTTAATTGGAGGCGTTAGGACTAATCGGTTCTCAAGGGTCCATATTAATACATCTGACATTGGCCTTCAAGTTAACACCGATACCTAGAAGTTGGATGCAACGAATGTAAAAAATGACTCATTGCATTCCCCTTAAAAAAAATAAAAAAGAACCAAGTCAAGATTATCATCTTTAGTACTATTTTAATATATTTATAGGACAATTTCAATATGACGTGTTTCACTAGAACTAAGTAAAACATGAAATGTCATTCATTATCTGTTGTAGAATTTCATAACTTTTTAATTTTAGCCCATTTAGCATGAAAAAAAAATAATAAAAAGGGAAAAGTTTAAGGATGATAAATTGAGGGTAAAATTGTATATTCACCTACTAAATTTAATAATTTTTTTTGCCATGTCTACTAAATTTAATTAATGCTTATACTGAGAATAAAAATACCTTTTCTCTTCTCAATAAATATCTATATATTTTTTTTGGCCATAAAATATCTATATATATAAAGTATAGCGATAATCTCGGAAGGGAGTGGGGTTTCATCGTTTCACACAGCTTTTGAGTGTGATGATGAATGAATATTGATTAGTATTGGTCGGCCAGTAAGGACAAAACGGGGCTCTTCACACTTGGGACGACGAGGAATTCACGATTTTCTTTTATTTGTGTAAATATTTAATATTAATAATTAATACTATTATAATATGAAAAGAAGAATTAATGATGTCACCAGTCAAAGATACTCCTGACATTGTATGGAAGAAAGATACACAACACACGTACCCATGTATATTCCTTCATTCACCGCTTTTTCTTTTCTTTTCTTTCACCTCCTTTTGAATTTTATTTATAATTATAATTATGATAATTATAATTTCATAACTATTAAATTAAATTAAATTGAGTTAAGGATAAGCGAAAGCAAATGTGAGTGAATACACTAGTGTCTGTTGGTCCAGAATTCTATAATGTGATTTTACTTTTACCTTTCATTTCCTATTTTACACTTTCCTCGTACTAAGACAACATAATAGTGGCTTACATAAAAAATGAGACAAATTTGATTCTTCAAATCCATTTGCAAAATCATTTATTTATCTTCTATTTTAAATAATTATATATGTTACATATATCAGTCAAATAAATATTGAGTAAAACACTCTAACCACTCCATATTTTACGTTAATTACATGGACCTCCCTCTATTTTAAAAACTCATGTGAAATTAAAATATACGTTATACAAACTTCCCTTATATTTTTAAAATACATCTTCCATCTATTCAACTCTTAGTGAACCGTCAAGTCTGACCTTTAAAATTTTTGTGAGACTAAAATGCCCCTGCCTAACATAAGAATTATTTAAACATTTATATTTATTACAAAAATTAGGGAAATTTGTGAAAAAATCCCTCATTGATAACTTATTTGTCAAATGGGACCTTCGCGTGCAGATTATCTTCCACGTGTGTAGAATATCTTCCCTGGTGTACAGATACCCTGTGTGCAAAATTCTTTCATATACGTGTGCAAAAATCTTCCCCTATGTGCGCAAAATCTTCCCTCCGTGTGCAGATATCTTCTCTCTGTTTGCAGATGTCTTCTTAGGTCTCATTTGACAATTAAGTTACCAATAATGTCTTTTTTCACAATTCTTCCAAAAAATTATACAACCAAAAAATAATTCTAATATATATTTTCAAAATTTCTAATAGGTTATAAAATTTATTAATTTTTATTATATTATAAAATTTTATAATTTTAATTTCTCATCATATTTATCAAAAATTATTTATTTTAGGTTTTTTAATCAGATAAAAACATATTTCAGACACATACTTTTTTTTTATCATTTAGAAATAATGTATGTTCAAGATATTATATAAATAATTCATTGCTGGCCATTGACTTTTTCCCCCTGAAGTTTGCAGACGTTCAAAAATAAATTAGGATTTGACATGATGAAGGGAAAATTAGTAAATAAAATTTATTTTAATATAAATTTTAATTAAAAAAATATTTTTAGCATCTTGTTAGAATATTCTTATCAGAGCTAATGGTTATGGTTTGGACCTAACGGTATATTTTCAAAATAGAGAGAAAATTTGTGTAATAAAAACAAAACATAAAGGTGGTTAGAGTAATTTATTCAATAATATTTTTAAAAAAACTGACAAGAACAAAAAAAATTATGCAACTCATGACAAATAGACTACAAAATTATTAAATAATATATGTTATTGTCAATTTTAGCAATTTAATAACATTACGCTTAAATACCCTTAATTTAATCATTTTTTTAAATATTGATATTAAATATATTGAGATGTTAATTGAATATAAAAAAGTTAAAAATAATTAATACTTTAGAAAAAATTTTAAAGTGGCAAACATGTTAATAATAAGTTGTTGGTTAATAGCATGTTTGGAAACACTTATATTTGGACAATAAGTCCTTATTACGCAAGCCGAGATAAAACTCCTCTCACATACTTACCTCGTATACCGTGAATCACGATTTATAAGCACTTATTACCCAAAAATAAGCTATTCCAAACGAGCACTTAAGTGTGTATTTGGTTGGGCTTATATTTGGACAATAAGTCCTTATTACGTAAGCCGAGATAAAAATCCTCTCACATACTTACCTCGTATATCGTGAATCATGATTTATAATTACTTATTATCTAAAAATAAGATATTTCAAACAAGCACTAAGACCATAGAAACGTCACTTTAGGGAGGAGAGTACAACTTCGAATTTCAAGAAACACACGGAGAGGCAAAAACTCTTTGCGCTCTATTGTTTCAACTCTTGATAAAATAAAAAAATCTTAAAAATTACAATTATTTTGGAAGTGTGAGTGTGTGAGTCGCTATTTACATTATTTACTACCCACCCCCTACTCATTAATCTTCTTCACCTAATCCCACTTTGCGTGCTGCTTCTACTTTTGAATTCTGTTGTAGTACTGTCAAATTTTTTATTTTTATTTTTTGCCAGCAACCATAAAAAATTGAATTATCGATTCCAGTGGATAATTTAATTCAACTAAGTCGTATTTTGTTGACCATTAATCAAGTTATCAAATACTACGTCCAGTCAACATTTGTCGCTAATAGGTATAAAAAAATAGCTGTCGCTCAATATTATGTTACAATAACTCTTTATAATCAAAATCAGTGAGAGATGTTTGAGCAAGGAGAATGGAGAGGATGGAGGCGAATAATAAAGATTAAAAAAATACGCAGATGCAGACAGATTGAATAGGCACTAAAAGTTTAACTTCTCGTTTGGGAAGTATAAAATAAAGTGTTTTTTTAAGTACTTTCAAAATTTCTTTCATATATTCGCTTCAAACACTATAAAATCACTTTTAAAAAATTAAAATAAACTGGCAAAATACTTTATGTATAAAATGTCGGGTTGAGAACAAACATGTTATTTATTATTTTCCACCAAACACTTTTATACAAAATATGGGTGGCCTTGAAATTGTTTTAGAGGAGGCTATGTATTAATTGATGTACTAAAGAAGTGGAAGATATCATGCAGTAATAAAAAAACGTAAGTTTTAGGGAAAATTCCCAAAAAAAAATCCACTGGAATATAAGAAAAGACAAATTAAAGCTACGAAATTCTAAAATTTTAAGTCAGTTCGGTGTCATTATGGTAGAGGAATTTGGGATTATGAAATTTTGACGAAAAGACATATATGCCTTTTAGCTCTCACTCTCTCTTGTATTGGAATAACAACATGGGTCTCTTTATTAACAACATCGCATTCTACATTAACAACTTCACTTTCTTCTTTCATAACTTCGTATCTCAAATATGGTGTTGTTAATAAAGAAAGAAGTGTTGTTATTGATCCTGAAACTTAAATTATGAAGTTATGAAACAAGAAAAGCGAATTGTTAATGTAGAATGCGGTGTTGTTATTGTGAAACAAGAAAGTTGAGTTGTTAATATACAATCCTGTGTTATTAATAAAGAGACCGACATTGTTATTGTGAAAGAAGAAAGTTGAGTTGTTCATGTAGAATTCGGGGTTGTTAATGTAGAGACTCATGTTGTTATTCCGAGTTAAGAGAGAGAGGGAAAGATGAAGGGCACATGTGTCTCTTAGTTAAAATTTTATAATCCCAGATTCTTCCACCATACTGACACAGAACTGAGTCGAGATTTCAGAATTTCGCAATTCTAATTTATCCTTTTACATATTAAAACGTATTTTTCTGGAATTTCCCCTAAATTTTAATCACTCATCGTGTAAACTATAAACTATATATTAAAGTCCTGAACGTGGACTAGTGATGAAACATAACGTGTGCAATCATCAAGTAGCTTGCTTAATCATTGTTATGCCTATTTTTTAGGCTCAATGTATAAATAAATCACCCCTACACTTCCCACTTAAATCACAATCTTCTATTTTTTCTTTTTTGGTGCATATATTTATTTTATTTCTCTTTCTTACTTGCCCCTAGTAAATAAAGACATACTTGAAAAATAAAGTTTATTTTAGACATAATTATTATTTTTAACTAACTTTAACTACTTTCTTAAATTATGTAATTCAATTAATGAGTTCTTATAAAAAGGACTAAAGGGAGTGTCACTCTGGTTCTATTTATAAATCCAAATTACATATCTCTCATATAATAAGGAGAGTTAATTAACTCATTAATTATGGAATAAATTTAAAAAATGAAACCGGTCCAACCGATTGAACCACCGGTTCAGACCGGTTCCTTGGTTTAACCATCAAACTGGACCGGACCACTGGCCGATTTCCGATTCAACCGGTCGAACCGGCCGGTCCGGTCCGATTTTTTATACAATGATTATGAGAAATGTATGTGCCGAAGAAACATTCTTTTTTGGAAAAAACTATTGATAATAATAGAATAATTAAAGTTAGGTGTAACTAGTAGTAAGAAAATGTTATGAGCCACGATTTCACATGGCGTGTTTCCATTGTCACGGGCCCTGTGCACTGTAGTGTGACGTGTCATTTGCATGTTTCCTTATCATGCCTTTGACTACTCTCTCTTCTCTCCTTTGAATCCATGCCTACATATTTGACCACCCCTCCACGTGCTCACATTTCCTAATATTGTTCTTTCAATTTCCCCCACAAATCTGCTAAATCACAATACTATACAACAGCAACAACTCGGTATTATCTCACTGGCTAAGGTAAGCTATATAGATTAAATAATATCATTAAACTTGGTCAACGACCAATTCTCAGGATAAATTAGTTTAGAGAAAAATAATAAATATAAATATTTTAAAGTAACTTATTTAACATCTCCAAAAAAAATTAATTGAGTGTTATATTTAGGACCAAAGGTAGTATTTACACTCAAACATATTTAAACAAAACTCTTTATGTAGAGAGCATAGAGGAGGAGGAGAGGAGCTTGAAAACTCAAGGTGTGTTGAGAGGACAACCATATCCGTGGGGAGATCGGCAAATTACTACGGTGGCTTTGTTGGCTTGTTGTTGTGTGCGAGCCCTCTCTTCCTCTTAAGTCTTGACCATTTTTTTTTTTTGAATTACTTCCTCCGGTATCCCACATCCGAAGATGCAGACTAATCCGGAGTCGCCCCTAGGGAGGGACTTCCTAGAGATCGAGCCCAGATGGCGGGAGGGCATCTTGCGCTCCCTTGTCTCAACCACCGGACCAAGCCCCCTGGGCAAGTCTTGACCATTTTAATAATTCAAGTTCACATCTTAATTTATATACACTAAAATCAATGTGAGACTTCTTTTTGATACACACAGCACCTTAAAACACATGTTCAATGATATTGTCTAGTTTAGATTAAGTTTGAACGTTTGATCAATTCACATTGAGAATACTTAAAATAGAAATTTTCTTTATTCAGAATACATCAAGCTTAAGATATTGTTTGAAAAGAACATGTGACCTGCCCAAACACATGTGGCAACCAAAAAAGAAAAATCCAAGCCAGTTGTTGTTGGTACAGCTTTAAAGGCATTTATCACTACCTTTTTTTAAAAAACGTCAATGATAGTTATGGTCACTTAATTTTTTTTAGAAAATTTTATTATTATCACAAATAAAATTCTATATTTTTTCTAAGAATTGGTTACGGTAAAGCCTCGGGTAACCACATCTATACAAAGTTTTGTTGTTGTTAATATGTATTACAACCCTCGGTTTCAAATTATTGGACATTTCTAACTAATTCACATGTATTAATAAAAATAGTCAAAGTAATTAAATTTGTTATAAAATGTAAATAATTTTTAATATTGCCTTATCAATTGATCATATTAAAATCCAACATCATATTAATTTTTACTCTATACCCTCTCTCTTTATTAAATATGAGCATATATGAAAAAAAATATTCAATACTCATTGAAAGTCTAAAACTACTAAAATGTCTAATAAAAAGGACTAAAATTTTCTTTAAAAAACTTTTTATAAAATGGATCAGAGGAGGCTTTTAGAGAAAAAAGACAAAAAAATACTATCAAGATTGGTAAAAGATAAATAAGTATGCTGAATTTCAATAATTTTAAAGAGACATATTTAAAATTCTGAAATGTTTCAAAATTTGAGAAATTACTTAACCACCTCTGGTTTTGTTAAATAAAAACCCTCAACCTCCTTGCCAGCCGGGCCGGCAGTCAAAGCTTCAGCGTTGGTGACCAGCTACGGCGGCAATCACCAAAGCTCTGGTGTCCTTACTGACGACCGCTAGCCGGAGCTCCAACGGCCTAATATTTTTTTTTTTTGGAATTTCTCAAGTAAAAGCTATCAATATAGATACTTGAGTTATTAATAGCAATACTGAAGTGTAAACGATGGCCTAATATATATATATATATATATATATTAATTTCTCAGGCAAAAGTCGTTAATTAGGGGATGGTTGCCGCCGTTAGGCACCGGCGCTGGAGCTCCGAAGGCTAGCAAGGGATTGAAAATATTTTATTTAAAAAACCTAATGATGTTAAGTAATTTCTCAAATTTTGCAACATTTCAAAATTTCAAATCATTCCTTTTAGTGTTACTATTGAAATTCAACATTTTTACTTATCTTTTGTTCGTTTTAATAATATTTTTCGGTCTTCTTCTCAAGTTTTTATTAGTATTGAGGATAGTGTATTCAAAAATGATTTGGTATGGTCAAAGAATGATGCTGAATGGGACCACACGATTGGTTGTATTTATTTATATTTTCGCCGTCTTTGAAAACGTGGGCTGTTTTGGTGGGAAAGTTCATTCTTTATTATGATTTTGCTTCTCTCGTCATGTCAATTGCTTGCTTGCTTTGGATTTCAAGTCAATGCTATTTTAATGACAACCTTTGAAACTCAGGCAATATGGCAATGCTCCCTCCCATCCATTTTTAAAATTTAATGTGATTTTGATTTTGGTCTTTTAAATTTAAAATTGATGATATTGGTCATTGAAATTTGATCCGATTTTGGTTTTGGTCATTTAAATTTGAAAAGGACTTGATGACCTGATTATGAAACCTGAACCGGACTAGAAAAAATCAAGTCTTTTTCAAACTTGAGGGATCAAAATCAAAATCGGGTCAAATTTCAGGGACCAAAACCACCGATTTCAAACTTGAAGAACCAAAACCAAAATCGAGTCAAGCTTCAGGGACCAAAACCACGGATTTCAAACTTAAAGGATAAAAAATTCAAGGACCAAAAGTTATATTAACCCTAATTTTTTTATAAGTGTTTGATAATAGTTGTTTTAATATTTAATGATTTTTTTTTATTTATGCCCCTCATTAATTATATTAATAATGGTATACTTGAAAAAAAGAAGTTTATTTCAAGACATACTTAATATTATTAACTAATTATAACCGCTTTTTTAAGCCGCGTAATTTGGTTATCGAACTCTTATAAATAGGACCAGATTGAGTATATCTTTTGGAAAATGACAAGAAAATACTACTTGAACTTGACAAATAAGTCTTGTTGCTTGCAAGAATATAGGAATGAAATACAAGAATATAGCAATTGATAACTCATTTTTTTCGAAAATCACTGATTTAGATTTTTAAAGTTCAAGGGGTATTTTCTTATCTTTTGCCCTATATCTTTTAGTTAATAATTTTGAATTTATAAAATTTAAGTATATTATATTCAATATTAAAGAAATCCTATATATGGAGCCATTTATCTTTCTAATACTAATTTTTGTGTGTTTGGATTAGTTGTATTTCTCAAACTTTGTGCCCCGAATATGTAATTGGATTTCAAATTTTATTCGAATATTCTAATTTATTTTTAAAAATAATACCAATTAGATTATTTTTTATTCCAATACCAATTACTCTCTCCTGTCTTTTTTTATAAAAGCCCAAAATTTGAATTACCTTGATTATTTTTATAAGAACCTGACAGGAGTTGCATGAAAATCTATCTGAGTTTTCCCCCCTCCATTTTTGCCTCTCATTAATTATAGGTATTACATAAATTAAAAAGTTGATTATACTTATACCATTTTATTTCTCTTTCCTACTTTCTCCATTATAAATAAATAAGTGCATGCTTAGAAAAATAAGTTTATTTTATAGGTATTTATTATCTTTAACTAATTTTAATAATTTTTCTAAATCGTGTAATTTAGCTATTGGGCATAAAAGCTCTTCAACCAGATAGGGAAGGGCATATAAATTTCTCTCCCTCACTCACACACACACACACTACATCTTATTACAAGAGCTGTTCCAATTAACATGTCTACATAATTTTATTAGTATGGATTTAATTAACTTATCTATGTGAGGATTAGTTAATGTGGCTAGTCTACGTGAGGTTTAGAATTTAGAATATATATATAAAAATTAAAGCAAAGTGGCTCATCTTTTAATGAAAAGAAAAAAGATATTTTTGAAAGAAGAGAGAGACCAAAAAGACATATATAATAATCGTAGAAGAAGTGCCGCCAAGTGTGAGGCACTTGATTATACATTATTAATGCTTCAATAAATCAAACTAGTCGCATGTGGTTGGAATCATTGCCACCTTAATTGCCTACTTTTGATTATTGTGGTTGCCTAGATTTAATTGCACAACCATAATTAAATTACAACCTACAACTTCAAATGCGATATCTAGGATTATTGGATAGATTTACTTAGTATGACATCTAATCCTTATTATAAGACATTTCTAATCCCTTCATCAAAATAAGAAAAAAAAGTTGTTAAGTCATTAACTTTGTTTGAAAATAAAAGAAAGTTCTAAATTTATTCATATTTAATATTATAAATTATATTTAAGAAATCATAACAGCTATAGTTAGTAAGATTTTAAATAGGGTTTAGGGATAATTTTGGAAAAATATAGTCAGTACCTCACTTAAGTGCCTGTTTGGGATAATTTATTTTTGACTTATAAATACTTATAAATCGTGATTTACAATAAGGTATTTAAACTCGGACCGGTCAGTGAACTGGTCGAGATATTGGGTCAAGGGTCAGTGGGTCAGACCGAAGTCAAACCGGGACCAAACCGATGAGAAATGAAATATTTTAGGCTTACAGTATGAAATTTTAAAGGAATTTTTTTAAAAAAAAATTTTAAAAAATTTGACCCGGACCGGTTTAGTGCCCGGGTCGCCAGTTTCCGGTCCTGGTCAGATAACCCTTATTTACAGTATACGAGATAAGTATATGAGATGAGTTTTATCTCGACTTACGTAATAAACACTTATTTCAAAAAAAAAAAAAAATTCTATTCCAAACATAGCTTAGTGACTTATAATGAGGATTGCACATTTCTTTTAGAAGATGTCTTATTACCCCAGCCATGAATTATTTTTTTCTTCTAATATAATTATTGGATATCTAGGATCATTATGGCATGATAGATATTAGGATTCTGTTTAATTAATGAAAGGCTTAATAAAACAAAACATTTAGCAGTGAGAAAGATCAAATGCCCTTTTCAAAAATAGAAACCAATCATCTTTGTAATAAATAGTCTTATGCTTTTGATGATGAAAAACTATTAATTAAAACAAAGAACCTCTAACTAAAAACATAAAAAAGGACAAAAAAACATGAAAATTACTTAAATTCCATGCAAACGATTTACACAACATAATTTATTCTGAGACTGCATGTATTGATTGTCTTGTAACAAAGCAAGTGACCATAAAAAGATGAATGATGTGTACTTGAAAAAAGGTGAAGCTTCTGAAGCCCCCATCTATGCCAATATGTACAAGAAGAAGAAGTGCAGTTCAGAAACCAAACAATTGTCTTCCTCCTATGTCCTACCATGTCAGTCTGAATTCCATTTAGTCTAAAATGTTACTCTTCTAATTTTATAGGGTTAATATAACTTTTGGTCCCTGAAGTTTGATCCAATTTTGGTTTTGGTCCCTTAAGTTTGAAATCGGTGATTTTGGTCTTTCAAGTTTGAAATCGATGGTTTAAGTCTTTGAAGTTTCACCCGATTTTGGTTTTGGTTCCTTAAGTTTGAAAAGGACTTAGTGACCCATTTATGGAACCCGACCCGACCTAGAAAAAAACCAAGTGTTTTTCAAACTTGAAGGACTAAAACCAAAATCGAGTGAAACTTCAGGGACCAAAACCACCGATTTCAAACTTTAGGGACCAAAATCAAAATCGGGTGAAACTTCAGGAACCAAAATCACCGATTTCAAACTTGAGGGACCAAAACCAAAATTGGATCAAACTTCAAGGACCAAAAGTTATATTAACCCAATTTTATAAGTCATTTCTAACATGTATCACCCAAATCAAGAAAAACTGTAAACCTTACTAGTTCTACATTAAAATTTAACAATTTTTTAATTTCACCTCTATTTAATAATATACGGTATATCTTATGAGAACAAAATCTAAGGAAAATAATATAAAAAAAGTCTCATACCTTACCAAAAGTTGTTCTTTCACTTATCAATGATGGCTCTTTCATTTATTATTGATAAGTCATGAGACTCTTTTGATATTATTTTTTTAATTGGGATCTTAATGTGATTTTCCCTTATTAAAATATAATCTCTAGTTTTTACTTTTTTTGAAGCCAGTCCCATTTGAGGGGAAAAAAAAAGCCGTAGTTGTAGCCCGCATCTGCAGAGTTTTTATCAATCAAAGGCCTAGTTGGTAACAAAAAAAAATCTCAAGGCCCATTGAAGAAAGGACAAAAAACCCATGGCCCATATTTTCTGCAAGCGCAGCTTCTTGTCCCTCCGAAGAACGAGAAGATCGGGCCTCATCCTCGCCGGCGATGGTGCCGACCGTTCTCTTCCTCCATGCATCTCGCCGTCCTCGTACCTCCGGTGATTAGTCGTTATAGAGTGGCCTCTTAATTCACCCGTCGCCCACCGTGGTCCTCTTCGCCGTCACCCAGGCCTGCATCCTCATCTGAAGATGAGAGGTAAGGTTCCAAATTCTTCCGCATCCACTGATTTCTTATTCTTTAAAATGCTTTAAATGTTCCCCTTTCCTTCGCAAATTAAACCCTCTATCATTTTGCTTTTACTTACTGTATTCTAAATTAGAGTTTTATTTTTCGAAGTGGTTGAGTGTTTCACAGTGGATTCTTGTGCTAGAGAGTAGGTAGTAACTTACATTGTGTTTTGTTTTTATTATTTTAATCGTGTACGTAGTTTTGAGTTTTGAGATTGCAATTACTAGTCAGTTGTGGCAATGCAGGCATGAAAGGGAGAATAGGTCTGAGTTATTGCACTCTCTGCTGGTTTAGGATTTGAACTGTCTTTGATATTACTTGCAACCATACTAACGCCTGTATAATGACCATTATTCAATCTTGACAGTTAAATAGCTATGCGCCATGTTCAATACGTCACTTTGAATAGCTTATAGCGTTATTGCTCATTCCTAATTTCCTATAGTAATGTTAATAGTTAATAAAGGCTAAGAGGAAGAAATGTTAGAAAATTTTCTTAGTACCGTATTAAGTTTGGGAATTTAGATAGTTAGTGGATGGTTAACAATGCTGAAGATTTTCAATGCGCCCGCCTTGTTGAAAAAACATGTGCTTTTTTCTTTAAGGAAAGGAGAGAGTTTGTTAACCACTATGATTTTTTAAAAACACCGTTTTCTCCTTATAATTCCAGTGGTTGATGATGCCAGTTTGGCCTTAGAGTCATTGGTCAAACTCATTACTGCCGCAAAATTGAAGGTTAGAGTCCTTCTCTTTCACCTTGATAGTTTTATAAGTTCTTTGATTGCCATGATAGTATTTCTAAGAACAGAAATGACTTATGGCAAACTTGACAAATCCATGATAGTAGGTATGTATCGACTGAGATGAAAATATTCATGGGTTTCATTTAACAAATTGACATCTTGAGTCAGAATAGTTATTGACAAGGTATTAGGAACTTGATGACTAACTCTGTATGTACATACAGTGTTCTGCATGTTTATTGGATTTAGTCACCCAAGACATCTTGATAGTTTTTTTTCTGGTCCAGGATTAAGAGAGTGGAATTAAAATTCTGTCAGCATCATTCACACCATTGAATAATTCGACAATTTTGAACAGAAGGAAAAGATTTCCAAACTATTAAAGTCAAATTTTAACATTTGAAGGGGCAAAACACAAATTAGGGCTATAAGATCTGACCTTGTTTTATCGTTGCCGTAAATCACTGTTGATCACCTCATGAATCATCTTCTCTGGTTCTTTTAATCAAGTATCAAAATAGGGGTGCGGAAAGTTTGTGATACAAAATCCTCTCTCCCCTGCCTTTGATTTTTTTTTTTTTTTTTCAAAATATAACATTTAACTTGTTTTGCAGCAAAACAGTGTGCGAATAAAAGAAACATTGCTGAGGAGTATAGAACGTTGTCGTTTCATTCAAGTGGATGGAAGTGGACCGAAACTGAAGTGGGGAGGTTCTGTTCCCTAATGCGCTAGTCATGTGCATTTCCCTTTACAAATCCATCTCTCCAATCGCTGCAGTTCAACCTTCTTTCACATTTTCAACGATACTGGACCCACCACTGGGTGTGCATTATAGTCCCACCTTTGCGATGGTGATGGGGATGAAGAAGAGGAAGAGAGCATTGGCGATAAGAATGGCACGGAGGAAACAGAATGGGGTTCAAAGACATTTGAGTGTTCTTTCTAATTAGCTGGTTTAACTGTGCTGATTTCTTTAAGTATTATTTCTGCAGTAATGGTATTCAGGTTAAATCAACTGATAAAGGTATCAGCTTATAGATGCTTGAGTCATTTTTGTGCAAACCCTTTATGTTTTATACGACTAAGTGTATTCTCAACTGCTAATTTTGGGCCTCAAAGTGAGGGGGAATGTAAAACCAACAATATCAATGATGGGTATGATGGTTCTGGGAGGATGGGTTCTGTGGTTCCTGGGGTATTAAGTTTTACAGGAAGTGCCTGTGATGACACTTTTATCCCTCAAAACTTCAATTTTGGATGTCATAACAAGGTTGAGTCACATGAGCTCTACCAAGATGATGAAGAAGAAGAAGATGAAGTTGAAGGAGAGCATGGTAGTGATGATGATAGTCTTGAGGTCCTTAGCTCCTTTCAAGGAAGTCACAGACAGAGAGTAGACATTCAGAAATTTGACATTGACGAGAATGAATTTAGACACCCTTTAGTCAGAGAGGCTTGTAGGTTAATTTCACTTAGATCAGCTTGGGACCCAAAATTGGAAGGAGAATTGAGGCACTTGTTAAGAAGCCTCAAGCCCCCTCAAGTTTGTGCTGTTTTACGCTCCCAAGATGATGAGCGTGTAGCTTTGAATTTTTTCTACTGGGCCGATCGGCAATGGCGTTATCGACATAACATTATGGTCTACTACACTATGCTGGAAATCCTTAGTAAGACCAAACTGTGTCAAGGTGCTAGGCGAGTTCTACGTTTAATGGCCCGTAGGGGAATTGATTGTTCACCTGAAGCTTTTGGCTATGTGATGGTGTCATATAGTCGTGCAGGCAAGTTAAGGAATGCCCTTCAGATTTTGACCTTGATGCAGAAATCTGGTGTTGACCCTAATTTATCAATATGTAACATTGCCATCTATGTCCTGGTGAAGGGGAAGAAACTGAAAAAGGCACTGAGGTTCTCAGAAAGAATGCAACTAATCGGAATCAAACCCAATGCTGTTACTTATAACTGCTTGATTAAGGGGTTCTGTGATTTAAATAAAATTGAGGGTGCATCAGAGCTTATTGCTAAAATGCCCTCTAAGGGATGCATGCCTGATAAAGTTAGTTACTATACTGTGATGGCTTTCCTCTGTAAGGAGAAAAGAATTACAGAATTGAAGCAGTTAATGGATAACATGGTTAGGGACAGTAAATTAATGCCAGATCAGGTTACATATAATACTCTTATCCATGTACTTTCAAAGCATGGGCATGCAGATGATGCTCTTGCTTTTCTAAAGGAAGCAGAAGAGAAAGGTTTTCGCATTGATAAGGTTGGGTATAGTGCAATAGTTCACTCTTTTTGCAAGAAGGGCCGTATAGGTGAGGCAAAGAATTTAGTGAACAATATGTATGTACAGGGTTGTATACCTGACGTGGTGACATATACTGCTATTATTGATGGATTTTGTCGCACGGGAAATGTAGATGAAGCTAAAAGGATGCTGCAACAGATGTACAAACATGGGTGTAAGCCCAATACTGTATCATATACGGCCTTGTTGAATGGCCTCTGTCACAGTGGAAAGTCAGTCGAGGCAAGAGAAATGATAAATGCAAGTGAGGAGCATTGGTGGAGCCCAAATGCTATCACATATAGTGTTGTCATGCATGGTTTGCGCAGGGAGGGGAAATTATTTGAGGCCTGTGATATGGTCAGGGAAATGGTTAAGAGGGGTTTTTCCCCAACACCAGTTGAAATTAACTTGCTTCTCCAGTCTCTATGTCAAGATGGGAAAGTAACTGAGGCTAAAAAATTTATGGAAGAATGTCTGAATAAGGGCTGTGCCATTAATGTTGTCAACTTTACCACTGTGATTAATGGTTTTTGTCAGATGGATGACTTGGATGCTGCTTTGTCTATGCTTGACGACATGTATTTAAGCAACAAACATCCTGATGCAGTCACATATACGGCACTATTTGATTCATTTGGGAAGAAAGGTAGATTGGAAGAGGCTTCTGAACTAATCATGAAAATGCTTCACAAAGGTTTGGTTCCTACTCCTGTAACATATAGGACAGTCATTCACCGGTACTGTCAATGGGGTAGAGTGGAGGATTTGTTGAAATTGTTGGATAAAATACTTGCCAGGCAGACATTCAGAACAGCATACAATCTGGTTATCGAGAAGCTCTGTGATTTTGGGAACCTTGAGGAAGCTGATAAACTTTTAGGGAAGGTTTTGAGAACTGCTTCAAAACTTGATGCTAAGACATGCCATGTTCTGATGGAAAGCTATCTGAGTAAAGGGATGGCTCTGTCAGCATATAAGGTGGCTAGTAGGATGTTTAGCCGCAATTTGATTCCTGACCTTAAGCTGTGTGAGAAAGTAAGCAAGAAACTGACAACGGATGGCATGTTGGTGGAGGCTGATACTCTCATGTTTAGATTTGTTGAGCGTGGATGTATGATGCCACCGAAAGGGACACATTTATCAAGTTAATTGTTGGTTGAAGCTCAAATGGTACATATGCGGTATTTTTTGCTTTATCATTTTACATTGTTGATATTCTATATTCTTTAGTTAGGCTTTCCCGTATAATATTTATATACATTTGGTCAAGCATTTAACCTCCTTAATACTGATAGATCATGTCTTAATTCTTTGTAGTTGTTCTTATGTAATGTCACTGCTAGACTGCTGGTTCTTATGGATCAATGTTGAAAGGTTTTACTCTGCTATGCAGTTTGCCATATCGAAGATGAATCATTTGGGAGAGGATGCCCTTTATTGAACTGTTGAAGGATCTCTCAGAGTTGCTTTGTGCAAACGTTAAGTAATGAATGTGACGGTGCCTATCATTAGAACAATGATGCTTCATTTAGATTCATACATTCCCTTTGCAAGAATTTGGGTCTGTATCTGCCCGACCTGGTTGAAGAAGTTGTCAGGTCAAGCGTATCAAGCTATGTTCACATGGAGATATGTTTTGAACGGTGGCTTGAGAATGCAATGCAGGTATGATGTTACCATTCTAATGTTAATCTTTTTCAAGTTAGCTTCATGAAGGAATCACTTACTGTTGAAGCTTCTCTTTAGTTTTTCTCCACCGAGAGAACCATCTTCCTGAATTAATGGAACACCGTTCCTTGTTCTGTCAAGTCTTGTGATCAACGTCTAATTGATATACAACAACAACAAGCCTTATCCCGCTAGGTAGGGCAACGTCTCATTGATATGAAATACTAAAATATAGCAGGTTATATTCACAGATCATGAACAATACCGATCATTTCACATCCTTTGCCAATATCTAATTGTTTTCCTAGAGTTCTTGTCCTCATGACTTTCTGACTGTTTTACTAACTGAAACATGGCCACTCACTCTAATTAGTTGTCAATATGAAAGAAAATATCGTTATAACTCTTTTATTTAAAATTCTATTCATTAAACTGCGCTTCATCTGAAAAATGGAGCTTTCTTTCATATGCAATTTATGTGTTTCTTGTCGCCAACATGCAGCATACCCGCACATGCAGTGGTAACAATAAACTGAAGCATGACCACTCAATTTAGTTACCAGTATGCATAATGAGTCAGAATGTATCTCTAAAAAAAAAAAACAAAAATCAAACTGTGTCTTGTCAATGATGGATATTTCTTAAACATGCAATTTATGTGTTTCTTCTTGCAGCGACCTTTTTTGGTGTTCACCTTGTAACTGTAGAGAATACTCCTGCAAAGAATAATTGTCGGGCAATTGCTGGTTTTTGGTGACTGTAAAGAAGAAAAGCAGGAGCTCTTGATTTTTGGACATGTTAAAAAAATGTCGGAAACTTTTTTTACTTCTATGCTGGTAGAGGCACGCTTGATGGTGGCAACATATGGTTGAGTGGATAATCATGAAGATGATCCCATTTTGGAGATGAAGAGAAACGGAGATGAAATAATTTTGTTGGCTCCCACAATGATGACATTGAAGCTTTTGACCCAACCTTGTGTGTCAAATGGCTTTTTGCATTCCTCACCTCTATTGGTTTCATCTCTCTTTTAGCTTCATGGTTATAAACATCAACCTCAGATGATGTCAGAAGATAATAATTTTTTCTGGTCACTGTCAAAAGATATTGATGATGTTGGTATCAATTTGTTCTTGGCACTTCTCTGTATTTGGTTGGATTATTTGTTGTAGTTAAAGCCTTAAAGGTAGTAGAACTTTCTGGTCCAATAGGATCTTGATGGTAACGGCTACTTCATTGCTCTTGTCATGTTGATACGTTTAGGGGCTTGTCAGTTTAACAAATGATGTTTTTTTTTCCCTTAGTAAAAATTAAAAAAACTGTTTCTCCTTTTTTATTTTGACAAACAGCTGAACCATTCAAATCAATTTTTTTTTTTCAAATTTAATTTCAATAGTTCCCCAAAATTTTGACAAGCTACTTAATGGTAAATACATTGAAGGTCATGTATGAACTTTCAAAAAGATCAATCACACAACATGGGAAGATGAAAAAGGAGAAAAAGAAAAAGAAAAGGTATAAGAGAAATGACGTGCAAGACGTGGGGCTTTAATCTCCTTTTTCTTTTTTCTTTTTTCAATGGGAGATAAAGGGCATTTTTCATTTAATTTTTTTAAACACCATTCAGGTTCTATATCTTATTGTAATATTGTTGTGTAAATAAAATACTGTGTGACATTCGTTCGATAGTTTTATTTTGTTTTACTCATTAGTGGTCGAAAATTGTTATCGGTATACAATATAAAATTTATAAAAAAATTTAATTGCTTACAGGTGTTTTTTTTAAAAAAATAACTCCAAAGTGATGATAAATGAGGAAAAAAAATGAATCTGAAGCAATATCGTGAATGCTTTTTATTTCTTGTGAGAATAAAAGAGAGCTTGAATTTTTTTTTATTGGATCAATTGTTTCCTCTTTCAAAGCTTAAAACAAGGATTTTCGTCCATTTCAACAAATGTGCTTTCTGGAATTTAAGATTGTATTTTCTTCTTTACGGGGTTGATACTGCTTACCACCTCAACTAACAACTTGTTATTAAAAGGAGCTTGAAGTTTTGGTGTTGCTCATCAATTTTTCCCTTGAAATTGAAAGTTCATCTACAGAAGTAAAGAATGGTAAATTTCTCAAATCTCAATGACAGAGATAACCTAAAGTCTTAATTTAGTTTTTATCAAAGTAAATGATTAAAAAATGAAATCATGTAAAGAACTTTAGAGCTCCATTGTGTTGCTTTTGTCTGTTTGTGCGTGCGTGCTCACTATGAAAAAATATGTGCCATAAAAGAAATAGCATAAAGAATGATTAAGGAAAAGGATATATAAAAAGGCTGTGTGATTGGCGGGGAAAAAAGACGTTTCTCTAAAAAAAAACTGTGATTGAGAATGAAAGTTTCAACAAAAAAATTTGTGTTCAGGGATATAATTAGGTTAGTATTATTAAACATTTAAGTCTGAAGGCAAAAAATTAAACACTTAAGTCATCATATCAAATATTTAATGTGGGCAATCTAGAAAAAAAATAAAAAAAAGAAATATGTAACATATAAATTATTCTTAACTAAATTTAACAGATTTTTTTCTTGATAAATTAGTTTTATATTCACAGAAAATTAATAATTTTTACTCTCTCTTATCAGGGGTGAGCATAGTGCCCAATTGCCCGGGGCGCCCACCCGAGCCGGCAAACAATTGCTCAGCCTAGCCCTAAAAAAGTGGTCAAAAAAAATTTTGTGCAGCTTTGGGCAGACTAATAACTGGGCAGGGTCAGACACTCCCTGCCCATTTGACCTTGCCCTGAAAAATATTTTCATTTATTTAAAATATATAATTTCATATCAAATAAGCATTATTTCATATATATTTTTTATTTAAAATATATACTATCTATTTATTTAATGCTCTTATGATCCTCTCTCTTTGGCTATAGCCTCTAAACGCTATCAAGTAAGTGAGTGTTTGGAATGACTTAATTTTAGGAAATAAACACTTATTACATAAGTCGAGATAAAACTCTTCTCATATATTTATCTCGTATACCGTGAATCACAAATTATAAGCACTTATTATCTAAAAATAAACTATCACAAACCACCACGGATACGTGTTAACCCTTCAAGTTTTGTTCTCACTTCTCAGCTCAGCGTCTCTCTCGTCTCAGGCTCTCAGCGACTCTCTCATCTCTATCGTCTTAGGTTTCGTTCTCTCGTCATTCTTTTACATATTCATTGGTCCATTTATATGTGCGCGTACTGTATATAATACTATATATTCACAGCCTTCGCCATCACTCATTACTAAACCAACTCGTGGGCTTACAATCATTATCAACACAGTTTAGTATAGCTTTCCAATGCCACCATATTATATATTATATAATACCCTTCCTATGGCTTCACAATTCACATACTGTGTAGGACCTTTTGCTGAGCTAAAAGGTTGAGATTTTTGTCCTTATATGGCTAGGTATTGCACCAGGGAAATATACAATGCAGGGACAAAAGTATACAAACTTTCCTTGTTTTGGATTATTATGTCGAATTTGATCTTTCTCTGAGATGAAATTTTCCTCACAAATATTGTTACTGAGCACGTTAATAATGGATGTATTTATTAGAAGTTTAGGTTTTTTTTTTTCTTGAGATATAATTATTTTAGAATGGCCCTTCATAATAAGAACTTGCTGAAGTTTCATAATTATATGTCAATTGTTAAGCTTCGTTTCTTACTGTAATTAATTTAATTAATGGGGAGCACTTTGCAGCTTGCAAGCATTGCCATACCAAATATAAAGCTGATCCAAATCATGGAACACACTCTATGCTAAGGTATATCCTAAAGTGTTGGAAGAACCCACACAAGGCTATTAAAGATAAAAGCCAAGCTATGTTAAATCTTTTTTCTGGTGGGACGAGTGGGCAAGGAAGATCTTTAGTCAATCATTTATATGATGAGAAGCAATGCAGAAGAGTTTTAGCAGAATTTATTGTATGTGCTGAGCAGGCATTTAGAATTGTAGAGGAACCTGTTTTTAAGAAATTGTTAAATGTGTTTGAACCTTGCTTTCCAATCCCTTCAAGAAGAACAATTGGAAGGGATGTGTGACAATTATATCTTGGAGAAGTTAAGGTTTTGAAGAAATTCTTAAAGCAAAGTGCTAAACGTGTTTGTCTCACAACAGATTATTGGACATCAAGCCAAAATTTCAACTACCTGTGTTTAACAACGCATCTTATAGATAATGAATGGAATCTGCATAAGAGGATTTTGAATTTTGTTATGATTGAAAATCATAGAGGCGATACTATAGGGAGTGTCATTGAGCAATGCTTGTTGGATTGGGAGATTGAGAAGGTGTTCACCCTAACTATGGACAATGCCTCAGCCAATGACTTAGCTTTGGGATATCTTAAGAGGCGGTTGAGGAGTTGGAAAGGCTTAGTTTGTAAAGGTGATTATCTATAGTTAAAGTGTTGTGCACATGTCCTTAATATGGTTGTCACTGAAGGTATTAGAGAAATGAAAGATAGTTTTGAAGCAATCCGAAGTGCTGTTAGATATATTCATTCTTCTCCTTCACGGTTTCTGAAATTCAAAACTTGGGCAGAAGCTGAGAAAATAGACACTAAAAGCCTTGTTTGTCTTGATGTAACCACTTGAAGGAATTCAACATACATGATGTTGGAAGCTGCCATGAAGTTTCAAAAAGTATTTGACTGTATGCATGATGAAGATGTTGATTATATTACATCCTTTAGCTCAAGCTCTAGGCGTGATGGTTCTAGTAGTGTTAAGCTCGATCGAGATGTTTTTGGTAGTGCTAGGCTCGACCAAGATAACTTTTATGTACTGATTATTAATGGTTGGGATAATGCTCGAGTCTTTATCAAATTCTTGAAGGTCTTTTATGACGTTACATTGAAATTTTCAAGTTCCCTTTCTGTGACATCAAATGAATGTTTCCACCAGATTGCTTGTGTTCAGAAAATGTTTCGGAAGGATATAGTGAATAATGCTAATAACTTCGTGGGATAGATGAGCATTAGCATGCAGGTGAAGTTTGACAAGTATTGGGGTCAAGCAACTAATATGAATCCATTGCTATTTGTGGTTGTAATTTTAGATCCTCGATATAAACTAGCTTATGTGAATCATATGTTTGATGTTCTTTACATTGACCCTGAAGTTTGCTCACTTATGAAAGAAAGGGTCAAAAATTACTTGTATCGGTTGTTTGATGAGTACTCTGCTGGGGTTTCTATAGAATCAAGGATTGTCTCCACAAGTGTAGCAAGTGAAACTTCATTCCCTTCTTTTGATGATGATGATGAAGAGGATCCGGGTCATATGTGGCTAGAATCTATGAAAATGAGAACCTTGACAGATCCTCAAACTGAGTTAGATAGATATATTACAACTAACTCAAGAGATGAAATCCCTTCCCAATCTAAGTTTGAGATACTGCCATGGTGGAAACCTAATTCTGAAAAATATAAAATTCTCTCCCACATGGCATGAGATGTATTGGCTATGCCGGTTTCTACAGTGGCTTCTGAGTCTATATTTAGCGCAGGAGGATGTGTGGTTGATCATTATAGGAGCTCTTTGTCTCCTAAAATGACAGAAGCACTAATTGTAGCCAAAATTGGCTACAACCTGAGCAATTTATCTCTGAAATTGTTGACAAGCTTTGCGAGTTCGATAATTTTGATGAGACAGAAAATGTTATTCAGCTTGCAAGTAAACTCTTATTTTAATGCTCAAGAATTCGTACACACACATTACTTCATAATTTTTAATATAATTGTTCTTTCATTGTTTTTCCTAGATGCTACACTTGGAGGGGAGGATGTAATGGCTAGTGGTGATTGAAGGGTCATTTTGCCAGTATGAGTTATAGGTAAGTTGCAGTCTTTAAAATTTACAAGTAGATTTCTTCCTTCCTTCTTTACTTTCCGATGAATTAAATTATAGTTGCTTTTTATTTTTTTTTTCAGATGCTTCATCATTTGATTAACTTTTGGGATATTGAATTGATGCAAACTACTTGGACTTCACGGCTTTAATTACAGTTGTCTTGTTTCCTTATTTATAATAGATTATGAATGTTGTTTAATTCTTGAAATATGGATATTTGTTAAGACTTATGATAGTTTTTAAATTTCAAAACTCAAGTTGTAGACTTATTTTAAAATATCTCAAGATGTGGAATCATCGAATATACTTGAAGTTTATATTACTTAGGGTGAAGTTAAGACATATAATATTTGGTAATTACATGAATGTTTATGAAATTTATATAGAATTATTTTTTTCACATGTGGACAGGGCAAGACGTCATCACTTGGGCAGGGAAGCCCACCCTTACCCAGTCCAAAATGATTAGAGCTTTTACTAGGTAGGGTCGGACATTGAGCTGCAATTCATCCTTTTGAGCTGGGCATCAGGTAGTGGTCTCACCCTGCTCAGCTATGCCAATACCCAACCTTACCTCCTACCCATATTATAAGTCCCATCTTATTATTTCATCAGAACCCATAAAAGGCGATTTAATCATTCACATTGTTTGAAAATGAAATATATTTTTATCTTTATCCATATTTAAGAGTTCAGAACAGCCACTGCATTCGTCAAATATTTCCCTGATAAATTGTAATAAGGTTAATATTTGAAAAAATAGTTGATTAAGGACTCATAAAGTGACTTATATTATGAATTAAGAACTTCTTTTAGAAAGTTATTATATTTAGAGTAGTTGAAATCAAGTTTTGCCACATAAAATAATAAATTTCACTAAATTTGTTTTTTCGCCCATCAATTTAAATTTCCAACTTCCACTTCAAAATTTATTAGTCAGAATTTTTAGCCGTCATTCCAAAATTATAAGGTTCCAATTGTATTTAAAAGTACTTGGTCGTTTGCAAATTATAATATCCCTTATCTTAAAATGATGGAGCCTTTGATTAGACACATTTCAATATTTGACAATTGAGGTAATTCTATCATGATTTTGCACCCCCTCATCACGCAAGATTGCAAATCCTAAAACCAATAGAATTAGTTTGTTAAGTTTCATTAATTACATGCTTAGTGTTGAAAATAATGTTGTCCGGCTATATACTGTACTAGTCCAATTTATAAATCATTTTCAAATTTCATATATTTCACCGAATCAAAAAAAATCTTAAATCTTATTAACTCTGCCTTAAAATTTAACAACCTTCTCACTCTATTACTATTTAATATATGGTGTACTCTTACCCATTAAAACAAAATTTATCATTTCGATTTTATTTATTAGCCCATTTTGATAAAAATTTTTGATCCTTATCTGCACAATAATAAATAAATGTTAAAATTATACTTTATATGAAATATTTAATGATATCATTTATAAATAGGACAAAAAAATCTGTTTATCTATTTTATAAATAAGATCAAAGGAGTTTATAATATTAACCACTTTGATTGTTTTTTACTTCATTTCCTTGGAACAGTTTTCAGTATTCATAATTTCGATTTGAGTAAGATATATTAGCAAGAGGAATAATGCGATTCTAAAGTTCAAGATTTAATAATTACTTAATATCATATGTAAATATTTGTAACATGCACTAAATCTTTCTCATTGATAACTTTCTTTTTTTAATGTTTACGTCAATTGTTAGTAACACACTCTCGTTTTCATTGGCAAAAAAAAAAAAAAAAAACACAGTCTCGGTTCACTTTAAAGGTTTGACTTTGTCAAAATAATTGTCGCTTCAGGTTTTAAATAAAGCATTAATTATTACTTTAAAAACTCTACTTTCCAATAAATCAAAAGTGTTTTTTTTTTTCAATAAAACGATCAAATATATTTATATATGCAAATCAGAATTTGAAAACTCCACTTAACTACGAATTCAAGCTGAAAAATGTGCCCAACCATGGTATATTAGAGAGACAACAACAAGCACCAACCATCGTATTTTGAAATGGAGAATTGTTTATTAATAATGAAGAATTGTTTTCTAAAATATACAGATAATTTAGCAAAATACCATTAGATTTTGTCAAAAGTTAGGCTATTTATTAGCTTTCTTAACTTGTGTGCGTAACTAAAAGTAACGTACAACCTTTCAGTCATTAATATAAGATATAGTTTTATAATACAAATTGGATCGTATAATAAGAATTGGAGGTAGTATATTTTAAAAATGGAGGAAGTATTTTATTCTCATCTCTTTGCACATTGGATCAAAAATTGAATAGCTAAAATTTAATATTTTATAAAACTTCTATAACACAGCATAAATAAATAAATCTAAACTATTAAACTTTGACTTGAAGATTTTACAATAATAGATTAATTATATATAATAATAAATATAAATGAATAATCTAATTAAATCTCAACCATTTATTTTTTAATCTAAGTTAGGAGGAAAAGAAGGAGAGAAAGGATGATGAGATAATTCATTAATTCAAATCCAATAATATACTATATTAATATATGCTACAACAATATAAATACTTCAAAATTCATAAGCAACAAGTTGAGAATTAAACAAGTAGTGTGGAGTAGCATTCAACATGAGAGGGACCCAAACTAGCTTTTGGAGGCCAATAAATAGGATGCTTTTATTTATTTTTTGAAAAGTGTTGTGTTTTTTTTTTTTTAAAAAACAGATACATGTTGAACAATAATGATGGGATTGGGGCTTCTGTGCACCACAAGTTTATGTAACTCTCTGTGTTGTGCAAATGAAATTATTGAGATCAACAGCCTAACAGGACACTCAAACACAAAAAAGAAAAAAAGAGGAAGACAATAAAGCAAACAGGATATGCCTCTCTGGTTATTGATCATAATCTCAACTCAACAAAGTAATTGATTATACTCTCTAACCAAGAGAGAGAGAGAGGGAGAGAGAGAGAGGGAGGTATTTGAATAGAATTGTGATCCCAAATCAATTGAATGCATGCATTGTCTCCTTTTTAGGTATGCATAATCCTTTTCTCACACTCTCCTTCCTCTTTTTTACCTTCTTTTGATCTTTCTTTCTCTCACTTCCATCCATTTTCCCCATTTAGAAGCAATTATTGGAGGCTCCCATTGTTTTAAGACACTCCTATACCAAGCTAACCCGAATCCAAACCGATGAAAGTGAAGATTTCAAGGTTATTAATATGAAATTCTAAAGAAAATAAAAAAAAATTGCTTTTTTTTTTTTTAAAAAAAAGATGAACCAGGTTGATGCCCAAACCGGACCGGTTTATCAATTGGTTAGCCAGTTTCCGGGTCAAACTGGCTGATTCGGTCCGGGTTTAATTACCTGGGTTATGATATACAATGAAAATAAAATAGTACCTCTAATGGTAAATATAACAACTAGATGTAACTAATGTGTAGATATTAAGAAAATTAGTTAAACTATTTATTTATGAAAAAAAGTATGTTGGATTTTCTAAAAAATATACTTTGGAAATTAACTCTTAAGAAAAACCCTTTAATATGTGTAATCAATAACGATAATTTGAGGAGAAATTATAAATCTAGGAGAAAAAATAAATTGAAGTTTTATATTTAAAATCAAAATAAACCCTCCTTATTAGCTCATGCAATTAGGAGCAGAGCAAATACTACATTCACATATACCCAAGCATTATCAAACTCAATTAATGATAGTTTCTCCAAAGATGTTTTGGGTATTCATATGGATTCAAATTTGAGAGCTCATAGTTATACGACCAAGAGCCTTCCATAAAAAACCAGGCTGTTGGTAAACCTTGGAGTGCACAACCAATGATTTTATAGCTTAATAGCATGGATGCTCCCCAATAAGTGGAAGGTCAAGAGTTAGATCCTATTGATAACCCGGGCTGTTAGTATCTGTCCTTATAATAAAAAAAAAAAAAAAAACCTTAAAAGTAATTTTTTTATTGTTTTCCCTGAAAATAAACGTTATTCTGCCTCATTGGATGAAGTGGGTTGTGAAGAGAATACAGAATGATGGGTTTACAGAGGAAGAGCATGAGGACAAGCAAAAAAAGAGAAGAAAGAGAGAAAACAGGAACACATGCCCCCACCCCTCAAAAAGAAAATCAAAAGCTGGCAAAAGAAAAAATACACTCTTCATCATTTTGTTCCCTCCCACTTTCTTCCATATCCTTTCCAGGTAAGCATATAAGCTCATTGCATCAATAATCCCACTTCCCTGATTTTTCCCTTTCATTTCTCACCAACACCCCTCAACTATTTCCTAATTATAAAATCTCACCACATGATCAATAAACTTTTTAATAATGTTGCTTGCATTCTACTTTTCAAATCAAAAGAAATTTGTTGATTGAAATTTGTGTGCTTTTGATGGTGGATGAGGAAAGGAGTAAATGTCAATCAATGGCTTTTTTCAGGAATCTCTGTCTTAATATATTTTTTCCCCTTTGTTTTGTGATTTTCAACTCTCTCTCTCTCTCTTTATATATATATATATATATATAAAGTGAGCACAAGCTTTACTCTGTGTTGCTCCACTTAATTTTCCGGTTGTTACACCGGAGTTGGACGGAGGAGTGTCGCCGGTGATGGATGAGTCATGGAGGATGCGCATGGGGTTAATGCAGGGTCTCCCTCGACGGCGTTCCATGGAGGATAGGTCGTCTTCCCGTTCTAGGCGGTCTATCTTCGCCGGCGGTGGCAGCGGATGCGAATCGGAAAATTTAGACCCGGAAGACTTCGCCGACGTTTTTGGAGGTCCACCGAGAAGCCTCTTGGCACACAAATTCTCAAGGACCAATTCATTCTACGAGGAGATTTTCCGGCCGCCGGAGTTCGTATCTTCGACGACTAATAAAGTTGGAAGAAACCTACCGGTCTTCAGGATCCCGACTAAGAACGAGGGATTTTACAGCGATATTTTCGGGTCCGACGATGACAGGAAATCGAGAGAAAGATCAGGATCGCACTCAAAGGCAAAGTCTAACTCGTCCTCGGTACTGAGTTCGGAGGAGCTGAGCCCAGCCCGGCCGGCGATCGGCGATGACGTGGCACTGTCCGTCTTTGCTTCGAAGCTCAGGTACTGGTACTGCTCTGGTACAGTGTATCGCAACAAACAAACCACTCTGATCATTCTGTTACACATTAATTGACATTTATGCCCATCGTGAGTAGCCATATCTGCAGAAATACCACATCAGTGTGCACTTCTAGCAACTATGGCAAGGAAAGAATTTTTCCATTAAGCAATCTTAAGGCTAAAATTTCCATTTGAACCCTTAAAAGTTTCGAGATTCATCAAAAACTAGAGCTAGCTGCGAAGTTGGAGGTTCTATTTGAAAAAAATAACTTTTGTCTCATTATCTAATGTTAAATAAACAAGTAAATAGGTTCTAGACAACAGATATGCAGGACAAAAGTGATTTATTCGAAAAGCAGCTTTTGCTAAGAAGTCACTTGGTGAAGTAGCCTCTAGCTTCCCTCTTCCACTTCTGACCTTAGAATCAACTATTAGCATTAGCAATGGAGAAAACTTGAATGAACTTTGTGAAGAACTACTTTGAAATTTTTCAGAACACCAAAGAAACTGCATGGCATTTTGAGTTTTGTGCATTAGCAAATCATTGAAACTAAATATTTTACTGTTTGATGCAAGTCAGGAATGTGAGTCCTGAGGCTGCTTCTTACTGAATTTTTACAGGCCTATTAATGTCCCATGTAGATGGAACTCATTCACCACGACGATGCCTGAGGAACATTTGAATAAAGAAGGGAGGCCAATATTTCCAAGTAATGGTCAACTATTTGAAGTTCAATATCAGGATAATGAGTTCAGGGACAACTTCAGAAGTTCCCATTTAGGATTCTCAGGAAGAGTCTCATCCCCAGAAACCATTAGCCTTGAAACCAATTCGTATCAGAGCATCAAAGTATCTGTTGATGACTGGGAGCCCAATTCTCCATTTTCTGCTGTCTCTTCACTTTGTCAAGAACCAGAGCTGGCAAAATCTGCAGTTCAGAATCACGTGCATCCAGAACAAATAATAGAACAGGATGATGACGACGACGATGACGATGAAGTTATGAGCTCTTATGTCATAGAGGTCAACACTTACCTGAAAGAGGAAGATAGTGGATCTACTGCTATTGATGAAGCAATTGCATGGGCCAAAGAGAAGTTTCAAACACAAAGTTCTGATGAAGATTCAAGCATGAGAAATAATGAGCGAGGTGCTGGAAGAAAAAGTGATCAACCTGATGCAAGTGATTACCATGATGAAGGAACCGGAACAATTCAATCTCCAAAGGTAATTTAGTGCATTAAGAACGTAAATCAGCATCATATTACTGATTCAAAACTTGCTAAGATGTAATGATAAACAAGATCTTGAAATAGGATTGCTCTATAAGGCATTCTATATAATTCATTGAAGAGGGTGAATGATATTATATAGGTACTTTCATATCAAGAAGTTGAAGAAACTTCCATCCTTGATAAATAGTTCATTTATTGATATTCCACCTATTCCATAAACTACTTTCCTTTTCGCTGCGTTTGAAGATTTTGGATTGATTGTTCTGCTATTATAACAGAAGTTACAGACGGAAACAGAGAAGTTAGACAGAGAAATAAGATTGTGGTCATCTGGGAAGGAAACTGACATCCGGCTATTGCTTTCAACATTACATTATGTAAGATTTTCTTTTACGCTAACTTCTTGTCCTTTGCATTCAATTAGTTAAACATAATGTAATTTAAGGTTAAAAAAATGCCAGTTTTTATGTATTTGCTGCTAAGTTCTTGAATGAAAGGACGACCTTTGGACGTTTTTAGTAAATCATTGATTCATTCAAAAAGTTTCTCTACATCTCGTAATCATGTGGAAGAGCTTAACAACAAACTCTAAAAGAACTGTGTATAAAATTTTTCCCATAAATTTGTGTCTTGTATTTGAAGGCTTGAAGGCATGCAGATCATAGATTATTGATGTAATTGTGTGTTTTCATTTCTAGATTCTATGGCCTGAGAGTGGCTGGTGCGCTATTCCTCTCATGAACCTGATAGAAAGCTCACAGGTGAAGAAGGCTTATCAAAAAGCAAGATTATGTCTCCACCCGGACAAACTTCAGCAGCGAGGAGCAACCCAGACACAAAAGTACATAGCAGAGAAGGCTTTCTCAGTTCTTCAGGTATGCAAATTTGTTACCCAAAAACTTGCTTTGGTCATTTAAAGATGATACCCCCTATGGTCCTTAATATAGGACCTCTTCAGGACCTGTTTGAAGAGTTAGTCTTGATCTTAAATATAAGACCTGTGTTTCATATTTGTTAATTTTTTTCTCATTTACCCCTATTAATGCTTCCTCAGTAATAATAAAAAAGGAGACAGAAAGAGGGAATTAAGGAAGATGACTAGGGTGTTTTAGAAATTACATGTCATATTAACCAAGTTAACTAAATTTCTTAATCTAATCAAATAAAGTAAACAAGTCTTATATTAAGGATCGAAGGGAGTACCATTATTCATTACCAATTCAACACTCCCCCCAATATTTGTAGCTTTTTAGGACAAGAGAGTATACTTTTGCTCCAACCACATAGCATACCTGATCTTTATTGGAGGTTTGTTTAGCATCTTTTTACTATCAGAAGAGTAATATTGGAATCAAACCATATTTTCAGAGAAAGACAGTATCAAATTAATAGTTATGTGTATTCTTAGAGGATCAAATGGAATATTCTGTTAATGACTTGATATCTTACTACAAATCACTAAGTTGTGCCATCAAGTTTCTGATTCAATCAAAGATCAACGCTAAGAGTAAGTTTGTGTCTTGTTTGTTCATTCGCAGGATGCTTGGGCTGCATTCGTTTCTGAAGATGTTTCTTTTTAACAAGCGGATGAGTCTTATTCCTGAGAATATCAACTCGTGCCCAACCACGAAGGCATACGAGAAAGAAACGTTTTTTTAAAGATGGAAGCAGAAAAATACACATAGAAAATGAAGATAAAAGCTCCTTTGTACAAATAGTTGACAGGTTATTCTACTGTTTTGTTTGGTTATGTTTGTATCATAACTCATAAGTTGTTTGAGGCTCTTGTAAGTAATATTTTGAAAGTAGTTAAGAAGGTATTTGATTGCTTTTTCAGTACTTCTAGTGTTTTGACTTGTATATTATGACATGGGAACAAGAAATTAGTTTATTTATTTGTATCCTTAATTTTGTTTCTAAACATGTTTTCATTTATATTTGAATTTTCTGAAAGCTTGTCCTATGTTAACCCCACCCTCCTGCCGTCTGTAACTCTATAGATAAGCATAATTCTGTGTTTTTGTGCCTTAGCATCCTTAATGGGCTCCGTATAGATTTTTTTTAAAGTAAACAATTATGTGATTAATATGTGAATTCATCTCAGGACTATATTGATCAAGGAGTAGAAATCAACAATAAAAAACATCATTCTATTTTAATATAATAAAAGTTTATAATTGTCGTTTGATACTTTTATGAATTACTGAATGGGTTTATGTATTGTATAGAATCCAAAGAATAGTGTATTATTTACAATTTTTCTATAATATAAATTGATATATTTTATACTCCCTTCGGTCCTAATTATAAGATAAAGTTGATTTTTTTGGAGAAATTAAGGAAGCCAATTAAATTATTTTAGAGTATTTATATTTTTATGTTTTTCTCCAAACTAATTAATTTGACTAATAAATTAATATATAATTTAAGGATACTAAAAATATAAACACTCTAAAGTAATTTAATTGGCTTCTTTAATTTCTCCAAAAAAATCAACTTTATCTTATAATTAGGATCTGAGGAGTATTAAACATTGATCAGGTCGTATGTCATATTGCTGTGGCATCTAGCTTGACGCCAACAAAAACTCCCACTTACTCTAACCTATTGATGAACGAAAGAGAAGCTAACAATAAACAATGGACATGATTACCAAAATCAACATGACAAGACCAATTATGCAGGGTTCAACTTGTATTTAACTAAATCAAGAATACTAGTTAAAATTAATTGTTTATGTTAAAATTATCCTCTTCACAAATGCCTTTAATTAAATGTAAATTCTTGAACATTTCTCTCAATCCACCTCTCTATCATAATTACTCAAAAATATTCATGGCTCCATGTTAAAGACAATTATTAGAAAATATTAATTGTTCAATAGATTTTACAAAATAACTTATTAGTACAAACTACAAAGAGAGTATAATATAAAAGGTCAAAATGTAGTAAAAGGTCAAAGTTTAAAAATCAATGTTTAGGATCACAAACAAGTGCTTCATGTAATGAAGAATTTGCAAACCCATATGGTGACCATTTATAGTTGGTCTAAGAATTCTCAAGAAATTTTCTTCTAAACCCCAAATGGATCATTCATCTTGATGATGAGCTTCCAAGTTTGATTAAAAACTACAAAGTAATTAGAAATACCTTTTTCTTTTCATTGTAATCTTCCCTGGCTTTTTCTTGATATCAGAATGAACAACCACCAAAATAAGGAATTTCTATTCTCCATAGTATATAAATAATTGTATATATAATATTGTAAGAAATAGATACTCCTTCCTGGCCTCAATATAGGACATATTTGAGGAGTTGATCTTGATCTTAAATATAAGATATATTTTTCATATTTATCAATTTTTTTTCTCTATAATTTACCCCTGATTCATGCTTCCTCAACAATAATTAAGGAAGAGATGGAATAAGAGAACTATGAAAATGATTAAGGTATTTTAGAAAATATATGTCATATTAAATAACTTAACTAACTTTTTTAATCTAATCAAATAAAATAAATATATTTTATATTAAAGACAAAAAAGGGAGTACATAAAAAACAGAGAATGAGTGTAGAGAGGGAAAGTAACATCCGTTCATATCACCACTCTTTTAAATCATATTCTCTATTACAACTCTAAAGCTGATAGTCCAAAAGTTCAAAATAAGGAAAGGCAAAGATTTATAATATCAAATTGATACAAGTTCATGAACCTCGCATTAAGATTCACAAAATCATTTGGACAGCATGCATTAATATACATTTACAACTGTAAAGCATAACATATGAAGCGAGAAATTCTTTATGAAGCGAGAAATTCTTTAAGATGACAAAGATTACCAAAGACAAAGTAAATGATTAAAGACCAAGAAAGAAATATATAAACATAAAGTTACTAACACAATTTTCATTGACCCTCACCTTACTTCTCATATACACTTTTTACCCATCTTTTAATGATTAAAGACCAAATTTATGTTTAGTAACAATACATGATCTCTCACCTCACCATAGTCATCCACCAGTTTTCTGCTTGATGAGCTCCCTAAACTCATCATCAGTGCTCTTAAGCATCAAAGACAAAGGCATATTAATCCCACTTTGCACAATTTCCATATGCCTTGGCTTAATCCTGTTTTCCAAGCTAAAAGCAAAATACTGAGGAAAATCCTTAAGCTCCTCTAACTTTCTCCCCATTACCTCAGCAAAAAACTCAAGCTTGGGCTGAAAATTATTGTCAATACTAAAAGTCAACAATGCAGGGCACCTCAAAACCATATCTTTAGTTTCTTCCTTTGAAAACCCAAGATTCTCCAGAAACTTCAGTTTAGGAATCAGAGTCCTTTCCACATTAGAAACCAACAAGACAGAATCTTGATAAGCCAAAGCTGACAAATCCATGAACCCTAGCCTCTGGAGGTAGAACAAAGCTGGTTTGAGCTGGTCTTTGACACTTGAAGTGAGAAATCTTGGGCATTTGTTAATGACCCTCCTAAAGCTACGATCTGGGACTTTAAGGTCTTGAGAGAGAAAATCAAAGACAGGGCCAAGTTCAGATTTTATGCTGCAGGTGAGAATTTTAGGGCACATACCCAGAATTCTGGCTAAGTCATTTTGTTGAATGCCTTTGGAATGAAGGAAGGAGATAATGGAATGTATGGATTCCATAGTTGCAGTTCTGAGATCTGGGTTTGCTGAAAGTGCCTTGCCTGAATCAACACCCATAATTTCGAGGCAGAGAATTTTTTCTTTGAATTCAAGGGAGAGTTTGGTGTGTGTTGGAGTATAAAGTGGGTGCTTTTGGAGGAGGCTTTTGGGTTTGGTGGGACCCAGTTGGGTGTTTGGTTGCTGGGAATTTGGAGACGATGGTTTGTGAGGAGAGAGGCTGCAGAGGGAAGAGTGGAGGGCGGTGGCTCCGGCGGGAGCCATGGCGGAGACTGAGACTGGAGAGTGGAGAGAGTATGTGTGATGCGAGGGAGCTTGTGTGTGTATTATCTTCAGGTAATGCAAGTTATCGTCGAGATGTTGCACTATTGTGGGATGACACGTGGGGATTTGTTTGAATTTGATTGGCTGAAAATGGATTTCACAGATTGTCATTTTGATGGAATCAGTGTTCCCCTGTTCCCGTTTAGTTACTTCGTCGTCATATTTTCGCATATTAAAAGTTAAAACATATACTTAAGGAACTGGTAAAAAAAAAAACATATACTTAAGGACTCAAATTTAATTAAAAAAAAAATTAAAATGGTAAATGGTATTTTAAAAAATAATTTTTCTTTTAAATTTTAAGTATTTATAATAAATTTTTAGTATTAAATGACCTTTTTAAAAAAAAAAAAAATCTTAAAATTTGATAACAAACTTCAATATTTTTTTTTTTGGTTAGGTATAAGTACCCTTATATTGAAAACAATCATATTCAAGGTACTGTCGGATACTTAGCACCTCTCTAGATGGGAATTCGAGCCTTGATTCTTCACATTGTGAGAGGTGCCACGTTATTGTATTTATCAGTAAACTTCAATAATTATTAGGGAGAATTGTTAAAAAAAACTTCACCAGTAATTTATTTGTCAAATGGGACCTGGGAAGATTATCTGCACACGGAGGGAAGATATCTGCACATAGAGGGAAGATATCTGCACACGCAGGGAAGATTTCTGCACACGTATAGGGAAGAAGTGTGCACACAGGGAAGATCATCTGCACACCAGGGAAGATATTTTGCACATGTGGAAGATGATCTGCACAAGAAGGTCCCATTTGACAAATAAGTTGCTGGTGAGGTCTTTTTTCACAATTTTCCCTAATTATTAACTGGCATAATTTTTTGAAAACCATTGAGTATTAAATATGGTAACTGGCATAATTTTTTGAAAACCATTGAGTATTAAATATGGACATTTCTCCCATAGGGATTCAAACCTTGAATTGGGTAAGAAATTAGTCTATCCGCTAGACGCAACCCTTGTTATTTAAACTTCAATTTTTAAAACTTTAATATATTTTTAATTTGAATATCAAGGTACAAACATCTTAACCTTATTTAATTGATAAACTAATGTTTTTAGTAGGGAGGATAACAAATAAGAACTTTATTATAAGTAAAAGAAAAACCTAATTATGCACAGTTATACAAGTTGAAGTTGTAAATTTCGAAATTTCAACAGTAAGCCAGTTATCAGTTTCGGGATGAGCAAAAGTTGTCATTTAATTTCTCAGTTAAAAAAAAAATCACTTACTAATCATCCATTTGGCACAGTACATCTAAAGCAGAGGTTAAGCTCTCATGCTCAAGTGAGATGCACACATTCACTTCCATCAGTCCTTATGATTTTTTTTACCTTTTCTTTATAAAAAAGACTGTCAGTAAAATAACTATAAAAGCATAATTGGATTCTGCAACAGCAATACATAGAAGAAGGATGGTTAAATTAATCTCTTTTAATAAACACTGAAATGAAGACTACATTGAGAAAGTAAAGTACGAAAATTGGCACCATCATTCCAGAACCTTTTTGGTCAATAGCATTCAAGTGCTTTAGAAATATTCCTATACCTTGCAAATGGATCAACAACTGACCATGATACAATTCATACTAATCTTTAAGAGAATCCAAAACCTAAAAGCTATATGATATTAAAGAAACCATGATTTATTAAAAATTTCCCACATTAAAATCTCATACTTTGGAATGTGTAGAAATTCTAATGCCATTGTGCTGTAAGACCCAATGCCTCTCATAATTTACAGTTCATGGCTCACAAGTCTTGGCTACAATAACACATGCCTTTGAAGCATATAGATGTTGCTTAATAAAATCCATTCAGCCTTGTACATCATTAGCCCAACAGATAAACACAAGAATTGTCCAAGTTCTGCTGAACCGTTATAACTCATAATATCTGCATGAATATTGGGAACAAAGAGAATATTAGCAAGTTTACAGCCAAAGGCAAAAATGCACAAAAATGGTATAAAGGTTCTCAGGTTTTTTTTTCCGGCCAGAAAAGTTTCTTACATGTAAGAAAATCCACCTTTTTGTAGGACAACTTCATAGAAAAAGCTTTAAAAATCAAAACTGCCCCTAGGATTTGTTAGGAAAATATAACTATAGGCAAATGACTTGTATATAACTAATTAGATACTCCCTCCGGTCCTAATTATAAGACAAGGTTGACTTTTTTGGAGAAATTAAGGAAGCCAATTAAATCACTTTAGAGTATTTATATTTTTAGTATCTTTATATTATATACCAGTTTATTAGTCAAATTAATTAGTTTGAAGAAAAAAATAAAAATAAAAATATTCTAAAATGATTTAATTGGCTTCCTTAATTTCTCCAAAAAATCAACTTTGTCTTATAATTAGGACCGGAGGGAGTATGAAATAATCAACTTACAAGAAAATGGAAACACCGAATACTTTGACTGTGATCTCAGAGTTGCCCATGGCTTCTGCTCATAGAAGGGTGTCGAAGGAGCTTTTGACCAGTAACTTGCTGATCATCCTACAGGAAGGAATTCATGCACCATGGACACAAATTATCATAGGAAAATTTATGAATAAAATGACGAAACCATTAAACACGATACAAAAGAATTTGACAAAACAATCCTGGTTAGTAGTTCCTAAACTGGAGATGATTTAGCCAGGGATTTCTAAATTAACTGCCCCTATATATTCAATAGAACAATATGGCGTCACAAGACATATGTTCATATGTATTTAAATCAAGTCCTCAATTGTAGGTAGACTATACGTTTTCTGTTACCCAGACTTTGGCTTTCACATGATAGCAGAATACAACAAAGAATTTTAGACGGCAGGAGAAAACGAGAGGAGCGCAGTAATTGTGACCAAGGGATATAAAAATTTAGTGTCTGCCCCATCCAAGGAATCTAATAAGTCTGCCAAATGGGATTAAGTTACATTCAAAAAGAAAAATGGACTTGAGCAACATCTATCGTGGGATATAGTAATAGTTATGATGATGGAGACTTGGTACTAGGTCCCACATTGAGTAGCATGGGATATAGCTACATCTATCATGATGGGTACCCAAGTGGGATAGGTAACCCTACTCCAGAAGGGGCTGTTGAGGTATACAACATTGAACATCCCACGCTACTCAACGTTGGATTTAGTAATCCCATACTATTGATTCTCCATCATGTTACAACAAATCTAATGCCATATCTATAAAACCCAAACCCTATCATTAAGAAAAGGAAACGCTATTTCGACTATATAATCCAAAGTTGGGCATTTACTTCAACATAAATTACATGTAGGGAGAGTATTATACAGAAAGCAATTGATGCGAGTAGACTAACACACCTTGTACAAAGATGCAGCAGACTCAGATGGTACTGTCTGAATTGCATTAAGACCTAGCGATTGGAAAGCATCCAAAGCATCTAATGTCAGCTGCCAACCACAAAGTGCAATGGCGTCAGTGCTGGTGCTTGGATTAGAGCTATCACACCCAGCAGCAGCAACATTTCCGTTCACCCAAGGGCAAAATTGGTTGTGATAGACAATGGGATCAAATTCTGGAGCTTCCTCATAATTACTTTCTCCTTTTGGAAGGCCTAAACAATTGAACAATGTAAGTTGCGGTGGTCCCAACATACTCAGGAATTAATGAATAAAGTTCCGAAGGACTTTGGAATGGAATTAGAATAAAGGGATACAACCACATTCGTAGTGCTTTGGAATAAAGGGATGCAACTATTATGGTCTAACTAAACTACGAAAAAAAGACAAAGTAGTTCTATTTTCTATATTCTAACACTTCATATAAATAAAAATTTTTACAATAGGAAGAGAGCAAAAGACTTCAACAATTATTCCCCGTATTAGCTCATAGAGCTTCAGATTACATTGATATAAAATGTGAAGATTACAAACATATATATAGGAAAGTAAAACAGTGTGTAATGCGATTCAGAGAGGACACAGAAGAGAAGCGGTGGAGCGGTGCTGAGTGATTGACGGAAGAGGAAGAGGAGAGATTCAACAATGTCATGCTACAAGTCAGAGAATGAAGGATTTGTTCTTGACTTTTAACACCCCAAATCGTTATCAATTTGGACTTGCTTAGAAAAATTTTGGTAATAGTTACTGATGCCAAATATCCACATCCTACCTTTTTCCTCCCAATAAAAGTGGGGAATGGAATGCAGCAAAAGGAGGATATCGACGAGGGAGAAAGATCAGCTTCAAGACACCATTTCAAGATTCAAAAGATACATGCATTTGAGATGTGGAAGTGATCAGGGGTAGATGTGAAACATTTTCAAAACCCTTAAGAAAGAACTTACCTATCCCATTGGCATTAGCAAAATCTGACTCAAGGTGAGTACAATTGTTGGTGAAGGATGATTTACCATCCTTCATGATCCCTTCCTTAGTCTGTCCGCAACCAGAATTCACAATAACATTGCAAGAACGGGATGGATGACTGCTGTTTGCAGGGGGAATATTGCAATCTCGACTAATTTTTTCACCGCTTTCAACAGATTCAGCCTTCGTAGTGCAACCAATTTTTGATCCGCTATCCGTCCTGGCTGCAGAGTGAGATAACATCTCCTGGTTATCACCACTGGGATCTTCCCTGTTCATATCTGGGACAATCTCATCCATTAGACCAGGATCTGGAGTAGATTCACCAGTTTGACCCTGGTTTTCAACATCTTCTACTCTAGGTTCCATGTCACCAACAACACTATCTGTTCTATGCACAGATATATCTGCTCCATGAATTTCAGCTTCATGACTAGCACAAATACCAGCACTCCCTCCACTAACACCAAAACTAGTTCCATCTCGAGCCTGAGCAGTTTCTGCATTGAAAATTTCTTCCCCATTATTTGTACTACTTACACCCATTTCACCTGGGGCAACTTCAGTAGCTGTCTGCAGACAAATGCTCTGCTGAACTTGATTGCTGTTATTCAGTTCTGATGTCTCATTCATATCGACATTGCTAGAGGAGGGAAAATGAACATCATCAAAGTCTCCCGGGTAGTTTTCAACACTTTCCATAGAGTCATCATTTATGTCATGACATACTACATCCATCGCAATGACAGATGATGCACAGGTTGAATCCCTAGCTGATTGGATTCCCACAAGGCGGTCATTCTCTTGATGCAATGAAGAAACCCGATTGCCTTCAGCGTAAGCCTCAAAACCCACTGAATGGCTAGGGCCAGCTCCAGATAAATCTCTTTGATGAGGTGAACAATCAAAAATGTCAGTGTCACGAGCACGTTTTGAAGGACCAGCTGAATATGGTCTGCAATCTGTAACTTCATCACCATCACAATCAATGACTGTTCCTTCAACACTATCAGCCTGCTGCTGCAACCCAAGGACTGGCCTATCATCTGAGCTTCCACCCTTTTCAAGATTCCTCTTACGAGAACTTGGTCCTCGTGATTCATATGATGCTGCACGATCACCAATCTCACTCCCTGAAGGTTGGCCAATCATTAAATCTCTTCCCATATCTACATCGTGACTTTTTTCAGATGTTGCTATCCTTCCCAGTGAAGCACATGGCAAAGCCCCTGCCATAGAAAGAGTCAAGTCGATGTCTGTGTTAGCCAAAAATTTCCCTTCATTGGTTGTTGTCACTTCATCACGGTCTTCAGTTTGATCTTTCTCTGTATCATCAGCTGCAACCCAACCATTTATCCCACTAGCTGCACTCACTCCACGGGTCAATCCCATTTTCTTGCTAGTCTCAGGAATATCTATGTTGTTAGGAGCAAAACGAGAAGGGCGAGGGACTGTCAAAAAATCCATAACTCTAACTGTAGCTCCACATAAGCTACAATCAAGCAAAGGTGACCTAGATTCACGTTTGGACTCCTTACGAGACACCTTAGTCTTTTTGGAGTCCAGCTTAGCAGAAGTAGAAACTGGTTTTGGTCCAGAATCCTGAGGAAGATGGAGCTGAGTCTGGCCTGGGCCAAATGAGTGTTCATTTCTTGCAGACTGAGCTGAGTGTTCTTCACAATCCTGAACGTTTAAAAGCCACCTTGGTTCCCAGCCACAAAGGCTTATAAGCTTCTGTGCCTGCCAGAAGGAAGATACGCAAATAGAAAATAACTATATTTGATAATGTTAGCCACCAACTACAAGGACAGAATTCATAGAAATTCTTACACGAGAAAATAGGAGGAATGCACCATCTCGAGAGCTTTCAAGTTCTGATATAATCTCAGGTTTAATGTCTACTTCTCCTGGCATAAAATTCTGTGACTGAGACAGGAAGTGATCAATCTGTGGTCCTCGAGAAACATGCATAAACTCAACTGCAGATACTGCAACAACTGGTAGATGCTGAAACTGCACAAGCCCATCACATCTATCCTTGTACCCACCAATCAATGCAGACTGAGGAGTTGGGGGGAACTGGACCAAGCTTTCTGGACAGCTATTACCTCTCCAAGAGCAATTAACTTTATGGCCTGAATCCAGCTGCCCGGCAAAGGACTCACAGGCATTTTGAGCTTCAACCATCATTAAAAAAAAGGTTAAAACACAGTAAAGAATACAACCAACAACAGCTACAGATAAGCTCCTTTTCCATAGTCATCAGATAAAGATTGCTTGGAAAACTAGTTAGGAAAATTTACAGCTGTCTATTTTTCAAATTGAGTGTTGAAACCCACCCATGCTTTGGGAACCTTGGAACGAATGCCATAACTATTATTCGTTCATTTACTGGTTAACAAAAGACAGAAGTTACATTAAAGAAAGCGCTCACTTAAACTATGAAGAAGTTCATCCTGATCCTATAACTTCTCAAAAACCTCTCTGCATCATAATTGACTTCAGATATTCCTTATATGAACTAACGGGCTCCTGAATCAAGTTGAACCTTTATTAACATCCATGGTTCACCTAAAGACAATGAATATTCTTTAAAATTGTTGCCCTAGTTATTTTCACACACCTCACCTAAGAAACAATAAACTTCAAAAGCAGAGTAAAGTAACTTATGACATTTAAATTGCAATTACTAACCTTCCTCCGATGTCCAAGATGACGATGATGTAAAACTCAAGCTTGCGCCACATGACTCACATTCAATTTTGTCAACACCGACATTCATCCAACCCTTTTGAGCACAAGACAGCGAGCTGATGATCTGGAAGAATTTAAGGCATTTAGCCAAGCAAAAAGGCAAAACTTAGGTTCAAACCACGGTGATGAATATGATCAAAGAGAATTGGGTGGGAAAAAAACGTTAAACAATACAAGAAAGAATGATGATATAGCAGTAGTATGAAGAGAGCTCTGTGAGCCAAAATTTGGGAGGTACCAAACATTTAAAAATATCTGTTTTTCTTTCAGAGAATAACCCATTCGAAGAAACCACAGGGAAAAGGGTGGCCGAATATCCGACTGGAAAAAGAAAATGAAGTAACAGTATATCAGTTTGAATGAGTTTTCCAGTTCCTTCACAAATTCACAAGAGAAAGTCCCCTAATAATGTATCAGCACCCTCATGGATACCAAGTATACAAGAGTAGCCCACAAACTATGAGAGAATAAGAACTATCATTTTAATGATATGGAATTACAACAAGGCATACATCGCGTAACAAGCCAAACGCATTTTGCATGATGACTTTCACTTCCGGGTTCAAACATATAATTGAATGTTTTTAAGGCAACACCATAAATTGAAGACAAAAAAAGCATCGGTTATTACAGACCAACCAATCACAAGAGAGAAAATGAGGAATACCTAAACAGCTATTATGATTGAGACTATGATATACTTATTGTTGGAAAGCCATGTCAAGTTCAAACCTTGGGCTTCGCAAGCCAATTTAATGGGTGAAACGTTGCCAGACGCCTTAATAAATCCCCCCTTTCCCAGGGCCTGCATGAAGGTCTTGAGGAACCAAAAGTAGAACCACCAGCACTTGTGCTCAAGGAAGTCCATGGTGGTTGTGAACCAACAAAAGAAAGAGAAGCCGCTTTAGAGCCTTGCCCATGACTTGATCCATCTAAACTGCTAACATTCATAGGAACAGCTGGTGAGGATGCTGCAGCAGAACTGATAAAATGTATGTATGATTAGTCCTTTCAGGAGTTACATTCAATAAATTCAATGAATTAAAAAATAGCTAGGCATGATCATCAGATTCTCTCAAGAGATACTAACATTTACAGCCATCAGTGACGCGTCTCATATACAAAAATCATTTGACATAAGAAAATTAAGAACAAAAATTAAGAAACTTACTTATTGCTTAAATAAGATTACAGGTCACATCAAATTATTTTGCATTTTCATTCCATAAAGTCCCCTACAGCTTCATGTTTGGTTTTCTATGTAACCTATCATTCTATATGAAAATGGATTCACAAGAATATATAATATTCGCTTAAGAAAATCACGGTTGACTTGTTGAAATAAAAACATTATTTGTAGAAGACTACAAAGAAATAAAAAAGAAAGATTAAGAATGAACCTACAGTATATATGTATGCTTTTTTTTTTGGGGAAAATGACACCAAGGTCCCAATTAAGAAAAATAATATAAAAAAAGTCTTATTGTTTGTGAATAACAAGTGAAAGAGCAGCCATTAACAATTGAAAAGGCTATCATTGATAAGTTACAGGACTTTTTTTATATTATTTCCCTTAATTGGGACTTTGGTGTCATTTTCCCTTTTTTGGGGGGAGGGGGTAATTGAACATAAACAGTCCACAATAATATCTTCCCAACCATCAATCTTTCGTGATTATGGTGGCCTTCATTGACGCTGGATGTTAAACCATTCAATACAGGGTCGCCCAAAAGGAGTTTGAGTGAGCCAGGGAAATGTCAAGTTATCAACAAAGTTTAAATTTCATTTTTTGCTTCAAGCAATTTGAATTAAAAAAGATAATTCAGTCAGTGGCTAAAATCGGACATTTATATCAAGTGCAAGCACAGAATTTCATGAGCAACGAATAAGCCACAAACTGAGAACCAATGCCGCAGGGTAACTTAGAATCTGCCACACTTTCCAGGACTACGGTCCAACAGTAGGCATCATGTTTACATTTGCCTCCAAAACTTTCATTTCAACAGCTAAACAACTCCGAGCAGGTCCAAACCTCCAGACAAGTAACTAAAAGCCACTAGCGCAAACAGCAAGCCACACCTTCCCATTAGATCGAGTTTTCGAGGAGGATACCATTGGACCAACAAATTAAAGGAGACTCATACCACATACAGCAACCATCATATTAGCTCTTTACAATCTGATTCAAATTTAAATCTTTGAAATTTTGCCAAACCAAGTAAATTGAAAACGACAATGGCAAGAAGGAAAATCCCAAAAATCGAATGTTAATTGAAACCCTAATAAGAGAACATTTACAAAGTTTTGAGTCAAATTTAAATCTTTGAAATTTTGCCAAACCAAGCAAATTGAAAACGACAATGGCAAGAAGGAAAATCCCAAAAATCGAATGTAAAATGAAACCCTAATAAGAGAACATTTACGAAGTTTTGCTTGCATAAGTATGTGAACCGAAGGAATAGAGTGAGAGGGATAGAAAACGGGTAGTACTGTAGTAGGTACCTAGCTGTGGGATCAACGGTGCCACCGGAGCTGATCACTTCTTCCCTCATCTCTCTCGCTTTCTCTATTTACGAAGCAATGGAATTCAGTGTAAGCGGATGCCAGATTCATTATATAGGCGAGTGTCAGCGCGTGTCTCTGCGCGAGTGCTAGTGGAAACACGAGGTTTTCTGATGATGACACGGAAGCATTGATTTCTTTTTTCGGATGATCGGAAGCATCAATTTTAATTCGGATATTCGGATCTTTTGGTAAGCATAATTAATTTATTACATCCACCCATCATATTATATGGTTTCGGTCATAAGAATTGCATGATATTATTATCCTCTATTAAAAATTAAATTTTTGAATAGATTATAAATTAAAAAATTACGTTTTATATTCTTATTGAGTGTTCACTTCAATATTTTCTAATACCTCTTTTTAGAGGGCTTTATACTGCTTGATTAACCATCTTCATCTTATATGATTAATCAATAGGAGTAATTCATGCTACCTCAGTTGAATTAAAAAGACTACAAAATTGAAAATAAAATAAATCAATTGATTAACAAAAACAAAATTGCATCGTTAATTAGTAAAATAACAGTGGTATTGTTATTTTCTTTTCATACAACATGTTCATGATATATCGGTGATGATTTGCATACCAAGTGTTTGATATATTTATTGTTGAGTAAATATGAAGATTATAAACGGTTTAAAATATTAAAATACTACACATAGAAAGTATTTAATTATATGCTATACTTTTTATGGAATATAGCTGCTACATTCATAATGAAAAAGGATAAGATACCAAGTATCCTAATAGTATATATACATCCTGTAGGTAGGACAAAATCTAAAGAACATTTTTAGTCTTAGTAATTATTCTTGGGAAAATCACGCTCAAGCCCAAAAAAAAATAAAAAAATGATCCTTTAAAATTGTAAAATGAAAAAAATTCACCCTTGGACTTTTGGAACCAATGCAGCTCCTCCTACCTTAACACCTCAAACAATTCAGCAACTAGCTCAATCTCTAACTCTTCAAGGAACCAATTAGTTCCGCCCTTCAAGCATTTTTGAATCCCTTTGCACATGATATCCTCTTCTTTTTCTTAATAAACCCAGACTCCTTGTTATTCCACTTCTTCAACCCTTCATTTAGTTCTTCCAATGCCACATGAGCATCTACATTAGACCTCCATTGCCGTTTAACAAAATTCTTAAACTCCCCATGTTCCATCCACATTGCTTTAAACCTAAAAGGCCTCTGCTGATTAGAGGCAGGATTTGGCAATAGATCAAAAAATAAAGGGTAGTGATTTGAGTATACCCTAGCCAATACTCTTGCATTCATATCAGGAAACTTCTGCTACCATGCTATGTTACGCAATCCTCGGTCAAGGCGCTTGAAAACCCGTCCATGCCCATCCTATTTAAGACCCCGCCATGTATATAGTAGCCCTTTAGCCTCAATATCAATAAGGCTGCAATCCTGAATCCAACTTCTAAAATTATCACATCTTACTATACCTGCATTAGCTCCCCCTTTTTGCTCCAACGGCGACACAATCTCATTGAAATCCCCACATAGGAACCACGGTTCAACCACATTGTTAGCAAACTGCCTTAATTTTCCTTACAATACATCTGTATTCCTACCTTATGCGTTAGTGTAGACAATAGTACATACCCAAGCATCATTTTCTTCCCCTACTCCCACATGCAAAAATTGCTCATTCATTTCAGTAACTCTAACCTTCACCTCCATCTCTCTCCAACACAGCCAGATCTCCTTGGCAAATCCTTAAGCCTCAACTTAGACAAAATACTGAAATCTCAGACTCTTAATCACCTCTTCTGCTTTGGCACCACTAATTCTTGGCTCAAGCAAGGCAGTCAACATTGGCTTTTTCAACCTTAAAAGATTTTTTCAGGCTAAAGAGAACTGCTTACTAGCAGTACCCCTGCAATTCCAAATAAGTAATGACATCAAGACAAAACTTATGCAAGATGCCCCTGCCTCTACCTCTCTAGGCCATACACAACCCTTAATCCTTCACCCTCTCCTCAAATACCTCCTTTTACCACTAACTCATCCCATCTTATGCCCCTATCTCTCGCACCTTCCGGATCATACCGCCCTACTAGTGTTTCATACCCATTTCGCCCTCTAGACTGAATATTATGGTCCCCATATGCATCCTCATTCCTTATATTCTCCATCTGGACATCCCCCTCTTCTTCCATACTGACTACATTACTTTGTTCTCCATCATTCATTTCCATTTTCCTCTTAGCCTCAAAGAAATATCCCTCCTTCTTTTTCCCTTCTTCCACACCTTTTTTTTCCAGCTGCTGCTTCTTTAAAACCTTCCTAGCTTCCATCTTGGCTTCTTTGGTATTAGTAACCTCACCTAACACCCTTCTCCTTCTGGAGCCCTCCTCCTACCTCCTTCCCCTAGTTCTAATTTCAGCCTCCTTACTACTTCCTCCATTCACCCCAACATTTCCTTCCGGACTCCCCCCAATCCTTCCTCTCTCAATATCTGAATCTTGAATTCACATTCATTGGCTCTGCACCTAACCTGCTTCTCCTCCCTCTCCGTGGTCTTTGTATAACCCTCCAAATCCCTTTACCTTCCTCATCTACAACAATATTATCATTATGTCCTTCCCCCATAGCATCCCTTACTCCTATTTCTCCCTTCTCCATATTCTTTGTTCTCTTGCGTGTTTCCTTCATATGCCCGTATGTACCATAGTTCAGACACAACAAACTCATACTCTTATATTCAATTGGATAATCCACACCATCCACTGCATAATGAGGCAAGAGAGGTCTCCTTAAATCCACTTCAACACACACCCCTACAAACTTCCCCCTTTCCTCTTAGCAGTTGGCTTATCAACCTTCAAAACCTTCCCAATTTCACATCCAATTGTATACAAAATTTTCTTATCATACAGGTCTACTAATATGATCGATAAACACACCCATGTAGCAATCTTATCAATGACTTCCTTAGCCGAATTAAATCCTGGCTTCCATCTCATAACAATCAAATACACATCTATTATTATCCATGGTCTACTAGTTAAAGCAAATTCATAATCCTCAATATTCTAAAAATCAACAAGAAAGAAGTCAAGATCAAGGTCTATAACCTCCACCTTACCTCACTTTCCCCATAGTTGCTCTAGCCTCGATCCCAGAAATCTCAAAGTCGTTGACCTCCCAAGTAGCTTAACAATCAGAGTCTTCTTGAAAGGAAAATTTAATCGTGCTCTCTCAGCATCATCCAGGATAATATTCGGACATAAAGGATCAGTTCGATCCACAATAATCCCTTTCAAGACATCCAACATCGAATCAAATCCAGTATCTACTACCTCACCATTGTCCCTGCACCATCCTGAATCCACTCCATTTTTGCTTATGCGAGTCACGATACGATCTCCCCTCTGAATGCACTTCATCCTCCTTACACCAGCTTTCCATCCAATCCTCTGATCCTTGTTTCAGCAGTACTCCTCCTGAGAAATTTCCTTCTTCTTTCCGCACCTTCCACTTGCTATGATCTAGCGTATCCGACTCTTCTCTGGACAAATCCCCTTTCCTACCAGCCTCCATTGACCTCAGACTTGAAGTTATCTCACATCTCACATAGCTCCTAGCCTGCAATATGTCATACCCTTATCTTATTTTTACCATTTTCAGAGTATTTGCAAAAAATGATTCATGGTTCGGTGGGTAACACAGAAAGAGCATAAATAAATTGATAATATGTGCATAATTATAGAAATTCCTCATAAGGGTTCATACATACCAATTACAAATGATGTAGCCGCACTGGCTACTGGGGTATCTAAACCCCTTACGATAAAACGGAGACATCTTCCTATATTCGTTCTACCATTGCATTCCTCTCGTATGGTTCTCTTCTCTGCTTTTTGTACAACTTCTGTTTTCACCTGTTTAAATTGTTGGTAGGGCAGGGTGAAATTCGAAGAATCACAGTAGGAAAACAGTACAAATATGCATACAGGATAAGTGATTAATGTATAACATGCTTGCATTATATAAACTCGTGCTAACACAATGACATATCTCCATGCTCAATGTTTCAAACAATATACTTATGACTATAGTATAAATAAAAATAGAGCTTCAATTATTTATATATGTTTCACATAATCAAGCAAAGCAATAACATGTATCATTACACCAGCACAAATATCAATACATACAGGAGAGATAAGTTCTCTACCTTAACTCTTTTCCGCCTCCAAATATGTGCCTTGTAAAGCGTGCCAATAACTAGGCTCTCAACTTAGTCCTACAATTCTAAATATATAATTTAGATACTTCCATAGTGTTTCTGGAAGTTATATTAGCCTATTATAAAAATTTACCAAAATGCCCTCAGGACCCGCCCCGCCCCAGCCCCTCCATACTTACTTCGGCTGTACCTTTTCTGAAATTTTGATTAGGGCTAGTTTGACATATTTTCACCCAAGGAATTCATTTTTGGACTTAGAATTACCAAATTCACTGCCAAAAAGACAGATATGCCCTTGGCGGCCCCCCTTTCAGGGTTTCGGGGGCCTTTTTGTAATTATGTTTTTTCGGCTTTTCTGAAAAAGTGATCAACTATAACCCCACCTAATTTTTCCTCCTGAACTCTATGGAATCATCAGAATATCAAAAATCCAACTCTAACTCCCTGAACCAGAGCTGGCCAAAATTCTCAATTCTCCGAGAAAAGTTGGAGTTTTTCAAATCTGACTTCTTAGACGTGTTCTTTTCTACTCCTAATTATTTTATTAACTATTTAATTACATTATAATCACCATTTAGACCCAATTTTGGCAGCATAATGTTTACAACACTACATTTCCCAAATTTAAAATCAAAACCAATTCAACAGAATTTCACTGATTAAATTACTCACAGTAGTAAGAACAATCAATATTTGGAGTTTTGGAGGTTACCTTAAGCACTTTCTTGCTTTTCCCTTTAATGACCGAAACACTAGCCTTGTCAACATTGAAATTCTAGCTTCTAACACCTTGAATAACATCAAAGAGAAGCTTAGAAGAAGGATTATACACATTTGGTGCGAATTCACCGAAGAAATCAAACTTTTTCTCTTTATTTTCAGCTGGAAAACACTCCAGTTATGGCGGAGTAAGAAGATGGGAATTATTTTATAATATTTTGGAATATCCCTTATTTATTTTCCCATTTTCAGATTTTTCAAAAATTTTGGCAGATTTTCTGCTTTAATTTTGAAAAATCATAACTAAATTTGTAGACCTGGTATCAGAGTAATTCTAAAGGCTATAAATCTCTTATTAAGTGTAGTTTCAAGGAAAAATATAGAACTTTACCAAATGGAAGCATAAAAATTCCAGAATTTAAATCTTTGAATGCTGTTATTGAAACTTTCTAGTTTTTCTGGGCTAACTTAAAAAATTCATAACTTTTTGTATATAGCTTTAAATGATTCATATGACCTATTATTTTAAAGCTTAGGATGTCTTCTTTTACCTTGTAAAATATCATAATTTTTTATCATCATTTAGTCATCCAAAACCACATGACAAACTCATTGCCTCACAGAAAATTTTACTAGAAGCATAATCATTTTCTCCAAAATTCTTCATTTTATTCTCTTCAATATAAGGAATTTTGGTGCCGAAAATTGAGATGTTACACAATGCACAGAATAGGAGGTCACTCTTTTCCTCTGCCGTAGTAGGCGACGGAGGCACACACCCCACTGGCGTCAAAGACGTCGCAATGCGTCCTCTTCTTAAGCCCTAGCATAGAGCTTTTTTTTGGATCAGCGTTGGAATTCTTATTTTCAAGATACAAAGTATCTTAATGGTATATATACACCTTTAGGTAGGACAAAATCTAGGGACCATTAATCTAGGGAAATTACACCCAAGTCCCAATGAAGAAAAGAAATGAAAAAATGGTCCTATTGACAACTATACTAGCGGGTCATTGACAACTCTAGAAGCGGGCATTGACAACTTCATGGGACCATTTTTTCATTTTGCAATTACAAGGGATTATTTTTTCATTTCTCTTCTTTTTTGGGACTTGAGTGTAATTTTCCCATTATTCTAATATGCTATACTTAAAATCGTATATTATTATTATTATAGACTACATCACCATTGTCCCTGCACTATCCCGAATCCACTCCATTTTTTCTCATAAGCGAGTCACGATACAATCTCTCCTTTGAATGCACTTCATCCTCCTTACACCAGCTCTCCATCCAATCCTTCGATCTTTGTTTCCGCAGTGCTCCTCCTAAGAAATTTCCTTCTTCTTTCCGCACCTTCCACTTGCTATGAGCTAGCGTATCCGACTCTCCTCTGGACAGATCCCCTTTCCTACCAGCCTCCATTGACCTCAGACTTGAAGTCATCTCACATCTCACACAGCTCCTAGCCTGCAATGTGTCATACCCTTATCTTATTTTTACTATTTTCAGAGTATTTGCGAAAAATGATTCACGGTTCGGTCGACAACACAGAAAAAGTATAAATAGATTGATAATATGTGCATGATTATAAAAATTCCTCATAGGGGTTCGTACATACCAATTACAAATGATGTAGCTGCACAGGCTACTGGGGTATCGAAACCCGTTATAATGAAACAGAGACATCTTCTCATCTTTGTTCCACCATTGCATTCCTCCCGTATGGTTCTCTTCTATGCTTTCAGTATACCTCATGTTTTCACCTGTCTAAATTGTTGGTGGGGGATGGTGAGATTCGGAGAATCTCAATAGGAAAACAGTATCAATATACATGCAGAATACGTGCTTAATGCATAACATGCTTGCATTACATAAACTCATGCTAACATAATGACATATCTGTGTGCTCAATGTTTCAAACAACATACATATGGCTATAGCATAAATAGAAATAGAGTTTTAATTATTCATATATGTTTCACATAATCAACCAAAGCAATAACATGCATCATTACACCAGCACAAATATCAAATATATGCATGAGAGGTAAGTTCCCTATCTTAACCCTTTTCGCCTTAAAACATATGCCTCATAAAGCGTGCCAATAATTGGACTCTCAACTTGGTCCTATAGTTCCAAATATACAATTTAGATACTTTCATAGTGTTTCTAGGGGTTATATTAGCATATTTTGAAAATTTACCAAAATTTCCTAGGACTCGGCCAGGCCCCGCTGTACTCGTTCTGGCTATACTTTTTCCGAAATTTTGACTGGGACTATTTTGACATATTTTCACCCAAGGAATTCATTTATGGATTTGAAATTACCAAATTCACTATCAAAAGACAGATATGCTCTTGTTAGCCTCACTTTCAGGGTTTCAAGGGCATTTCGTAATTATGTTTTTTCGGGCTTTTCTGAACAAGTGATCAACTATAACCCCACCTAATTTCCCTCATGAACTCTATGGAATCATCAGAACATCAAAAATCCAGCTCTAACTCCCTGAACCAGAGCTACCCGAAATTCCTAATTCTCATGGAAAAGTTAAGGTTTTTCAAATCTGATTTTGCAGACATGTTCTTTTCTACTCATAATTACTTTATTAACTATTTAATTACGTTATAACCACCATTTAGACCCAATTTTGACAGCATAATGTTTATAACACTACATTTCCCAAATTTAAAATCAAAAGCAATTCGACAGAATTTCACTGATTAAATTGCTCGCAGTGGTCAGAACAATCAATATTCGGAGTTTCGGAGGTTACCTTAAGCTTTTTCTTGCTTTTCCCTTTGATGACCGAAACCCTAGCCTTGTCAACATTGAAATCCTAGCTTCTAACACCTTGAATAACATCAAAGAAAAGCTTAAAAGAAGGATTATACATGTTAGGTACGTATTTACTGAAGAAATTGACCTACCTTGTGGGATTTCTCCTTCTCTCTCTAGAATTTCTCAAACTTTCTCTCTCTATTTTCAGGTAAAAAACGCGCCAGTTATGGTTGAGGAAGATGATAATTATTTTATAATATTTTGGAATATCCCTTGTTTATTTTCCCATTTTCGGATTTTTAAAAAATTTTGGCAGATTTTTTACCCTAATTTTGAAAAATCGTAACTAAATTTGTAGACTTCGTATCGGAGTGATTTCAAAGGCTATAGAACTTTTATTGAGTTTAATTTCAAGAAAAAATATAGAATTTGCCAAATGGAAGCACAAAAATCCCAAAATTTAAATCTTTGAATGTTGTTCCAGAAAATTTTCAGTTTTTCTGGGCTAACTTCAAAAATTCATAAATTTTTGTATATAGCTTCAAATGATTCATATGACTTATCATTTTAAAGCTTAGAATGTTTACTTTCATCTTGTAAAATATCATAATTTTTGCTCATCATTTGGTCATCTAAAACCACATGACAAACTCATTGCCTCACAGAAAATTTCACCGGAAGCATAATCATTTTCTCCAAAAATCTCCATTTTATTCTATTCAATATAAGGAATTTCGGTGATTGAAAATTGGAATGTTACACCATGCACAGAATAGGAGCCCACTCTTTTCCTCCGTCGCAGTAGGCAACGGAGGCACACTCCCCACCGGCGTTAATGACGTCACAATGCATCCTCTTCTTAAGCCTTAGCAGAGAACCTTTTTCGGATCAGCGTTGGAATTCTTTATTTAAAGATACAAAGTATCTTAATAGTATATATACATCCTTTAGGTAGGACAAAATCTAGGGACCATTTAGGGAAAATTACACCCAAGTCCCAAGGAAGAAAAGAAATGAAAAAATGGTCTCATTGACAACTTTACTAGCGGGTCATTGACAACTCCAACAATGGGCATTAATAATTTCATGGAATCATTTTTTCATTTTATAATTTTAAGGGATTATTTTTTATTTTATTTTTTGGGACTTGAATGTAATTTTTCCATTATTTTAATATGCTATACTTAAAATCGTATATTATTATTATTATTATTATTATGTGAATGAGTTGGGATAAAAAACAAAACTCATTCCAAGAAAGAACTAATTTAGTTTTAGTCTCTCCCTCAACCTTTCCCAGTTTTCGACGGGCCCCTCTCAACATTTCTCTATCCTCAAGTCTTCGTTCACCCACAGGTCCCCATGTGCTATCTCTTTCATTTTTTTTTTTTTTACAACATGGCAAGCCGAAGCTTGTAATAAAAAAAAAACAGCACCTAGGATGAAGAACTTGTGTCATCCCTGATACGGTGCCTTTCAAGCATGAACCGAGTTCTGCATCTTGGATGAATCTCCGGTAGCAAAATAAACCGTGTCTCATGTGAATGTGCATCTCTAACTAGAAAATCATCACCACGTGCTCTCTTCATTTCAAGTGTAGCATTTTACTCCCTTCGTCTTATATATAAGTGACTGATGACTGAATTACGCAGTTTAAGAAAATAATTAAAATTAATTAGAAATAATAAGTATACCTTGAAATAATTTTTTTAAAAAAATATTCCCTTATTTATAAGAGGCAAGTGAGAGTTAAAAATAGAGAAAACATAAGTATCACAAACTCTTTAATTAATATAATACATATAATTAATAAGGGGCACAAATGAAAAAAAAATTTAAATGTTGAAACAACCCTTATTATGTTTTTATAAAAAAAACCAAAACAATTTAAATTTTGAGTTCTTATAAAAAAAGGTAAGAGGAGTATCAAAAAAAATTAGGGCCTCAAGATGCAATGAGAATGAGAGAGTAAGGTAAGAAAGGGGTAGCAGAACGAAAAAATTTTTAGAAAGAGACTAAAAAAATTAAATTTTTTCCTTATAAAATTTATACTGACTTCATCTAGGTGTAATAAACTTGATTTGGTTTTTATTTAGTTTTCATATTCATAAAGCAAATCAAGACTACCCGGATCAATTGTATATATGGATTGGAAGAGCAAGCTGTTCAAATGAAACGATGCAAACCAAACAAAAATCCAAGCCAAGCCAATATTTAGACCATCAGAATTCCTTGACCTATTTGGGAAGGCGGTAGGAGTTGAAAAAGCATGATAGAAAGAGAAAAAATTACGGTGGGAGTAAAATAAGATGTTTGAGTTGGTATTTTTTCAAATGGACTTTTAGGTCAAAAGCTACTTTAAGAAGAAGCCGCCACCATTAATCCAAATGGGCCCTTAGACTAGAGGTGGAAAATGCTTTTTCAAAGTAATTTACAGGATAGGAAGTATGTGAGAGAAGTTTTGACTTAATTTGCGTGAATGTGTTTCTCTAATGTTAACTCAAACAGGCCCAGAATCTCACAAAACCCCACAGGGAGGCAATCCAAAATGCCAAATCCTGAAAAATAAGCCAAACAAGAGTACAAATCTGTGTTCACACATAGCCAGCACAGCGGAAAAGTTCTTAAGACCAGTACCATTTATTACTTTACAGGATTTGACAAACATAATCCCATCTCATTCACAATGACTCAGCAGGAGAACCAAAGAGAAAAAGAAAAATCCAAGGAAGGCAAGATCGTGAAGGAGCACTTGCAGTCCTGAAGATGTGGAAACAAAGCTATCTTGATGCATTTGCAGTACCACCTGTACACAAGGGAATTCACAGAATTGTTATTTACTAATTCCACATAAGTTTCCCAGAAAGACCCTAAAAACACAGAAAAAAACTCTTCCTATCCTCGACCCGCCCAACTTTCTTTCGACATTTTTTTGGGGGGCAAGGATTCTTTGTACGTATTACTGTCAAGGTTATCTAACAGTGCAAAAAAGTAATAGAGGGATAGGATGATTGCCAACAGTGTATCCCCACTAAGCATTAGAATTTGGTATGAAATTGAAGTGGTACTCAAGTAAAGATGATTGCTAATTGATACTAACCATTTGTTTCTTCACCTATAGGTTCTGCTTTCCAAACAACATCTTTCAGCCCCGTAGATAAGTTCTTGTAGAACTGTAAACGAAAGACAGTTGGTTCAAAATTCAAATCCAATAGACTAGAAAAATATTAGTAGGAACTGTATATAGGACAAAAGGATTTTTTTTTTTTTTTTTTGAACAGCGTGTAGAAGCTTCTGAACATAGTTTGGATCTTTCTGTATAGACATTTAGTCATTTAAACAAATGTTTGGCACGCGGAGAAGTGCTTTTAGAAAAGAAAATGAGAAAGTATATTTGCCTGGCAATATAAAGGCAATTAATCATAAGGCAATGCATTTTCCTATTTCCTTTCTAGAAAACACTTTTACGTACCAAACATTACATATTACATTATGCAACATTCAATGTCACGTACTAATTACTCCCTCCGGTCCGGTCCTAATTATAGGATATATTTACCTAATTTTGGAGAAATTAAGAATAGTAGTTAAATTAGTTAATCTTATTTATTTTCCAAAAATGCCCTAACTTTGGAGTATTAATTGGAGCACTTCTTGTATCTGAGGAAATTGTAGTTAAGGACCTCAGAACTCATAGTTTGATTAACAAAGTCAGATTTGATCCATTCATTACAAAGATTGAGAATTAATTTCTCTAGCTAGTGCGCCTGAGAGCCAAGAAAAAACCACAAACAACGTGTATTAGTCTCTATTTTAAAAAACTATCAAAAGGTGTTAACTTAAAGTTTCTCAAGGTTTCAAAATTATTTTATTAAAAAAAATAAAAGAAACAGCAGAATTGAGGTGTATGTGACATTAATGAATTGCAAGTATTACTCACTTTATAGAATACATAGGTGTATTATAAAATTGTTATTATGTTTCATTATTATTGAGAAAGTATCAATGGGGAGTATTTTGGGAAGAAATTGATAAAAATTAAAACTTTATCCTATAATTAGAACCAAGATCAACTCCTAAATGTTATCCTATAATTAGGACCGGAGGGAGTATTAAACAGTAGAATCGGCTCAATCCTATGGACCCATTACCTCTTCTCTTCCTAGTCAAACCCTAGTCAGTCTTTACCTAATATTATGGGATCGAATAAAATTTCTTTATTGTCTTTTATTCTCTGATTTTATCGATTGTAATATTGACGATCTGGCGGCATGATTATGACTGACCATCCTCCTTCTATTTTAAACCTTCTCTACTCTACAAATAATACTCCCCGTCTTTAATATAAAACATATTTAGGGAATTGATCTTAGTCCTAAATATAATACAGTTTTTATATTTGTTAATCTTTTTCCTAATTTACCTCTGTTGATGCTTCTTCAAAAAGAATTAAGGAGGAGGAGAGGGAAAGAGGGAATTAAGAAAGGTGAATAAGGTATTTCAGAAAATACATATTATATTAACTAATTTAACCAACTTCCTTAACTTAATTAAATTAGATAATTATGTCTTACACTAAGTACTGGAGGAGTAATAATTTATCCTAGTTCTTTCACTAATGGGGGAAAGGTAGCTGGAAAAATTATATATTCATATGTGCATTCTAAAATGTAACCTTGTGAAATTCCAGAGTATCTCCTCCAGACTTGCGGAGCTCAACCACGCAAAGTGACGGGGCCACCTCAAATATCTATAAAAAACAATAAAAACCAATCACTAGAAATACCCCTGACTCCTGATTACAAGGAAATTATAAAGCAGAAATAGAGAGCGCCTTTTGAAAGAAAATACTTTGAGAAACATTTACCTCAGTCGCAACAGATAGATGTCCTTTGCGTCCACTCTTTTCCCCTTGAAGCTTTAACTGAGATGGAGTGACAGATAATAGCAAGTGTCACCAAAAGTAAAACATTCATAACAATAAGTTATTTCAGTGAAGGCATATAATCTCAGGACTGAATTACAAATAATCCCACGTAAGTATAATTCTTAACGAGTTCTCAAGTACTGTAATGTTTGCCTGCACAATTTGACCTTTGAAGCGCAGGATGACTACCCAATTCCCAATATTGGTGTTGGTAAGCATAGGGTATGGCAAAATACGTCATTGAATAGCACTCAATGGATTATTCCTATTATCTGGTTGATTAACAATATATCAAATTTTTAATTTTTAATACTGATAAAAATTATAAATATTACTACCTCCGGTCCTAACTATGAGACACAGTTGACTTTTTTTGGAGAGATTAAGGAAGTTAAATAAGTTACTTAATCATATTATATGTTGTAGTTGTATATGATTAAATTATATACCAGTTTATAAGTCAAATAAATTAGTTTTGAGAAGAAATGATAAATATAAATATTTCAAAGTAATTTAATTGGCTTCCTTAATCTTCCCAAAAAAGTCAAATAGGTCCTATATATATAGGACCGGAGATAGCACAAATGTGGACAATTACATATGATGATAGTAGCGTCCATTATTTTCTGAACATCCCCATGCCAATATTTTGCCGACGCCAATGTAACATAGGTGAATACAAAGACAAAGCAATAAAACAGCAAAGAAGCCATCAAAGTGTATAGCCGCGCTTGAGTTAAAAGAGAGATGGAACTAAATTATTGACTTAGAGAATAAGATAAGAGAATAATATCTTTACCTTGTAGTTATTCTTCCTAACATCAAAACCCATTGGAGTTGCCGTTTGCTCGATTTTTGAAATTATCTCGTTCGCTGGACATTTGGATGTGAATCTTGTTTCCCTTTTAACAAGTCCCTAGCAGCAGCCGGAAAGGTAAAATAATCATAATCCATATTTTAAAATAAATTTTTTTGGGATCAAGATGGAGAGATTTGGTACTCCTATTCCAAAAAACTTCAAACCAGGGACATAATAGAGTAAAAAGAGAAGAAGAACATGCCATTAAGCAATGGTGATCAGATCTCTTGTAATTAGAGAAATGTTTTTCTTTCTATTCAACCCATTCCAAGCCTATATTTTGGGAGCCAATGTTTAATAACAGACAAGCTACTGTTCTTTTTGCTATGAGCATACCATTTGTTTCTCGAAAAGACTACTAAGGTTAAGGCCTTGAGACGTAGAGATAAGTTCAAAAGCATTCATAGCCATAGGTGCCATAGGTGCCACTGGTGCCTCTTCTCGCCTCTCAACAACGAAATTTCGAGAATCCTGTGCCCCACAAGAAACATTAGGATCATAAATACAGCTTAGATGCTCTAATGAATCAAAATAAAAACAGAAGTAAAATAAAACTCGCACCGCTGATTCGCTGAATATAGCATCTACATCATCAAGACTAACATCAGCTTGCCCGAATCTAGGAGGCACATATCCCTTCTTAAACCAATCATTCTCAATGACCTCAGCAAATGTTATTCGCTGTTACACATCACCACCAAAAAAGAAAAACAGCATGTTTTTACATCTTTGGAGAACAGCCTATTAGGCATCAGCCAAAACAAAGATTTATGGAGACATGGAGTAACTTCAGCTAAATTAATAAAGGCAAAGGACATACTGTCGCAGGATTGGGGTCAAGAATTCTCTTGATTAATTTCTTTGCACTTGATGAGAACCAAGGAGGGCATGCGAAATCAGCCTTGAAGATCTGAGAGTCACGGTATGTCAAGAACAATTTGAAGCAGCACATAAACAAAAAACAGCAATAAAGGCCAATGAGTTCCTAGCTAAGTATAGCCAAAAAATAATTACCTTTTTATATAAAGCCATAATGTTAGTATCTTCAAAGGGCAAGTAGCCAGCCATTAAAACAAAAAGAATAACACCACATGACCAAAGATCAGCCTTGGTGCCATCATAGCCTTTGTTGTGGATCACCTAGAAAATTGGAAGCAGAAATTACAAAAAATAAAAACAAGAAAAGTCATGAGAAAAAGATACGTTAAATTGTAGCAACAGCCAGGATACCTCTGGGGCAACATAATTTGGCGTACCACATGTTGTGTGAAGCAGCCCGTCTTCCTGAGTCAGGTCAAAGGATAATCAATTTAAAAATTGAAAATCATTGTATTTGATATTAAAAGAAATCAATAAATATACAAACTCGAAGCTGTTGAGGCAGTGCACTCAATCCAAAATCCGAAACTTTAAGACCTCCATTAGCATCCAGCAACAAATTTTCAGGCTGTAATAGACAAAATACAGTTAAAAATGTTAATTTTCTTTTTCCTTCTCACTCTCCCTGACACTCTCTTAGTTGGATCAGTACACTCCATCCTAGACATAATAAGTACACTCAGAATGCTTCAATGAAGATAAGAATCCACTAACTCCCCCAAGAAAACAAAAAAGCCAGGCAAAACAAGGGGAAGAATGAGAGATATAAAGTTACAAACAGCAATAGTGACTCACCTTTAGGTCCCTATGGCAAACACCTCTACTGTGACAGTAATCTACAGCACATATAAGCTGCTGGAAATATTTTCTTGCTTCATCTTCTTTTAACCGGCCCTTGCTTGCCTGCTCAAGAACATAGCAATAAAATTGGCATTGGACTCAAATTACAATAGCTTACCAGAAGAAGGAAAGAGAAAGGCAAACTATCTTACAATTTTATCAAACAATTCCCCACCAGTCACAAATTCTAGTACAATATATATCTTGGTCTTGCTAGCCATCACCTACAACATAAATGCTGCATAAGTTGCTTATTATGCATAATACAAAGGGAAAAAATAAATTTAAAGGGAGAGTATAGATGAATGATCATTCTCCCATAGAAAAATTTGAGTAAAGTTGAGGTCAATGAAATAAATCATGCAAAATTGAGATGCATGGAAGCAACCATTTACTTCCTCCTAACCTCATACATGCGAATGACATTTGGGTGCCTGATCAATTTCATTGTTGAAATCTCTCGCTTTATCTGCATAACATATACACAAAATATAAATGAGACCAGAATGTTCAAGCTTGGAAGAATAGAGTCCTACTTATTTAGCAGGAGAATGCCACACTTGCACAAGTTATACAAGCCATAGCACCGAAGCATGGTTACTTCCCTGGCAATGTTAGCTGATCTATTGCAATGTTGTGCAACACAAAGAATGTGAAACTAACAGTACTAGCTATTTTATTGCCTCTCACTAACAAAACTAATATGAGTGGTAGTCAGCAGAATTTCGGGAAGTTCAATCACCAACCAATTTCGTAGCATAGTCCACTTTTGCTTGGCCAAACCAATTTTGTAGGGAAGTTCAATCACCAAGGAAATGATATAGTAGGTTCACAAAATGAATGAATCCAATAAAATAGAAGTACATCCATTGAGACAAACCAGTCAGAAGCTCCACAATGATATCCGAGTAATCTTACTCAACTTTGATTACTTTCCACAGAAGTGAAGAAAAATACACTGCTCCTAATTATACAAGATTTTCTCTCATCATCTTTCTACTTTAGCTGAGTTTACAGGGAACACATCAAATCACAGTCAAGCATTTTCCTTGATCTACAATTACAGAGGCGTGCAAGATTACATCATTTTCTCAATTAGCATAACGAAGGAATATTCTCAATTGATAAAGCAGAACAACTGCTCCCAACAACAAATAGCGGAAAATATAGACACCAAAGACGGTTCAGAAAATTAAAAATCAATTCAACAAATAAACCGGATTTACCAGATCAACTATTACAAAAGTTCAGAACAAATCAAAAATTTTTAAAAAGAATTTAAAAGATGGGGAAAACAACTACTCGATTTACCAAGTCCATGATCATTTCTAGACACGAATGTGCACATAAAATTACTGAAACTCACATACCTGGCGAACCATTTTGTGTTTGAGAATCTTGTCCTTGTCAATAATCTTGATCGCCACATTTTCTCCGGTCTCGACATTCCGGGCAAGCTTTACCTTGGCGAAATTGCCCTCACCTAGAGTCCGACCCAGCTCGAACTTTCCGACGCGGGTTCTGCCGCAAGAGGTTCCGGTACCGATACGAGACGACGATGACGACATCGATTTTCTCCTTCCCTTTTACCTGAAACTGCCCTGCTAAAATCCCTCTTCACTGCCTCTCTACAGCTTCCCCAGAAACTATCAAGACCTCTTCTTCTTGCATGGCTGCCACACCTGAGACTTCGTCACCTTCATCTTTCTCTTCCTTTTCCGTAAAGGACCCCAAATAAGAAATAAAATCCGCCCCTGATCTTGCAGGGACCTTAAAATGGAAGAAACCAATTCAAATAATCTTTAACTTTCGTACTTAAAGTAGAAAAATGTCGGGAAATCGCTCACTGTTGGATCAAAGATAGGACCCATGAATTCGGATGGTTCAACGGAGGAGAAACTCTGACGAGATCAAAAAGAGAATTTATAAGAGAACTTTGAATTCAAAGGGCAAGTCGAATAAATTATTTTCCCTTCTGTGTAAGAAATAAATTGAATGTTGGACCGGCGGAGATAAGAAGGCATTAGGTACGGAGAATGAAAAGCAAGATCAAATGGCGTGGGTGGTGGAGAGCTAAATGAAGAGAATCTCGAGATTACAAAAGGAAAAAAGCGCGCTACTATTGCAAGAACAAAGCCGTATGCGGACAAAAGCGGCCTCCTCGTGACTTCGTCCCTTTTTCGGACAAAAACATAAAATTATTATCAAATGTAGTGAAAAAAAATAAAATAAATATGTTAAATTTTAATAATTTTAAAAAAACTTATTTAAAATTTTATAATATTATAAAATTTGAGAAATTATTTAACTATTCTTAATTCTTTAATAAAAAATCCTCGCCGGCCGTAGGAGCTCCGTCGTTGGTGACTAGCAATTGTGATAGTCACCGGAGCACAGTATACAATCGACGAACCTCCACAGAGAGAAGGGATGGTTCACGTGGAAGGGCCTGTTTGGTTTAAAGGGAGGGGATGGGAGGGGAAGATGAAGGATCATCTTGTTTGGTTTGGTTGGAGGGAGAGGAAGGGAAATGTTTTTTAATGATCATTTATTTGGTTTAAGAGAGGAGGGGAGATGAGATAATATCTAATTTACCATTTTACCTTTAAACATTAGTTTATATATTTTTCTTTATATAAATGATTTAAATTAGTTTACACCTCAATATAAATTATATAATTTATAAAAAAAAAGATGAAGATATAAAATGAAAATAGTTTTCAATTCCCCCAAATTTAATTTCTCGTTATATGAATATTCCAGCAATTATCATGTTAAATTAAATGAAAAATTCCTTTTATTGAAAGAACAATGTCGATGACTTGAAAAAAAATGGTAGAAAAACTTAAAAAAACTGTTTCTAAGTGGCAATGTTTAATTAAGTGAAAAATGGCAACAAAAATTTTTTACTATTTTTTATTGGAAATAGTTTTTTTAAGTTTAATTGGAAAAAAAATCCAAAAACAGATGAAAAAAGTAGTCATGTTTTTTTTTTTCCAACGAAAAAAGTAATCCTGTTAATACATAAAAATGGGACAAAATTAACAAATCCATAAAGCTGAACGAGGCATGAAGCAGAACAAAGTGATATTTTTATTTTAGACTTAGGATATAATTGGGAATATGAAAAGATCATGGGGGCAAAATAGTCCAAAATTTTGACATTTATGTGATATTTTCTCATCTTTTTCCTTAATGAAAAATAAAAAGGACCAATCACATATCTAAGAATGCCTCTTTGTAGGAACACAGGGAAGTATGATTTTTTTGTTTTTGTTTTGGGTGTAAAGTAAAAATTGGAGAGAAAGACCTATATAGAAAAATATTTACTGAGGAAAACCTTAAAAACTGTTATTACTTAAAAGAACTAAAAACTAAAATACAAATATAATAATACTAAATTATCCCCTATTTCCTATGATCAAATAGCCTCCAATAAATTCAACTCATCATGAAGTGTCCTGACAAATTGGTTAGGATGACCTGAAACGATCCTTTCTCCGAACAACAATTAACCATAACAAAATCTGGTTAACCAGTGATAATCGAAAGCAATTTCCCATTTAAAATATATCAGAGTTCAAGGCACAAACTCGCCCACAAACCCACTACAAAGATATTTATTAAAACAGTTATCCAAACAGTAAATATGATATCTCCGAAAACATAATATGTCCTATAATGGCAATATAGAGAATAATACAACACCAATACCACAAGAGGCATACAGAATTCTCAACGTCTATGCCTCTGGTTGCTCCCCTTGGCCTCTAGCCAAATTAGAGGTCTCACCTGAAAAATATTTATAACAACGGGGTGAGACATAAAGTCTCAGTAGCCAAAAATTAATTTACAACATATGCAGGAAAAGATTGTAAGTCAGTGAAGCAGCTTTAACTAACATAATATTAATAATATTATCAATAATCAAACTTCATATAATATGTTTAACAGTTAGAATCATCCCCACTCATCCATCCTGCTCCTCCTTATAGCTTCTGGACGTGGTACAGCCTATCAGTGCCAGTATACCCGGCCAAAGGTTGGCTAGTCACTTCAAGAATACTGCTCCTCCCATGCCACCACCAATATACCGTAACAGGGAGTTGTCCGCCCAAAACACTCAACTCAAAATCCAGGCCAGGAATGAGAGAGCCGATGGGCACAGTTTCACCATATCTCTTCCACACAACCCACCATATCCCATAACAGAAAAACAATATATCAATATAATTCTCGAAACATATACAAATTATCATATCTTCTACAACATTCCATCTCAAACATCATCACCATCACAACAGTAACAATTTTAATAATATATTTGCTCATATATAAAATTTTGAAAATACACTGCTTCACTAAACTAGGTTCATATTCAAACATACACATAATCTTTCAAAACACATACAAGTGGTATAGATGAAAGTAAGGTTTAGAAAACACCTTACAGTCCAAAACAAGCATATAAAATAAATTAACCCCGGTTACCTCAATTCCAAGCTTAACTTTATCTTGAGTACCAAATACGAACAATCACCGATCCCAAGAAAACTCTACATTATCAATTTAAGTAACAATTAACCCCAAGAAATACTAAAATAAATAATTTACACAATTCATCTCCAATTTTCCTCTACTATTATTATCCTTAAATATTCTAACTTCCTTAACAATCCTTAAACAACCTCTATATCATTCTCTCTCGTCAACCACTTAATTTTTATAAATTAAAGTTTCACCTTTAACATATCTATTATTATATAATCATCAATATCAACCTTCTAAAATAACTAAATCTCTTTTTCTAATTTATATGAATATAGTATAATTATTAAACAATAATTGAAACTCCCACATAATTAAAATCATATAAAAATCTAATTCTTAATATCAAATTATAATTTATAATTTCTTATACAACAAAATTTACCAAACTAAACCGATTAGAATTTCTATAATATCTCCAACAAACCAAATAAATTATTTAATCCAAATTTAATCGGATGAAAAGCTTAATATATAATTATTCATATATTAATTATATAGAAAATTCATTATAAAATTATATACCAACTACATAACAAAAGTAACCTGATTAAAATTAACCATTAATCCTCCTCTATATTCCTATAGCCTTATATTAACAAAACTCAAATTTGTCCAAAATCCTAATCTTAAAATTTTCTCTTATCCACACAAAATTACTATCATAAGAAAGAGAAAATTATTTAGAACATTTTCACAAAAGAAGAGTTATAATCAGAAAAGAATTTAAGTACCTTATTGATCCCCAAATATGTAAAAATACTCCTATCAGTATCACACCCTACACTATATGCCTTCTGCACAATCACTTCACGCAGACGATCTGCGTGAAGTGAGAAGGGAGAGGGGGTATTTATAATACGCCCCCTCCCACACCATTAATAATTGGCGCCTAATGGCGCCAATTAAACACGGAGTGGAGGCACTTTCGGTGCCTCCCTCCTTCTTTTACATATTATATTATAATAATATAATATAATATATTATTATAATATCATTATTTATTAATTAATTATTTTTTTTAAAATTTTTTTTTATTATTATTTTTTTTTTATTTTTTAAAAAATTACTACTAAATTTATAATTATCTTTAAATTATAATTATATTTTAAAAATAAGGATGTTACACGAACTCTATTTCCTAACCAAGACCTAATTGAACTATCAACACCCTTCTCTGATGTTAAAGTCATTGTGCACCTTTGCCTTTTCCTTATATTCTTAAATATCAGCTTCATGATTTTCATTGTTATTCCAACCAAGGATGACGGTCCATCATGAGCACGTACCAGACAGATCTGGTTTCCCCTGCATTGGTCAAATGGTGGGGGTGCTTTTGCGATGAATACGGCTACGTGAGATAAGAGGGCAATTTAGAATTATTGCTGTATTACATTTATATTTTAATTCTGGGTCTTTTTAAGTAACAACAATTATTTAAGGTTCTGCTCGGTAAATGTTTTTCTATACAGGTCCTTCCCAATTTAATATTGTATGAAATTGGAAGTGGGATCCAGCCGGACAAGGCTGCCAACCACGAAAGTAAGTTGTGCTTGATTAGAATACTTTTTTTAAATATTATAATTAGAATACTTAAAAACATGAAATTAGAATAAGCTATGCTCGTTTAGAATAATGATTAGAATATTTTTTTAAAATACTATAATTAAAATATTTAAAAACAGTTTTTCAATCATAATTCATAATTCATTGAAAAAAAATATTTATCTCAGTTTACCAAAAAAAATATTTTATAAGGAATCTCAACATAACAAACATGGATTGCAATTTCCCAGGTCCATCGACCTCCCTGGATGATGCAGCATAAGCCCCTATGACCATCTTTCATTGGCCTACCCCCAGATCATCGTTAATGACAAATTCTTTACAGTTTCCATTGAACTTCTCAACATTCTCCCTGAAATGTGAATGATCGTCTCTTTTACCCTCCTCTTCAATGTCTTTCCCACTCATCTTTCTCTTTTTCCTCCATATCCTTCTTTTCCTCATCAGCTCAGCTTCAACTACTGCATTCATCTACAACACCAACTTCAACTCTTCCAACATCCTTCGTCCGGCAATGCTTCCATCGATTCTTCGATTCTCACCCTCACCAACCTCACCTCCTTCTCCATAGGTCGAGCTTTTTACCCTTTTAAAATACCCACTAAACTGTCTAATTCTTCTTCTCCTTTACCATTCTCAACCTCCTTCATTTTCTCCATTGCCCCTTTTAAACATCTCCTCCCTGGACATGGATTCGTCTTCGTTCTCTCTCCTTTCACAGGAACAACCGGAGTAAGCTCTGCACAGCATTTGGCTCTCTTCAATTTCACCAATGACGGTAATCCCGACAACCATGTTTTTGGGGTTGAATTTGATGTGTTTAAGAACCAAGAGTTTAACAACATCGATGATAATCATGTGGGTTTGGATATAAATTCGCTTACTTCTTTTAGTTCGCATGCTGCGGGATTTTGGGTTGGGGAAGATGATGGGGAGTTTGAGGATTTGAAACTTAATGATGGGGATAACTATCAAGTTTGGATTGATTATCTGGATTCTAGAATTAATGTGACTATGGCTCCTGTAGGACGAAAGAGGCCACGGAGACCTTTGATTAGTGGGCTTCTTAATCTTTCTTCGGTTCTTTTGGATGAAATGTATGTGGGATTTTGTGGGGCAACAGGGCAATTGGTGGAGAGTCATAAAATTTTGCGTTGGAGCTTTAGTAATTCAAATTTTCAACTGGTGATTCTTTAGTGACTTCAAATTTGCCTTCATTTTTACCTTCTAAAAGATCAGTTACAAGGTCAAAAGGTTTCATTATAGGAGTCGGTATAGGCGTTTTCTTTGTCATTGGCAGTGCCAGTGTAATATTTGTACGTTTTCTTGGAGGGAAAACTAACAAAAGAAACGAGGAAGAGACTGAAGATTGGGAATTAGAGTGTTGGCCACACCAAATAAGTTATGAAGATATTTATGCTGCCACTAAAGGATCTTCAGACCAAAATGTGGTTGGGTTTGAAGGGAATGGAAAAGTCTATAGAGGGGTTTTACAAGGTGTAGAAGTTGCAGTGAAAAGAATCCCATGTGGGAATCAGAAAGGCATGAGCATGGTTCAAAAAACCGGACAGGACCGGTCGGTTCGACCGGTTGAACCGGGAACCGGTCCCTGATCCGGTCCGGTTTGATCAAAAACCGGTCGGACCGGTCAGAACCGGTTAAAACCGGTAAAATCGGTGGTCCGACCGGTTGACCCGGTTTCTTCCTTTTTTTTTTTTTTAATTTTCAAATTTTTATTTTGTGTTTTTTGAGGGCAAAATGGAAAGTTGAAGACTAAAATGAAGAGAAAAATAGATAAAGAAAGAACAAATCTAAAAAAATGAAGAAAATAATGAAAAAAATTAATTAAAAAGATATAATAATTATAAGAAATGAGATATCTTTGTATAAGTATAGGTATTATAACTAATACTAATAGATTTTAAACATTTTTTTTTCTAAAAATCTTTATTTTTATCTATAGAAGTTTAAAAATATATTAATATATATTATCACTAATAAATTATAATATTTTAATATGACCGGTTATGACCGGTTCAACTACCGGTTAGACCCCGGTTGACCCATTAACCCTTGAACCTGTGCTGTGACCGGTTCATTGCCCGGTCCGGTTTTTCGTTCCTTGGGCATGAGGGAATTTCTGTCTGAAATCTCAAGTTTAGGCAGATTTAAGCACAGGAATGTGGTGCCATTGAGAGGTTGGTGTAAGAAAGACAGGAAATTTGATTTTAGTCTATGATTACATGAGCAATGGAAGTTTAGACAAAAGGATATTCGATGTCGATGAGAACAAAACTTTGACATGGGAGGAAAGAATCAAGGTGTTGAAGGACGTGGCTCATGGATTATTATATTTGCATGAAGGTTGGGAAGTTAGTGTCTTGCATAGAGACATCAAAGCAAGTAATGTATTGCTTGATAAGGATATGAATGCCCGGTTGGGTGATTTCGGATTAGCTCGAATTTGTCATCACGGGCAGCCAACTAATACCACACAAGTCATTGGTACAGTTGGGTACATGGCACCTGAGCTTGTTCAAAGAGGGAGGGCCTCAACTCTTACTGATGTATTTAGTTTTGGTGTGTTGATTTTAGAGGTTGTATGTGGGAGAAGTCCAACTGAACAAGATAAGCCAGGTTTGGTTGCTTGGGTTTGGAGGCTAATGGAGAGAGGAAAATTATATGATGCTGTTGATGAACATTTAAAGTGGAGGAGAGATCATGAAACTGATGAAGCTGAGAGGGTTCTTCGGCTTGGTTTGTTGTGCACACTGCCTGAGCCTTGTGCAAGGCCTGCTATGAGACAGGTTATGATGGTGTTGCAAGAAGAGAGGATGGATCCGAGCTTGATTGAAAAATTAAATTCTGCCGCCACCTCTGCGGTAAGGGCTGGAAGCTTCAGCTTTCACCCTACGGTTGAGGAAATTTCCAGGTCACGTGTCTCTTTCACAACTGAGGAGGGTCGATGAGTTTTTCCAAGGAACTGGTTGTACAAGAAAAGATAATATTCGTAATAATCATATTAAAGAAAGAGTAGGTAGGGCGCCTATTAAAGAGAAAATGGTTGAAAACTGTTTGACATTGTCTGGACATATACAAAGAAAGCCGTTGGAGGCGCCGGTGAGGAGGGTAGATCAGACAATATACAGTCATGTGAAAAGAGGTAGAGGAAGAGCAATGAGAACACTAACAACTTGTTTTTTGGTGTGAGTTGAAGAAGGAGAAAGTGAGCTAAGGGAAAAAATTTTCGAGTTGTATTTTAAAAAAATTCGAAAAGTGGGGTTAAAAGTTTTTAATTAATTTTTTCTTATTCTTTTATTATATATCTTCTCTTTATTAAAATTTTGTAACCCCACTTCTCTAACTTTTTTAAATTCGAATTATAAAAATTTTCCCTCCCATTCTCTTCAAATCCCTCACACAAATAGATCCTAAATGAAGTCATTAAATGGAACCTTTTGGTTAACAATCTATTTAAGGATTTGATTGTTAGTAGTAAATGACATCGTGCATGCAGCCGACCCACTTCCTAATGGGATAAGGCTTATTGTTGCTACTGTGTTATGATTGCCTCCTTTGGACACATTGATTTGTTTGGAAGGTATTGATTCTGTGTGTGTAGAGATTTTCTTCTACATCATGTCCATATTAATAGATTCCTTTGCACTTTCCTTTTATTGATTATATTTTTTGCTGCATCCAAATGATATCTATATCGCACATATATGTCTTCTGAGATTCTTTTGCTTGCCAAATTTGGTTCTCAAGTCATCAGATGTGTCATTGTTTTTCCTCAGAATTCTATGACCTGGAAAGTGAGAATTATGGAGTGGGAAAAAAGTTGAGAGGGAAGATGTTGAATCCAATCACTGCTTGTTTGGAATAGCTTATTTTTGGATAATAAGTGTTTATAAATCGTGATTCACAGTATACGAGATAAGTATGTGAGAGGAGTTTTATCTCAATTTGCGTAATAAGGACTTATTGTCCAAAAATAAGTGATACCAAACACAAGATAAGTGAATTGGATTCATGACTTCATTTAATTACAAACAGTTAAATTCTCACCTCCAACTCGCTCATATACGTTCTTGGAACAGACTGTATACTTCTCGTGACTTAAAAATTGAAGACTGTGAACTCTGATAGGGCAGATGCTCATAATCCATGTACCATCAAATTGATAGTAAAAACAGGTTCATACATTTCTTTTACATGTCATAATCCTTATCGTAAATACTCAAAAAAGAAAAAATGATTCAATGTTTTCATGGAGCAGCAGATGTACATTATTTTTTATTTATACAGGCAGATAGATATAGTACTACCTTCATTCCTAAATATAGGACAAAATTTGTAGTGCAATTTACACTACAAACGTTATCCTATATTTAGGACCGGAGTGAGTATAATGAAACTGATGTCAGAGGAGAGGAGATCATATGCTTGATGTTCAAAAACTGCTCAACAACAGAGGAGAATGTGGAGATAATGTTTATTATTTTAATGGTTTTTGAGAGTCAGACATTTGGTACAAAAAAAAACAGAGAGAGAGAGTATGGTAATATATAACAAAAAGGTTTTGTTGAAGGTTAGTGGTAGTGGTTGAAATTAAGGTTAAGACATGGAATTTGCAGACAAGAGATAAACTTGCAATGCAAGAGATGGAGGAGTTCAGTTTGCACGAGTTAATGACCAGATTACGATTTACTGTGTTTTTTAATTTCTCATTTTCACTTTTTTCTAGGGATAATTATGTTCAAGGGTTAAAGTACAAAAATATCCATGAACTTTTCTCAAAAGTGTATCCAACACCGTAAACTTTTTTTAGGCGCAAAAATACCCATAACTTCTCAAAATGGGGCAAAAATGTCAAACCGTTAATTGGTACAAACGTCCGTTTTGTGGGACCCACAATTTTATTTTTTAAGATGCAAAAACACCCATGAACTTTTCTAAAAAGTGCACCCAACATCATAAAATTTTTTCTGGGTGCAAAAATGCCCATGAACTTTTCAAAAGTTTATGGTGTTGGGTGCACTTTTTAGAAAAGTTCATGGGCATTTTTGCACCTCAAAAAATAAAATTGTGGGTCTCACAAAAGAGACGTTTGTACCAATTAACGGTTTGACATTTTTGTCCCATTTTGAGAAGTTTATGGGTATTTTTGCACCTAAAAAAATTTTATGGTGTTGGATGCACTTTTAAGAAAATTTCATGGATATTTTTGTATCTTAACCCTATATTTAAATTCCACACAAGAAAAAAAATGAAAAAATAGTCCTTAAAATTGTTAATAACAAATAGAAAGACATTCATTAATAAGTTGAGGGACAAAACTTCAAATATTATTTTTTTTATTTGTTGTGTGAGATTTGAATATAATTAACCCTTTTTTCTAAGGTTAAGATCTTGCAATCAAGCATGCTCTTGTTGAGTGACTGGCTTGTTGAGATATTAATGGAGTGGAGAGCCGACTCGAAATTGCCGCTTACTTATGTTGACTGCCCTCTAATTCACTCACCTTTTTTATTCTTTCCTCTGCCTGCCCACGACTCCACGAGGCCCCTATTGGCTATTTGCGACCTAAAGTAGGCTTTCGGTCATAAAGTAGAAAAAAAAAATCAATAACAAGCATTAATCATAATCTTGGCAAAAAAAAAAAGAAAAAGCATTAATCATAAATTAACGATGGGGCCCAACACATTTATCATTTAACTAGATTTTTTAAGCATTAGTCAAGGTTTGATCTCTATGGATATATATGGAGAGAATCTTATAACCAACACTAAAGTGCTCTCATAAAATCTCCCATATAAGAGAAAAAATGAAGAAATGGTCCCTGAAGTTGTCAGTATAAGCTCCTCGACTTGTTAATGGACGCTCCTCGACTTGTCATTAATAACTTCAGGGATCATTTTTTTCATTTTTTCTTTTGTGTGGGACTTCATTATAATTGTCCCTAAAATCTATTGTGTGAAGAAATTAATCACCACTACTATTAACAATAAATACCTAATCCCATAAAAATCTATTGTCGTTTCTTACACTCTAATTTGTCTCACTTATTAAAAGAACTTTTGGTGGTTGCATTGCATTTTTGAGACTCATGATGATTTTCCTTTTTTTAAAAATAATTTAGAGAAAACTAATATGTAGATCCTCATACTTTTGGAAAAAAGATACTTAAATGTCATTTGAGTTTTCAAATCTTAAATTGGTTTTGTTGATAATAAGAGTAATATGGTTGACAATAAAAGTAATGTGATTAATAAAAAAAATATTAGGCATGTTTGTTTTGGCGTTTAGATTGTTTATAAGCTGTTTTTCACGTAAATCGAGACAACACTCCTCTCACATATTCATTTTGTATATCGTAAATCACAATTGAAAAGCTGTTTTTAAGTATTCTAATTGCTGTTCCAAACAAGCACATATAGCAATTGACAACTCGGATTTTTAAAAAATCACTTATTTAGGATTTTAAAGTTTAAGTGATATTTAAGTATCTTTTTCCCTATACTTTTGCCTTATTTTGAATCAGGTACTTAAAGTTATTTTCTTTTTTATTACATCCTTATTGTTTCAAGGGTTAGATCCGTTCATCCTTCTGTTAGAAAAAAACATTAGACAGGGTTAAACGCTGTTGAAGAGCTTGATGTGGTGGACGGATCGGTTTCTATCCTTTTCCTTTCGTTGCCTATCTTTTTCTCAATCTATATTGTTAGATTAATATCTTAACAAGATTCAGATTCTTCATTTATTATAAAAAAAATATTTATATTATTTTTATAATAACAATATTTTTATAATATATTAAATAGATATGATTCCAAATTAAAAAAAATGCAGCGGAAGTAAAAGAAAGGGATAAAAGCCGGAACCGTGCCGGACGGGATCAGACGGAGCAACCCATTCTTGAGGACATCACCGGTTCCCACGAGATCTCTTGATTAGTGAGTCAAATTCGATTGAGCAGAGAGAATGAGAGGCAGTGATTGTGATACGCTACTTCGAAGAAGGCAACCTGGCAATGGAAAGCATTGGAATATGTAAGGATAAAAGGCACAAAAAAAGTGAAACACAGGGAAGAAGAAACAAGAATTAGAATAAACTTGAGAACAAGACAAAGATAGCTAGAAACCAAAATCAACTTCTGAAGCGTGAAAGTCGAGTGGCTAACAAGAACCCAAATTGAAAAAAAAAAAAAAACGAAAGCACAAATATTGGGCAAAGAAATAACACTCACATAAATCCGTTTGAGATGTTTGTCTTCAGGAAGATAAAGTGCGTGTTTGGATTAGCGACGGAAAATAGTTTTTTTTGTAGATGGGCTTTTAGAAAAGTTAGATTGTAGATGTGATTTGTGTTTGGATTGACGGTAGCAGAAGTGACTTTTTTTCTAATCTAAAACTTGTTTGGATTAGTGTTTAAAAAGCCCGTTTAGATGGAAAATGACTGAAAATAGCATAAATTTTATTGAATACAATATATATATATATATATTAGTTGTATATATTGTGATAATTAAAATGAAAAATTTTTTAAAAAAATTGATAAAATAAAAAAGGAGCAATTATTATTAAAAAAAATACATGAATGGGCTTTTGGAGTATGAGAAGCTACTTGGATCAGCTTCTCCTAAAAGCTCCATTTTTACCTTAAGCCCAGCCAACCCAAAAGCTTTTCCAAACACCCCAAATGAGCTTTTGGAGCTTTTAGTGGCCAAATGGGCTTTTTTTTATACCTAAAAGTTTTCCCAAACAGACCCAAAGTCGAAATCGTTGAAAACAATCCACTTGGAAAAACAAAAACTCCCCTGATTTGACCGTACATACATGCTCTGTTCCACTGATCCGCCGGTGATGTCTTATAGAAAGGGACCATCTTGAGCACCGCCACCACATATAGGTATATGATCTACGGTGGTGAAAGAGAATGGGTTCCTCCGGCTCATCCCTGTCCCCACCATACCAAGCTCTTCAACGGCGCTTAACCGTGTCTAACGTTTATTTTTTTTTGGTTAATATCATCTTTGGTCTCTCCAATTAACGCTTATTTTGATTTTGAATATTTAAATTTAAAATCATTAATTTTGATCCCTTTAAAAGTAAAATGGTCCAAATTTTTATTGAGTTATACTATTATAAGGACTAATATTTTAAAGAAAATGAAATTTAAAGAACTAAAATATATAGTTTAAAATTGGGCAATGGACCAAAAATGCTTATGATCTTTCCCAAAAAGAGCTACCAACACTATGTAAAAATTTTTGGTTCAAAAATGCCTATCAAGATTGTAAAGGGGTCCAAAACTACAACTTCCGTCAAAGTGGCCAAACAAACGTTATATTATAAGCTGTGGGTCCCACAATTTATCCAAATATCTTCCACCTTGTTATTTTGGCTGTAGGACGTGGCAGGCTTTGCTCTTTTCACCCAACTTCAACCCTTTTGAATTTTTCTTTGACACTACCTACCTACCTTCGGCTACGTCGAGCGGTGCACTGACGACAGCATTGACAACCAACCTTCATCGTCAATGACACAAGAACGACTTTTGTCTTCTCCGCTTCTTCCTCCAACAACACACCAAACCAACAAACCTTCTTCTCCATTTCCCCTTTGTAACTGTTGAAACAAGTTCGTCAATCAACAACGCCACTTTCTGAGTTAGAGACGTTGCCATTTGCCAAAACTCAGCCCACCATAGTTCGCAACTCTATTTGGAAGCAATGTTATCTCTTCATTGTTTTATTCCTCTTGCACTTTTATTTATTGTCCTAAAGATTGAAAAACTTTGATTAATTTCATGTAGCATCGCACTTCCAATAAGGAGGAAAAGTGACCAAAACAAATGTGAAAGAAAGAAAGCAAGAAATGGCGGAAGCACCGAAAGGTGGCCGAATAAGATAATGGTTCAAAAGGCCAGTTAGATGTGTCTGATCTGAAAGACAAGAGCGTCGACCTCTACCTCAGGCAAAGCACTCTGCAGCAGGTAAAATCCAAGCAACCACAAACAGATCCGTCAAAGAAGAGAAAAACATATGAGTATAAAGAACACTGAAGAAACAGAAATGGTGATCCACGGCAACCAGAATGAGCAGCACCGGAGTTGAGATCTCGCTACGGCAGGTTGATCCCGAAAACTCTCTTCGACTTCTGCAGAACACTACTGACGAAGCAGATCCAGGCAACCCACAGCAACCATAGCGAGTGGCAGCGGATCTGAGATCTGAGATCACAACAATGCCGACCAAGCAGATCCCGGTGACCTTCGGCTAACACCTCAAGACTATCGTTTGACCCATTTTTTTCCATCTATGGTCATATTCTTTAAACACACTTTGCTGTGGGCCAAGAAAAAAAAGCCTTTGCCAGTTCACTGTACATGTCATCAGATTTGATCAATTTTTTGAAACAAACGGTCAACGTACATCCAAGTGATTGGTGTGGCATTTAAGCTCCGTTTTTTAATTTATATAGCCATTTTTGAACCACAAATTTTTACATGGTGCTGGTAACTCTTTTTGAGAAAGATCATAGACATTTTTGCTCCTTTGCCCTTTAAAATTTAAGGGACTAAAATCAAAATGAAAATAAACATGAAGAATCAAAGATTATATTAATAATTTTTTTTAATGGAAGGATGGACAGATCCAACCCTTGAAACAATAAGGATCTAATAAAAATAAATAAATTTAAAGACCTGGTTCAAAATGAGGCAAAAATATAACAACCTGCATATCTGTTTTCCCAATAATTTATACTAGAAAATTATAGTAGTATAGTATTAGCTAGGGCCCATTTTCATACTAATCAAAATCGAATCCATGTCTACCACTTACAAGAAAAAAAACTTTGAATGTCATTAGGGGTAAGGTTATTGACTTAAATAAAAAGTTATTCACCTGTTCTTAAAATATATTTATCTCATTTAATTAGATGAAGAAAGTTAGTTGGGTTAGTTAGTATGGTATGTATTTTTTAAAATACTTTAATTATCTTCTTTAATTCTCTCATTATCTCTTCTCCTTGATTATTAGTGAGAAAGCATCAATAAGGATTAATTATGAAAAGATTAACATATCACATATATATAAATTATGCTTTATATTAAGGACTAGATGGAGTAATTATTAACTTCAACCCAAAAGTTTAACTATTAACAAGTGATTCCTTAAATATTAGAGTTTGAGATATAAATATTAGAGATGGATATATAAACTGGGAGTTATTTATAATTAAATTCTCATTCGGAATCTAATTGTTCTTTTCCTAAAAATAATGATAAAATACTCCTACAAGCCCAGCATTAAAATCTAGTCCCTATCTGTCCGTAATTAATTTAGGACCATTTTTTCCCCGTACAACAAAAGGGCACTATCAGTGTAGGCATAAATACCTACCTTCCATTAGGGGTGAACAAAAGCAAACCGAAACTAAACTCAAATCGGTGTTTTCGGTTAGTCAATTTGGTTCGGTTAATAATTTCGGATATTTCGATTTTTTGGTCTTCGGTTCGGTTTTAAGAAAAAAAATTCAGTTAAAACCAAAAAACCAAAATTTGTTATAAATTACCCTTTTTTTTTTGGGTTTACCGAAAAACTATATGAAAGTAGGTTCAGATGTAAAGCCCTTTTCCTTATTGATTTGGCCCAAACTTAATAAGTCTATTTTGGTTGTAATAAAAAAATAAAAAAGTCAATTTTCCGTATGGGCTTGTCGAATGTGCGCATCAAACTGCCCCCACAGTCCAAGTGTCTAATAAATAAGTGAAGTAAGTAACCTAATTCCCAAGGAACGAAAAACCGGACCGGTCAATGAACCGGTTGCGGTACAGGTTTAAGGGTCAGTGGGTCAACCGGGGTTAGACTGGTAATCAAACCGGTAATTGAACCGGCCATATTAAAATATTACAATTAAATTGAAAATAACAAAATAATCATCATTCATAACCAATAACATCAAAATAGTTAAAATATAACTAACATCAAATTGTAATTAAAACATAACAATGTGAATCATCATTTATCAAACATAACTAACATCAAAATATAATTAAAACATAACATAGTTGGTTCTTTCCACTCTCGAGTATTATTATTTTATTCATTCCAGTGAAAAGACTTGCCCTATATTATATATTGGAGCCTTTTCACAGAAAACATTTTTAAAAAGTGACGGCTTTTTAAGCAAAAAGGCAAAGGCATAGTCATAGTTTTTCACTCCCTCACACTCTTCCACAGATGCGCGTGGGTGTCGTGTCTTTTTATGTGTCTGTGTGTCAGAGAGAGAGAGGGGGTGACCCATCAAAATCTATGGTTGATCTTGCTTGAGGGGTGCAGTCAGTGAGATGTGATAGAGACTATGCATAGAGATATGATTTTATCCTAGAGATATGAAATAAACAAACAAGAAACCATATCACTATCTACAAGACTCCGCAGCTCTCTGTAATCGCCTCGCCGTCGTTGGTGGTTGCTCCTCTTCGCTCGCCGTCGTTACTAGTCGTTCAAGCAGCCACCGCCGAGAGGGAAGGGGATCTGATTCTGAAACTCGCCTCACTCTTGCGCTCTGCTTTGGTTCTATTTCTCTGATCTCTGCCAAATTTTTTTTTAATGTATTTTGGGACAAAATTTTTTTTTTTCAGTGACTCGGTCAAACCGCCTGACTCGGCGGTTTGGCCGAGTCACAGGAAAATCGGCCGGGTCGACTCGGTTTTGACCGAGTCGACCCCCTCCCCTCATAGATAGCTAACCGGACCTGGGACCGGTTCGCCGGTTTTCCGGTCTGACCGGCCGGTCCGGTCCGGTTTTTCTTTCATTGCTAATTCCTGACCTAGCTAACATAATTTAGTAAAAAAAGAAAGTGAAATTATTGACTAAATGAATCAGATATTTTCCAATGGGATTAAAAATTTTTGACTCAACTTCTTCAATCACTCACTCACTCCGTTCGATCGCTCCTCTCACTCTCACCTTCATTCTGTTCGTCCGTGCCTGGGTCTCCTCTGAGGGTCTGAGGCTCCGTCGTCCTCATCCGTCCTCCGTCCTCCGTCCTCCCAGCCTCCTCTCCGTCCTCCGTCCTCCTCTCCTCTCGAGTCTCGACTCTCCATCGTTTTCCAGTCCTCCTCTCCTCTCGAGTCTCGAGTCTCGACGGTAAAGGGTGGAAGAACAAACCTCACCGTGGGTGCTTGGTTGAACTGTGGAAGAATCGCCGTGAATCGAGGAGTGTCCGGTTGCCCTAACCCTCAACGACGTCACCTTAACGGTCGTGGACGTCTCACCGTCTGTCGATCTTCAACCCTCGAGGCTTCAGTTTCTGGTAAGTGTTAATCTCTTTCTCCTTTAGCTTAAATATCTGGAAGTCAATTTTTTGCTTGGTTTGATCGTTTCTGTTTGCACTGGTAATCTGCTATGACGAAATTTGTTTCCTTTTTTTGAATGGTACCTTTGGGGAAAGAAGGTATCTTTCTCACTTCTTATGTTTACTTCTGTCTGGAATGTGGAAATATTTTTCAGTTTTTTTAATAAAGAAGCTACCTTTCGGGGAAAAAAATTTCTTCCTTCGTATGTGCACTCCACTGGACATGGAAGTCAAATTATTTCTCTGTTTGATCGTTTCTATGATTCTGTCTGCACTGGCAGCACTGCAATGACGGATTTTTCTTTTTACTTATTCCTGTCTTATTTTCACTCGTGTTCATTTCTGTTTTTCCTTCTGTGTAAAAGGGGAAATGATGTGTTGGGAACTGGTTGTGCAAAGAGATGGTGTTAGTATTTTTGTGAGGGTTCTATGATTGAGAAGCTGATATTTCTGAGAACTGAGATGATACTTAAGGGGAAAAAGGAGTAAAAAAAAGTGTAAGAATAGCTCATTTGTAGTTTCTTTCTCCTCACTTATATATAGTGGTTCAACAAAAAAGCAAGCATGGGCCATTTCTGTAGTAAGAATCATTATTCATTTTTGTGAGGGTTCTATGATTCATGTGCAGTTTCTTTAGTAAGAATCATTATTCTTTTTACTTGAACACACCTAATATATATATATATATATTGCTAAGCATGTCTTTTCTTATTAGAATGGATCATACAATGCTTCATTTCGTTTTAGGCTTCTGTGTACAATGCTTATTACTTGAAGTTTCTTTCTCCTCACTTATATATAGTGGTTCAACAAAAAAGCAAGCATGGGCCATTTCTGTAGTAAGAATCATTATTCTTTTGATGTATAAAGGCTAAAGGCATGACTTCCATTAATTGCTCCAGACCTCTAGTCTGTTATTTTTTGATGTATATTGGCAAACCTCCAGTGGAATGCTTTGAAAACTGAAAACTGATTGTAAATTATGTTACATTTACTATTTTTGAATGATATTGAAATGCTTTGATAAATAGTTTGACTAGGTAATTAAATACTTGTGGCTGAAATTTGAAAATCTTTAGTTTTTTTGCTTAATTTTCTTTTTTTGGTTACAATTCTTGCTTAGATTCAGTTTGTACAAATTATTCTGTGTTAGAATTGTTGTTTGGGTTTGTGGACTTGAACTTTGGTTGCATGGATAGGTTTGTAGAAAGAAAAAAGCCCAAAAGGCCCAATAACCGAAGTACACCGAAAACCGAACCGAAATTAGTCGGTCATTTCGGTTTCGGTTTCGGTCACTAAAATGCCTTCATTTCGGTTTTTCGGTTTTTTCGGTTTCCCCGAAATCTGAACCGAACACCGATTGCTCCCCGAAAACCGAACCGAACACCGATTGCTCACCCCTACCTGAGACTTCTCACCTTCATCTTTCTCTTCCTTTTCCATAAAGGACCCCAAATAAGAAATAAAATCCACCCCTGATCTTGCAGGGACCTTAAAATGGAAGAAACCAATTCAAATAATCTTTAACCTTCATACTTAAAGTAGAAACAGGTCGGGAAATTGCTCATTGTTGGATCAAAGATAGGACCCATGAATTCGGATGGTTCAACGGAGGAGAAACTCTGAGGAGATCAAAAAGAGAATTTATAAGAGAACTTTGAATTCAAAGGGCAAGTCGAATAAATTATTTTCCCTTCCGTGTAGGAAATAAATTGAATGTTGGACCGGCAGAGATAAGAAGGCAATAGGTACGGAGAATGAAAAGCAAAATCAAATGGCGTGGGTGGTGGAGAGCCAAATGAAGAGAATCTCGAGATTACAAAAGGAAAAAAGCGCGCTATTATTACAAGAACTTGATTATCATTTGAGCCTATGACTTTTGTAAATGCGCAGATGGAGAAGGCCGTATGCGGACAAAAGCGGCCTCCTCGTGACTTCGTCCCTTTTTCGGACAAAAACATAAAAATACCATCAAATGTAGTGAAAAAACAAAATAAATATGTTAAATTTTAATAATTTTAAAAAGCCTTATTTAAAATTTTATAATACTATAAAATTTGAGAAATTATTTAACGATCCTTAATTCTTTAATAAAAAATCCTCGCCGGCCATAGGAGCTCCGCCGTTGGTGACCAGCAGTTGCGATAGTCACCGGAGCACGGTATACGATCGACGAACCTCCACAGAGAGAAGGGATGGTTCGCGTGGAAGGGCCTGTTTGGTTTAAAGGGAGGGGAGGGGATGGAAGGGGAGGATGGAGGATCATCTTGTTTGGTTTGGTTGGAGGGAGAGGAAGGGAAAGGTTTTTTAATGATCCTTTGTTTCGTTTAAGAGGGGAGAGGAGGGGAGATAATATCTAATTTACCATTTTACCTTTAAACATTAGTTTATATATTTTTCTTTATATAAATGATTTAAATCAGTTTACACCTCAATATAAATTATATAATTTATAAAAAAAAGATGAAGATATAAAATGAAAATAGTTTTCAATTCCCCCAAATTTAATTTCTCGTTCTATGAATATTCCAGCAATTATCATGTTAAATTAAATGAAAAATTCCTTCTATTGAAAAAAAAAATGTCGAGGACTTGAAAAAAAATGGTAGAAAAACTTAAAAAACTGTTTCTAAGTGGCAATGTTTAATTAGGTGAAAAATGGCAACAAAAAATTTTTACTATTTTTTGTTGGAAACAGTTTTTTTAAGTTTAATTGGAAAAAAAAAAAATTCAAAAACAGATGAAAAAAGTAGTCCTGTTAGTACATAAAGATGGGACAAAATTAACAAATCCATAAAGCTGAACGAGGAATGAAGCAAGGACAAAGTGATATTTTTATTTTAGACTTATGGTATATTTGGGAATATGAAAAGATCATGGGGGCAAAATAGTCTAAAATTATTGGCTCCCTCCAAAAACCCTCAATTTGGAGGGAACCAATTTGAGGGAGTGGGAGGGATTTGGAGCCCTTTTTTGGGGCCCCTCCCCTCTTACTTTTCATACCAATAGGGGTGTTCTTGAAGCCCGGTACGCCCGCTCGGGCCCGGAAAAAAATCGCCCTGGCCAGCCCAAAAAAAAGCAGCCCGAAAAAAATTTGGCCCAATTGGGCTGGGCATTTTTACGGGCAGGGCCGGGCATCGGGCAGGGTATGCCGCCCTGCCCATTTGGCCCTGCCCGGTAGATATATATATATATATATACTACTTTTATATGAAATAAATATATTAGTTTATATAATTATATTATATTATATATTTTAACTTTTAGTAGGTGGAGTTGTTACTTTTGCTCGTCCAGTACGCAGGCTCTTATAGTCTTATTTCTCTATTTCCCTTTGCTCGTCTAGTACGCACTGTCGCACTCCCCTTGCATTGCCTTTCTCTATTTGCTTTGCCCTAGCCGCTCCTTTAGCTCCTCGAGTCCTCGACCGCCAACCCTTTCCTCAAGCTCGATAGTCGACAGTGGCCACTCGTCATCGTCTCTCGATCTCTCCATGGCTCCTCATATGTGTTCTCCTTGTGCTATTCTCTGACTGAAGATCGGCGAGAAGCTCATTTAATCTGAAGGTAATTATTTTCTTTCTTAAACCCTTTCCTTTCTCATTGAGGGGCGGCGATCACAGTGAGTGTAACTTTCGGCGTCCTCGTGAGCTGAGCCTGAGAAGGCTACTGTTACTATTCCGGTTTCCTCTCTGGCAACGGAAGTTGGACGGAGCTATGAAGACCGGAAAAGCCACTCGTACGGTCAATCGCTACTCTGTTATTCTTGTGATTCGACATTCTCGATTGTGCCACTGGAGGAAACTACTCTGTTATTCTTGTGATTCGACATTTTCTTTAGTTATGCTGTACATCCTATCGTTTTGACTTTTCAATGTGAATATAGATACAAGTGTTTTTCTACGTGGTTGGGTTCCCTAATTGAATTAGTGAATGTAAAAGGCATCTTTTTGATGAAATGGTGATGTAGAGAATGTGGATTAGAGTCTCCAAGGTCTTGTTTGGAATTTGCAATTTTCATGTTCAATTTTCTTCTTATTGTTAGTCATGGTTCAGATTCTGTGATTTTTGAAGTAACTGACTATTGGATGGGCTCGTATAGAATGATAACTTAAATTATAGGTTTAAGGAAGCTAATAATTTATAGACAATGACAGAAAAACAGAACCAAGCTCATAAAAACGTGTACAGACTGATAACTTAAATTATAGGTTCAAGGAAGCTAATAATTTCTAAACAATGACAGAAAATCAGAACCAAGCTCCGAAAAACTTGTACAGAAAACAGAACTAAGCTCAAGAAAACTTGTACAGAATGATAACTTAAATTATAGGTTCAAGGAAGCTAATAATTTAGACACAATGACAGAAAAACAGAACCAAGCTCAGGAAAAAAATAAAATCAGCACCAAGTTCTACAGCTTCTAAATCCGTATAAAATAACAAAACTTGTACAGTTGATGAGCTAAACAAGGTCTCAAGTAAAATAATAATAATAAAGCATCAAATGTGCGTGGATATTTCAACCCCCATCTACCATTCAAATTCATCAGGATATATATATATAAAGCCTCAACTTGTTGCCCATTAACTTTCGATGGAATAGTCACCCAAATTTTTAAAATTTTACTTTTCATTAGGATAACAAAGCATCTATAAAAGTCCCGTCATGAATAAACTGACATTGAAATATTTTTACACTATATAAAATTTTACAACTAATTATATAGATCAATTAATTACAAAAAATATACACACGCACACACAAATCGTGCAGAACTGCAGATAGCCATATATGAATGATGTTCTAAGAAATATATATATATATATATACACTACAAAAGCTTCAGATTATCATAGTTACAAATATGACTTTGAACCAACCTCAGAAAAAAAAAGGATAATCAGAACAATGTTCTGAGAAAAAAATAAGGAAAATCGGATTAACCAAGATGATAAAGAAAGGATCTACCAATCTAGACAAACTACTCCGAGAATGAGAAAGGGAAGGGTTTAAGAAAGAAAATAATTACCTTCAGATTAAATGAGCTTCTCGCCGATATTCAGTCAGAGAATAGCACAAGGAGAACACATATGAGGAGCCATGGAGAGATCGAGAGACGATGACGAGTGGCCACTGTCGACTGTCGAGTTTGAGGAAAGGGTTGGCGGTCGAGCACTCGAGGAGCTAAAGGAGCGGCTAGGGCAAAGCAAATAGAGAAAGGCAATGCAAGGGGAGTGCGACAGTGCGTACTGGACGAGCAAAGGGAAATAGAGAAATAAGACTATAAGAGCCTGTGTACTGGACGAGCAAAAGTAACAACTCCACCTATTAAAAGTTAAAATATATAATATAATATAATTATATAAACTAATATATTTATTTCATATAAAAGTAGTATATATATATATATATCTACCGGGCAGGGCCAAATGGGCAGGGCGGCATACCCTGCCCGATGCCCGGCCCTGCCCGTAAAAATGCCCAGCCCAATTGGGCCAAATTTTTTTCGGGCTGCTTTTTTTTGGGCTGGCCAGGGCGATTTTTTTCCGGGCCCGAGCGGGCGTACCGGGCTTCAAGAACACCCCTATTGGTATGAAAAGTAAGAGGGGAGGGGCCCCAAAAAAGGGCTCCAAATCCCTCCCACTCCCTCAAATTGGTTCCCTCCAAATTGAGGGTTTTTGGAGGGAGCCAATAATTTTAGACTATTTTGCCCCCATGATCTTTTCATATTCCCAATTATACCCTGAGTCTAAAATAAAAATATAACTTCGTCTTTGCTTCATTCCTCGTTCAGCTTTATGGATTTGTTAATTTTGTCCCATCTTTATGTACTAACAGGACTACTTTTTTCATCTGTTTTTGGATTTTTTTTTTCCAATTAAACTTAAAAAAACTGTTTCCAACAAAAAATAGTAAAAATTTTTCGTTGCCATTTTTCACCTAATTAAACATTGCCACTTAGAAACAGTTTTTAAAGTTTTTCTACCATTTTTTTTTCAAGTCCTCGACATTTTTTTTTTCAATAGAAGGAATTTTTTATTTAATTTAACATGATAATTGCTGGAATATTCATAGAACGAGAAATTAAATTTAGGGGAATTGAAAACTATTTTCATTTTATATCTTCATCTTTTTTTTTATAAATTATATAATTTATATTGAGGTGTAAACTGATTTAAATCATTTATATAAAGAAAAATATATAAACTAATGTTTAAAGGTAAAATGGTAAATTAGATATTATCTCCCCTCTTAAACGAAACAAAGGATCATTAAAAAATCTTTTACTTCCTCTCCCTCCAACCAAACCAAACAAGATGATCCTCCATCCTCTCCTTCCATCCCCTCCCCTCCCTTTAAACCAAACAGGCCCTTCCACGCGAACCATCCCTTCTCTCTGTGGAGGTTCGTCGATCGTATACCGTGCTCTAGTGACTATCGCAACTGCTGGTCACCAACGGCGGAGCTCCTACGGCCGGCGAGGATTTTTTATTAAAGAATTAAGGATAGTTAAATAATTTCTCAAATTTTATAGTATTATAAAATTTTAAATAAGGTTTTTTAAAATTATTAAAATTTAACATATTTATTTATTTTTTCACTACATTTGATGGTATTTTTATGTTTTGGTCCGAAAAAGGGACGAAGTCATGAGGAGGCCGCTTTTGTCCGCATACGGCCTTCTCCATCTGCGCATTTACAAAAGTCACAGGCTCAAGTGGTCAAGTTCTTGCAATAATATCGCGCTTTTTTCCTTTTGTAATCTCGAGATTCTCTTCATTTGGCTCTCCACCACCTACGCCATTTGATTTTGCTTTTCATTCTCCGTACCTATTGCCTTCTTATCTCCATCGGTCCAACATTCAATTTATTTCTTACACGGAAGGGAAAATAATTTATTCGACTTGCCCTTTGAATTCAAAGTTCTCTTATAAATTATCTTTTTGATCTCCTCAGAGTTTCTCCTCCGTTGAACCATCCGAATTCATGGGTCCTATCTTTGATCCAACAGTGAGCGATTTCCCGACCTGTTTCTACTTTAAGTACGAAGGTTAAAGATTATTTGAATTGGTTTCTTCCATTTTAAGGTCCCTGCAAGATCAGGGGCGGATTTTATTTCTTATTTGGGGTCCTTTACAGAAAAGGAAGAGAAAGATGAAGGTGACGAAGTCTCAGGTAGGGGTCTTTTGTTTTTGTTTAAATTGATTTTCAAATTCACATCCTTCTTTTATTTATTCAACTTAAATGAAAATGAGAATTTTAATGCCTAATTATTAATTACTTTGAATATCTGTGGGACGATATTAATTGGCTATTATACTATTTATACAGCCCGTGCACTTGCGGTGCTTATTTAAAATTTAGCAGCATCATGCTTCAATTGGACGATTTAGGTTAGACACTTTGATGGGTTACTCTGCTTGTTTCTTTGGAGAGTTCTTCGTTTTTGGCGGAAACCAAACAAATCGAATGCAATTTTTGCATCATTCTTCTTAACTTACTCTGCTTGTGAATGGTCTCTTTTCATACTTTCCATTTATGCTTGTGCGTTCTTTTGATTTTGTTTCTCAACTATGTTGTATTTTGGTGTCTTTTCTCTTACTCTTTCATCTTCTCAATTATACCCAGATCTGATTATGCCCATTGGGGTGCTTCCATTTTTTGAGGGTCTTGATGAATTCCTCAACAGCTTTCTTAAGGGTCACTAGTATTTAAAGCGTCCTGTACTTTTGTTACCTGTTCTAGATTTTGCCATTTGTAGTTGTGTGCATGCTTGTACCTATTGTAGTAACAGGTACTGCAAATAATCCTCCGGTTACTCTTATATTCTTCCGGTTCTTAATATAAGATATATTTACTTAATTTGATTAGATTATGGAAGTTAGTTGAGTTGGTTAATATGGCATGTAATTTCTAAAACACCCTAATTATCTTCTTAATTCCCTCGTTCCCTATCCTTCTTGACTATTGTTGAGGGAGCATTAATATGGATAAATTAGGAAAAGATTGACAAATATGAAAACTTTGTTTGATAGTTAGACCAAGATCAACTCCCTAAAGTTGTCTTAAATTAAGGACCGGATGAGTAATAATTTGTAGCAATTTGAGCATACTTCGATGTGAAAGATTTAAGAGGACTCCCTTTTCTGATATAGGTTGCATTGCTTAGAAAGAAAAAAAAAATATTAGTGATTGAAGTTTAATAGCTACTCTCTCACTAATAAACTATGAGGGCTTCGTTTGGAGATAAAAGTTTATCTCCATTATCCTTTCCATTACAAGGTTTCGATTTATATGTCTATTAATAACTTGTTGATGGCCTTATTGCAGTTGAGGGAACGGTGAAGGGCTTTGGTGTTGAGGGAAGTCAAGATGGGAGAGCAAAAGCATAGCGTGCCAGCTCTGCAATGGATGCGTGACCCTGTTGACGTCACTCTATCTGAAGAATGCCCTCTCGAACATGTTCCTTGTCTTCACCCCAAGTACTCATTCATTCTATTGCCTTTGCCTTGCTTGTTTGCAGTTTTTTCTTTAGTTATGCTGTACATCCTATCGTTTTGACTTTTCAATGTGAATATAGATACAAGTGTTTTTCTGCGTGGTTGGGTTCCCTAATTGAATTAGTGAATTGAAAAAGCATCTTTTTGATGAAATGGTGATGTAGAGAATGTGGATTAGAGTCTCCAAGGTCTTGTTTGGAAGTTGCAATTTTCATGTTCAATTTTCTTCTTATTGTTAGTCATGGTTCAGATTCTGTGATTTTTGAAGTAACTGACTATTGGATGGGCTTGAATCAACCTGACCTAGTGACCCTTCCAGTTTGTAGGCGGTTATTTTCATTGATTTCTATGACATGTTATTTTTAATCTCCACCAATTTTGGTTCCGTTAGTATCTCATTCCCTCTACTATATCATTTTTAATATCTGGAATAAGAAAAAGGTGGTTCAGTTTCTTATGAACGCTAAGCATTCTTTTAGTCCACATATGATGCTATGAATTTTCTCGGTGTGTTTAGTTCCAGTCCATTTTGTTTTAATTTTTCATTATATACATCAGGTTGAAGTTGGCATTGCAGAATATGGGCATCTCTAGGCTCTTTCCCGTGCAAGTTGCAGTTTGGGAAGAGACGGTTGGACCTGGTAATTTTGAGCGAGACCTTTGTATAAATTCTCCCACTGGAAGTGGAAAAACTTTAGCTTATGCTCTACCAATTGTGCAAATGCTGTCAAACCGTGTTGTAAAATGCTTGCGAGCTTTAGTTGTGGTTCCCACTCGTGATCTTGCCTTACAGGTTACGTAGCTTCCTTGATGTTCTTTTAAACATATTTTATTTTTTTTGTTTTTGCTTTTCTCTCTCAACGCAAATAATTCAACATATCACTCATGTATGTTCTTATAGATGCCAACCCTTTGCATTTCATCTCTGTTTGGGTTAATGTGAAATCAGAGATGAATAATCCATTATGCCATTGAAATGAGCCATCATATTTATCCTTAGTTTTCCCTGTCATTTCAGGTCAAAGAAGTTTTTGACGCCATTGCGTCTCCATTAGGTTTACATGTTGGCCTGGCTGTTGGTCAATCTTCAATAGCTGATGAGATTTCTAAGCTTGTGGATATACCAGGATATGAGGCAGGCATGTGTTACGATCCAGAGGATATATCTCTTAATTACCAACTTGGCTTCCAAAGTAAGGTGGATATATTGGTAGCTACCCCTGGACGGCTCATGGACCACATTACCACTACTAAAGGGTTCACACTTGAGCATCTTTATTATCTTGTAAGTTGTGGAAACATATTACTTCTCATATTTGTATTCAGCTTCTTGATTTTATATTTAACTTTTTATTGTAAAAGGGCTTTATTAAATGACACGAAAGAATGTGTAAGGATAGTTAGTCCCTCCAAGAGATATGAAAATACCAGACAACTAATTGAAACATAATGTCATAAAGATTTTTTTTTATTGCATTTGGTATATTTGAATGTTGGTTGTGGAAACAATGTAAAAGGCCATAGTCAAACAGGGCGGATATCAATAGAATTCTATTCTCTCTGGTCGTTACAATACCACACTTTTTTAAACTACCTTTTACAGATTAAGGATAGTTAAAACTTACAAGTAGTTTGTATCATTAAAATTATTATAAATTATCACCAATTTCTACAATACCCTCCAATTAAAATGAGTCTATCTTAATTATCTTTAATTTCTTTCTTATGTCATCTCTCTCCACAGCACAATTAATAAGGGCATTTATGAAAAAGAGGATTTAATGCCATTGACTTATTACACAGTGTTTTTATGATTAGGACCATAGAAACCTTCTAGAATGTGTCTTGTGTTGAGGACCAGAGGGAGTACCCTTTTTCTAAAAGAGCCCCTAAAGTTGGAAACAAAGGAACACATAGGACTATTTATTTTATATTGTTAAGTTGGATTTCTTTCATTGTACGTGGATCCATGTGAACCAGGTAAACTGTGCCAGGTGGTTGATGAAACAGATCGGCTTCTCCGGGAGGCCTACCAATCCTGGTTACCTACTGTGCTGGAACTAACTCGATCCAAGGACAAGAATATTTATCCACCAGCTGGTTCATTTCTTCTTAATTCATTTAGTGCATTAAGCACTAGAAGGAGATGGTGAGTTCAAAATTCATTACATGTCTTTAGTAGTGTTCTTATAATATTGTCTTATCAGATCATAAACATGGTTTTGGATTTTTTTTTAATCTAGGTTAAATGGACAAATTGTGGTTGATTACCTTGATTCTTATAATTTGTATTAATGACTATGTTAGCTAGAAGAAATGCTTCCAAGATGTGCAAAATAGAGATTGCCCTGTTAGTTGCTCTGTTGAATTATATATTATTGTGTATTAATAATGTTTTAGTTACAATGGGGTTTATTTAAGAGATCTTATTATCTGGGTTCTCAGAATGTGCTATATGGGCTGTTTCTGAATATTTGAGTGACAAGAAGGAAAGAGTAAATGAACCTTCTCCCCCGCAAGAAGTAATTTAAGCCCTGTGAAGATAATTGGTTAGTATATGTTGGCCTCAACTATAATTTTAAATTATCTAGTTAATGAATTATGACTCCTTCTTGACGCTTATCAGTGTACTGTTACATATCGTCTTAAGCGGGACATGAAGTTTCTGACAGTAGTCTTGGTTCACCGATACTAGAATGCTGTCACTTCTTGAATATTTGAAATCTTAGTGAGAAAGAGATGAAACAGAGAAGAGACAGAAACACGGAAGAGGGGTTCAAGAGATGGAAACAGTGATAGATGAGAGAGAGGAACTGAATATGCACTTCTATGCCATTGAATTGATGCAGTATAGTAGAGTCTGTTTATATCCTAAAATACTCACCTACCCCCAACTGCTAATAAGCCACTAACAAACTAACAGAAACGATCTTATTCTTATTATTATTCCATAACATAGTGTCTTTCTATATTTTTTATTTTTTAACATTTTGCCTATTTACAGTGTTAGCTCTTGTCCCTTTGTCATCCTTTCTTCCCTTTGATACAAGAGAAATAATTGCTCATATATGTTCATAATATATATATTTTTATTTTCTGCAGTGGAGTTGAGAGGGGATTCAAAGATAAGCCTTACCCCAGGTTGGCAAAGATGGTTCTATCTGCAACAATAACCCAGGACCCTGGAAAGCTTGTTCAACTGGATCTGCATCATCCAATATTCTTGAAAGCTGGGCAAATGCGTTATAGGCTTCCTGAAAATTTGGAATCACTTAAAGTGGTATGACATTAAGACATGAATACCATTTGTATGAATTTATTAGAATGATTTCATTTAAGTTGGAATAATTCTTGTATCATCTAATTTCCTGAAATTAGCATAGCTGCTTGCTTTTAGCTTCTATTTCCAATTATGTTTTTATGATCATGGATGATTAAATTAAATTTATAGGATGATATGTACTCCCCTTCTATCTCTGGGGTCTTGCCTGAGTTATACTCATCACTTGATACCTTCTCACAATTTTAAATTTAATTTCTCCACTGTGTGTGTGTAGATCTGCGAAACAAAGGTCAAACCCTTGTACTTGGCTGCCCTTTTAAAAACATTGGGAGGAGAAAAATGCATTGTTTTTACCAAATCTGTGGATTCAACACATCGTCTGTGCAAATTACTGAACTATTTCAGTGATCTTCAAATTAAGATCAAGCAATATTCTAGTCTTCATCGTCAAGGTGTAAGAAGGTTAGTACACTGTTTTACTGTAAATTATTCTTAATTGGGCATGATCTCATATCGCACATTGACACTTAAAAACATGAGGGAATGCTCATGGCGCTAGAAACTTCTCAAGTTACTTGAAAAAAAGGATGGCCTAGTGCACATGGTTCTCATCATGTGAGGTCTGGGAAAGGATAGATGTACTTGGTGACATGGTGTCTTGGGTATCATTTGGGACACCTTCAGGAAAATGGACATTTCTTTAAAGTGGTTGGAGAAATTATATGTTGTAGGAAAAATATAACTGCACTTATGAGACCATCTTATCCATTAGTACCCTCTAAGCTAAATCCAGTCAATAGTTACATAAGCTTGTTGGGACGAAGGTTCGATCTTTTGTTTGTCTTTTGCTTTCAAGGAGGAGCTATGTGGGCACATGTTACATATGTCGGTAAGGCTTAGTGAATGTGTGGGTTAGTGGAGGTAGGAAGGAATGAAAAGGGAGAAAATATGAAAATGGAAAGAAAGACCATAGAGAGATCCTGCTGATGACCTTAAATCAAAGAACTAGATGGTTTGGGGAAAGAAACTATGGGATCACCTTTGTTGTTGTTGTCTTCATCAAAGAAGGCTATATTTGAAAATAGATCAAACTAGGCTTGTTAGGAAAGGAATCAGTCACTTTTTTTCTTGTATTGAAATAAAAGTATTATATTGATGTCGTCTGCTTGTACACCATAACGTACATGGTTCTGTATTTCATTTGTCACTATGATACAGGTTAAGGTTCAAATATTGTATCACTTTATTTTTTTATTTTATTTTTTCTATTTTTGTGCATCCTATTGTTCAACAGGATTAAACGGTTATGAAAATGATATTCTGTGTGCAGCAAGACATTGAAGGAATTTCGGAAAGGGGATTTTCAAGTACTTGTGTCTTCTGATGCAATGACTCGTGGGATGGATGTTGAAGGAGTGAGAAATGTTATTAATTATGACATGCCGAAACATATAAAGACTTATGTTCATCGAGCTGGTAGGACAGCAAGAGCTGGGCAGGCTGGACGTTGCTTCACACTGATGTCCAAAGATGAGGTATGAAGCCATCTTGTTTCAGTCATGGTTGGTAACAGAATAGTTTCTTTTAATCTTGGTAACTATTGTTCATGTTCAGTCCGTATTGTATGTTTTTGGGATCCAATGGAGGAAGTCAGTCTTAGGTTACTTGGGCATGTGTTCTTTTTGATACATTACTTAGGCATGTGTTCAAGATTAAATCTAATTATTATATACTGAGCTTGATTAATTGCTTCTGGGAAAGAACCTATCAGTACCCCTTAGATTTCCTAATAAAACTTGCAAGGGAGGAGTGTCCATGTAGTTTCTTATATTGCCCTTTATGCACCCCTTCTCAAAATGGTGTGAACTCATGCACCATGTGGCAGGCTAGGCGTTTAAAGAAGTTGTTGCAGAAGGCTGATAACAGTACTTGCAGTGATCACACACTGCCCTCCAGTTTGATCGAAGAACTTCATGCCACTTACCAATCAGGTATATGTGATGTCAATTTTGGTTTTATATTTTGATTCTGGTATTTGTTCTTCACAACCAGAAAATGGGAAATATGGCTTGACTTGTACCTGAGTGATTCCTCTCATCTAAGAGATTTGTACGTTTTCATATCAGTGTAATCCTTATGCCACTGCTGATCTTCTGTAACCTCGTTTTATCCCTGAGAAACGCATGAAAATATAGTATTGCATTGATATGGTTAAGGTGAACATAATTCCTGGCCATATGTATATATAGTCATTATACCCCACCTGATAGAAGCCTTGTGCATTGGGCCCGCTCTTTATATATATAGTCACTGACTAACATTGGGTTAGTTTTTATTTTTTTGGGGGTTACAAAACATTGGATTAGTTACTTAAAGGGAGTAGGCGGTTTTTAGTTGAGCCTATAGATAGAATATTGTTGTAGAGATCATTCCTGTTGATGAAATAAATCTGGTTTTGATTTCTCTTTGATCAGCGCTGAAAAAATTTAAAGACACGGTTTTGGAAGCCGGAAAGAAACCCAAGAGGAGTTCAGAGACTAGCAAAGCAAACAAAGTTAATGGAAATGAGCATACAGGGAAATAGCTGCGCATCCAGTGCCACATAAAAGAAGAGCTTATTATTCAGAGAAAACCTCGCAGTAAGTTCTGTAGAATATATTTGGTGGAGTAGTAAATTCTATCCCACATAGCATCCTACGTGTCACCTATGTGACAAAGTGGTGGCATGCAAGCAAGTGACATTTGTGGAGGTGAACAAGTAGGTAGTCCTACGACTGCAGGAGACCCACGAAGAACTAAGATATTTAACGGCTGTATCATGACTGATTAGGTTGTTTTTAATTTTATTTATTTAGTTTTTTTTTTCATATTTGTAGGATTTTCAATTAGATCTTTTGGATTATCCATTCATTATCTCGGAAATTTCATATGATATAATATTTTAGGTGTATGAGTTATCAAACAGGACTCAAATATTACTCCCTTTTGTATTTTAATACGAGACCCAATTGGTTATTTTGGAGAGATTAATGGAGTTAAATAAATTAGTTTAAAGTATTGCTATTTATTTATTTTATACCAAACTAATTTGTCTGATTCATGAAATGATATATACTAAGTACTGGTTTTCCAACTATTATGGATTTGGCTGATGTAAAAATTCAATACCTTCTACCCTAGTTCAACAACTATGGCAGAAAATGACTTTCTGCAAATTTGCAATTGTTGTAGAAATTTTATCTTCCAAAAAAATTTGTAAAATTTCTTTTCTACCCCAACTTTAGGGGGGGGGGGGGGGAACAATATTCTATGGGCTTTTGCCAGTTTCAGAAACACTTGTCAAGGCTATTGGTTTTCCTACAATAGAAATATATATATTGGGGAAAACAAGTTTTTTTCCCCCTAAACAAAATAATAAACAAACAAGCTCCTTACAAAATTTAGATCTAAATGGAATGGAGCTCTATATAGCATATAGGACTGCTTAAAAACCAGCACCTGGTAAAATTAAGATATTGCAGATATTTTAAGTAATTAATTTTTAGAATTGTAAGAAGTCAGAAATATCAGCACCTAATTGTATGCCATTGTTGACACTCTCTACACCTCTGTCTACACTCACCTACACTCACCTACCATTGATTTCTGTCCCTCTGTTTTTCCTATATAAGCATTGTAATCCTAAGCATTTATATATCAATGAAGTAAGATCTTCTTATATGGTATCAGAGCTGAGACGCAAGAGTCCGGCGACCAGAAAGAGTGAGACGCGAGAGAGAGGCGCTGCAGATCGGAAAACAGGGGAAGAGACAATGTGCTCCGATCTCCGTTTTTCCGGCGTGTCTGAACACACCACCACCTCAGAGAGGTTCGGACAGCGCCGATCGGCGCAACCCCAGAGCACGGCGTCGATTTGACCGGCGCGTGAACAGTACGCGCCGCCACTGTTCACCGGCGGGTGAACAGTACGCTCCGCCACTGTTCACCGGCGCGTGAACAGTACGCGCCACCGTCCAGAGTGCTTTCCGATCTCCGTTTTTCCAGAAACCAAACTACAGTTTCTACACCCACCATTTCCTCATGGATTCTCCTAAATTTCCTCCTCGTTTTGGTTCTTTTCTTGAAAATTCATCCATAACGGGAACAACTCCAATTGCACTCATGACAGGCACAAATTCTGAGACCCAAGACTTATCTTCTTCTCACTCCTCCACTACTAGCAAAACGGTGATGGCTCCAGAACTCTCCGATAGTCAGATTATGGCTATCAACCACAGGTTAAATGGGCGAAACTACCTCCAATGGTCTCAAACCGTGCTAAGGTATCTTCGTGGCAAGCGAAAAGAGAAGTATATCAATGGAGGAGCATCCCAGCCTGCCCCTGATGACACTCATTTTGATACATGGTTTGCTGAGAACAATCAAGTTATGAGTTGGTTGTGCAACTCTATGACTGATGACATCAGCGAAGGATATCTCCTCGCAACTACTGCAAAAGAAATTTGGGATGCAGCCAGAAGAACCTATTCCTCTCTTGACAATACAGCAGCCTTGATCCATTTGAAGCGCCAACTTCGCGATTTGAGACAAGGTACTCTGACTGTCACTGATTACTATAACGCATTGATCAAACTCTGGCAACAACAGGACCTGTTTGAAGTACATCCATGGAAAAATGTGGAAGATGCTCAGTTATATAAGAAAATAGTTGAAGAAGGACGAGTCTATGATTTTCTCCTTGGACTTAATGACTCATTTGAGGAGATACGTGGCAGAATAATGGGCCTAAAGCCTTTACCACATCTCTTTGATGTTGTCAACCATGTGCAGTTCGAAGAAAGCAGAAAGCTCTTGAATCAAGGTAACTTAGGCCCAATTGAAAGGTCAGCCCTGGCAGCAAACCAAGATAGTCCGAGCTCAATTGAAAGGACAACTGTGGCGGCAAAACGACCACAAGACGAACGAAGAAACAAATGGTGTAGTTACTGCAGGAAGAAGGGCCACACAAAAGAAGAATGCTGGAAGCTTTATGGAAAACCAGGAAGTAACAGACAAAGCCATATCTCTACTACTGAGTCAGAAGCTGAAGATAATCATTCTCTGACTAAAGAGGAACTGCAAATATTCCGCAGGATGATAGACAGACAAAATAAGTCTAATTCTACGCCAGGCATCAACCTTGCACAAACAGGTACCTCTATTATAGCTCTAAATACTGTACGAGCTAGTGAGAATGCTTGGATTATTGATTCAGGCGCAACTGATCACATGACTGGTAATCGCACATTGTTTTCAACTCTTAAACTGATTCATGAGAATCTTAGAGTCAAAGTTGCTAATGGGATATACACTTCAGTTGAAGGAATTGGCACAGTTATTCTCTCTAATTCTCTGAAACTTCATAATGTCTTGTTTGTGCCCACACTCACTGTCAATCTGATATCTGTGAGTAAGTTAACTAAGGGTCGACTGTGCCGAGTCATGTTTGATAATGATGTTTGTATTTTTCAGGATTTAAAATCGAGGAGGAGGATTGGAATTTCTAGAGAATGGGATGGACTGTTCTACCTTGAAGAGTCAAACTTGAGATCAGAAGATGCAAGGAAGGCAAGAAGAGCACTAGTTAGCTCTAATTCACAAAATCATGATGTAAACTTATGGCATTGTCGTTCAGGTCACCCTAGTGTTGATTATATGAAGCATTTGTTTCCAGATTTATTCAATAAAAATTCTGTTCCTTTTCATTGTGAAACTTGTCAAATTGCAAAACAAACCAGATCCTCTTATCCCAAACAACCCTACAAACCTTCCTCGCCATTCACATTAATCCATAGTGACATTTGGGGTCCTTCACGAATAAAAACTCTCACTAATGCTAGATGGTTTGTTACTTTCATAGATGATCACACTAGAACCACATGGGTTTATTTAATGAAAGACAAATCTGAAGTAGCCAAAATCTTTCAAAACTTCTATACCTTTGTGCGCACCCAATTTAATGTGTCTATTAAGGTACTACGAAGTGACAATGCCAAGGAATATATGAATAACAGTTTTAGCCAATTTCTTGAACAACAAGGAATTCATCACCAAACCTCCTGCCCTTACACTCCTCAACAAAATGGAGTAGCTGAGCGAAAGAACCATCACTTGTTGGAAGTAACCCGAACCTTACTAATGAAACGAAATGTTCCCAACATTTTTTGGGGTGATGCCGTACTCACTGCGGCTTATCTCATTAATCGTTTGCCTTCCAAAGTCCTCAAATATGACACACCTATCCAAAAATTGTTAGAAAATTTTCCCAGTTGCTCAATCCTCACTTCATTACCTCCTAAAGTATTTGGTTGTGTTGTCTATGTCCATAACAATGATGGAAACAAACTTGGTACTCGTGCTGACAAATGTCTCTTTCTTGGTTACTCTCCTACTCAAAAAGCGTATAAATGCTACTGTCCAGCTTCCAAGAAACTTATTATCTCCAAAGATACAGTCTTCTCGGAAGATGAAGCATATTACCCTAAATTACCCATTCAGGGGGAGTACACTGAAATTGAATGGCTAATCCTGAATAAACCTGAATCATCACCACCTCAACCTCATCTTGTGCCCATCATTGAATCTGTCCCTTCCACAAGCCAACTTACTCCTACCCAACTTGATCAGGAATCAGAACATCTTCCACCTCAACCTGAACTCATGCCTAATGAACTGGAAACAAATGTTGAAATCAATTCAGGGATAGATACTGAACTGCAACAAAATGAAGAGTCCAGACTACAAAATCAAGATGAACCAAACAATGGTAGAACTATCTCTCCCATTCAAAGGAATGACCATGACTCTAATTCGGGATTAAATCCAGAAGAATTTGGTTGGCCTATTGCATTGAGAAAAGGGGTAAGATCTTGTACTCAGCATCCAATTCAACGTTTTGTCTCATATGGTAACCTGTCTATGAAAATGCAAAGCTTTGTTGTAAACAGTACGCAGATTAAAATTCCAAAAACATTTCAACAAGCTATAGCTGATCCAAATTGGAAACGAGCTACAGAAGAAGAGTTAAGGGCACTTAAGGAAAATAAAACATGGGAGATTACAACTCTTCCCAAGGGAAAGAGACCAGTAGGATGCAGGTGGATCTTCAACCCAAAATTCAATCCTGATGGTAGTATCAACAAATACAAGGCAAGACTGGTGGCAAAAGGATACACTCAGACATATGGAATTGATTACCAAGAGACCTTTGCTCCAGTTGCTAAGCTTAATACTGTTCAAATACTCCTATCAATCGCAGCCAACTTGGATTGGTCACTGCATCAACTAGATGTAAAGAATGCCTTTCTAAATGGAAACTTGGAAGAAGAAGTTTACATGGAGATTCCAGACGGAATTTTAGCTCCTAACAACTCTGTATGTAAACTCAACAAGTCATTGTACGGACTTAAGCAATCTCCTCAGGCATGGTTTGGTAGATTTACCAAAACAATGAAAAGATTGGGGTATACTCAGGGACAAGCAGATGACACATTGTTCGTCAAACGTGTCAATAGCAGAGTCACCATCTTGATCGTCTATGTTGATGACATGGTCATTACGGGAAACGATGAAGTATCTATTGCTCATTTAAAACAGGATTTGTCAACTGAGTTCCAGGTGAAAGACCTTGGACAAATGAGGTATTTCCTAGGCATGGAAGTAGCAAGAACTAAAAAGGGTATCAATGTATCCCAGCGGAAGTATACCCTAGATCTATTGCATGAAACTGGAATGTTAGGGGCACAACCCGAAGGAACACCGATGGAAGAAGGTTGTCACCTAGAAATTAAACCAAAAGGTGTCCCAGTCAACGCAGAACAGTACAGAAGACTCGTTGGCAAACTCATATACTTGACCCATACACGTCCAGACATTAGCTATGCAGTTGGAATAGCAAGTCAATTCATGCACCAACCACAAGAAGAACACATGGCAGCTGTATACAGAATCCTAAGCTATTTAAAGCTTAATCCTGGGAAAGGAATCTTCTTTAAGAAATGCACTACCAGAAATATCGTAATATACACTGATGCAGATCATGCAAGGGATAGAGAAACTAGAAGATCAGTCTCAGGATATTGCACATACGTGTGGGGAAATCTTGTTACATGGAGAAGCAAGAAACAAACTGTGGTATCACCAAGTAGTGCAGAAGCCGAACTAAGAACTGTTAATCATGGAGTACGTGAAGGACTTTGGATCATTAGATTACTGAAGGAGTTGGGAATTCCATATGAGGGGCCAATGCAAATTTGGTGTGACAACAAAGCCAGCATTGAAATGGTCAAGAATCCAGTCTATCATGATAGAACAAAACATGTTGAGATAGACAGACACTTTGTTAAAGAGAAAATTGAAGCAGGCATTATGAATTTGTCTTACATCAGATCTGAAGACCAAATTGCAGACGTGCTGACAAAACCACTAAGCAGAACTACGTTTGAAAAGTTTCTGTGCAAGCTGGGTATGATTGACATATACTCTCCAGCTTGAGGGGGAGTGTAAGAAGTCAGAAATATCAGCACCTAATTGTATGCCATTGTTGACACTCTCTACACCTCTGTCTACACTCACCTACACTCACCTACCATTGATTTCTGTCCCTCTGTTTTTCCTATATAAGCATTGTAATCCTAAGCATTTATATATCAATGAAGTAAGATCTTCTTATAAGAATCTAAATCATTCAATTAAAAATTATAAGTTTGCATATTTATATTCGTTAGCTGTATTTTTTGTTAAAAAACGTTGATTTGGTTTTTTTCTTTAAAAAATAGTGCATAATTAATTTTTTATCAGAAAATTCATAATTAATTGACTTCGAAGTTTTGATAACCCCTTCATTGATGAGAAATAAACTTCATGCATTAATTCTAGTCCAGCAAAAATCAGCGAGCCCCTAATGATATACATTAAATATTCGTTACTATCTGTCATAGTATCATGTGCTATATTCCACCCCCACATAGTGATAGCTTTCTTTTATCAGTGACTTCCACTAGCATGACTACAATCCCCACTCTGACTCCAACACTTGTTACAACACTCCTCATATTTATCAAGGTAATGAGAATTAGACCCATTGATAAATTGGTTGAGTCAGTAGTTCAAATTGAACTGATCATAATTAAAATAATATTTTTTAAAAAAATATTAATCCTAGAATATATAAACATAATCCAACAAAACAGTTAGTAAAGCAAAAATCTGATGTACTGTTGTTTGTTTAAAATTCAACTTCAAACAACATGCTCAATAAGTAAAGGAAAAAATTACAAAATCCAACCCATTTTTGGTCCGTCCAAAAAAAATTCTTGACCTGACTGGTCAAAGGACTAGTTCACTCGTTTGGATGTCAGTTTGGTTTTAATATACCATGGTATTTATACCTATACTGACAAAGTTTAGTCTTCTTCTCTCTCTCTCTCACACACCCGCAAGCAATGTTAAGGAATCCGGATTGGATAGGCCGGTATGGCCCTGAAACCGGTGAACTGGCCAGTAGACTGGTCCGGTTCCCGATCTGGTTCGGGTTCCTATATAAAAAAGATTTGTTTTTAATTTTTTCTTTAGAATTTCATACTATAAACCTAAAATCTTCAATTTCTCATCGGTTTGGTCTCGGTTTAGCTTCGATTTGGCCCCGGTCTGACTCACTGACCCTTAACCCAGTACCCCGATCGGTTCAATACCCAGTCCCGATTTTAATACCTTGCCCAAAAGGTATTTGTGTCATCTGCTAAAAGCACGCATGCTGGTAGAATTTAGATCAATTATCTAATTAGCCACTGATAGTTAAAAAAGCAGAAAGATGATAGATATATTAAAAGAAGAGTGAATCAGACAACATTTCTTTATTCGATACAGTACTCTCCTTCGAATTACATGACGTAGAAGATAAATTACAGCTCTTTGTTATAACATTATGCATGGCTCATTGTAAAAACTAAAGCCACCTAGTACATTAATATTTGGGATCCACTGGAGTAAACGGTTCCCGATAAGTTTTCTGAAATAAAAGACAACTACCGGAGAGTAATTTATGTTGGAGATAAAATATTGTCTTATACGCACACACACACACACAAAACAAGGCTTAACATAAAGTACAAGCAAGTACTTTCTCTTCACTAAAGAAAAAGTTCAGGGACTCATATTCAGAGAGGATCCAAACGTCGTCGTTTTACACTTCATCCGATAATCTCATCTCATCATCAATGGTTCAAATTGGAGAGGGATCTATGAACCTCCTTGAGGAAGTTCTTACTACCAGCACTTGGAATTGAAACTGATGATGAAGACGCTGAACTTGATGATGAAGCTTTAGCAGCGAATAAGGATGAAGAAGAAGAAGATGACGACTTAAGAGAATGATAATCCAACATTTCCCTCTGGTCCTCTTCAGTGATTGTATCCAACATCTTGGAAGTTCTATGCCTCATCACAGTCACATACTGTGGTGGAGCCACCTCCATGATGAACCTCGCAATGCGTGAATTCGCCATTTGCGCCACTCAGATTAGTTACAGAAGTAGTTGAAGAAGAAGAAGGTCTACAAGAGAAGAGTAATGAGTACAAATGTCTCAGGTATAGCTTATGGATGTGGCTTTATATAGAAGTGGCATGGTTCAATAGTAACTAGGGTTTACATAATGAGTTAGGTTAAAAGTTGCTCATTTAATAAGTCAGTGCCGGCTTTGTTTTTAGATACTAATGATGAAGCCAAAGAGTTGATTGAGATATGCTTCATAAAATGATAGGCAAGTGGCAAAATATGGGCGGAAAATTCAGATATGGTTTTTGTAAGTATCAATGGCGTCCCAATCTACACTTTTCTAGGGTTTTTTTTTTTTGAAGGATCAGAGAGAGACTCACAATACTGCCACGTTTATGGAGATGAAGGAACTGATTTGAACTGTGATAATGACGCATGAAGAGGTGAGTGATTTTCTCTTCGTTCCCTTCATTTTCCGGGAAAATTATAATATGAGTTTTTGATCTTTGAATATTAATTCGTTTGGCTAAAAAAAATCTTAATATAGTCAGTCAGTTGAACGCTGGAAACTTTGCCAAGTGTGCCATCGGAAGTTGCTGAGAAGGTACCATTGATTTGAAGTTTAAGTGTGCGTGTATGGAAAAATTCCAGAAAAAATATATTTAAAAATAGAAAAAGATAAATTGGTTCTGCGTGAATTTATAAAATCTTAGGTCAGAATTGAAGTAGGAATCTTGGATTTTCAATTCTAACCAAATGACTAAATTACACTTAGTTCAATTATGAAACATAAAAGTGAAGTTGTCAATGTAAAATATGATGTTGTTAATATAGATACAGATGTTGTTATTGACCCCTGAAACTTGTGCCCTTAAAATTATCCCTGATTTTTGAGATATAAAGTTGTAAAACATGAAAATAAAGTTATTAATGTAATATATGATATTGTTAATATACATACAGATGTTGTTATTGACATCTGAAACTCATGAACTGAACTAAGAGTATTTTGGTCATTTGGTCAGAATTAAAAATCTCAGATTCTTATTCTAGATTTGATAAATTCCCAGCATCAATTTATCTTTTCCCATTTTTAATTATATTTTTCTAAAATTTTCCGTGTATATATATATATATATATATATTAATATTCTTGTCCGCCATAATATCTAGGTCACAAAGTCATGATGAACTGTTGAACCTCAATGATTTTTGGTCATCATTCGTAAAAAACATATATTTATAGGTAAAAACATGATAATAAACTAAGGCAATCAAATTATTTAATTCTTGTACATTTATGCTCATTAGACAGAGGAAACGTCGCATTTTTTTCAGGGTTTACTTCTTTTGGCCATTGTAAGACATATTATGTGTATGTGTATGTGTTTGTGTTAGTATTTAATAATTTAATTTAACAGAAATGAACTAAAATTAAAAGGAAAAACCACATTCATTGAAGAAATCACAAAAGGATCGAGGTTGACAGTACTCTGCCCAGTCGTTATCAAAGAACCAACAAGGTACCGTGTGCTTCAGGGCATGCATGCACTCTTCGTTTGCCTATTAATTATTGTGGTCCTAACTTCTGTAAAGAGGGGAAAAAAAAAAATTTAAGATGTCGATTTGTTGACTTTTCTATTTTTTTTTTTAAAAAAACTACCCATTTAAGGCTTTAACATATAAAAATTTGATTTTGATGAACTTGTGCTTTTAATTTTTCCAGATTTTCGGTGGTTACGAGGTTTTACGTTTATATATTGTAAAATAGAGAATTGTCCAAAGTAATGTGATCGCTATATATAATTCAATTGATGAGATGGATTACTTAATAATTAAGTTAATTTAATAGAATGCTAGTGGTGGTCTGGTTGCGTTAAATATAATAAATTTGATATCCTTTAAGATTTGTTTAATTTGGTTCAATAAAAATAAATATTAAGTAAGATTATACATTTAAATCTATATTTTTATTATAACTTACACAATACTTAAAAAAAAAAGAGTAGATTAGCAACAAAATTGAATGATTTCATCGTCAAATATATTATCACTAATTAATTAAAGACGTAATTCTATCTCCAACTCAATTTAGTAGCAAGATTTCGCCATTAAAATCTATTGTTGATTACCCCTTGTCGGTGGGTTTAGTTGGCAAGGGGATTGGACACTCACAAATGGAGTGGGTTCGATCCCTGAGTTGATCGCGGCGTTAGGGGAGGCAACTCCACAGCTAAGTGAAGTTGAGGTGATTCCTACCAATGGGTTAAAGAAAAAGGGCATGCTTGTCGTGTTCCAATGCCCATAGGGATAGGTCCCAGTGGATCATGAGTCAGGGGGTTCTGCCCTTGGATTATAGGAGAGCCCGGCCCCTTTCCTAAAATTAATTTTGTTTAATAAAAAAAAAAATCTATCGTTAATTGACTATATTTTTTATATATTATACAATATTCGAACTTACAGCATTAGGTATAAGAAAAATTTAAAAAATAATGAGCTTGATGTCATTGAATTACAAGACCTTGAATATACATTTAAATTTTATAGATGAAAAATAGAACGTGGACAACGTAATAGATTTATATTTTAGGTAGTAGACTGCTGAATTTGAATTATTTGGCAATATCAAATTTTGAAGTTCATTTTTGTATTGGTACTTAGCCATGCACTTTAGGAAAGAAGCTAATTAAACATTGATATATATATATATATATATATATATATTACATTTGTTGCATGAATTGAACAATGTGTGAACATGTAGCGGGAGGATAAACATTATGATAGCAAAGGAATTAAGATGATACCGTAACAATCATGAGATTAAAACTCAATTGATTTCCCAGTGAAACTAATATAATGAAACAAATTTTATCTTCTAAAAAAATTTGTAAAATTTCTTTTCTACCCCTACATTAGGGAGGAAAAAAAAAAATATTCTATGGGGTTTTGCCAGTTTCAGAAACACTTTTCAAGGCTATTGGTTTTCCTACAATAGGAATATATATATTGGGGAAAACAAGTTTTTTTCCCTAAACAAAATAATAAACAAACAAGCTCCTTACAAAATTTAGATCTAAATGGAATGGAGCTCTATATAGTATATAGGACTGCTTAAAAACCAGCACCTTGTAAAATTAAGATATTACAGATATTTTAAGTAATTAATTTTTAGAATCTAAATCATTCAATTAAAAATTATAAGTTTGCATATTTATATTCGTTAGCTGTATTTTTTTTTAAAAAAAAACGTTGATTTGGTTTTTATCTTTAAAAAATAGTGCATAATAAATTTTTATCAGAAATTCATAATTAATTGACTTCGAAGTTTTGATAACCCCTTCATTGATGAGAAATAAACTTCATGCATTAATTGTAGTCCAGCAAAAATCAGCGAGCCCCTAATGATATACCACTCTAATCCAATTTATAAGTTTTTTTTAACTGATTCTCACATATCAAAGAGAGTTAGTTAACTCTTTAACTATAGGCTAAATTTCCAATTTCGCCCTTCTCTATGATTGGTTCCAAAAGTCAACATGAATAAATTTCTTTTGTTTATTGCAATTAATAGGGATAAAAAAGTACAAAATGCATTTATTACCCTGAAAATGGACTTATAAATAGGACTAAAGTTTTTAATCAAAAAGAACTTATAAATAGGATCAGAGTGATACATTAAATATTCCTTACTATCTGTCATTGTATCATGTGCTATATTCCACCCCCAAATAATGATAGCTTTCTTTTTTCTTTTTTCTTTTTGATGGTTTATGCAATGGACCATTTTTGGCCTTCGGTGCACCCACCTTCCAGGTATCCGGCGTTAACCTGAAGGCCAACGCCGGATTTACCGACATGGGCCCCCGACAACCGACTAGTCCTGGCGCCCCCAATCTGATAGGCCCGACAGGAATTCACCTCTTTTTGAGGCGCCCCAGGGGAGAGAGCTCCCAATGAAAATTCTTTACACCTTCCGTTTCCTGGGATCGAACCCAGGAACGGATTGATGTGGCGCAGATGCCTACCCATCTACGCCAACTTTCATTGGTAGCTTTCTTTTATCAGTGACTTCCACTAGCATGACCACAATCCCCACTATGACTCCAACACTCGTTACAACACTCCTCTAACCACCCCATCAATATTTATCAAGGTAATGAGAATTAGACCCATTGATAAATTGGTTGAGTCAGTAATTCAAATTGAACTGATCATAATTAAAATAATATTTTAAAAAAATTATTAATCCTAGAATATATAAACATAATCCAACAAAACAGTTAGTAAAGCAAAAATCTGATGTACTGTTATTTGTTTAAATTAAACTTCAAACAACATGCTCAATAAGTAAAGGAAAAAATTATAAAATCCAACCCATTTTTGGTCCGTCCAAAAAGAATTCTTGACCTGACCGGTCAAGGACTAGTTCACTCGTTTGGGTGTCCGACCCGGGTTTGGTTTTAATACACCATGGAATTTATAACTATACTGACAAAGTTTAGTCTTCTCTCTCTCACACACACCCGCAAGGTATCTGTGTCATCTGCTACAAGCATGCATGTTGGTAGAATTTAGATCAATTATCTAATTAGCCACTGATAGTTAAGGCAAAAGAGAAAAAGCAAAAGAATATAATAGATAAAAGGGTTAAGGTGCAAATTTACTAATGAAGTTTTGTCCGAGGAGCGTCTGACACAAATATCTTTTAGAAGGGGCAAAAATACCAATGAATAATTAAGAAGGGGCAAAAATACCAATGAATAATTAAAAAGGGGCATCCATTACAAAAACCGTTAAATCCGTACTAACGCCGTTAGGGGTTTTCTTCTCTTATAATTTAACGCCATTAGTACGGATTAACAGTTTTTGTGGTGGATGCCCCTTTTTAATTGTTCATTGATATTTTTGCCTCTTCTAAAAGATATTTGTGCCAAACGCTCCTCGGACAAAACTTCGTTGGTAAATTTGTACCTTAACCCTAGATAAAAACAGAAAGATGATAGATATATATATTAAAAGAAGAGTGAATCAGACAACATTTCTTTATTCGATACAGTACTCTCCCTTCGAATTACATGACGTAGAAGATAAATTACAGCTCTTTGTTATAACATTATGCATGGCTCATTGTAAAAACTAAAGCCACCGAGTACATTAATATTTGGGATCCACTGGAGTAAACGGTTCCCGATAAGTTTTCTGAAATAAAAGACAACTACCGGAGAGTAATTTAAGTTGGAGATAAAAGATTGTCTTATACGCACACACACACAAAACAAGGCTTAACATAAAATACAAGCAAGTACTTTCTCTTCACTAAAGAAAACGTTCAGGGACTCATATTCAGAGAGGATCCAAACGTCGTCGTTTTACACTTCATCCGATAATCTCATCTCATCATCAATGGTTCAAATTGGAGAGGGATCTATGAACCTCCTTGAGGAAGTTCTTACTACCAGCACTTGGAATTGAAACTGATGATAAAGATGCTGAAGTTGATGATGAAGCTTTAGCAGCGAATAAGGATGAAGAAGAAGAAGAAGAAGAAGATGACGACTTAAGAGAATGATAATCCAACATTTCCCTCTGGTCCTCTTCATTGATTGTATCCAACATCTTGGAAGTTCTATGCCTCATCACAGTCACATACTGTGGTGGAGCCACCTCCATGATGAACCTCGCAATGCGTGAATTCGCCATTTGCGCCACTCAGATTAGTTACAGAAGTAGTTGAAGAAGAAGAAGGTCTACAAGAGAAGAGTAATGAGTACAAATGTCTCAGGTATAGCTTATGGATGCGGCTTTATATAGAAGTGGCATGGTTCCATAGTAACTAGGGTTTACATAATGAGTTAGGTTAAAAGTTGCTCATTTAATAAGTCAGTGCCGGCTTTGTTTTTAGATACTAATGATGAAGCCAAAGAGTTGATTGAGATATGCTTCATAAAATGATAGGCAAGTGGCAAAATATGGGTGGAAAATTCAGATATGGTTTTTGTAAGTATCAATGGCGTCCCAATCTACACTTTTCTAGGGTTTTTTTTTTTTTTGAAGGATCAGAGAGAGACTCACAATACTGCCACGTTTATGGAGATGAAGGAACTGATTTGAACTGTGATAATGACGCATGAAGAGGTGAGTGATTTTCTCTTCGTTCCCTTCATTTTCCGGGAAAATTATAATATGAGTTTTTGATCTTTGAATATTAATTCGTTTGGCTAAAATCGATTTGAAGCAGAAAATTAATTAGACGAGAAAGAGAACACAAATCTTAATATAGTCGGTCAGTTGAACGCTGGAAACTTTGCCAAGTGTGCCATCGGAAGTTGCTGAGAAGGCACCATTGATTTGAAGTTTATGTGTGTGTGTATGGAAATTTCCAGAAAAAATACATTTAAAAATAGGAAAAGATAAATTGGTGCTGCGAATTTATAAAATCTTAGATCAGAATTGAAGTAGGAATCTGGGATTTCTAATTCTGACCAAATTACCAAATTGCCCTTAGTTCAGTTGTGAAACATAAAAGTGAAGTTGTCAATGTAAAGTATGATGTTGTTAATATAGATACAGATGTTATTGACCCCTGAAACTTGTGCCCTTAAAATTATCCCTGATTTTTGAGATATAAAATTGTAAAACATGAAAGTAAAGTTGTTAATGTAAAATATGATATTGTTAATATAGTACATATGCTGTTATTGATATCTGAAACTTGTAAAATGAACTAAGGGTATTTTGGTCATTTGGTCAAAATTAGAAATCCCAGATCCTTATTTCAGTTCTGGCCTCAGATTTGATAAATTTGTAGCACCAATTTATCTTTTTCCATTTTTAATTATATTTTTCTAAAATTTTCTGTATATATATATAAAGTCCGCCATAATATCTAGGTCACAAAGTCATGATGAACTGTTGAACCTCAATGATTTTTGGTCATCATTCGTAAAAAACATATATTTATAGGTAAAAACATGATAATAAATTAAGGCAATCAAATTATTTAATTCTTGTATATATATGCTCATTAGACAGAGGAAACGTCGCATTGGTTTAATTCTTTTGGCCATTGTAATACACATTATGTGTATGTGTTTGTGTTATTATTTAATAATTTAATTTAACAGAAATTAACTAAAATTAAAAGGAAAAACCACATTCATTGAAGAAATCACAAAAGGTTCGAGGTTGACAGTACTCTGCCCAGTCGTTATCAAAGAACCAACAAGGTACCGTGTGCTTCAGGGCATGCATGCCCTCTTCGTTTGCCTATTAATTATTGTGGTCCTAACTTCTGTAAAGAGAGAGAAAAAAAAAAAAAAGGTTACGTTCTTCGAATTAAGATGTCGATTTGTTGACTTTTCTATTTTTTTTTTTTAAAAACTACCCATTTAAGGCTTTAACATATAAAAATTTGATTTTGATGAACTTGTGTTTTTAATTTTTCCAGATTTTCGGTGGTTACGAGGTTTTACGTTTATATCTTGTAAAATAGAGAATTGTCCAAAGTAATGTGATCGCTATAATTCAATAGATGAGATGGATTACTTAATAATTAATTTAATTTAATAGAATGCTAATGGTGGTCTGGTTGCGTTAAATATAATAAATTTGATATCCTTTAAGATTTGTTTAATTTGGTTCGATAAAAATAAATATTAAGTAAGATTATACATTTAAGTCTATATTTTTATTATAACTTACACAATACTTAAAAAAAGAGAGTAGATTATCGACAAAATTAAATGATTTCATCGTCAAATATATTGTCACTAATTAATTAAAGACGTAATTCTATCTCCAACTCAATTTAGTAGCAAGATTTTGCCATTAAAATCTATTGTTGATTACCCCTTGTCCGTGGGTTTAGTTGGTAAGGGGATTGGATAGTCACAAATGGAGTGGGTTCGATCCTTTGAGTTGATTGTGGCGTTGGAGGAGGCAACTTCGCAACTAAGTGAAGCTGAGGTGATTCCTATGTATCTATGGGTTAGAGAAAAAGGGCATGCTTGTCGTGCTCCAGTACCTATAGGGATAGGCCCCAGTGGATCATGAGTCAGGGGCCCTGCCCTTGAATTATGGGTGAGCTCGACCCCTTTCCTAAAATTTTGTTTAATAAAAAAAAATCTATCGTTAATTGACTGTTTTTTTATATATTATACAATATTCGAACTTACAGCATTAGGTCTAAGAAAAATTTTAAAAATAATGAGCTTGATGTCATTGAATTACAAGACCTTGAATATACATTTAAATTTTATAGATGAAAAATATAACGTGGACAACGTAATAGATTTATATTTTAGGTAGTAGATAGCTGAATGGCAATATCAAGTTTTGAAGTTCATTTTTGTATTGGTACTTAGCCATGCACTTTAGGAAAGAAGCTAATTAAACATTGATATATATATATATATATATATATTAAAACAATGATTGGGTTGGATCCATGTTTAACTACGATTAGACAAGTGGCCATTATATTAAACCACAACCTTTGTTTGGTTTAAGAATGGGTCAGAGTTTTCAAAACCTTAAAAACAACTGGAACCATATTGGTATGGATAAGGATTGACCAATCAGAGGATGAATCTCAAATTAAATTTGTCTGTTTTGTGCATGTGTGTCTGTGTGTGTCTATATACAGTGTAGATACACACAGATACACATCACCATTTCGTAGGGCTCATGGCAAGATGGCTGCCGCCCACGTACGTGGACACTCCACAATTCCTTGTCCTCTCTCATACTATATTTCCTACGTTACTTTCTCCATTTTTGAAATGGGGAAAATTTGCTCAAAGTCCCCAATTTAAAGTTTATTTAGAGAATGGGACCTGACATCTTAGAAATGTGTGAGACGGTCCTTTAGTCCAAGTATGGGTGATGAGCGAAACATCAAATTACCCTTATGGAAGGTGATTACATGTTTGGGAAGATTACATGCACGTTATGGAAACTAACGTACGTGCGTGTAATTACATGTTTGAGAAAGTTAATTGGATATCGCTTCATGGAAGATAATCGCATGTTCATCAAGGCTATTTGCCCAAATATGAAAGCTAGTTGCATCTTCATAAAGGTAGTTTCTGTAGATGCAGAAATATATATATAAACCAGCATGCACTTAGCTTCTCAAAAAATATGTGTGCCAGTGGTTTCCCCAAATATACAATTACCTTTTGTAATATGCAATATAAGTGCTTGTTTGGGATAACTTATTTTTAAGTAATAAGTACTTATAAATCGTGATTTACGGTATACGAGGTAAGTATGTGAGAGGGGTTTCGTCTCGACTTACGTAATAAGTATTTATTTCCCAGGAATAAGCTATTCCAAACACTCACTTAAGCCAATATGAAGTTACCTTTCCGCTGAGGCAATCAAGGGTCCGCATGCCCTACTCACCAAAAAGATGAGTACGGCATGCTCATCACCCCAATTTTGGGGTGAAGATCATTTTTTTATGTACTTTTATTTATGGTTTAAGGTGTAAAAATACACATGTGATTGTCCTCGAAGTGCACCCAACACCAAATGCTTTTTTTAGGTGCAACAGTGACTATGTGGTTATAAAATAGGTGCAAAAATACCCTTTGACCGTTAGTTTGACTGTTTGACCGTTAGTTTGACTTTTTTATCCTGAAAGTGATGACGTGTATGATGACATGGACGCTAGAGTGACATTCTGAAAAAAAAAAAACTTGCTGAAAATCAAATTTTCCTAATAAATCATATAATTTAATAAAAATCAGTAATATAATATATGTATTATAATGATTTTAATTTAATAATATTGGGAATCTAGGGTTGGGAAAAAATTGAGTAATCAGTATGTTTTTTAGGGCAACAGTTCTGCTGACTGAGTTAAACACTCTGCACTTAGATTTGAATCTACTTTAGCGAAGGTGGTACTAAAATAGTGAAATGTGGGTAATATTAATTGCAAAGCTTTACCAGTCAGCAAGTTTTTTTTCCAAAATGTCACTCTAGCATCCATGTCATCGTACACGTCATCACTTTCAAGGTCAAAAAGTCAAACTAACGGTCAAAGGGTATTTTTGCACCTATTTTGTAACCACATAGTCACTGTTGCACTTAAAAAAAGCATTTGGTGTTGGGTGCACTTCGAGGACAATCACATGTGTATTTTTGCACCTTAACCCTTTATTTATTTGGATAAAATTGTAAACTATACTCTGAAATATTTTTGTTATTCGGTATCTCAAATTAATTAATTTCTAGTCCTGCATTTAGAAATATTTTTTCTACAACACTAGTCGCCTGAAATTTTTTTTAACACCCAGTATCTTAAGCTAATCAATTTTTTTTTGTGTGCATGGAGTATTTTTTCAAAAATTAAAAAAAAAACCCCCAAAAATTGGGGTGATGAGCACTCCCTGCTCATCTTTTTGATGAGCAGGGAATGTGGTTCCGGCAGTTAACTTCTATAATGTGCAAGTGGCCTTCTCGAATATGCAATTACCTTATGCCAACTAATATGCAATTAACTTTCCTCAAAATGCAATTAGGTCCCATGATGTGCAAATGACCTCCTCGTCTCAGCCCCAATATGCAATATGAATTAATATGTAATTACCTTTCTGTAGATGCAATTAACTTTAATAGTACGCATGTGACCATCTCAAATATGTAATTACCTTCTTCTCTGAGGATAAATTGGTCTTCACCCTTATTTACACGGAAAGAACGCATGCATTTCCATAATGTTAATTATTTCTTTTATTTTACCAAAAAATGAAACATGTTTTCAATTTTACTCATATTTAAGAATATAATATAGAAAATTATACTTCATTTCAAGTGTTTTTTAGTTAATTATAATAAAGGTAATATTTGGGAAAATTTAATTAATGACCCCATCAAATAACTTATATTATAAACTAAGAACTTATAGAAAGCACCCTATATTTAGGAGGACATAGAGGGTACATCTTATAAAGTATTTACGTATAGATTAAGAAATATAATTAACATGAATGCTGCATCGAAATTATAAAAAAAATTATAATAAAAAAAACGTTAATAAATATTGAATTCGACCAATTCGACTAGCTTGGTCAGACAGAGAATCAACCTAGTGTACTGATTTCAGACATGAGGAATAATTAGGGGGACTAAAAAAATCAATAAAAAAAAACTAGTTGAATTAGCCTTGAACCAGGACAAAAAATGACATATTAATATTCTAATTCATTTTTTAAGATATAACTTATATTTAATAAGCATAAAAAAGGAAAAACTTTATTTAAACATATACTATTATTTAAAATATACTACCTTCCGTTCTTAATGCAAAGTGGATCTTATATTAAGAAATAAAGGTAATATTTTTTCCGGTCATAAATATAAGATAGAGTTAACTTTTTTTTTTTTGAAGAGATTAAAGAAAGTTAAATAAGTTACTTAATCATATCATATATTGTGTATCCTTAATTAAATTATATACTAGTTTATAAGTTAGGCAAAATAATTTGGAGAAAAAATGACAAATATAAATATTTTAAAATAATTTAATTAGCTTTCTTGATATCTTTAAAAAAATTAAATTTATCTTATATCTAGTACCAAAGAGTAATAATTTATTTATAGCGGCTTCAATTACAGTTGAATATTAGTTCAAGGGTCCTATTTTTGTGACGATGATGACTACGCAAAGAAGTGGAAAATGAGGGGGGTGCGTGATGTGCCTTTGGTGCTGTCCCTTGCTGCCCCTTCAATATGGGGGGCCTTTTCAAGTGTTTTTTTCGTGTTTCTTTTTACCATTAGATTTTATATAAAATGAGTGAGATTTTGATACATTATGGGCAAAAAATAGAGTTGTTTTCAATTTTTTTATGATTTTTTAAAGATCGTGTGCTTAAAATGGAAAATGATGTTAACGATGAATGCCAAAAGTGGTGGCGGCCTCATTATTTATAGCTACATCTTCAAAAAGTCCTCACGCAACCTTTTTCCATTGCCACCAAATTTTCATTTTCTTGATTTATAATGGAGGGATTTATTAAACTCTAATTTTAATTAGCTAGTGCACAATGTTTACTTTATTTTTTTTGATGAAAGGATAAATTTCTATGTTATATTAGAAATTCTATACTCGTTCGATCCTAGATATTGCACTACAAACTATATCTTACGTTTAGAATCAAAAGTAATATACTATAATTCTATATATCATGTTGACTTCCACATACATGTTTTTTTTATATGACTATCTAACTGTATCATATTCATGTCTTTTACATAGAGACTCAAATTCAAAACCCTAGTGCTTGATTAAAACGATCAAAACCCATTACACTTGGATTGGATCAACCCATGTTGGTCACTTACTTCTTTTTAATTTTTTTTGGCTGACATGTTGATCACCTCTTTCTTAATTACATCCATGTGTTAAAATAACGTGGAAACTTTATAATAGCTAGCTACTAATAACATTTTTGGAAATAATACATTCTTTTGGGGAGGGGAAAGAATTAAACAAACAACATCCCATGTATCTTAATTATTACTATCAATAATAGATAACAATTATTGTCTATATACAATATCACAAATGTATGAGATGTTTTTTTTATGAATAAGAATATGACAAGTATTTTGTGGAAATTAATAGTAGTATAATTGATTCGAAGATTAAAGCATGAATATTAGTGTGCTCTTTCACCATGTTCACAGTATAAATTAAAACTTTGTAAATGATTGACATTAAGTGTGCGTTTGGAATGTCTTATTTTTGTCCAAAACGTGCTTATAATCCGTGATTCACGGTATACGAGGTAAGTATGTGAGATGAGTTTTTTTTCGGCTTGCGTAATAAGTGCGTTTTTCCTATACAAAACGCTTAAACAAACAAGCCCTAAGTCATTAATTAACACTGTTCCATATATATGGTGGATGCCGAAATATGGGTTGAATTTCTTTCATTGTCTCCTTTCTCATGTTCTTCTTATAATCTTATATCCATTGTTAGATTAAAATAATATATGGTTTAGATTTAATCTTTTATAAAATTATTTTCATAAACATAAATAAGTAAATTTAAAATCTTAAAATCTAATCTATACCAGTCATAATTGCAATCCATAATAAATAAATAAAATTTAATTTATAAAATATTATAATAATAATTTTATCAAATATTAAATCTAAATCATCCATTTCATGATCTAAGGGTGGAGATGGGATGATGAGAAGATAATGAGAAAGAGGATAATGAGAGTATTCTCTTCCGCTGAAACATGAATGCTATTATCTAAATAAAATATTACTCCTACTTAGGTTTTTTATTTGTATACAAATGTACTCTCTCTAGTTCTTAATAGAAGCAAAGCTAGTTAACTTTTTTTTTTAAAAGATTAAAGAAGCTAAATAAATTACATTAAAATGTGTGTGTGTGTGTGTATCAATAGAAAAAAAATTATAAATTTTGAGAGATAAGGTAGATTGAATTATTACATTTAATTAAAACTAAAGAATAAACCCTTTATTAGCTCTTATATTTATATTTATGAACCGCGATCCAGTCCTATACATTGATGGTGTTCTCCCCAACTAAGGCATTAATGTTAATAATCAAACATGGTCATTACTACATATAGTATCTCTTAGTCTTCACATCCATATCCTTCCCGCCAAAAAGGCCAGTGAGGCTCGGCATATACTCCCTTTGGTCCTAAATATATGATAAAGTTGTAGTGTAATTTACACTACAAACTTTATCCTAAATTTAGGACAGGAGGTAGTACCTTCCTTTTCCAAAGGTATTGTGCCCTATCTCTGCCCATAAACATCACATGCATGTGCCGTATAGGTAAGGTCAAGTTTGTGTGTAAAATTAACCAGAGCTTTCTAGAGCTTATCCAATCCATTTTCATAGAGATAGAGGGCCACTCATAGAGAAGCGTTACAATCAATCAGGAGGATTTATTATATAAATAAAAATTATATAAATGAATGCCTCCAATTACCTGCATTTATTATGTAAAGCAAGTTATTTGTACATATTATATGAACACACCAAATCTAGAGGCATCAAGTGGCACAAAGAAAGTCATTTGATGTGCTTATAAGGAAGATAAATCAAGCAGTATAGAGCCTTATCAAAAAGAGTAAAGAAAAAGCAAAAGAAATACTCAATGAATTTTTTAAGCAGACTTTTTGATTAACAATTTATCTAAATATTTAGGTTTTTTTAAAAAAAAAAAAATCTGATCAAGGCTATCTTCAAGCTACTTTAGGTTTGAGACTAATTCCTTTCGAGGTTTAATTTAATGCACAAAGAGTTTCTGCCTCTAAAAGATTGGACTGCTTATCACCTTGACTAACGACTTACTGATAATATTTAGTTATTGAAAGAGTACAGTAACGGATAACGAACTCTATATAATGGATAAGGCTTATTAATTGTTTTTTTAGATATAAGATCCAAATCTGATTAATATAAAGGGCCAATATTTTATATTAAAGTAATTAATTTTAAATTCTCAAAAGATATACATACGAGGATAATATATAAAAAGCTTTCACACATATAATAGCTACCACAAAAATTAGACCCTCCATGGTTTATTAAACGTATAAAATAAATATAAAACGATTGTCTTTTTTTGATTCATTCTTCACAAAATGATGTCATCCTTATCAAGAAGTTGATGTGTGCGTGTGTGTGTGTGTGTGTGAACTGTGTATTATAAATAACGCAGAGAGCTCATCTCTTTTAAGCAAGCTAAGCAAAACCAAAAAATTATGGATATGTCTCCTACAAGTTACCAGATAAGTATGTCCCAAATATTCCTAGACACTTCTTCTTCTTCTTCTTCTTCTCCTTCTCCATTGACTCGATTATGTGCTCTTGCACCTCGATATCATCATCATCATCATCGCTTCTTTAATATCGTTTCCAAGATTCAAAATCTCCAAACAATCTCTGAAGAAGAAGATGAAGAGGAAGATGAAGATGAAGATGAAGTATGAAGTCCATCAGCAAATCAAGCTTTTAGACATCTGGTGAAATCAAACCCTACTTTAATATGGCCAGCGCCACTAGGCGCCGTGGTCACCTACGTGGCCTTAGGCAACTCCCCCTCCTCTCTACATGGGTTCAATCCCGTGCCACTATGTAATAAAAAAAGAAGAAGTAGGGTTTAATATCTGAGTTACAAACGCGTGCACACACACAAAGTCATTAATCTTAGTCTGTATGGTTGTAATATCTTTTATGATTATTATTTAAGTTGAATTACAAAAATCTCAACTTAGCTAATTGCAAATTAATTGACTCGTTATTAACCCACTTTTCCTTTGGTCAAACTGTGCTTGAAAGTTGAAATACCACATAATAATTAATAAGGCCAACTCAACGTACATATGTGAAACTAATTAACCTCTAATATATAATTTAATATAATCTTACAATAAGGGATTAAGGTTATATATAGATATTTTGTTATTTACCCAGTTAGACATCGCAATTTTAGCCCCCCCAAAAAAAAAATCTTACACTTTTTTAGATGTTTAATTGTTATTGAACTTTTCCAAAAAATCTGAAAATACGATCAAGAATCAATCTATTTTTAAATGAGCCAATAATATAATCATACGTTGTCAAGTAGTTACATACATAAACTTCCCACAAATACTATCATTAGAAAAGCCAACCACACTAGGTCAATAAAAAGTCTTAATTACCTAAATCTTATGCTATTTTAAGCCTCCAAAAGCATATATTCTAGAACATGTAAATTACTTTTCCAACACCTTTTTGGTTATTTTTCTTATATAGCCAAACCTAACTGTTTCTTTTCTTTCTTTAGTTCACTGACCCAATGTATATATACACACACACAGCCCCATTGATTTCAAATCATCAAACAACACAGAAATATTCAGACTTGTGAAGCAACATCAAAATCTCTTTCTCTCTGAAGAGCCAGATCTCATCAAAACCCTAATTAGCTGATTATTCTTCAAAGATGGTGAAGCAAGTTAGAGGCATATGTGGAGAAGTGGCACCAGCAATTTTGATAAACCCTCAGAAATTTAGCCCTAATTTTCTGCCAACGTTGGAGCCAATCATTGAAGAAGCAAGTGACTACAATAATAATAAAAAATACCAGTTTGAGGTTGTTTTGTCTAAAAGGGTTCTCTTTGTTGTTCCCCTCTTTTTTGTCTCCTACCTTTTCTTGTATAGCAATATCAAGCTTTTCAGTACTTATGAATAAAAATATATAGATGTTTGCATGGTTCCTTAATTTCCTTATCAGATCGATAAGCCTATGAAATTAGCATGTTATTATTTCATACTATAATATCAGAATCTGATATTTGAAGGGGTAGTTTATAATTTGCATGTAGAAGTAAGTTCAAATAAATGACTAACACGAAATATTAAAATGATGTATTAACAAGTTTAATTTAGGTGCAGATTCATAATAGAATTTGTATGGTTAAGAGATTATCTATCTGCATATATCACCTAAAATTCATGGTTCATTTAAAGGGAATTTTGGCAAGTCATTATCACTGACATGTTATTTGTGCTCATTGGTAAAATGATAAAACAAAGTTAAATTCATTGTCTTTGATAAAAAAAATGCATTATTATGTTTTGAAGATTAGAATATTATCTATATTTTGTTCGAAATTTTGTAATCAAACAAAATTCTACGCAATCAAAGCAAACTTATAACTAATACAAAATTGATCAACCATAAACCCCGAACTGGATGATAATATTAAGAGGAAAAAAAAAAAAGCTAACCTATAACCTTTGGAATACCAACGTACGTAATAGTTAAACAAATTGAAACAGAAATTAAAAAAATGACTTTCACTGTCTAATTGTAATAGATTTCTTTAAGATACATATATTGTTAAAAAAATTTGTAAGCAAACAAAATTCTACGCAATCGAAGATTAAACTTCGGAATACCTCTCCTTTTTGTATCAGGAGGAGCTATGTACCACCGTAGTAGCTAAAACAAATTAAAAGGAATTAAAAAAAAAACTTTACTCAGAAAGTTTTGAATATTATTGCTAATTTCCTATATATGTACATATATATAGAGACTAAAAAAACAAGCCTCGCTAAGTGGCTAGTTTGCAGAAAAAAAGAAGAAAACAGCGACAAAGAGTGAAAGAGAAAAAGAAAGAAGAGAATCATGATTCAGGAATTGAAACAAGTCTTGTTGATCATCTTCAATAATGGGTTCCAATCTCGGCTGACTCGAAGATTTCTGGTGAGATATCAAGAGAGAAGGTGCAGCTTCATCCCACTTGTTCGTATAATACTGAGACTCCATCGCACAAGAAATTTAATTAGTTAAATGATAGAAATAATAATATGATTCTGATGAAGAAAAAGAAAGAGTTGTGTGATAGAAAGTGGAAGCAAATATGAGAATTTATAGAGTTCTTGTGACTAACAGAGAAAAGTAAACAAGAAGGAAAGATCAGAGAAGAAGATAGCGTGCTTGGTGAGATCTGAGACTTGAGAGATAAGCGATGATGATGTGTGGTCATATGTCATTCATTATTCTAGAAAGAAAAATATTTTAATTAATTGAAAATGGGAATAGCCTTAAGATCTAGTCAATTTATTAGTTTAAAATTCGATTTATAAACGAAAAGTCTACTAGCTAGCTGGGATGATATCTTAATTAAGTAATTTGAATTAATTAATTCCTTAATCTTAATCTACTGGGTTTTCTAGATGCAGATGGCTTGTAAGGCTACACTCATTCTGTTTTCAGTCAACAATCGAGCATCTTTATTAATTTGATGACTAATTCAGGTCTGGGTTTCTGAAAAATGTAATTGTCAAATCAACTAGATGGGCCCCTTCATATTATGGATTAAGATAAGCTGTATTTCGTAAGAAATATAACATTTGATATTATTAAAATAAAAAAAAATCCATTTTACTCAATACAGCCACAACTTCAACTTCTTCAAAAAAAATCCATTTTACTCAATACAGCCACAACTTCAACTTCTTCTTCTTCTTCTTCTTATTATTATTATTATAGATTTTTACCTTTGGTATCAAATATTGATAGGTAATTGATTATTTTATTTTCATAAATAAGTCTTAAATTGTTACATAAATCATATTAAATGAGTAACTATATAATTGTTTATACTTGCAAATCATACTTCAATTTAATACGAGGCAGGGCGTTGCTCATGTCAGATCATGGTTGTGTTTTAGCTTGTTTCCCAATAAAAGTTTCAACAATAACAACAATAATAAAGTCTTATCCCACTAGATGGAGACAACTACCTAAATCATATAGTATCATGATACTCTATCAAAAAAACAGATCTTTCGATTAATTATTAACCAAAAGACCTCACTTTATAACTAAGCTTAAAAAAAAAAGAAAAAAAATTCGTCAACAACATTTGTTTTTAGACCAGAATTTAATAACAGTTTTTTTATTACCTCGGGAAGATCAAATCCGTAACTTTTACCCGCTCTATTCTATATCCTTGCTACTTGAAGAACACATCTTAGTGTAAACTCTATATTTGATGATTGGCAAAAAAAAAAACTCTATATTTGATGATTTGAGAGAAATCCTTTGTGCAAAACATAGTTTTTGCTTCTAATGTGTTTCAGCTCAATGGGCTATATATATATATATATACACTTTGCCTTTATCATGTACAGTTAAATACAGCAGCTACTGCAACAACAATGCCTATCATTTAAGACCAGCCTCAGCCAGAGAGAATATTTTTGAAGTGGCTATCAGCTTGCAATGCTTACTTTGTCCAAGATAAGTAAGCTAGGTCCCCACAAGGCCTGCAAATAGAAAAGAAAGGAAAAAATCAGATGAGCTGTTTGCAAGTTGTTACTAATGGGAATATAATATTCATACAAGTACATTTACAATAAATAAAGGTTATAATATTTGATATTTTTTTTCTCAACTCAACAACACACCTTTTGACTCCTTCAAGAAAGTTCTTCAACATTTCATATTTCACATTTTAATTAAATAACTTGACAGGAAACACCCAGGAAATTGACTTCATTATTTTCTCTACTCTTGAAAATAAAAACTTTAATGTTCAGAATCTTCCAGGAAACTACATGATATATTAGTTAGGGATAGTGGGCCAACTGATAGGGATATTTCAGTATGGACAACATGAAATTGGAATCAGTTGGAAAGAATGACAAAACGCTACCAGACGTGTATCATTTTATATACTATAATAATTACCTGGGATTTTTCACATGAAGCAACAAGAAGATGAAGGAGATCAATATACAAGAGGAGCCCACAAAAAGATTTGCGAGTCCAAGAAAATCATTCTTTCCACCCAGCCAGCTTGAGGTTGACAGAACAATCTTCTTTTTTCCACCAAAACTGTAAGTGTTGTAGTTGTTCCATAGGTCGACGACAACGACGTCATCCGCATCCAGATCCTCTTCAATTTTGCCATACAGCTTCCGGAAGCTAGGGAGAGCGGCAGTGCGCATCCATACTATAAGATCTTCTTGATCACTAAGCTGAAATGTGAAAAGCAAATTGAGCAGTTCATTTAAGCAGAATAAGACGATGAGAACTCTCATCAGTATCAACATAGAATAAAAACTGAATCTTTATCACTGTTTTCTATCTGTAGATACAGGGTTTTGTGCCACTTCAATTGTTTTTTTTTCTCATTTGGAAAAAAAAAAGTCATGAGGATTACACATGAATCAGATTGCTAACCTCGAGAGACGAGTACTGCACATGAATAGATTGTTAAGAGATTATAAGGGGTACAACATTTACGAGCCTCAATTGGTTCTTGAAGGTATTTCTCTCATGGTGGGTATACAAAAATTAAAACTTCAGTTTAACCTATATGCTTGTCAATATCCTGGATTATGATAAATGCTGTTGTGATCATTTCTAACTACTCCAGGCGTATCGGTATTGACCAGGAAGGAAATCTATCAAATATATGAAGATAAGGAAAAAAACATTGCAGCCAAAGCGACAAATTAATTATATTAGCATTAGAAATCAAATTCATTGTATTTAACCTTTTTTCTCATGACAAAAAGAAGAAAATCAAATCTGGGCCGTATCATAATCAAGAAGGAAGTACCACTAGAGAAGAATTGCTAGAAAGACTTGGAACTTACAGGAATACGCGGATCCAGCTTTCCCCCACCAATCAAGGTCCCATTCTGAAAATTGAATGGGTAAACATGCTTCCCAAATTTATGATCACGATCACTCTTCCATGCTATGTTTTTCCTGTTGACTTTCAAATCTGATTGCCCAAGACGAAATCTATATGTATCGTTGAACAAACTCCATGCCATTAACCCACAAGGTACAATTGGTTGGCCATCAGAGGACTCTAAAGGTTTACAAGAACTGGTGCCATTGTACCCAAGTCCTTGCAAGAGCTGCTGATCGCTTCTACTTTTGACATACCTGAACAAATTTTGAGGACCTCAATGATCATAGCAATCATGTAATATAAACTGATTAAATAAACACTCATGCTTACGGATGTAATGAAACAGGGAAAAAAAATAATAAAACACATTGTATACATCTGCTAATTTTAGAATTTGAAATGCTCTCAGGTACCCTAAATAGTATTAATTCCATAATGTCCAGAGAGCATACCAAGGGGGGGATGAGCTTTCCAATGGTCCAACTCACAAATTTTGGTTAACAATAACAAATAGATATTAAGGAAACATAAGCTTGACAAACAAAATCCACAACTAATTTTTCAGAGAAGACCTAAAATGTCAAAGGGAACAATTTGAAAATATCATGTAGATCCTAGAGATTCATAATTTGGTGGATCTAAAAATTGTGAACGCCAGGAAAGCAAAAGTTGCTTTGAAAGAGGAAAGAAATGTAGACATCTAAATTCATTTCAAGACAACAATCACCAGCTCTCCTAAATTTTAAGCACTTTGTTAAGAGGAAGCACATAATAATATTGTGACTGCATAAAGAAAGTAAGAAAGACATTTCTAGGCATCAAATAACTTAATACCAATGGATGGCTCAATTCTTAATTCAGTTTGCTTTTAGCTTTGTAGTCATAACGTCAGGCTGGAGCTCAAGGTACTTTTGCATCTGACCATTTTATAGCTCATGCCTTAACATTTGTATATGACAATTGACTATGATATCTTTTTCCTTTACATGGAGAAATCATTCTGCAGGATCTCTCCAAGTCCAAATATAGGCATTCAACAAGCAGCAAAGATAATGGAGCAGATAGGCAAAGTGAAGACTAAAAACCAAATTGTCTTGAACGGTGCAAAATCCAGCTTAGCTCCAGCATAAATACTTACGATGTTATAGAAATTCCCAAACTTGAGGGGATAGTTATGAAATATGGATTACTTGTAATCCAGGACATAGAAACAGAATAATAGATGAGAGGAAAATAAAGTGAAAGAGACAGAACAAAAAGGGAAAATGCAACACCATGCAATAGCTGCATGGCATATAAAGGGAAATAAAGCATCCTCACCGTCGATGGTTTTGGTAATAATTATCAAGCTGATAATATATATAAATTGGTGCTCTCATTGGTTTAGGTACCTACAGACAAGTTGCAAACACAATTAAGGGACCATAAGCAAATTGAACTCTATCAGTGGTTCTTTTGGCAAAGTTATTACTAGTTTAGTACATCCAAAGATCTCAATTATAAGTGAAATGAGGGGGAGAAAAAAGAGAGAAACAAAAAATGTATTGAAAGCGAAGCAACAGAAGAAAATCAAGGAAGCAAAATATCAGCATCAACAGAATAACAATATCGAGCAATAACATGAGCCATCGCCATCTATCACCACAAGGTTTTTGTAAGATTAAAGAGATATATGTTTTTTGTTTGAATCTGCAGGGAAATTGCATCTTGAAAATTGAATAGTAAGTTCAGGTAAACTTTGCCAAGTGCTTTTGTTAAATGATGTAAATATTTTGTAATTAGTAGCTTAGTGTTATTAGAAGTTGTTAATTAGGGGTTAGAAGTTGATTCGCTATCATTTATTAATCTTGTTGAACTCTTGTATAAATACCCATGTAACCAAGAGAATAAATCATCAGAATCATTTCTCTCTCAATATTTTGTCAGCTTTAGACCTAGGCTTCATAGAGTTAGTCCATTGGTTAACAAGAAATCAAGAACGAAAGAAAGGAAAAATGGGCTCAAAACTTTTACAGTACAATATGACCTTTAATTCCAGGAGAAAGGCAATGAATGAAAATAAAAAGGGGTCAATTTTATGGGATACAAAATATTTTCTACATTTACTTAAAACACAACAGAAAGGACAGGTTCTATTTTCTTTATTTTTATTTTCTTTAGTCTCAATTCATCCGCATATGAGGAGTGAAAAACACCATAATTTAGCTTCTACATTTAAGATATGGCTTTTTTTTTTAACTCTCCAAGGAGTTATGAGACCACCAACTGATCTATTAAATGAATTCTGATGGACCTGTGGGTTTTGGGTCAATCAAGCTAAAGACTTGGAAAAAAAACAAGATAGTGCGACAGGGCTGGTGAAGGCTGCATTATCTGTGATGAAGAGGCCAGAGTAGGATAGAGGCAATCAGGGGCTGTACCTCGTACAAAGGACATGAGAGAGTGAGTTGGAGATAGGAGAGGGTGTGTGAGGGGTTGGAGAGGGAATTCAGGGTATGGGAGGAGGCCAGGAAGGATTTTGGCTTATGGTGAGGAGAGTGCCTAGTCTCGTTTAATAACAAATTGTTCATTTTTACATTGAACCTTAAAATAATTGGAAATACAATAAAGAAAATGTCAACAACATTGGAAATTTTTTTCCCAACATCAAAAGCATTAAAGAGGAAGCAAACCACTGAACAAAAGTATGACAAAAAGGACCAAGTATCCACAAAATTTTGACGTTGTAAATTCCAGAAAAGGTTTCAAAAAGATCAAACTAAGACTGCAGGGATAATAATCACTAACTAATGCAGTCAAAAGATAAATGATTAATCACCTTTAAGAATCGTGAACAATTTTTGAGGATCGAGTCATCTTTGATATATGCAACCTTGTTACTTCTATGTTCTTCTGGTACACATTCAACGTCATACCTATCCACAACTTCAACAACCTAAAAATCCATAGGTCAAAAGCATATTCCACCGAGTGTTGAGCTTTTGAAGAGAAAAAAGGAAAAATCACTGCATAGTATTAAAAGAAAATAGAAATGTATTTTACACTATAGGAAGCACGCAGAGTAACAAGCCCAACAGGAATGAAAATGAAACCCATCAATAGAAATGTAGCAATAACCTGCATAGGGCATGATTGAGATTTAGTGTGAACACTTTAAGAAATAAAACATCTATTAATATTCAAATAATGTCAAAGAACTTACTGTTGCTGGTGTAAGGACAGGTTTACAAGCTGGAAGGTTCTGCTGGGTAAACTGATGAAATGCTACAAAGCCACCCCCACAATGACATTAAGTTATATTAAAGAAGCAAAAAAGTTAAAGATTTTAAAATGGAAGTTCATGCGCAGAGACTTATCTAAAGGAGAGATATGAGATGCAGTTAAAAGCAAACCATTGCACAACACTGATTTTCTAGTCTATGTAACAGATAAAATCTGCACTAAATTTGATTCATCCTCCAAGTCAGAGTCACTCTTCACAAAAAGACATATATCATAACATGCACTGAAACAGTATGTAATATCAGGCCCTCCAAATATATTGCAACTAAACAAGTATTCTCATTACAATCTGCTTTGACAGTAACTAAGAAGACAAGGACAAACCCTCTCATTGACCAAATGGCAGCCAAATCACCAATATGCACATCTTCAGTAAACCAAAGAAGCAGTTTCTTTCTTTTTTCTTGTTTTGTGCATTCAACTTTGGCAACAAATGAACACTTATTGGCTCCTATAGAGATTAGTCCAAATTGTCCCCCGCATTTTACTTTGCTGTTAGTCTCTAAGTTCCTTTATTCCTAGTTCTGTTTGGCAATCCGAACTTGAGATCTGAGGAAGCATATAAATAACTGATTTAAATATATAATTACTCTGCCATATCTCCTATAACTGTATGTTTTTAATGGCGACAAAAAACAAAAAAATAAACAAATCTCAATGAAGCCAATGAACAGAATGTCCAAAACAAAATGAACCAGCCCTATTTTTTACTGCTGATAAGAATTACATATGCTTTGATCTTAGCAAAAAAGAAAATTACAATCAGTCTTGAAACTTGAAATAAGGAGAGATAGCCTAAAGGAACCATTCCCTAGCATCTCGTGTGTGTAAGGAACCTCCTATAATCTGATATGTCTAGATCGTGTCATGGGAAAAAATCCAGTCTATTGCAGACCATATCAAATAGAGAAACCGGAAATTATCAGAAATTATAGAGATATAAACATCAACAGAAGAGTCCTCAATTGTCCGGGTAAAGAAAAGAAATAATTGAAAAACTGTGATGAGAAACAAGAAAAACACACCATTATGATTATTTTGCCTTGAACGTACTGAGATTGGTTGGGAAGCCTGGCCTCCTCTGGCAATTGTTGAAGAACTCCCTGCCTCAACTTCCATTATCACAACTCTCCAAGATTCAAAGATGCCGCTCAACTGACTAACCAATCAACCTGCCCCAGCACTCGCATTCTCCCAACACTGCATTGAAATTCAAAATTTTGCTTCAGTCAACTAGGAAATAGCTATAACTTGTAATTCAATCACACAAATTTCCAACTTTACAGATCCACGTTTATTCTTCATAAATCAAAATCAAATTAATCCTCTTAAAATACATAAAAAAAATTCCCAAAACTAAACCTATACACGACTTGATAATTATTGCAATGATCTGACCGTTTCGAGCTCAATCTAGACGATAAAATAATTCAAAAGATATCCTATGTTAACATACTTGTGATCCTTTATTCGCCTCCCACATTTTCTCAGCAACTTAATATATTACCTGGTAATTTACGTCGATCAGAGGCTTGATCAAAGCCCAAGTTGAACTAAATGTCTTTTGAAGAGAGATTCGAAATGAAGAAACTGAGTTTCCCAGATGCACAAGTAAGCGAGGTAAAAGATTGCTTGCCTAGAGAGAAATAGGAATCGCTGAAGACTATATTCTTCGCTTACAGGGCAGGAAGGAAGCGATCAGCTGCGAAGAGAGCCACGAGCAAGAGAAGAATCCCAAGGTTCCAATTTTCTTATGACTCATTGCTCTCCAACTTTGTTTCCTTTCGGTCTCAACACATCTCTACGCTAGTAACAATTTTCGGCCATCGAAGACTTTTACGAGAGAAGAAGATAAATAAAGGTGAAAAGTTAATTACTTAATTGAATTCAAATGCAGTATTTCAATTGTATGAAGTATAACTTTTTTTTTAAAAAAAAAAAGTTGCTTGTGCATCATATTCTTAATCAATTTAAGCTCTTTTTAAAGTACTTTTTTTATACAACTTTTTAAAGTACTTTTAATTTAACGAAATTATGACAAGTAAATATTGATGAAACTCTTAAAATGAAGTGTTCTCAGTGATTTTTTTTCCCCAAAAAGGTAAAGATAATAGACAGGTTCTATTTTATTATTTTGACCTAACAATAAGTTAATGTGTAAAATCATAATCGACAGAAGTGAAAAATATTATCTCCCCCAAATGGCAAAAAATAGTTAGAAATGAGATTTTGAGAAAAAATGGTTAAAAAAATACATGCTTGAAAATTTTATTGATCATGAGGGCATAGTATGTTTTCAAAAAATATACACAAAAGTATGGGTACTCAAATTCTGATTCTTATAACCAAAGAAATCTTTAAAAAGGTACTTTTAACCAACTTTCCCGATGATTTTAGTTTCTTTAATACTTTTCTTAATGGTTAAGATGAAGTGATGAATCATGGTCCAAAAAAAAAAAAAAAAAAAGATGAAGTGATGAAATATAGTATATATCCATTCCAAGCTATTGGGGGAATTCAATATAAAATTTGTAGATAAATTAAAATGTAATAAAATCATGTAAATTGTTCATGAAAAAAACACATATAAATTGATATTGATGATTGAAGCTTCCTTTTATGGTCCCTGTGACAGGTATTGTCAGACAAACCCTGAACTGAAACAAGAGGAAACATTCATTATATTCCTGCATGAATACATCTCACATATTCTTTGAACATTGCAAGGTGAAGTTGATGGCCCAAGAGAACCGACTAGCTCAAAAACTTGCAATCAATTAACAATTTGAATGGGAAAAACCTTGATTGGATCACAAATTTGCCATCAAAATTTTCAATTAAAATTATTACATCTAAAAGTTGGCTTTCTGATACTTATGAAAACACAGCTTTTCCAACATTGCTCAAATTGTGCATACATAGACCAGAACCCAGTTGACTCTCTGTTTCAATCCAGCTCTTCCCAGGCATCTTCTTAACCCCTCTATCTTCCATTAACTTTCTGATCTCCACGGCATCGTTCCATCGGCCTACTGCTCTATAAATATTTCCCAGAAGAACATAACTAAGATGGTGATCAGGTGCTAGATTGATCATCTTCTTCGCAATTCTCTCTGCGGTGATAGAGTCTGAACATTTGGTGCATGCTCCGAGAAGAACTGCCCAGAGTGATGAATCATATCTACAATCTGCATTTTCTAGCAAGTTTTCAGCCTCTTCTATTAGCTCAGCACGGCCTAAAAGATCAATCATGCAAGTATAATGCTCAGTGCCATGTTTAATCCCATAGTCTTTTGTCATTGAGGCAAAATACTTTCTCCCTTCATCAACCAAACCTGCATGACTACAAGCAAAAAGAACAGCAATAAAAGTTATGTAGTCGGGTCTCATCCCTTCTCTGATCATCTTCTCAAATAACTCAAGTGCTTCTCTCCCTCTTCCATTCTGAGCAAGCCCACCAACCATGGAGTTCCACGTTATCAGATTTCTAACCGGCATTAGTAAGAACAATCTCTTTGCAAAATCAATGCAGCCACATTTTGCATATAAATCAACTAAGGCTGACTCTACTATAACATCTCTCCAGCCACCCCTTCTCACATACTGGCAATGAACCTCTTTCCCCTGTCTCACAGCCGCCAGTGATGAACACGCTCGCAGAATAGTCCCAAAACTGTAAAGGTCCACCTCTTTCATTTCCCTAACAAGCTTGATCACAGTTTCACATTCTCCATTTTGACAGTATACACCAAGCATAGCAGACCAGGAAATTGCATTCTTATTGCTCATTCTGTCGAAAACACTCTTGGATTCGCTAATAGAGCCACATTTTCCATACATGTCCACAAGACTACTCTCAACAACCACATTTCCACACAGCCCTGATGTAACAACTTTAGCATGAACTTCTTTCCCCTGCCTCAACCTCCCCAAATTAGCACAAGCTGTCAACACTGACCCAAACGTAAATCCATCTGGGGATAGCCCATGATTTCTATGCATGACATAAAAAAATCCCAAAGCTTCCTCAAACAAATCATTCCTTGTTAATGCTGAAATAACTGATGTCCAACATATAGCATCTGGTTCAAGCAATTCATCAAACAACTGGCGTGCATCCTGCACACCATGGTTTCTTCCATACATATCAATCAGAGCACTAGAAATAACAGGATTCAAATCAAACCCACGACTTATAGCCATCCCATGGAAGTATCTTCCTCGCTTTAAATCACCAAACTCTGAACATGCCTTAATCACAGCAGATAAAGAAAACCCATTAGGCTCAACTCCAGATTCAAGCATTTCCCAAAACAATTGCACAGAATTTTGGGGCTTCCCCACACGAATGTACCCAGAAATCATTGAACTCCATGAGACCACATCCTTCACAAAAAGGCCATCGAACACTTTCCGAGTCTCTGAGAAATCAAGACCCAATTTGAAATAAAGTGCGAGCAAGCTATTGCCGACAAAACGGTCGGTTTCAAGACCTGACTTGATAACATGGGCATGGATTTGGACGCCATGACCAAAAGAAATCACTTTGGTACAAGTCTGAAGCAGGGAGGCATATAAAATTGGTTTGACACTGATATCACCAGAACTAATGGTGTTCAGAAGCTTGAGCGCCTCAGGAAGAGCACCAGAGTTACAGTGTTGGAGGATTTTGGACTCTTTGATTGATGGCTCCCTTGAGTTTCTGAGATTAGAGACAAGATAACTGAAATGGCGTTTGATCAAGACCTTCATAAAATTAACTTGAAGCCAGAAGGGTCAGAGTCAGATTATGTCCACTAACTAAACCCTCCGCTGCCTCTCCGCTGACCCAAAACACACTGCTTTGTCCTTTTTCCATCACAGGCTGAGACCCCAGTGAAGTAGGCTATCAAAGAAACAGGAAGCAGCGAAACTGGAAGAATGAAGAGCCAAACAAGCAATTTGGTTAATGGTTAGTGTAGGGGTTTAACGGTTCAGATTAGACATTTCACTATAGGAAGCACGAAGTGTAACAAGCCCAACAGGAATGAAAATGAAATCCATCAATAGAAATGTAGCAACGACCTGCATAGTGCATGACAGATATTTAGCTTGCACATTTAAAGGAGTAAAAGGTCAAAGATTTTAAAATGGAAGTTCATACGCAGACTCATCTAAAGGAGAGACATGAGATCCAGTTAAAAGTAAACCATTGCACAAGACGGACTTTCTAGTCTGTGTAACAGATAAAATCTGCACTAAATTTAATTCATTCAGAGTCACTATTCACAAAAAGACATATATCATAAAATGCACTGAAACAGTATGTAATATTGCAACTAAACAAGTACTCTCATTACAATCTGCTTTGACAGTAGCTAAGCAGACAGTGACAAAGTCTCTCATTGCCCAAATGGCAGCCAAATCACCAATATGCACATGTACAGTAAACCATAGAAGCAATTTCTTTCTTTCTTCTTCTATTTTTTCCCCACTTTTTGTGCATTCAATCTTGACAACAAATGAACGCCTATTGGCTCCTATTTATAGTAGTCCAAATTGTCCTCCGCATTTTACTTTGCTTTTAGTCTCTAAATCCCCTTATTCTTAGTTCTGTTTGGCAATGCGAACTTGAGATCTGAAGAAGTATATAAATAAATTATTTAAATATATAATTACTCTGCCATATCTCCTATAACTGTATGTTTCTAAAGGCGACAAAAAAAAAATCAAATCTCAATGAAGTCATTTAACAGAATGTCCAAAACAAAATGAACCAACCCTCTTTTTGAGTGCTGATAAGAATTACAAAACCTTTGATCTTAGTAAAAAAGAAAATTACAATCTAGTCTTGAAACTTGAAATAGGGAGAGATGGCTTAGAGAAACCATTCCATAGCATCCATGTGTTTAAGGAACCTCCTATAATCTGATATGTCTAGATTGGTAACAATCCAGCCTATTGCACACCATATCAAATAGAGAAACCACCAATTATCAGAAATTATGGATACATAAACATCAACGGAAGAGTCCTCAATTGTCTGTGTAAAGGAAATTGAAAAACTGCGATGGGAAACAAGAAAAACACACCATTATGATTATTTTGCCTTGAACGTACTGAGATTTGTTGGAAAGCTTGGCCTCCTCTGGCAACTGTTGAAGAACTCCCTGCCTCAACGTCCATTATCACAATCCTCCAAGATTCAAAGCACTTGCATTCTCCCAACACTGCATTGAAAGTCAAAATTTTGCTTCAGTCAACTAGGAAATAGCGATAATTTGTAATTTAATCACACATTTCCAACTTTGCAGATCCAAGTGTATTCTTCATAAATCAAAATATCAAATTAAGCCTCTTAAAATACAGATAAAAAATTCCCACAGCACAGCCTATACACGACTTGATAATTCACTGCAATAATCTGACCATTTAGAGTTCAATCTCAACGATAAAATAACACACAAGATATCTTAGGTGAACATACTTGTGATCATTTATTCGCCTCTCACATTTTCTCAGCAGCTTAATATATTACCTGGTAATTTACGTTGATCCCAGGCTTGACCAAGAACGACTTGAACTAAAAATGTCTGTTGAAGAGAGATTCGGAGATGAAGAAACTGGGGTTCCCAGATGCATAAGTTAGCGAGGGAAAAGATTGCTTACCTAGAGAGAATTAGGAATCCCTGAACACTTGTGTTCTTCGCTTAGAGGGCGGGAAGGAGGCGATCAGCTGCGGCGCGAGCTCATGGTTAGTGAAGGGATTCAACGGTTCAGATTAGACATTTCAATGGACAACCCGGATTTCAGTGGGTCAGTGAAGCCCAAAGCCTAGGCCTCAAGTCAACATCATTTCGGGAGTAAGCAAATCAGAAATCTTTTTCCTATTCTTTTTTAATTCACTCAAAAAAAACAAAAAAGAAAGAAGCTTTACAACTCCCTTTTGAAATCCCCCCTCAATTCATTTTTTTAAGAAAAAAGATTAAAAAAACTAAATAAATTACTTAATCATAATATATGTTGTGTATCATTATATTATTTAATAATTTATAAGTTATATAAATTAGTTTGAAAAAAATGATAAATATAAATACTCTAAAATAATTTATTTAGTTTCTTTAATCTTTCTAAAAAAAAATCAATTAGATCTTATACTTAAGATCGGAGGCAAAAAAATTTGTTCTTTTGAGAAGATCTAGCTGAAATGTCTTTTTTTTTTTTTTTTTTAGTGTTTTAAGCCTAACTTTAGAAATGCATCATGCCTTCCAAATTTTACTGTTTATTAATTTTTTTTAATTTTTTTTAATTTCGATAGCCGGCTTAATGCTAGTATCGAACACCAAACCTGGTGCCCCAAAAGGCACATTTTGTGCCACTAAATCCAAGGGTCTTTAACACTGTTTATTTATAATGTATTCACTTTTAAAATTAGCTGAAACATTTAAGAAACTTATCTTTTGAACGCATAGATAACTCTCAAAAAAATTGTTTTAAGTTTCGAATTAAAGGCTAAGCAAAATTTATTGAAGCAGTGCTGATACATGTATTAAAAGATATGTCATGATAAGCTTGCATTCCCCTCAAAGATCCCTACAGTGTTCTGAGTTCTGACCAATAATTTGTGAGTACTCAAAACAGAGGTTGCATCATATAATGCGTTTCTTAGCCTGTGCTCAATATTCTATAACTTGCTACATACAATTAGTCAAATTACACAATTATCATGTCCTTGTAAAATTTTTCCCAACTAAGACAATCGCTTCTGAAGCCTTCCTTGTTTTGGTGTTGTGACGTGTACAGTATGACACAGGGCTCAACAAATTCTGCCAGCAAATATCACACAGAAGAGAACAATCAATAACCACACCAAGCCAATTGGGCATTTATATACGCGAAGGGAATGGGACACAACAAATCCACAAAAGAAACCATTTTACCTAAGCTTTGGATACGTATGACCAAATTCTTTTCCAAGAGCTGATCAAACTATGAGCAGAACCATGCCCTTCAACAATTCTTTCAGCTGTGGGTCCCATTTCATGAACAAATTTGACTGATTCTGACAGTCGGTTAAGGAGATTCATCAAGGCAATTACTTCATTTCTCTGCAACTGCAGCTGAAGGCAATAAAGTGCAGCATAATTAGTTTGGTCAGCCAAGTAGCCATAGAACACAACCCAAAAATTCTTGTAGCAAGCATATAAATGGTAGCACAAATATACATACATATATATTATACTCGTTAGTTTTTTCAAAGATTTATTTGGAAGTAAAGGACTACTGCTATGCAAAGCTTCAGGATCCTTAAATGTACTCGCAAAAGGGTTTTACTCACCTTATACAAGCTATTATATATACAGCAAAAAACAGAGTATCCATTTAACAAGTATACAAGAGGGAAAAATAATTAAGAAAAAGTAAATCAGCAAAGCTTTGGGAGTCAGTGTCCTGGTTCTACAAACTTTTTCAAATAAGTTAATAACGATAACGACATAATGAGTTGTGAAAAAAGTACAAGTGCTAAATTATTAGAGAATTTCATTTCATAATATTTAAGAAAAAAACTCCATCCTTTTCTTGTATGCAAAACTTAGCAAGGTGGAAGGACTGGCAGACGAACGGAAAATATATGCCCCTTTCAAATTCAGGAATATGAATAAAAGCAACAAACGAGCAAAATGAACTTACTGCTTGATCCCCATTTTCTTGACCATCAACAGTAAAGAGAATTTTTAGTGCTGTCCCAAGACCAAGAACCTGAAGTTTACCCCATAATCGACACTTCTCACATCCCACACAATCCATTATTGCACTGCATGCCACAAATGATAAGGCAATCATTACTAACGACAGATATCAAATGAAGCGGTTAGCAAACTGAATCACTTGCAACATATTAGTGGAAGACCAGACAAAAGTTTATGTTTCACTCTCCTATCTGTGTTACTGTTACATTCCCCACATGACAAGGGGATTATAGATAAACCTGCTTAGAATCTTGGGAAGGAGGAAATTCAGTAGATTATCCATGGGATTGGGAAAGCACACACAGATACAAACATAAGCTTTACACAGAAATTGTGTCCAAATCCAAACAGCATCTATTTATCCTTATAAATTTTTCTTTTCTTTTATTTTTTTCCTTTATGTATACCTTATTATCTAACAGGAGAAAATAGAACCCGTTGCTAATCAATCTTCCTTCTTAAATATGTATCAGAATTCAGCAAAGCAAGAGCATTAATTCAAAAGACGCCTATGCTACCACAAAGTTTCAATTTAAAAGTTTTGTCTGTCAACTTGGTAGATATTTAGTAAAAGCCAGTGTTAAACCCATAAATTTAAGGAGATACCTAATATTTCTGAACTGCCGTTGAATTTTTTGTTTTAGCTCTGGACCACTTTGGCCTTTCCACAGCTTAGCTTCATCAAACGGAACTGGGCATGCAGCTTGAAATTTGGGGTTGTAAAGCATCTGTTTCATCAAGGACTGTGTCTTAAGGTCCTCAATATGGTTACCTGTATCGTATTCAGCCTGTTCTAGATACTCCCCAGCCTAAAGAATATTCAGTTGTAGATACTATAAGAACCATTATCAACCAGTTGTAAAGACAAACAAATATGATGATGAGTACTAATTACATGTAAAAGTAGTAGGACAATCTATACTCACTTTGGTTACTGCTCGCAGGATAAAAAGGAAAGTGAAGTACAAATTTCTGACACGATCTGGGTATTTCAAGACTCGATCATACATCAAGGTGAGATTCTGACCCCACTGGAATTACCAAAGAGAAAAAAGAAAAGCAAATTAGGCATATAATTAAGTTTGTTTTAATTTAATGTCCATCACTATAAAGGGTCCATTAGTCAATAAGGTCTGTTATTCTAAAAGAAAATTAGACAAAAAAATTTTCAGTCTAAAAGCCAAAACCAGCTAGCAGTCCATCCACATCCTAAAATACAAGATGAACTGTACCTATAAGCAAAAGCAACGCAGATTTTTACTTAAAAGGAGGATCAGGTACTACAGACAAAAAAGAACACAAAATTTACCAAGTTTGTAGCTTCATCGAGTAGATAATCAGAGGCTATATGAATTGATATGGAGGAGTGAAGACCAGATATCAATTTATACAAAATTTTTTCCTCCTGGCATAACTCTTCAGATGGATCTACAGAAGGCAAACATTTTCTCTCATCAGTAGATTATAAAGGATGCACATATATATCTATTTCATGTAGAGCACCCAACATGAGCATGCAGTAAGGAAAACAATTACTCTTCCATCGTTGCTTTAAAGATAACTATTGCTCAAAAGTAAAGAAACAATGATAGCATGGCTGACATCTTTAAATTTTGAATGTGCAGGAGAAAAGACAGAATGGTATAAGCTTTTTACAGGCAACTCACATTTAGGGCAGTTCTCAGAATAGATAGCGTCCCATATCCTTCTTGCAGATGGTCCAGTGTAACCAGTATATCTTTCGGGATTCAGTTGAAGATTCACATAAGTCAATTCATCTGTACATAGAAAAATGAGAAATGGCATCAATTGAGATGCTTGCTTTCTTAAGTCTCAAGACAATCGTGTAGACCAAAGTCAATTATGAATACTAGTAACAATATTCCCGCATAAACATATATTATTTTGCAGGTTCACCAGGATAAAATGAATGCTGTTTTAAAAAATTCATAGATATGAAGTGACAAACCGTTGTCCGTCTCATCATCATTTGTCCAGGGGTTGTCAGTTTCTGTCCATCCTCTGAAAGCTTTTCTATCTACGGTTCGATCAACAGCTGCTTGAGGATTTCCTTCTTGACAAATAAGGTCATCCAATGGAAGGCGGTGAGGCTTCTTGAATAATTCTGGAAACTCACCCTCTGGACATTCACATACACTGCAGTCCCTCAGGCGGCACATACCATCGTCAGGCCAAAAAGGACAGTCACACCACAACTTAACCTGCACAGAACAACTAGCCTTTGTGATTCATTGCAAGAGTCTAGCAGCATACATTATTAAGCATTTCAAGCAATCAAATGCACACTCTCTACTGTCCAAAAATAGACACACGGACATATTCGCCCTCTCTATAGAAAGACTTCTCAAATTCTGCTATTGTTTTGACTAGCATCCCAAGCTAAAGCATGGAGATGAACTAATACTAGTAAATTGTATAGAACAAGGCACACTAACACTAGAAGGTCTTCTTCAAACAAAATTGCAAAACACATTATTGGGACATCCTTGGTAAATGTAACACCACAGCATCAATGGCATTGCATAATGGAAAGGCAAGATATTCCTGATTTAAGAGAAGATCAGCAAACCTTGAAATATCGAAAGAATGGGGTTTTCACAAGCTCTTGAAGTGATGGATGCAACACTTCCACGTTAACATGGTTCACGGACTCATAATCACAACAACAATCCTCTACCATGCCACTATACTTGTGCGTACCCTGCAAAAGAGGAGGGAAACGACATATGTTGATCAGAAAGCAAAAATATAAACCACAAAATAAGTATGGTGTAGCACAGAAAGGAATTAGCATTAAAGCACTTTCTACACAACACCAAGCATATGAAATTTAACCAAAGATAAATCTTTTGAAGATAAGACTTCTTCAGAAGAAAGCTTCCAACCGGAAATTTGATCACCCAAGTATAATACAAAGGAAAAACAAGTAAAACTGTAATGATCAAAGACTACACTAGCAGCAAGATTTCCTTCTAAGCGATAAAGTTTTCTAAAATACACAATGCATTATATAAACGGCGTCACGACTTGCAATTTGGATAGGAAAGTTCATATTTTCACTTTAATCGGAAGAATTGTGATGCAATTTGACGATCCAATATAGGTACTCTGTGATCTTGAAGTCAACTGAAGCACGGACAAATTACCTGAGCACACGGACAAACTTTGTTGATAGCTTCGAAAAGAGCTTTTTTGGGACAACTGGATGGCATAACCATTGCAGCAAAAATAGCAACGAGAGGAACCAGCATCCAAAGCCATCGGGTCCAATGGCCCTTCTTCTTGACCTCCGACACCATCTGGTCCGAATCTGAACTAACCTCCAGGCTTTCGACAAAAAAAGCCAAGATTTTCAGAAACCAAAGAGCTGTTTTTCAGTGGCCGAGAGAAAACCGACCAAGAGAAGAAAGGGAAAAATCTCAGACTGCCTTGTATGATCACAGATCGTGAGTTTCGAGGAAATGTAATGTGGCGAAAGAATTACTCGCATTTAACGCAGGTCAGTGGGGTTAGGAGAGGTTTTACATTTATAGTCCAAAGTCTTCTTAGAAGGAAAGAAAATCAAATCTCAGGATCGAGTGTGATGGGCGCCGTTCGTCGTTGACGGTTTTCCTTTTCCATTAAGACAAACAATGGGCAAGAAAGAAAATAAAAGGTCCGTTGATTCCACAACCACAAGTAAGACTATTATTTTTTATATTTAATTAATGTGCATTATAGTGAAATGACCAAAAATGCCCTCCACCGCCTCTACTTTCCTCACCGGCGACGAAACCGGTCGAAATAAATTTAACTCATACGAAGATTAATAAATTGATTTCAACATATTCAAACAAAATCATATTAAATAGCATAAACAAAATGGAAAGATTCAAACAAACAGATTCGAGCCCCAGGTATGGGATTTCAAACGATTTCAACAATGGATCTCAACTCAAGTCTGGTTCGCCGGCAAGAGGGGAGAAGAAGGTTGCCGCCGGTGAGAGAGGAAGAGGTGTCGCCGTTAGTGGTTGTGCAGAGGGGGAGTGGCAATGAGGAAAGGGGAAGGAAGGAAAGGCCGGAAGGGAGCGAACGAAGAAGAGTCTAGATGGAAGGCGCAAAAGGGACGAGGGTATTTTTGGCAAAATAAGAATTAAAAAACACAATAAAACTCGTTTATTGTTGTAAAATACTAATTAAGGTGGATGTCCATGAGCTCCCAACTCTTGACCTTTCATTTTCTACACCTTATAACCTATCCAATGAATGATCTTTAGGAGTTTTCATGCACATAACTCAAAAGTTACAATGTGTGCACTCATGAGGATTAAAGTTTGCCATTTACTTTGTGTAACTCCTAGTTGTGGTTGAAGGCCTATAAATAGAGCACTATGTACTACACTTTGTTTGCATCAAAATGAATAAGAATCACTCCCTCCTTGCTCTCTATTTTTCTCTTGTATTTCTTCATTCCCTTCATCTCAATCTCTTATACTTTCTTATTTTTATAACACGTTATCAGCACGATCTCGCTCAAAAGGCCTATGGTCTAGTTTTCTATCTCTTCTACTCTCTAACTTTCTCATTTCCATACTATGTTGTATATTATTTTTATGCTATCTATTTTTATCCATCATTTTGTTATCTTTTACATATATCTAGGATAATCTAAGCCATTATATGGAATTAAATGGACTCTTTTACCGATTGTTTTATACATCGGGTTCCATGGCTAAGATTTGAGATTATATTATCCTTCGCAAGTTTTCTTTCCTGTCATTTTTATTTATCGTTTTCCGTTAATCTATTATTATGCAAAATTTATATTCTAACATTCTTGACATTTTATGTTATATATTATTGCTTGTTTCTTTATTTTATGTCATTTATTTCATCTTTTTTTTATTGTTATTTTATTTACATTTCTTTTATTTATGTTAATACATTATTGTTATATCATTATATCAATCTTTTATTTTCATTTGCTTATTATATTACATTAACATATAATAGTATTATATATGAGCATGTAATGTGGTCTATATGATCATGGGCTTATCTATTATTTACATTTGATTATGAATTTGAATTTATTTAATTTATTTTCTAGTATTTTGATTTTATCGAGAGGCCAGAAGCCATAATATTCTTAATTTCGTGATCAGATGACCAGAAGTTACGTCACTTTTGTAATAGCTCTTATGAAAAAGAATGCTATTGGTTTCATTAAATTGTAAGATTGACAAGAATAATTTTGGCACTTTGATGATTTAATTGTTACAAATATCAAAGCCCTGAAGGCTAAAGGTTCAAATGTCAAACTAAACAAAGATTTTTGCTGTGGTCTTGAAGACCAATATTTGGAGAAATTGATGATACTATTGAAAGTAAAGAAAATATGTAAGAGTGAAAATGAACATGATCACATTGCATTTGTAGAATTGATAGTTGAAAGCTGAGAATACTTTGTCTTAGCTATTGAACTACAATCATGGAAATAATAACATTTCTATGGTGATCAAAATTATGAGCAAATATCATACTATGACTAGAAGTCATATGGATAGAAAAAAATGGTGTAATATGACCAGAAGTCATATAGACTAATATGTACTAATTTATTGAAAATAGAGATCAAAATGGCTATGAAGCCAAAAAGACAATGAAATATTGTGAAAAATATCAAAAATAGTTATTATGCTTAAAGCAATAAGTTACGGAGAAAGATGATCAGTTTGTATAGCCAAAAGAAATAATTGTAAGTCCTGAAGGCTATATGATAATTGTAAGCACTGAAGGCCATATGATTTTGATTCTTTATGTTTAAATTTAAATTGATTGTGATTAATTTGTGAGAGAGAAATTATTATTTAACATTGTGATATCAACATGAGTGATATATGAAATCAAATAGATAAAAAGGTAATGATTGGTCATTTTAAAATTTCAGTATAGTGCCAATTTATTTACAAATTTAAACGTTATTGGTAATTATTGATATATTTTGATTTCATGGCCTTTACGGATTCTAACTACCTCATGGTTAATCCTTATAACTCCCATATCAAATGGTTTTCAATATTTATTCATATAACCTTCAATTATAAAGTTAAGTTGTTTAAATACCTTCTTTATGTATAATTGTACAATTTATTTGTAATTTTAAGTATATTGTGTATGTGAATACTATTTATACATCAATGGAGTTTACCACCTCTATTTTCTTCTTGGGACTTGTATTTCTCTGTTGCACCAAAGATTTCTCAACAAACATTCAACTCATATACTTCAACATCAAGGTACTTTTTTTCATTATTAGTCATATTTTTCATTTTAGCCTTGTCTTCCATCTCTTTTCTCTTCTTGAACACTATTATGTTGCCTTACATATATATGCAATTTTTCTTAGTTCCAAACTTTCATTATTGAAAGGCATACAAATACTCTTCAATTTGTATTTTATTTATATTACCTCATTTCCCAATTCATTGTATTAACATTGCTTCTACTCCTTAGTATTTTTATATGATATGTGTAAGTTTCATACATTAATCATGATATAATATATAATATGATATATATTGGAATCAAATTAGTTTTATGTGACATTTGTGAAAGAAAAAAAAATCATATGTCATATTTGAATTAAGAAAGTGAGAATTTATTTAATTTTATGAGAAAATTCATAATGAATAGTTTATGATTTGTTAGACAAAATCATTTTCAGAATGTGCATAAATTATATATATAGTGCAAGTCAAATTTATGGATGATCAAACAGTAAGGAATATTTGAAAGAAGACTATGTATATAATAAGTATTTGTTATTTTATATTATAATGCATTTGTCTTTACATTTCTCTCAAATTAATTTTAGCCCCTAAACATTAGAATTCATTGCAATAAGATCTTTATGTATTTTGATTATGGGTCTCCTCATATTTCTTTATGTAGTGAAAAATTCTAAACATTTCATATTTTAAACATGCATCAACGGAGGCAAATTGAAGCATATTATTATTAATAAGTAGCAAAATTATATGCAAGAATATATGTTAGTTTCTGAAGAATATAAATGTAACAAAGTCAATATAGTTCCTGAAGAAAGAACTAATATAGTTTTTCTTAAATTCTATGGGCAGAAGAAGAATTGATTAAGAAAAGTTATAACCTATAGATTTACATTAGAGTTTTACTTTATTACAGGGTTTAAATGATAACCCAATTGACTGAAATCCATAATTAGTTGTGAGTTATGAAGTACTTGAGTTTTGAAATGAAAGATATATTATTAGTTTGCTATATACAAATTTGTCTTTGAAATAGAGAAATAAAGAAAGTATATTTATATGACTCTCACTTGAGGGGAAGATTGTTAGAATATAAGTGTGAGTTAATATTGAAAAGTTTTACTCATATACTTCCTCACAAAACCTATTGATCTCCGAAAAATGGATGTCATATTGACATTTTATATCAATACTTATGGAAATTGAAAAGTTTTGTTGTTGGTTAAGCAACATGTCATAGTAAACCAGTAGTTTACTTATCCAAACAAATATATTGTTGGCACGACTTGTTTGATTCATTCGAGTTATATATAAAAGATTACATGTGACATCCATTGAAGAACTAGAAGATTCTTCATAAATAGCCAACATATTATATAATTTAAGAGTTATCATGTGCTGCTTGTTCTCAAAGAAATTTGATTATGAGAGTATCACAAGTTATGATTTAGAATGGATCTCTATATTTCTGGAAATAAATAAACTCATGTATGGGCCCATTCAAATATCATGTAAACCATATCAATGTTCAATAATTTTGATAGATGCATCTATAAGATGGTTACATGTGATATTATTATTAGTTTGCAACCTGAAGTTTGCAAGAATATTTGAATAAATTATGTTACGTGCAATTTCCAGATTATACGATTCATTCATTGAAGCCTCCATAAATAGCTAGATTAATACTTATGAGAACAAAATTTATATTTCAGTGTTGGCATATTTGATCTTACATATTGCAGTACTTATATTAGCCAACCAAATTCTCCCAATATAATTGGCTTTTGGTCAGGAGCCAGGTATATTCCATCTTAAAAAGTTTGAATGTGCATTCATATTGATCACCACAATGCACATAAATGGATATTTAGAGGAAATTGAGATAAATGTTGGGTAAGAACCTCCTTATTCTTGTTTGTCTCTAAATGAAACAAATGGATGTTTCTAATGGAAACAAATGGATTTAGGAGACTTATACTGTATGATTAGTCGATTGTCATTTGACAAAGTTTTTCTAACATGAGGGGGAGAAATTAAATAGCTGGAAAAGAAAAGAAAAAGAATGCATTATTACTATCAAATATAGATCCTAGAATATAACAATATGAACCAGAAGTTCATTTGGTTTGCATTCATGAAATATTACATAAAATCTGTCAGATGCAATTACTGACCTAAATGGGAATTACTAAATCTCATATTCCAGCTATAAATGGTCTAATCAGCATAAATGAAAGTGAGACATGCCCGAAGTATGAGAGAATAATCAGTTCCAAAAGAAAAAAAGAAAGAAGCAAATAATCAAGATAATCATATTAAGGAGGCAGACACTCCAGAAGAGGTCAATACATAACTACTTGCAGAACCCTCAAAAGAGGTTCAGGTACCTGAAAGTAATAGAGATCTCAATGAATTATGTTACAACAAGAAAAATGGAACTGAAAAGATAAAGTTGTCGACAACAGTTTTAGTAATAATATCACGTGATCAAATGAGGATCTTATACATGAATATGTCGGTAAAAAAAAAAAGGTGATTGGCCAACTAAAGAAGGGGACAAGATGCAATGAAAAATGTTCTTTTAGCATGTGAAATTTATGGACCTGTAGTCCAAATATGGACCTGTAGTCCAAAACATTTGAAATATAAAGTTATTTGTGATATATGAATATTCATGTGAAAATAAAGATTTTCACAAGGTTTAATGATGATTATGATGAGGTACAACATTTGGTAGTGGATACAATAATTGTTGCATATATTATTAGTCTGGCAGTATATGCAAACAAAATAATGCGTCTATTAGATATCATTATATATAGCATATGCATATGGATAGTGAATATTACATGAGAGTCTTTGAAGGATCTAAAATGCCAGAAGCATATACAAGAAAATCATTCTATGTATAAAATGTTGTGCGAGTTTGAAAATAATTCAAGCATATATAATTGATTGAAAAATATATTGAAAAATGAATAATTTTACATTTTACTTGACTTGTAGATCAAGTTATCAAATGCATCAATGATTTCAAAATCACATATTTTTACCGTGGTAAATTTTCTTGTAAAGATACATTGAATTTAATTGTCCAGAAGTACCTTATACTTTATGAGAATATTTTTTGTATTATGCTAATATTGTATCTATTATGATTTTATTGATAAAAATTAGTTCTTACAAGTGCACAGTGGATAACAACAATGAGATTTGGTGTGATAGTCCTATTAACATATTATATAATATTATTTTGTTGAAAACAAACTGAATATGTGGATGTAAGATATATTTTGATGATTTTCAGAATAATTTTTCTTTATTGTTTTCACGATGAATAAGATAAATGCATAATATACTGATATTTTAGCATATCCAGAAGATATGTGAGAGGAATACATCTAGCAGAATATTTGGTGATAATGTATCATTCATAGTTTGGTGGCTAAAAGAATGATATGCTCAACAATACATTAGAAGTGATGTTCTTATCAGGGAATTAAAAGTGATGTTCTTATCAGGGAAGTAAAACTGATGTTATTATCAAGGGGAGTAAATACGATATTATCATTGTGTGAAATAGAGACCATGCTGTACTCTTTTCCTTAACCAAGGTTTTGTCCCACGGGGTTTTCCTGGTAAGGTTTTTAATGAGGCAGTTTCGATTTGTATTGTGTACTCTTTTTCCTTCACTAGGTTTTTGTCCCATTGGGTTTTTCCTAGTAAGGTTTTAATGAGGCACAATATTTTTTTATGGACATCCAAGGGGGAGTGTTGTAAAATACTAATTAAGGTGGATGTCCATGAGCTCCCAACTCTTGACCTTTCATTTTCTACACCCTATAACCTATCCAATGAATGATCTTTAGGAGTTTTCATGCACATAACTCAAAGGTTACAATGTGTGCACTCATGAGGATTAAAGTTTGCCATTTACTTTGTGTAACTCCTAGTTGTGGTTGAGGGCCTATAAATAGAGCACTATGTACTACACTTTGTTTGCATCAAAATGAATAAGAATCACTCCCTCCTTGCTCTCTATTTTTCTCTTGTATTTCTTCATTCCCTTCATCTCAATCTCTTATACTTTCTTATTTTTATAACATTTATATTAATTATTATAGATATTTATATTTATTCTTAGAATTTTATTTATTTTATATTATTTAAAATTAGATTACTACGGAGTATTATAATTATATGTCCTATTAATTGTTAGGAATGGTATTGGGCTTGTATTTATAGGCTGCTTGTAACACATTAGTCTAGGGCCTGTGCAGGTCCAGTGTTACTCTTGTTGTATGATATTGTGGCATTCTGACTCATTATAAATACATTGTTTGACAGCTAGTTTAGGCTGCTGGGTATTATTCAATTATTTTGTGTGTTTTTTAACCTAGGTTTTCATGGTACCGAAGCAGAGGTCTCGACCCCTGGTGAGCCCATGCCCACTGAAGCCCATGAAGCTTCCTTGCTGCAACTTCATCTCCCAAAACAAAAAACGAAGCTATTTGACATATAGTGTTTGTTTGTAAGGAAAATCCCTTTTAAATATCATTTTAATTGTCAAAATCCATAAAAGTCTCTTATAACTTGAAAAAGATAGATAGGTGTTTAAGGACCAATCTAGGTTATTGAAGTTTAATTCAAAAGACCAAGATGCCCTTCAACTCATTTATTCTCACACTCACGAGAAACTAAGACCAAGACTAAATGCTCTGTACTCTCTCCCTCCCTTCCATGCCTAAACTTCTTTTCCCCTGCAAACCCAAACCCATACCCAAACTCAGAACCACAACCCTTCATTGCTTCTCTGGTATGCTTCTATTTCTCCTTTTCCTTTTGTTCCTCTTATTACTACTATTAATCTTGCATCTTCCCCTTTTCTCCGCTAGACTAGGTTTGTCGGTACCTTCACATTCGATGGTCGACTCGTCGTCATACCCAAATTGGGAAGCATGGGTGGAAGGCGGCGCCGCGTCGGACATTTGCTGGTGGGGGGAGTATAGTATTTGTTGTTAATGAAGCTCAATGTCTTATTCTTTGTAACATTTTTTACTCTTCAAGTCTTGGGTTTGTTGAGGAAGTTTCAGTTTTTGGGATTTATTTGGCCTTTTGAAGCACAAAAAACCTGGGTACTAATTCAATGTTGTCCACCGATGAAATGGTCGGACTCGAGAATCTAATATAGAATTGTTACTTGTTCTATGAATTTTTCCTTCCCTACACGGAAGTAGAGATTTGAAAGAGGAGGATAATACTTTATAAATGCAGTTTATAGCCTTTGAGTTTGAAAAGTTTTCTAGTCAAAAGTAGCATGTTTTGTAAGTGAATTTAGTTAACCACGGACACATATCTAAGTGGTCATAATTGAATATATTGCACTTTGATTACTTTTTGCCAAATACACTGAGATTGAGATTGCTTTTATGCTGTTTCAAAATTATCTAATTGAAATGCGTTTTGGCATCTTAAATTCACAAATTGTAGCTAAAAGGGGTGGCTACTGACAGGTTCAATAATGGGAATGTCAAAGTTTTTAATGGTTTTGACGGGAATGGTAATGGAAATGACAAATTAGTTTAACCAGATATTATATGTGGATTGTCCAAAAAGGGTGGCTTCTGACAGGTTCAATAATGGGAATGATAAGGTTTTTAATGATTTTGACGAGAATGGTAATGAGACTGACAAATTAATCCAACCAAACATTATGTGTGGATTGGCCAAACGGGGTGGCTTCTGACAAGTTCAATAATGGGAATGACAAAGTTTTTAATGGTTTTGACAAAAATGGTAATGAGAATGACAATTTAATAGTTTCAAACATTATGTGGGCAAGTGTTTGCCTAGAAGGGGGGACGCTGACAAATTCACTAATGGAATTAACAAAGTTTGTAATAATTTTGACGAGAATGGTAATGAGAATGACAAGTTTCATAATTGTTCCAAACATTATGTGGGCAAGTGTTTGCCCAGAAGGAAGGACGCTGACAAATTCACTAATGGAATTATCAAAATTTGTAATGTGTTTGACGAGAATAGTAATGAGAATGACAACTTAATAGTTCCAAACATTATATGGGCAAGTATTTGCCTAGAGGGGGACTCTGACAAATTCATTAACAGAATTAACAAAATTTGTAATGGTTTTGACAAGAATGGAAATGAGAATGACAATTTAATAGTTCCAAACATTATATGGGCAAGTGTTTGCCTAGAGGGGGGGACGCTGACAAATTCACTAATGGAATTAATAAAGTTTGTAATGATTTTGATTAGAATGGAAATGAGAATGACAACTTAATAGTTCCAAACATTTTGTGGGCAAGTGTTTGCCCAGAAAGGGGACGCTGACAAATTCACTAATGGAATTAATAAAGTTTGTAATGGTTTTGATGAGAGTGGTAATGGGAATAACAAGTTTCATAATGGTTTCAAACATTATGTGGGCAAGTGTTTGCCCAGAAGAGGGGGACGCTAACAAATTCACTACGGAAATGACAAAGTTTGTAATGGTTTTGACGAGAATGATAATGTAAATGACAAGTTTCATAATGATAATAACAAGTTCTGATGGCATTGACAAAAACCACCAATGTTTATTACAGCAACTATCAAGTAAAGGGTTCAAATGACAATTTAACATTTCTCATTCCAGCTATACCCATGCATACAAACCATTAACCCAGAAGAAGGTGTTCTTTCAACTATAATTAAATGGTTTTAAGCTGTCACCATTAACAACTGTTTCAATAGAAATGACAAGTTTAGTAATGGAATTTACAAAACACCAAATTCTTACTAACATTATTACCAAAAACATTGTCAACAAAAAATTTAACACTACTTATTCCACCAACACCCAATGTATAGAAGTCATTAACCCAAAAGAAGATGTTCCTTCATGTGTACTTTAATTACATCAAATGTCACCATTAACAACAGTTTCAATGGAAATGACAAGTACAGTAATGGAATTTACAAAACACCAGATTCTTACTGACAGCAACTACCAAATACATTGTCCAATGACAAGTGAACATTACGATTTTACCAGTACCTAATGCTTTCTTGTCATTCCCATAGCCTTTTTTTGCCCTATATGCTTGCTTATATGTCAATTGCACTCTGTAATCTCTAGCCAAACTCTTCCTTATGTCATTTGGACGCCTGTCTGTGTACTCAAATTTGTGCGCAATACTGAACTTGTGCAGCATATTCTTGAAATTATTTGTATATTGAAACATTTGATTTACTACTACCAACAAATCCATCCACTTCTTATAGTTCATCTCTATCATCGGTGTTGGTGCGCTCTCAACTACACATAGAAGGCTAAGAAGAGGTCTTGCATTATACTCATTTTGTATATATTCATCATTCATTCCATAACACAGCATCATCAATGTACGACATTTGCTTTGCAGCTCCAAATAATTGATCAACCCTGTATGGATATTAACAAGTGTTGTGAACACATATTACCAAAAACACTATAGCAAATAATTTTTTATGTAACAAAAAAAATGACACTTGTCTTTTTGTATCATCCATGGCCCTTCCTTCATTATCACTTCCTTTATATGCTACATATACATGTGCACTAATATCATTATAATGAAATAGATTTTTCATTTCAGAATCATCGATCAGATTTACTAATATCTTTTCATCAAAGCTCAAAGTGTATTTAATGTCGCACCTATGCCCATCTACACCAAACCATTCTCCTATTATTACTCTCAATTATTCATTTGTCATCCCCTCCTTCATTGATTTTACCCTCACACTCCTACTACTATATTTAACTCCACCTTTAACTTTACTTACAAACTCCCCCATAACGTGAAAAAAACATATAAGTGACTTTGACGAATGTGTTGCTTGAATATTTGATGTCATCTTGCATGATAATCTGTAAGAAAAAAAATCAGATTTCATGACATTATTAGTCTCATACCAATGAAAATTTATCACCAAAAAATTCCCCACAACACACCTTTTTATACCATTAACTATTTTATCAATATGTTTGATAATATCACTTTATTCCTAATTAATGACAAAGTTAAGCCTTTACTAAGTATTTAACCTCCAACTCCAGACCCATGTCATGACAGCATACATTTCTCAACGATTTTACTAACTTACTGCTGCTCTTAACATAATCCGTTTTGGGATTTACAACAATAGTAAAGGTATTGACAAAGTCTGTAATGGATTTAATAAGAATCACTAACTTATAACAATATGTGTCAAACGATTGAGCAACAATTTTTCCTTATCATCAATTAAGCTATGTGAGTAATTGCTTGACAAAATGAGTTATTACCTTCACTACTATTGTTAACGCTAATGACAAATTTAGTAATGATAATGACAAATCCTGTAATAGCATTGACAACAAACCAGATGTGATAATGACAGCAACTACCATATACGTACATATATGCTTATGATATCTTCATTACAGATTATTCATTCCACTTACACCTACTCAACGGTCAGTTATTACATCAACTCAATGCTACCTATTTCAAATCATTAACCTCTTCATTATGCTCCCTCTCACAGCTAATAAGACCCAAGACATACATAACCCACACCACACCGTCAATGCCGTTGTAGTTACGTAAAGTTCGAACATTTAATCCCATTAAACCTATAAACCCACTTATCCACAATCAAAACTGCCATAAATAACCTACAATCACAGCATCATCGTCATTTCATAGCCCTCATTTACAATCCCAAACAAGCCTATCTGTCTTTTTCAAGTTATAAGAGACTTTTGTGAGTTTTGACAATTGAAATGATATTTATATGGGATTTTCCCTTGTTTCTATGGCAAAAAAAAAGGCATATAATATTTGTTTGGTATAGTTTATTTTTGATTTATAAGTGTTTATAATTTATGATTTACGGCATACTTCCTCTGGTCCTTATTATAAGGCACCAACTAACAATTGTTTTTTGTTCTTTTTATAAGGCACTTGCAAGTTTTCAATGAGTATTTAATTTGTTTTTTCATATATGCCCATATTTAATAAGGATAGTAAAGAGAGTAATAATTAATAGATATTTGAGTTTAATGTAGTTGGTAAGGGTAATATAGGAAATTACTTGAATTTTAGGACAACTTTAATGCTTTTAACTACCTTTATTGGTTTGTGAGAATTGATAGTTGGTGCCTTATAATAAGAACCAGAGGAAATATAATGTAAATATATGAAAAGAGTTTTATCACGACTTATATAATAAAATACTTATTTTTCGAAAAAAAAACTATTCCAAAAATAGTTGCATTGCTACATTGGCTAAGACATGGGGATACCTTGATCTAGATGCTGAATGGATCAGGAGAAGATACCACAGCCAGCACCTACAACATGTTGAGTGGAGGAACAAGTAACCACAAAGCTCGGCCATGGAGGCAGATCTGGAAACTAAAAGTGCCAAAACGAGTGAAAGTGTTTGTATGGCAAGCTAATCACAGGAGGTTATCGACAAAAATTGTCACAAGCAGATGGAGCTCTGAGGAGCCAAGGTGTGGAATATGCAACCATATATGTGAGGATCAAATACATGCGCTCAGGGACTGCCTACAATCTAAACTCACTTGGAACCAAATTGTACCAGAACATAAACGGCAGATGTTTTTCACCATGGCGGAGGAGGAATGGTTCGTCTATAACCTCATTCCTAGAGGATCACGTGAAGAAGATGTTATTTGGCCTGAAAAATTTGTAGTAGGATGTTGGTATAATTGGAATTGGAGGAACCATCAGACACATGATAGCCAATACAGGGCACCACCGAACCCAGAGGCCAGAGCAATTGATCGAAATCCTTCTGAAGAGGTATAACACTAAATGGGATGGTGAGGAAGCACCTAATCAGAGACTAAGAATAATTCAGGTCACATGGCAGCCACCGGCTCAAGGATGGTGCAAACTCAATGTTGATGGCATGACATCACACCAGAATTTTTCTGGGTGTGGAGGAATTATCAGAGGAGATTGTGGAGAGTGGATTGGAGGATTTGCGCACAGAATCAATAAATGCTCAAGCCAAGTAGCGGAGGTATGGGGGATTCTGGAGGGACTTAAATTATGCTGGGCAATGGGGCTCCGAAAGGTTGAAGTGGAATGTGACGTTGAACAAGTGACACAGGCCTTAAATGGAGGACAGAGCATAAGAGGATGTTTCCTCCCATCAACTCAAATATTAAATATGTTAAAATGGGATTGGAGTGTTTCCATTCGACATATTTACGGGGAAAGCAACATGTGCGCAGATAGCCTAACGGCAATGTGCGCAAACATGAAGGGACAACATAATTTCTGGAAGACACCACCTGAGCAAGTAGCTGAAGTCTTAAATGCGGACACAATGGGAATTTCCTACCTCGTAGTGTACTACACTACTACTACTAATGTAATCCTGGGGTATTTACCCTTTCGTCACCAAAAAAAAAAAAAAATGGAATTCTTGCTTCTCTTTCGGCAAAAGAATGTCGCGGCTGGAACGCTGAAATGCCACGTTTGGTGCATTGTGCAAGATTTGTCTTCTTTCTTGCATCTGATTTTAGAGGATAGGGTTATCTTTCGATTTTTTGTGAACCCTAGATCATTGTGAGAAGAGCCGCTGCAACACGTATTCGAGTTCCAATTGTTCTTGGTTAGTCGGTGAAGAAGACAATCGCCCGCCCTTTCACGGTGACATTCTGGTTATTCGAGCTCTGTCGAGTCGATCTTTCTGTCGTATTGCTCCTATTGGCTCGCCATCTATTTGTTGCATCTGTTGCTTTGTCCAATCGATGAAGCTCCTCCTTCAAGCGCCAGATTTGTGGTTCGACTATGTTTCGTTTCCCAGATTCTCAAAGGTCCTTTTTCAAGTGTCAGATTTGTGTTTCAAGCAAAGTTGTGAACCTCGACTCTGATTCCTAGATTCTCAACAAGATCCTTGGCTTTCAAATTCTCCAATTTCGACCCCTATTTTTTTTGTCACTACTGCTTCTCGCCTCCTTCTATTCTCAGTTTCACTCCAGCAGACACTTTCTCTTAGTCCCTTTTCTTCTCAACTCTGTCACAGTTCAATGGAATCAAGAAAGGCTAGTTCAATTAATGTGAACCACCCCCTGTACTTACACCCTTCAGACACTCATTTAGGGACACTGGTTCCTCATGTTCTCACAGGTTCGGCTAACTATGTCATTTGGAGTAGAGCCATGCTTCTTGCTCTTTGAGGAAAGAACAAAGTTGGATTCATAGATGGCGCCTATCCCAAAAAATGTGCACAGGATCAACAAGCCTTATGAGACAGGTGTGATGCTGTAGTTCTATCTTGGTTAATTCAGTCTGTGGATAAGGATATTGCAAAGGGAATAGTCTTTGCTGATTCCTCTCATCTCGTTTGGCAAGATCTGTATGAGCGATTTAATAAGGTAGATAGGACAAGAATTTTTTCCTTGCATCGATCCATAGATTCAACTAAACAAAATAGCCTCTCCGTTGTTGCATATTTTATTAAACTTAGAGTTGTGGGATGAGTACTCTCTACTTGTTCCACTACCATCATGCAAATGTAACACTTCTCATGAGTTTGTCAAAATAAGCCAGCAGTAGCGCCTATTCCAATTTTTAATGGGGTTGAATAATACATATCATCAAGCAAGGTCCTAATACTTCTCACGTCTCCTCTACCTTCTGTAAACCAAGCCTACTCTGTGATTGTGCAAGATGAGGAGTAGCGACATCTCTCTTCCCAGACTTCATTTAACCCATTTGAAGGAAGCAATGTGGTAGCAAGAGGAGGAAGACAAGGTAGAGGCAAGAGCAGAGGACACTCTCAAGATATATGCTCCCATTGTAATAAAAAGAGTCCCAAATTAAATGTGACAGTTGTTATCGCCTTATTAGGTTCCCTTCTAATTGGTGCGTGAACCGACCTCATCAGGGTCTACTTCTTTATCTCCTGCACTGACCTAAGAGCAATATGACCAGATCCTCCAGCTTCTCAAAAAGGATTCAGAGGAAGTTGCAGTTGGAGCTACCGATTATTTTGAGGAACGTGTCTTAGGTTTGATTAATGCTTTACCTATTACTCTAACTAAATCTCACTGGATTTTAGATTCTGGTGCAACATGTCATGTAGTTAGTAGTCTTGATATGCTAGACATTGTCGCCCCTTATCCCGGACCACTTAGGAAGATAAAAATGCCTAATGGTGACAAACTTACAATTACACATGTAAGGACAGTAAAACTCTCTGACAATATTGTGTTGCATGATGTGTATTATACTGCTCAGTGTTGTTTTAGCTTAATTTCTGTCTCTAGTTTAACGAAACAATTACGCTACACTATATCATTTTACCCAGAATTCTGCACCTTGATGGAGATTTCGAGTGAGAAATCCCAAGTTATTGGTAAAGCATGTGATGGATTGTATCTAATTGAGAAGACCATACAAACTGATGGAATATTAAGCTTAAATTCTAATCAACAGAACAAAGAACTCTCTCTGTTATGGCATCATAGGACGGGTCATGCTCCTTTAGATACAGTTCAACGCTTAGATCTCATAAAGAACAATATTGTTTCATCAACCAAACTTAGCCGTGATATATGTTCTCAAGCCAAACAAACTCATTTATCCTTTCCCTGTGGTTCTTTGGTTACTTATTGTGCTTTTGATTTGATACCTGTTGACACTTGGGGTCCCTATAAGGAACGTACATATATGGCTCATAGATATTTCTTTGCTATTGTTGACAATTTCTCAAAATGTACTTGGATATTTTTTATGAGAAATAAGCATGATAGTGTTGCTTGTATCAAAACTTTTGTTGCATATGTTACTAATCAATTTTCTGCTAATATGAAATGGATTTGAAGTGACAATGGTCAGGAATTTGTGGTTCATCAAGTTTGAAATCGGTGGTTTTAATCCAGTTTCAAGTTTAAAACCACTTGTACATATACACTTCAACAAAATGGTGTATTGGAACGTAAGTACCACCATCTCTTGTATGTGGCATGTAGTCTTATTATTTCTTCTCATGTGCCGATTTGTTTTTGGGGAAGAGTATTAAAACTGCGGCATTCTTGATTAATCAAACCCCATTTAAATCTCTAAACTACAAGACACCTTATGAGCTTTTGTATGCTAAGCAACCTGATCTTTCTCCTCTTAAAGTCTTTGGGTGTCTGGCTTTCATGACTGTTCAACAAAATAATGATAAGTTTAAACCACGTTCTCAAGCATATGTTTTTTTGGGGTATCCACCAAATTAAAAGGGTTATTTATTGTACAATTTGGTTACAAAAATTGTATTGGTCAGTAGGCATGTTGTTTTTTATGAGTCTCGGTTCCCTTATAAAGATTGTAATCCTACTATTCCATTGCATTCTCTTCCATCTAATTTGAATCCTTTTTTATGATACTCTTGATACAGCGGCTCAACCTCAGGTTAATCCTGTTCATGTAGACTGTGGAGAGGTATCACAGGCTTATGATTAGGATTCACCAGGTAATGAATCCCCCATTGATGTTGAACATTATTTAGATAGTCAGACCCACCAGAGATAAACGTCAATAATGCATTCTTACAAGGGGATTTGAATGAAGAAGCCTACATGCGGATACCACAAGGATTTGATAATTTTGGTAATAATAAAGTTTGTAAACTTCACAAATCCTTGTATAGGTTGAAGCAGGCATCCAGACAATAGAATGTTAAGCTTACAGATGCCTTGATTCAAGGGTGGTTTAGGCAACGTAAATACGATTATTCTTTGTTTGTTGAATCATATACGAATGACATAACTATTGTGTTGACTTATGTGGATGACATAGTTATAGCTGGAAGAAGTATGGCAAGGATAGAGCATATTAAGGCCTATCTTCATGGTCTGTTCAAAATCAAGGATTTGGGACATTTGCGGTACTTTCTTGGGCTGGAGCTAGCAAGATCCAACAAAGGCATAGTTCTTAGTCAACATAAGTATGCACTGGACCTCATTGGTGATATGGGGTTAAGTGGTGCCAAGCCCTTGCAAACTTCCATAGAGTGAACCAGCTGATTGACTATAGATGGACAAGGTAGCATCAAGGGCAACAAAGAAAACACTAGGAAATGCAAGCACAAGTCTCAAATGGATCCTCTCATGTACAACCCAGTAACATATTGAAGTTAATAGATATGTTGTGTTATTTTACCAATACTAGGCCTGATATCAGTTTTATTGTGTAAACATTGAGCCAATTTCTGAGTGCGCCAAAGGAAGTCCCACATGGCAGCCGTTGTTCGTGTTGTGCGATATCTCAAGGGTAGCCTGGGACTTGGAATTCTTCGCTCTACAGCTAAGCCAAATACGATGGAGTGCTATGTAAACTCAGATTGGGCAGCCTGTCATAACACAAGATCGGTTGCCGGATATGCCATCAAGTTGGGAGAATCATTGGTGTGTTGGAAGTCAAAGAAACAACACACAGTTTCCAAGTCTTTCACTAATGCTGAATACAGAGCTCTTGGAACAGCTATTTCGGAGATCGTTTGGCTCACTCGGATGCTGAACTACCTTGGAATGAAAGGGTTAGAACCAGTTGTAGTACATTGCGACAGTAAAGCGGCGATCTATATAGCTTCCAACCGTCTTTCATAAGCACACGAAGCACATCGTGATCGATTGTCACTTCGTGCATGAAAAGTTGCAATAGGGTGTTATTGATTTGTAGCATGTGGCATCTAAAAATCGGTTGACTGATGAGTTGGCAAAGCCGTTTGGAAGTGAAGATCATCATAAGTGTGCTCGCAAGTTGGGCACTATGAATCTGTATAGTCCCCAACTTGGAAGGGGGTGTTAGGAATAGTATTAGGCTTGTATTTATGGGCTGATTGTAACACATTAGTTTAGGGCTTGTCTAGGTCCAGTATTACTCTTGTTGTATGACATTGTGGCATTCTGACTCATTATAACTACATTGTTTGGCAGCTAGTTTAGGCTGCTGGGTATTATTCAATTATTTGGTGTGTTGTTTAACCCAGGTATTCATTAATAAGTAAAAAACGAAAACACTAGCTTGACTTGGGCTTTCTCTAGTATGAATGGTACTAGGTGAATTTAGGGCAGGGAAAATTTTAATGGACTCAATTTAAAGAAATTAAAAAATTGGGGGTTAAAAGTTTTTAATCAATTTTTTATTCTTTTATCTTACATTTTTAGTATTAAAATTTTATAACGTGGCTTATCTATATTTTTTTAAAGCATAATTTATAACAGTTTTCCTTCCACCCTCTTCATTTTCACTCATTTTTCACTCATGCCAAATAAACATTAAGGAAAAGAAAATTCTAGGTTGGTATGAGGTCTCCCCTTTTTGATAAAAATGGGGCTATACCCCAATCTCAACTCTTGTTCAATCTCCTGAAACTAGTTGTAGGTAAGGCCATCATTTCAAACTTGCGAGTTACTCTCCAAGTTTACTGTTTTTATGTTTTTAGCTTACAAAATCTTGTCGAGTTGCTGGTAAACTTGTGTTAGTTATAAACTCAAATAAGCTCACTAGCTTACACACCGAGTTTCCCATATTTATGTTTCTAGTTTACAAAATAGTGTTAACTCACTCGTAAACTCTTGTTAATTTTTTTGATTTGATCATTTCGCAGCGGCTTTATATGTGAATTTGAAATAAATTTTTTTTACTAAGTATGATAAATTATGAATATTGGTGGATTTAATTTCAATTATTTAGATTTAAAATATATTTAAACTAAATTATTGTCATTTTATATTTTAATTATTTAAGTATACACTACTAATATTTATTTAATGATAAAAATAATTTTTTACGAGTTTATATTACTATTATAAGTTTGTTTAAACTCGTAAGTCTAAATATTAGGTAATACACAAAATCCCAGTACAAGGCAGATAAGACTCTCATAGGATTGACTACTGTGTATGCAAGATTTACATGAGATGACTACCAGATTTTATGCAATTATTATGATATGATCATGGTTGACTGACTGTCATGGTTAAAGGCATTACTATTACAAGCGCTAGTTTCTTTAGTAGGTATTTATTTATTATATATTTATAGCTTTACTTGATTTTAATAAGGTTTATGTAGTTTATTTCGTCTTATATGAATCTACAAGGATGAAATTAAAAAAAACTACTAAAACCTTGTTAGAAATCAAACAAAACTATAAGATCCTACAGATTAATTTCTACTTTGTCAGAATCTAAACCTTAAAACTACAAGATCTTACAGAAATGGGTAGTGATGCGGTGATCAAGGATGTATTTAGGCTACCCATCATCCAATTTGCTTTATCAGTTTGTTTTTGGTTGACAACAATAAGCATGCCAAATAGTTAGTTTCTCTCATCAATGTTATGGCGCCTTCATGAACTCGGTTCTATTATGTTGTCGCTGAGATATGGCATCAGCATCGACCTCTTTTCCAACACCTTTAACGGTACAAACGTCGTGAGCCCATGGGTTGTACTCAAGTCTTGTGTGGCGTTAACTATCAGGGTCATTTTTGTTAGAATGTTTGATAAGATTCTTCTAAAAAATATTGAAGCCTTCTTCGTGATTGTGCATGGAGTTGGTTTTGTTTGTGTAGGAGGGGAACTTGTTTTAGGATGCCCCTTACAGGCTGGTCAAAGCGCAAACTTACTATTTGCTGTTGTCTGTGTGTTTTTGCTTTTGGTTGTATGTTTTTTTACTTATACTTTGTTATTTTATTGCTTTCTACAAGTTTGGGCTTCAGGGATGTTTACCTTGATAAGTTAGTTGTTGAAGCTTTTTTTTCCCCATACATGAACCCTTTTTAATATTTTGTGTTTTCTGATATGAATATATAATGCTTTGTCTAATTATTAATAAGAATGTCCCTTAGTTCACTAAACCCTCAAGCCCTCTCTCTCTCTCTCTCTCTGGTGGAGTTGCTTCCCCTTTATTCGTCGATGATATTCGGTGCTCTTGTTGGCTAGATTTTTGGCGCCTCTCTCCCCAGCACAAGCTGAGGAGGGTGTACCCGGGGTGTGGGTGTTTGTGTTGTGTGGTTTTAGGTTTTCTTTTTTGTTTTGGGGGGAGGGGGGGGGGGGGGTGTGGTGGTTTGTGGTGGGGATGGACATGTGCGAGCTCCGTCAACTCCTTTTAAGATCAGGCTTATCTAAACTAGTGGCTATCTAAATGCTTCGTGGTACTGGTTGAAAACCTTGTGAATGCATAGAAATTATTTGCTGCTGCTGGAAAAATGGCAAACAATTGACTCAAATTTTTTTCCGTGTTGATTTTGTTTGTGATATGACGAGTATGAAATGAAAATTAAAGGCTGGAGTTGAAAATATGGGAAGGCATGTTACTAAGTTCCCCGTTTGCTGCATTGTAAAATTGACATTTCGTGAGGCCAATAATTATTAGCGGATTCAACCCAAAAAGTGCAGAGGGAACATACAAAGTCGTCTCGCTGAAAAGTAAGCAAAACTGTTACGAGACTCACAATGGGAATCCTCATGAGTGGATTGTGAGGTTTATATTTTTTCCTTTAAATAGGTTAGTCTTTTAAAATTGGACTCTTTCTTTCCATTGTAGTAACTACGTACAAACTTGTAATACAAAATGACATTTATCATTTCAATAAATATGTTATTCTCCGGTATTTCTTTTGAAACCAGCAACTATCTGTATGAGTTAGCTTTAGGGTCAAAATTATAATTGTACAAAAGAACATTATATGCTTAAGCACATGTTTTGAAACCGAAGTGGGTCTCATTAGAATCATAGGTATGTTTTCGATAGAACATAGATTTATGGCTGGCAAGTGTTGGCGTCAGCACCTCATACTATAGTGATTGTTAGCAACAGCAACTGTTGAAACATAATAAATTAAACAAATAGTTTAAGTCGCACCAGTGGGTATTGTCCTTAGGAGATATTCTGCATCCTTCCTTGTAGATTAGGAAATGACACTCCCCAGGATAAAACGGACTCTTCCTGCAGAAAGCAGGGTGACAGAACTGCAGAAAGATATCAATGTAACTCAGAAGAAGAAGAAGAGAGAGAGAGAGAGAAGAGCTCAGGGATCTCGGTGTATCTTGACCGTACACCAAATATTGCCTTTTAGAGGCAGAAACATGTAACCGTTGGAGAGTTATTATAATAATAATTAACAACGGTTTAATAACAATTAAAACAACAGTTACAAAATAAGTGTTAATGATGATTTAATGTAATAAAACCTTTTAAATGTGATTAAAACCGATCAATTAAAACTCCAACGATCATCTCGAAGACTTCTTTTATCAGCCTTTTTGCTAACTTAAGCTCACATTTAATTATATATTAAGGCGTTCCCAATCTTAAGTTATATGATATTTCTTCTTTTGACACACTCACACACAATATTTACAACAGCAAGTCAGCATCCATTGTTCTATTGGTTGCTTTTCATTGAACCTCTTCTCGTCCTTTGAAGCTATGTTGTCTGTGGTTGAAGGTAATAGAGTATGTTCTTTGACCCGTTAGGGTTTGTTTGGTGTGAGGGATTTGGAGGAGAAGGGAGAGGAGGAAAAATTTTTATGAGTTGAATTTTAAAAGATTGAAGAAGTGGGGTAATAAAATTTTAATAAAAAGAATATATAAGATAAAAGAGTAAGAAAAATTAATTAAAAATTTTTAACCCCACTTCTCTAATTTTTTTAAATTCAACTTAAAAATTTTTTCCCTCCGCCCACTTTCCCTCCTCTCCCCTCAGACCAAACAAACCCTTAAAGTCTCTCCAAGGGTAAATTGTAGAGATAAATGATCAAACACTGTCGTTTTATTTAAAAGAAAAATTATATACCGATAAATTTCTAAGAGGCTCATCGCTTTAGAGAGTTTAAAAAGGCCAAGAGGGAGAGAGAGTACATTAGAATTATGGAATTAGGCATTGCAGTTGATTGTAATAGCACATTTATGGACCTTACCATTTATTTTGAAAATATTATATAATTCGACTTAATTTGTTATATCATATAAAACTTTTTAACCATAATTTTCTGATGAAAATGAAAACAGATTGTATTTCTCTATTCGTCTCCATGATAGTATATTAATATATTAGTATTTCACAATGTTACGAATCCCATAGAATTAGGCAACGTAGGATTGACTCATTCGAAGATAACCTTGCTAATTACTCTCTCACAGCACCTAGAATCTAGATTATCCCCTACTCATGGTAACCTTGCTAATTACTCTCTCACAGCACTTAGAATCTAGATTATCCCCTACTCATGGTGGGTAGGGGTGTTCAAAGTATCCCGATCCCGGTCCCAGACATTTTGATCACGGAAATTTTCCGTCCTGGCCGGGACCGGGACCGGGACCGGGATCTATGGGACCCGGGACCGGTCACACACCTTGTGATCCCGGTCCCGGTCCCCTTTTTTTATTGTTTTTTAAAATGTTTTTCTTAAAAACTAAGTTATTGTTTTATTTTTGTATTTTTTAACCTATAATTTAAGTTATCATTTGATAAAATATGTATCACATATTTAGTTGGAGTTAAACTGTATATATCGTGATACTAATCCTATTATGTAATGTATAAAAATAATAACAAAAATGATGAAGGTGATAATAATAATAATAATAATAATAATAATAATAATAATAATAATAATAATAATAATAAAATGCTATTCTTCAATTTTAGATCAATTTGTGTGATTATTATGGCCTTATTAGATGTTAAATAATTACTTTAAACACTAGATTATAGAAAATTTAACTAAGATAATAATATTTTTTAAATTTAATTTTTTTTAATAAAAACCAGGATTTCCCGGTTTGATCCCGGTCCCGCCCGGGATTACCGGGACCGGTACCGGGATGCAATTTTGCATCCCGACCAAAAACCGGGACCGATACCGGGAGTGGTAGATCCCAGTGATTTGAACACCCCTAATGGTGGGTATTTGGTATGTTTTTGGTTTATTTAAGGAAAAATTATATTGAGGTTGCACAAAAATATTTTAGTTCCAATTAAGTCTCACAAAATGCGCAAATAACTCCGTAATCCCATGAGAGCCATTTGTGCATTCCGTGAGACCTTTTTTTTTTTTCAGAAAAAAAAAACTAAAATATTTTTATAGGACCTCAGTATAATTTTTCCTTTATTTAATTCAAAGAGAACTTCATTTACTCTGTTTTTTTTTATTTTGGAGCTGGGATTATGAACTCTCGCCTTCTACTTTCACCTTGTTATGTTAATATAATCTTGTATTTGTTATAAAAAAGAATGGTGAACATTATGTCATCTTCTTATCATCCTTTTGCATGTTGATTTTTAATTTTTTTTTTTTTTTGGATTGAATGGATAATGGTGTTAGTCTTTCTCAAGGACGATAATCACTTTGAATAAAATTAGGGAGAAGGAGTGCCTCCTTTTTAGACAAGCCTAATAACAAAAGCAAATCAATCTTCGACTTCTCTGATTTCTCTAATTTGGCAGGTGAGTGCTAGAGGAGACAAAACCGACACTTAAAAACTTTCAAAAACTAGTTTTCGTCTTAAAATTATCACTAATTTCATGCTACAAATTAAAAAAAAAAATTTAAAAGTCAATGAAAATTTTTTATTGTAATTTTGAATGATTATATAGATGCAAAGGGAATAAGAACCTCTAAAATATTATTATGAATCCTTTAATAAAAGAGAGTACATATGAGGCTTTATATAGGCAAATACAAAGCTAACCCTAAAATCTAATTTAATCTAATCAAATAAAAAGTAAATCAAAATAACTAAGATATAATATCCATATCTAATCTTAAGATATAATAAATATTAAATTAAATAAGGGTTAATATTACTTTTGGTCCCTGAAGTTTAGTCCAATTTTAGTTTTGGTCCCTCAAGTTTAAAATCGGTGGTTTTGGTCCCTTAAGTTTACTCCGTTTATAACTGTTGGTTCCTCAAGTTTGAGAAGGACTTGGTGGAAAACCGAACCGAACCGGAAAAAATCAAGCCCTTTTCAAACTTGAGGGACCAAAACCAAAAATTTCAAACTTGAGGGACTAAGGGTTAAATTTCAATAGGGATGGAAATAAGTTAGGCCCCCTAACAGGGGCCTACGGCCTAGCTTACATAAAGCTTACCCTAGCCTATTTAATAAATAGGCCAGGTTCAGGCTCATGCATATTACTAGGCCTATTTAAATTAATAGGCCAGACCTATTTTTATAAGGCCCAGCCTACAAGCCTGGCCTATTTAACTTTTTTTTTAAAAAAACTTTTTTTTAAAAAAATTATACTATTATATAAATATATATAATATCATCTTAAAAAAAATTTATACTATTATTCAAATATATATAATATCATCTAAATAATTTTATAAATTATTTATAAATTTACCAACTTAATCTTAATTCTAAGTTTCATATTTCATCGTCATTATACTCAACCCTTGCTTTCGCATAAATCATTCACCCCCACCCTCTTATCTTCGATCACTCGAGATGACAACACTAACTCTCTTTCTCTCTCCTAATTTTTGCCCTCCACTAAAGCATAATAATTGTTATGAGTTTATTTTAGTGTCAAATGAAATATTATAATCTTAATAAGAGGAGTTTGTCCCAATTTAGGTGGGAAGAGTAAAAGAGGTAAAAATCTAGTTTTACATGTTATTTGTTTTGCTTAATCAATTTTAAAAAATATGTTTCCTTAGTCAACAGACGAATAATTTATTTTATTCCTATTTGTTTGGACAAGTGTTGTTACTAGACATTATTTTCTTTTCCTTACTAAGCTTTAATATTACGACAAGAATAGATGTTAGGCTTTTAAAACATAATGTAGGATTGTATATAAGCATGAAGAGTTATATATGAATTTGGAGGTATAGGCTTCCAAGGCTATTTAAAGTCCTACATTTTAAATAGGCCTTTAAACAGGCTTTAGGTCTTGTCAGGCCTTTTGATGGCCCATGCTCAGGCCTAAAAAAAAGCTTACATATAGGCTCAAGCTTTGAATCTCTATTACAGGCTCAGGCCTATTTATGCAAAGCTTAGCCTATTTCCACCCATAAACTTCAGAGACCAAAACCATCGATTTTAAACTTGAGGGACCAAAACCAAAATTGGATCAAACTTCAGGGACCAAAAGTTATATTAACTCATTAAATAACAAAATCAAACCAAATAATAAAATAATAATTAATCTAAATAATCTGAAATATCTTTCATGAATTACTCAACACTCCACTTTCTTCAAAGGGTACCAAACTTATCTTTTTTCTGAAACTTGAAACTCAATCTTCAAAATTTGTCATGAGGTTTGTTTGGTTGGATGAGAGGGAAGAGTGGAAGAGGTTTTTTGTTTGGTTCAGGAGAGGAAAGAAGGTGAGCTAATTAAGTGTTGACAAATATGTTCTAGTATTTTATTTAGATATCAAAGTTATCGTTTCCTAAGTTATCAAAAAACCTATTACCTCAGTTGTATAGGATAAAAAAACTTTATATACATTTGAAATGATGATTTTTATTAATTTTAATAGGTTTATTAAATTTAAATTTATATCTTAATCTTAAATCAAATTATAATACTAAGATAACAAAGATAATTATGTTATAATATAGATATCATATTTTATTAAGATAGTTGTGATCATGTTAAAAACAAACAAACTTATCTAAAAATTATTCTAGGTATATATATATACTTGTGATTATGTTATAACATAAAAAACATATTTAATTAGAAAATAAATCAATAAATTTATCTAAAGTGATGTATCATACAAATATATAAATAGACACTTACATGAAAGAAGGTTTGGACGGTTGGAAGAGCTATTTGAGGCAACAAAAGGTGAAGGAGCAGGTGACGATCACAAAGAGGGAGGAGGAGAGGGGAAGCAAACAGCGACACGAAGGAGAAAGATGGCTGATTTGAATGCAAAAATCTAATGAGTTTAGTAATATTTAGTAAGATATGATTTGATTTGATATATTTTCTAATTTATTTGGTTTATCCTAGTAACAATCAAATGAGTTTTATAGGGTTTTATAATCAAATGGGTAAACTTGGAATAATGAAAAATTAGCATGGGTATTTTAGTCAAAATAAAACATAATATTTCTCACCCATCGAAAAACCCACAAATTTGGAGGGGCGCGGAAGGAAGGAAGGGGAGCACTAAAAGACAAAATTTCTCAGCTCCCCTCCCCCTCATTTTTCTCAACCAAACATGTTCATCCCCGCCCCTTCTCTCGACAAACGTCGAACCAAACAATGCCTAGAATTTGCTACAGATGCAATTCTAAATATAGGTTATCGTGCATGACTTGTTGGAGGAAAAATAAAGCTATTCATCTCACTTCCTATTTTCCTTCCAGCATTGCTAGTTCATATCTGGGTCTGTGAAACCGTCCTCAATCAACATGATTTTTTTCACCTCTTTGCTTTGTCCATGCTTCCTTATGCCCAAACTTTTTTTGGGTGTGAAGTTCCAAGTTGTTGTTCAATAAATTGACTGTGACCTCTATTATTACCACGACCTCTTTTTGCAGACTCCCCCTTCATCCTTTGCGATAAAGGTGAACAGAGTTGCACAAACAAAAAAATTCTCAGGCTTTAAAATAAAACTCTACCCACAAAGTGAAAGAGGAAAGCAAAATAGAAATAAGATGCTACAGTGGTCTCTCTCACTCGAATAGATATCACATACAGGAACACTACACGTATTGATATCACTCACCTCTCTCTCCCACTCTTCTCACTTTTAGGATGGGCTCTGATACCATGTTGAGTGAGAAGCACGAAATCAACCAATGTGAGAGAGTGAGTGCTATGGACTCCATTGAAAGCATGGTTTATCGTCATCCTAATTGACAATCAGGGACCACACCTACTCCTAGGAACCAAAGTGACAAGTAGTTGGTGTATTTAAACCACCCCGGCTCTGTTTTAGGCATTTGAGTTGCTGTGCCTTTACATGTACTATGTTGATTCCTTGTATCCTCCTTTTTGCTTTAGTGATTTCGTCGTCCTAATTGACTCTTGTGTATCAGGGTGAAGATTAAAACCCCATCTTTGCTAATCTACAAGTTAGGCAATGATACGCTGAATGTTGTTGAAGCATGGAAGTACATTGAGCCCTTAAAGAACCACATATTGATGATCGTGGTAGGATTTCAGCTATTGGCTTACTATGGATATCAACCAAATTTAAAGTCTTGCCCTTAGGGGTCTTTCAATTTGAAGTCTTCCTCAACTTAATTTGGTACTACCTAAGTCTCAATGTAGTCTTCATTAAGTGAAAGTTTTTCAACTTCCCTTTGTCTCCTTGATACTTACTTTACTCATTAATGCTATCTTTAATGTAACCAAGCATATACGGGTCACCTCCTCCTTGGGATGAAGAAAACGTGGCCCTAATACTATAACTTAGCTTTGATACCATGTTGGAATTCGAAGTACAAGCCTAGGCAAAAAAATGAAAGGCCTATAATACTTAAAGGAGTTCAAGTTTAGACAAAAAGAAAAGAAAAGAAAAAAAAGGATGTTTGTAATATCCTGAATTTTGGGATTAGAGACTTAGGAATAAGCCTAAATTAAGCGGATTGCTAAGCCCCTGTTTAGCATGTGTCTCAAACTTATTCCCTAACATTTTTTATATCTTTGAGGTGTTAAAGGGAATAAAATGGTGAATTAAAGAGTATAATAAATTTGTGTACAAAAATGGAATTTGTTGAAGTTGTAAGTGCATGCCGTTTCATTGCTTCAAGTGAGGCAGTGTTGTTGTGCAATGCATTTCATTAATCAAATGATGTCCAAAAATTATGAAATTTTACAGGATAATAGTAGACATATCAATATTTAATTTGATAGGTCTTGTGACTCAATTAGAGCTATATACAAAAAGTTATGGATTTTTGAAGTTTGCCCAGCGAAATTAATTATTTACTGGGACAGCATGCAAAGATTGAAATTCTAGGAACTGTGTGTTTCCAGTAGGCTAAAGGTTATATTTTTTCTTGAAACTAGACTCAATATGAGTTCTATAGCCTTTGTAATTACTCCAATTCAATTTTTTTAGAATTAGTTATGATTTTTGAAAGCTTGAGCAAAAATTTGCCAAAATTTTGTAAAAACTCCGAAAGTTGTTGGAAATTTAGTAAATAATTAGAAAATAATATTATATCATATTAAATCATCATCCACCTCCTCCATCAGCCCTAAAACTGTGCCTAAGTGTTGCAACAAGATAGAGAAAGAGTTGAGAGATTTTAGAGAGAGAAAGAGAAGAAATCTCGCGAGGTAGGTCGATTTCTTCAGTGAATTCGTACCTAACGCGTATAATCTTGTTCCTAAGCATCTCTTTCATGTATTGTAAGGTGTTGGAAGCGCAAATTTAGGTGTTCTAAGGCTAGGGTTTTTAGCCATTTTGAGAAAAGCCAAAGGGAGCTTGAGGTAACTTCCAAATCATCGTATATTGACTATTCTGATTGCTATGGACAATTTCATTGATGAAATTTTGCCGGATTGTCTTTGTTTGTAAATTTGGAAAATGTGTTGTTGGAAAGGTTATGCTGCCAAAATTGGGACTAAATGGCAGTTATAACATAATTAAATAGTTAATAAAGTGATTAGGAGTAGAAAGGAACACGTCTGCAAAGTGAGAGTGAAAAAACCCAATTTTTTCCGGAGAATTGGGAATTTCGGCCAGTGCTGGTTTAGGGGGGTTAGAGTTGGATTTTCAATGTTATGATGATTCCATTGAGTTCAGGAGGAAAAATTATGTGGGGTTACAATTGGTCACTTTTTTGGAAAAGCCTGAAAAAGCATAATTACGAAAACGCCCCTGAAACGCTGAAATAAGGGCTGCCAAGGGCAATTTCGTCTTTTGGCAGTGTATTTGGTAATTCCGAGTTCAAAAATGGATTCCTTAGGCGAAAATATGTTAGGATAGCCCAGGTTAGAATTTCAAGAAAAGTATAGTCAAACTGAGTACAACGGGGCCGGGCCGGGTCCCTGGGGATATTTTAGTAACTTTTCAATATAGACTCATATAATCCCCAGAAAAACTATGGAATTGTCTAAACGGTACATTTGGAATTGTAGAATTGAATATGGAGCCCGAGTTATTTGCATGTAGATCGATGAACTATTTATGTTTAGCAAAAGGGACATAAGGTAGGGAACTTAGCTTACTTGTATATATTTGATATCTTTGCTTGTGTAGTGGTGTATGTGATTGCTTTACTTGATTGTGTAGAGCATATTTGAATAAATGAAGCTCTGTTTCTGTTTTTGCTGTGGCCATAGTCTTGTTGCATGAAACATTGAGCATGCAGAAATGTTATTATGGGATATACATCTAGTTAAAGCTAACATGTCATACACATAACATCTATCATGCATGCATTATGGTATCTGTTTCCTACTGAGATTCTCTTGAATTTCACCCTCCCCTACCAACAATTTAGACAGGAGGAGACAGAAAATATGCTGAGAACAAGGAAGAAAATCATACGAGGGGATTGTAGTGGTCGAATGAAGACGAGAAGATGTCTTCGTTTTACTGGAATGAGTTTAGATACCCTAGAGCCCTGTGCGGCTACAAGGTTTGTAAATATTTTGTGCGAGCCTCGATGGGGAATTTCTATAATCATGCTCATATTATTAGTATATTTATGCTATTTCTGTATTACCCACCGAACCGCATATCATTTTCTGCGAATACTCTGGTAAAGGTGAAATTAAAATAAAGGCGTGACAATGTTAGAATGCATGATTAAGATCCACATTGAATTATTGAAAGATGAATTAAAAGTATATAATGTTAAGGCAAGTCCTATCAAATTGGTTTTAAGTTAATTTGATAGAAAGGCAAACATAACATATATATACATACTTAATTCATAATTCAACATGGTATCAGAGTCATTCAATCCATAGTGTGACAAAAAAAATGGACCTCTGAGACTAATTAAAAAATAAGTACAAGCCCAGTGAAAAAAAATGAAGGGCATTTGAGACTCAAAAAAGTAGTACAAGCATAGGCAAAAAAAAAAAAAAAACAAGCCTTTCAAAGAAGTATAAGCTCAGAAAAAAAAAAGAAGGATGTTAAAATGTATGATTAAATCCCAAATCCAATGATTGAAAAATGAATTAAAAGTATATAATGTTAAGGCAAGTCCTATCATATTAGTTTAAACTATGCTGTGAGAAAGGCAAACCTAACACACACACACCTACTTAACTCATAATACAACAAAAAATGCCCATGTGAAGTTATTTAAAAAATACAAAAAAGAAGCTCCTTCTCTCCCTTCTTCACTCTCTTTCTCTCTGTTAATTAGCTTCATCATTTTGCCGGATTTAAAGTTGCCTCTAATGGTGAAATTGTAAAATCTCCTCACTGTCCTCTCTCTCTTGACTTCGCTTTCTCTACAGGAAGAGATTAAGTTTAATTCATATCAACTAAAGGAGTGGAGTAATTAAAAACCAATATCTGCTTCATCCCCTCCATGCTCTATTTGCATCAAATCCACGGAGCCAGAGACCCAACAGATAGAAACGAACAATCAAGAGCCTAGTATACAGTTGAATATTCTTATTTGTCAGAGCTGTCAAAATCACAAACCACAGCCCAAAAAAATTGCAAACAGAAAAACGTGAAATACTGCTAAAATGTTCATTGTTCACCAATGTAGGTTGGTTGGGTTGATAAGATCAGATGAGCGCTTCATATTGACTATTTGCTCATGCTCCGAAGCAAAGCCCCACAATTTACACACACACACACACACACACACACAAAAAGTAATGAATATTTATAATGTAGTTGCTGTCATAGGAATACTAGTTTTTGGTAAATGCCTTTAGTGTGCTAGCCAATGTCGTTGTAAGAATCGTCAATGAAGAAAAATAATGTCAATTAAAAGTAGTATTATCAATGGCCTTACCCAGCTTGTTAAAAATATTACACAAATTATCCATCCTTTTAAAAATATAGTCAATTTCACAAAACTTAACCCAATTAATTAATTAAAAAAATGTTGATTAAAAGTGATTGACAACTCATATAACGATTTCAACAACTTACATGAGTTGTCAATCTTTTAAAAGTGTAATCAATTTCATAAAACTCTTTAATATGACTAGACGGGCGCTGGAGGAGACAATACTAACACTTGTAAATTTTCAAAACTATTGTTTCTTCTTAAAATTATCACCAATGGTTTCATGCTGCAAATTTAAAATATTCTTATGAGCTTGAAAAATCAAGTTGCAACTGAAAAAAATAAAAACAACTATAAAAAAAATGTTTAAAAGTTTTTAGTCTAAAAGACAAGTAATAATAATATATGGTAATGAATATTGGCTTTAAAAGCACAGCAGGAGTATAAATTATAAAGTAGGAGTGGTGAAATGAGGATGTTGATCAATGGATGTATGATCATATAGGAAAAAATAAGATTAATTAATAATGAGCAAATAACATGAGGAAGAGTTAGGGTGGCAATGCCAGCGCAGTGTGGTGCACTTGGCATGGTATGAGGCTTATGTGCCTCTTCATCTGGGATCAATTCCGCGTCCGCACCCAGTGGGTGCTAATCCAAGAAAAAAAAAAAAGAGTTAGGGTGGCAATTATTGAAGAAAAATAGTAGAAAATTGTTTGAAGTTATTCGGACAGTACCAAGAGAGTAGTAAGGAGGGTAAATCAAGTAACAAAGAGCTTTCTGAAAGGCGTAGAGGAACATTATCACCAAAAAAAGGTAGAAAAAGATTAAAGCAAACGATTAATGAAGTTATTGAGAGAGACGTTTGGGATACCAATTTAACCAAAAATTTGTTTGTTGATAGAACAAAATGATGAGATGTCATTCATGTAGCTGACTCCACCTAATGAGATAATGCTGATCGTTGTTGTGAAAGTTTTTAGTCTATTCATGGGACGGAAAAAATCATCATTTTTATATCTATTCTTAATTGTTACTTTTGTCCAATAGTAAGGTATGAGGCTCCTTACTAGACGCCAGTGTGGATGGCTCAAGATAATTGTCCTCCGTTGCATTAACTACTATATCACTATACAAACTCCATGCTCACAGTGGAAACTTCTCTTCTTTAAACTTCTTAAAGAAAAATGCAGGCTGCAAAGGGATTGGCAGAGTTAGAGAGTAACTTTCAAACATGAGAACTATGGATGACATGAAAGGTCTATCTGCCGGATCTTCTTGAATGCACAACAGACCAATGTGGATGCATCTCATTACTTCATTTGGATTACAAGATTCTCTTATTGTGGGGTCCAACAATTCCAAGGCCCCTCCATTTTTCCAAAGTTTCCAGGCCTGTCTCAAAATGATGTCAACTATTTGTCATGTTGTTATCACAATATTTTTCCTTTTCACATAAAGCGATGATTTATTTGAATCAAAATATAGAGAGACTAGTGTTTGATATACTCACATAGCTCAGCAGGTGCCCAACACCCTCCATTTGATGGAAAGAATTATTCTTCCTGCTACTCATACTCCATTAGAAGGATGCCAAAACTGTACACATCAGTTTTAATAGAAATTGGTCTATTCATGGAGTATTCAGGAGCAAGATAACCCCTGAAACATTGAATCATTAAATGAGAAATGTTAGCATAAGGGAAATTAAAAATTTAGAGCCTCTAATATGCCTTTCTCTAATGCAGTGTGTTGGACTTTGGGTCCAAGTCAGCCCTTGATGAGCTGGACTATTTGATTATGATACAAGTAGCCTAATCAAATAAGAATCAAATCAGCATTAATTGTAGATTGGGGAATAAGTTAGTATTAATTATGATATTGTTAATTGAGAAACAAGTCATCATAATTCAGGAAATTAATTGAGAATTAATTTTCCTGATTACTAACTTTGAAGGCAAGAAGGGTGGACATCATTTCCTAATTAGTAGCCACCCTAAGCCACTATAAATAGGAGGTGCCTCCTTCAGTTATTCTTCACCCCTACTATTGAGTTTTCTAGCAATCTCTTCTCTCCTACCATCTTTCTTGTTCTGGTGATCTGCTGTGCCAATCCTAATTAGGCTCTAGTAATCTAATAATTGTATGAGCACTATTATGGAGCATTAGAGCTTTGACCCGGATCTGAACATGGATTCACCCCGATACGCTAGTCTAGTCCTTTCTCTCCCTTTATTTTTCCTACATTGGCATCAGAGCCAGGTTGATCCTAAGGCCATATTTATTCTTTGAGAATAAGCATGTAATATAATTGTTTATATGTTTTCATAAGGCTTAATATGAAATTTCCGCTGCGCAAATCATATTCTTTTAGGCATGATTTATATTGGGTAATATGCTATTACCATATGTGCCTATATTGATATATAATTAGTATATATATATATACATCTTTTGTGTAAAGGCGTGATTGAATATGATTGCATATCTTTGCCTTGTTTTAACTCTCATATGATTTTCGCATGTATCTGGACGTGCTAAAATTTATTTAAAATATTGAACTTAATATATACATGCAAGCACTTTAAGCATCTCGTCCTATATATATATATATATATATTATATATATATATATATATATATATGCGTGAAGCATCTCTCTTTCATTGTGACAAAAAGATACTCCCAGTGCTATTTTTGAAAGTCATATTGAATGCCCAAAAATAATGTTCTTCCTTTTTTCAAAAATATGTGTGTATGCATGTCGGTTTGTTTCTTTGTTTTTCATATGATTGTATACAATGCTATTAGTCTCTGCTCCTCATACTTCTTCTTCAATTTTTCTTCTTGTCCTCACTTCTTCAATCTTATTAAAGTTGAGCTTTTGGAATCTATGTGGAACCAAAAACAAAAGACTTTAACCCTCAAAAGGTAGATAAGCCTTTGAAACATAGAGGACACACATCCAAGTCACGTTACGGAATCGACGTTGAAAAATTGGGTGTTTAAAACTGAGTTTCTTTGCCCAAAGTAAGGCCTTGGATGTGTAGAGCTCGAAGAGACGATTCCAACGATGCTTAGAACGTGTCAAACGGAGTTTGGATGAGGGAGAAACAAAGGAAAGAATTTGGCGGGTCGCTTGTCGCTGCCGCCACTTGACTCACAATTTGATCAATGAAAAAGACGTTTTTAGATCAAATAAAAGCCATGGATTTGTAGTTCGTTCAACTACAATTCCAACGACACCAAGAAAGCGAAAAACGGAGCTAAAACGAGGGAGATATGGCCTTCAGAAGTTAGTGGGTCGTGATGACCTGCCGGAGCTCCAACCAGGTCGAGTTGACTCGGCTGGAGGTTAAAGATGATGACGTTGCATTCAACGGCCATGTCATCGGTTAACCGAACCATGTGGCACCAATGAGGGAGTGCCACGTCAGCATTCAATCACATGTCATCATTGGTCAATGTTGGCCACGTCATCCGTTGACAAGACACGTTGACCACGCAACATCAGCGACACGTCAGCAGTCACGGTCAATGGTCAACGAGCAACGGTTAACCGTTGATGTAAAAAAAAACCCAGAAATTGACAAGTGGGGTGTGGGGCCCAGAGGGGCCACTGTTTGACACCTGGCGGGCACCGTCAAAGAGAGGACGGTGCGTGGATTCGGGGGAGCAGGAGTGTGTCACTGGCAGACGGCTGTAAGGTGGCGCGTGACCCATGCACCTCCGCTGAGAGTGGCCTTTATTGGAGTTTTCCAATTTTTCAGGATTTTTTGATCCAGACACCTTCTAAAGGCACGTGGAACCTTCGATTGAGATGCAGTTTGTTCCTAAAAATCCCTAAATTTGAGAGCTTCAATTTGATGTATAATGTGCATATATTTGAAGCATGTTTGGATCTATTTTAAGTTAAAAAGGTGTTCATATACACTTAAAGATTCCCAAAAACATTGAAATTGAGTCTATGTTTATTCTATTGTTTTTGGAATAAGTTGACTAACTTATTAAGAGTATTTTAGCTGCAATATAAGGTTAATACTGAGTGAGAAATTATTTAAATGAGTTTTTGAATATAAGAACCTATCCAACATTGACTCAAATTCTTAGCGATAAATCCTGAAACTAGCAACAACTTGAAATTATTTCATAATAATAAGTTTTCCCATGCTTCTAATCACATTGATTCAATTGAGATTGAAGTAGTGACTTTAAAAGTCAACCCTTTATCACAAATGTTGTGACAAAGGACAAGACATATAGAGATATAGGAATCATCTCATCAAGTGGGAGGCATGCTGCAAATACATCTAAGTGAGTGGGTGTAAACATGGCTAAGAGGAGCTTAACATTGTAGCTAGATGCTACATGAGTTCATATGGTCAGAAGGGCCTATGAGAGGGAGAACCTAATTAATAGACAATAATATGAGGCAAAGTTTTTTTATAAATTTTTTAATGTTCTTTTTTCATTTAAATTTATGATTAAATTAAGCACATTCTCTTCTTTTTTCATGAACATTCATGTTGATTAGATGATATTGTGTTATTATCTTTTTAGTATAACTGTCTTTGATTGAGTGGGAGTTTCTAGAATGTGTCTAGAAATCCAAAGGAGAATGTGTTCAATGAAGACTATGGTTAAAAGGGTGATGAGCTAACTAACATTATTGGGATGGGAGTCAACATAGTTGTCTTCTAAACATGAAACAAGTGAATTTATTATCTAATTATCCTTTGTCTTATTTGAACAAATATGATTTGTATACCATAATCGTCTAAAGTGACCAATTATGACTAAGTCTATTTGACTGAGCTTATGAAGACAAGATCAATAGAGATATCTATGGAGTTAGAAACTCTCAAATCTCTTTTCATTCAGGAAGAATGAGATGTCAGGGACATATTACCAACTAGTCTTCAGCATTTAGAGGTTGAAGCAACCGAAGGATACAGAAAGTTTATACTATCAAACATAGAAAGAACAAGATTGCTCATACTTATGATGGTACGAGCAATGTAACTTTATCCAAGTTATTTGGATAATGTTGGAAGATAGTGGAATAGATGATCTTCTTCCATAAAGTTAAAACTAAGTTAAGTTTTAACATAGAGTATTAAGTCCTAACATGTCATTTAGGCAACACTTGAGGTAAATGTCAAACTAAGAAGTTGAGACAAATAAAATGCCAAGTTCTTTCTAACAAACAACAAGTGTATATTGTGACAAGACATCTCTCAGTGAGTGGGAGTAAGCTATATCTCCTAGTGAGTGGGAGTAAGCTACGTCTTCTAGTGAGTAGGTGTATATGAAAGCAAATACTGCTCTTGATATGCATGTTGTGACCTTCGATAATGTGATTTGCCATATTGAACTTGAGTATGAAAGACTGAAGGATCCAAGATCTATCAGTCAGAAGAACTTGGCTAAAGAGTGGGAGGATTCATCCTCTAAAGCCTAAGGGCAAGAAGCCTATGAGGTAAACTTGATCTAGAGGAGGTCAATGGTTTTTACAAAAATGAAAGGCTACATTGATAATTCTTTAAGGGTTGTAGAAGAAACAATCAATTTGAGTAGTAGATGTTTTACAGAAGTATATGGCTTCATGTCGGATGTAAAGCAAGAGAGAGATAGAATCAAGGGATTAGGACTTGCATGTCAACTTTGCATAGATAAACCACCCTGATTTACTCCATGCAATTGCAACCAACAAAATCACATCTTTGCTATCTCTTTAGTTAAGGATCGATGAGACTGTGACTCTCAAATCCTTTGTTGGATTTTTATGTTTCTTTTGGGGATAATAAATCCATTTCTTGCCACATGCACACATTGATCAAAAGAAATGATCAAACTAGTGAAAGAGAATTTGCTAAATAACGTATGCTAAAAGGTTAATACCCTTGTGAGTAAGTTGAGAATTTAGTCTACTTGGCAAGAAAGACAAAGAAACATTTTGAGAAAATCCATCACAATTGAAAAACTATGACGTTTGTGAACCAATAAATGTGAGAGCAAAACACAGAGCTTGGTATTTCATTAATGTCATGGACATTTACTCGAAATACAGTTATGTTTACTTGATTTCAGACAAGTGTGAAGATGTTAGATAATGGCTAAATCTAGTCAGGAATCAGTTAAACTAAAAGGATAAGACTTTTTTTTAACTAACAAGGGTTAAGAACACCCACGTGATTAGTTCAAGCTGCTTGTATACAAGAAAGGGATTGTTAGGAAACTATCAATACCTAGAACCCTTCAACATACTAGAGTTGTTGAAACAGAGAGATAGACCTCTCCTTAAAATGGTTGAGTAAATAATGGTATAAGTGAAACTATCAGCCATATGTTGGCATGTAAACTCACAGCTATTGTCTTCACACTTAACCAAATGCCCTCTAAGTCAGTCATGACCTTACCCTGTGAATCATGGATGGGCCTTAGAACAGGTCCAAGCTCGTTAAGACTATAAGGTTTAACAACTTCATATCTATAGTTCTTCCTATGAGCAAGGAAGATTGGGGCTAAGGTATACAAGGTATTTCTTTGTGAGATGACCTGAGATTTTGACAAGACTCATTAGTGAAAATGAGGGTGGCTTAGTGACTGAGAGAGAATCGAGGGACACAATATTCATAAAACTCAAATGTCCTAACAGAAAATAAGCATTAATCATACTGAATCTCTCTAAGAGGTTCACAGAAACATGGAATAACTAAGTGTTCCTAAGTTCACTGATCCGAGTGGGAGGGTTGAGACCATTTTCACAATGAAAAAGGTAAGAGGTAAGAATTACCTCACCCATACATAGGAAAAGAATTCTATGAAATCCACCTCGGAGTAAATTGTCATCCAGTAAATGACTATAAGAGGATAGACTCTCTAATATATTAAATGCTCTCTTCATCATTTATAAGGTGATAATGACTACCTATAAGTGTCTGAAAGACACTAGAAGGACCTACTAAGAAGAATTGTAAAGTGTCATGCAGGAGGATATGGATTCTTTTTGAAACTAGCCAAGTACATGTTTGGGCAATTTGTCACATAGCCAAGAGGCGATTGGGAACAAGTAGGTTCTCAAATCTGTTGGAGGCATGTAAAACTTAAAACACTTAGTGGCTAAGGGGTACTACAATGGAAGGTTGTCCGTTGTGCATTTTAAGTCTGAACTTTGGCTATGACAACAAGTTTAGTCTTGATATTACATCAAGATGATGTGAAGACCGCTTTCCAATTTGGAAATTGGATGATGAAATCTATATGAAGTAGCTTGAGGGCTTTATAGAAACAATCACCCAGGTTGTAGTATATGAGGTTTTACAAAGTGAAAAGTCTCACCAACTTTGAGATAATTAAAGAACACCACATAAGTGCCACAGTCTTGAGATGATTCTTTGTGAAGCCATCTTTTGTCAAAATGACATATATTTAGCTGAAACGAGTGTCAAGGGAGTTAAAGGAATAAGGATCAGAGAATCTTTAAATGTTGAGTTGAAAAATCATGGGTTGAACAGATAATATCTTGAATGACAAGGTAAACGGAGATTGCACAAGGAAAATACAGTCTTTGCCACCTAAGACATGTACAAGTGTGATCCTTAGGCATCTTAAGATGCCAAACTACAAACCCATGGACAACCCTAAAGTCAAGGGCACAAACCTAGAGAGGTTACATGTCCTACGAGGAATTCAACATAAAAAAAGTGGATAGAGTCCCATGTGAGACTATGGTTGGTAATATGAATGTACACATTGGTGTATATAAGACCAAATGTTTTTTGTCGGACTTGGAAGCTATTTTTGGTCCTGCTGTGATATAGATTATGAGAATAACCATAAATTAAGTTGTCAAGGCAACAAATTTCCTTTGAAAGGATACTCCAATACAAGGCCTAGGCAAATGATAATGGAGTAAAGAAATATACAATGTATTTCTGTTATCCATGGAATTAGAACACAAAGAGTGTTCTACCATCATTCAAGGTGCCATATGGCTAAAGTAGTTCCTATGAGTGATTGTGATGGTGGATAGAAGGATCCAAACGATAGCATCTTATGATGAGAATCCTAAGTATCATAGCAAGGTGAAACAAACATTTGATATATCTCTATCAGAGATATTCTTTTAAAGAAGGAAATCAACAATTCAATGACCTTCTGCTAACGGAATGTTGGTAGATCCCCTTACTGAGACCATAGCTTGATATTCATTGAGTCAGTGGAGATCTTGAGGCATAAATAAAATATAAGGTCTTGAACTTCTTTTATATGAAGATAAAAGAAATAGTATGTATGTTATGAGTAAATACATATAAGGTATACAATTTTGTATGTCGTACAGGTCCGAAGAGGTTGGTTCACTCACACGAATAACCGTCTTCCTATGTTTTGCAGGGGCATGGGAGGATAAAACGAGCAAATGATCACCATGAGATGGTTAAAAAGAATCTTTGCGTTTGAGTCACCTCAGTTAAAATTGAGATGAGATCCACATATCTGTATATACACAAAAAATGGATTGAAGCATGAATACAGACCTGTAACCAGGCAAAAAACTCTTTTTCATAAATGAGATTGTAAAAGAGATATTGTGAAAAATAAAGTTCTGGTTCGAATGTTGAGTGCATTTTGGAACTAATGCATGTACAGTGAAAAAGAAAGAAATCGACATACACCACAAATCGTTCACCGTAGCATGCAATTCATACTGCATGTGCTTGAGAGTTAGACTGCAACATGGGATGTAGATGAAAGATCCCTAGTTCACTACAGTGTGAGTCCCAAGAAGGAAGAATCCTTCCATGTTGCCCTTAAGACTTAGGAGACATCATAAAAGCTTGGTTTGGTGACAGCTACCTTAGCTGAAGCTCTATGATCACACATGATTTGGTCAGATGAGTGAAAACTAGAAAAGCAACCAAGTCAAAATAGACTGATGTTTAGTCAAAAAGGAAGATTTACTCCTAAATATATAGATGTGCTAATATCTGTGGTTGACCCCTTACTAGCTTTATGTGTAGCTTGTAAGTGAGGATACTATGTGCATGGAGGGCAATCTGGGTTAATCAACATATTAACTCGAGATGGATTAGATATGCCATGAGCAATATGTATGGGAGAATCTGGGGCATCTGAGGTAATAAATATATAGCTTACAGATATATATAAAGGGTGTCCTTCGATGCTGATCCGATATGAGGGATTTCCAGTATCACAAGCACTAAATCTTAAAGACACTTTTGCCCATGTGGTCACGATAGACGCTAAGTATGAAATAGGAAAGAGTAACGGACGCACAATGGGAAGCCCATCAAGTGCAAGTGAGAGATGTTGGACTTTGGGTCTAAGTCCACCCTTGATAGGCCGGACTATTTGATTAGGATACAAATAGCCTAATCAAATAAAAATCAAATCAGCATTAATTGTAGATTGGGGAATAAGTTAGTATTTATTATATTATTGTTAATTGAGAAACAAGTCATCATAATTCAAGAAATTAATTGAGAATTAATTCTCTTGATTACTAACTTTGAAGGCAAGAAGGGTGGACATCATTTCCTAATGAGTGGCCACCCTAAATCACTATAAATAGGAGGTGCCTTTTTCAGTTATTCTTCACCCCTACTATTGAGTTTTCTAGCAATCTCTTCTCTCCTATAATCTTTCTTGTTCTGGTGATCTGCTGTGCCAATCCTAATTAGGCTCTAGTAGTCTAATAATTGTGTTGCCACTATTATGGAGCATTGGAGCTTTGATCTGGATCTGAACATGGATTCACCCTGGTATGCTAGTGTAGTCCTCTCTCTATTTTTTTCAACACAGTGACATCCCAACCACCCAAAAGTTTTTTTCTTTGTGATCATTGGATTCTACATAAAATGAGTGTTATTTTGATATATTATGAGCAAAAAATGGTGCAACTTTGAATTTCTTATGAATTTTCAAAGAAAAAATACTATAAAACTATGCAATTTTTGTTTATTTTGAAAAATATTAAAAAATTCAAAACCGCACCATTTTATCCTTATAAGATATCAAAATGTCACTCATTTATGTACAATCTACTGATCACAAGAAACAAGAACAAAACATTTGGGAAGTTGTGAAATTTGAAAGGGCATTAAAGAGCATATTAGAGAAGACACATTAAAAGCCCCTATTGCAAAAATTACATGTAATCATGGACAAATTAATGGCAGTTCTTTCTTCGTTTAAGAGATGTCAAGATATCTGAACAAGAGTGTAGGGATATGCAAATTTATTCTTACAATTTTCTAGCAATGGCTTCATATCCTTCGGTTTGGTGCGTAAAAACTATTGCCAAACCAAAATTTGTTATTTTTGGATTTATTTCACTATCTAATAATACATGCTTAGTTTTAATATCACGATGTATAGTTTTATGCCTTGAATTTTCGTAAAGATATTGAATGCCTTGCGCAATTCCTTTGATAATCTTATAATGTCTTGTCCAATCTAGTTGTCCTCGCTTTTTAGGGTCTATACATTAAAAAGGGAACTCAAGAAATGTCAAATAAAAAAAAAAGGTAAGTTGACTAAAAAAATAAAAAGTCAAGCAAAGTTTCCTCCATCCGGCTTCTCAAAAATAATGAGCAAACGTTGGAAAACCAAAATCAAGCTTATTAAGTGTGAACTATATAAAATAGATGGACTTACCAAAAAGAATGTAATCAAGACTTCTTTTGAGCACATATTTAAAAACAAGTATCTTCTCTTTTCCTTGCACACAAAGACCCATAAGTCTCACTAAATTTTTATGCCGTGCCTTGACAAGCACCTCTACTTCATTCTTGAATTCTTGTACACTTTGTATAGTGCTTTTATGGAGTCTCTTCACAGCAATTTCCTGTCCATCTTGAAGCATGCCCTGACTTGCAAACATAAAGTCAACATACATGAATGAGGGGCCTAATTTCCTTCATGTTAAAAACCAGAAATGCACAGAAACTTGATACCTTGTAGACATCTCCAAATCCACCATCACCAAGCTTGTTATCTGCAGAGAAGTTGTTCGTGGCTACTTTAATGGTACGGAAATCATATTGCTGTGAATACACATTGCTGATGTCAACTGCAGCTGCACAACCAAATGGTGCATATGAATGAAGACATGCGGTGAAAACAGAACAGCGAGCAAATATGAGCCAAACAAAGCAAAAGGTCTTGTATACTATGGGGATCCTTAGATTCAGAGTCATACTTGTTCCATATTCTTTTACACAAGCAACAAATGCCCATTAATATCAAGATAGACACAGAAATTGAAACCACAATGGCAACATTCGTCCCCGATGAGATTCCACCTTTTCCTGCATGATCCGAAAAACAGAGAAAGCAGATATACTTCATAAGGTAATTAAATTCATGAAAATAACAGAGTAACCAACTTTGTTTCATTAATTAATATTCTACAGTTAAGTTTATTTTCGTTCTAGATATTAAAAATTATTCAGTTATTTTGTTCTTTTAGTCTACTTAGCTGTTTGTCCACAATTTTGAACCCTTCCCAGCTTTTATTTCACTCTCTGTTCTGCGGGTCTTCCCCCCACAGTTTTGCTCTTAAACTCGCAATTTTCGCAACCTAACGCTAATACCCAAATCATTAAACAGATGAGAAACTACAAATATTCTACGTAATAACTTAGGCTTATATAGGTAAGAGCTTTACCCTGGGAACCAGTAGTATTTGTAGGAGGAGTACTTGCAGCTTCCGATTGATAAAAGGGTACAAATCATACCAAACATTACAGCTGATAAACAAGAGGTAGAAAATTTTGTTGGAAGCCATGACCATGGACGACGTCATGGTAAGTGTAATGAGTGTCAGAGGTGTAGGAAATGAGGTGTCAGGTTTAAAGGTTGAAGAGCTACTGTGTGTATTTCAATGGAGAATAGGGGATTATCTTTCATGAGGAGGAAGAACATAATATAGTGGCAAAGAAAGATATGGCTGATGAAGCAGAAGGTCGACAAAAGTCAATGAAATTTGTTTGCGGAAGACTTTTCAATTTCTTGTGATGGCTCCTAAATTGGGTAAGCACCCGCAAGTCATTCCAACACATGCATGGAATTATGTTGAACTACATTTCCCTTCCGATTAAAAAATTATTTGAAATTAAAAGTTCAAATATTTATAAATTTTATATATTATTTGTAATCAAATTAAAATTATTGGTAGGTTAAAAATGAAAAATGATATTTTTTTAAAATAGGTTATATATATCTTATTAAATTTTATAAATAATCCTTCATTGAAAATAAATAGATTCTTCCTTTTGTCCTCTCCATAAGAGATTTTTTAGGGTTTTCTTAGTCCTATTTATAAGAAACAATAATCTCTTGTATCAAATGTTTATTAAAAATCATCTTTCACGCCTTTATTAAAATACCATATTTACTAATGAGACAAGTTATTACATATTACCAACTAGTTTTTTTATATGATTACTTGATTGAGTCATTTTTTAATATTTTCGGACCCAAATGGGGTTAGCTTTTCAAAAAGCTTTTCTGTATTCATCGAGACTCGAGATCCCATGTTGAAGCGATCTAATCCCCTCCGATTAGAATCAGGGTCGGCTACAGTCCACTTCCCTTAATATTCTCCTCCTATTCTTTGCCTGGAACGATGCCGTTTCGTGTGAAGATGGAACTTGGAACAACTAAATCTGACGACACCGTTTTAAGTATTGTGGGTTTCCCTTTTTCCTTGCTACTGCCCATCTTGATTTTTCATTGGTGTGTTCCTTCCTTCTTTGGCGCGTTCCGTTCTAATAGCGCGGGAAAGTTAAAGGTGTTACTGTGAAAAGGTTTTTGAGAAGAATTCTAATGAGGGATGATATGTGGGTACTGAATATTGGTGAGTAAAATAATTATGTCTTTACTCTCATTCTTCTTTTTGGTAATACGTTTAATTTTTTTTTCATAGATGAATCAGTTCTGTAAAATGCTAAAGAAGCATATGAACGTGGCAAAATATCCCTTTTCTTCAATATATTATGTGCTCTGTTCATGAATGTGTGTGATTGAGAGTATTTGAATTAAAAAGACCAGAGAAACCTTGGACAATTAATAACATCCTCTTGAATGACTTCACGTTGTATTGGCATCCAGTTGAATGTCAGATTCTATGAAATAAATATATGTGTACATATATTTTAACAAAAGTTTAATGAAAAAGTTGAATTTAACAGAGTTTCCAACGACATATGCGTGTGTATGCTCTGTTTTGGTTTATATGTGTGCGTGTGTGTGTGTGAGTGAGTACATATATGATTTATAATTAGTCCATCCGGTCCTAAATATAAGATAAAATTGACTTTCTTTAGGGAGATTAAGGAAGCTAAATAAGTTACTTAATTATATCATTTGTTATGTATCTTTAGATTATATATATATCAGTTTATTAGTCAAATTAATTAGTTTGGAGAAAAAAATATAAATATAAATACTCTAAGCTAATTTAATTAACTTCCTTAATTTCTTTAAAAAAGTCAACTTTGTCTTATATTTAGGACCAGAGGTAGTAATTTATTCTTTTATCATTGATTACATTGGGTATATACTTTTCAATTTTGCAGGAGGTGTATGCAATGGCTGAAAATTTGAATCCTACACTTAATCTTGAATTTGACAATATAATAGAATCATGGGAATTTTGGAGGGCATATGGTAGAAGAATTGGTTTTGGTGTTAGAAAACAGAAGTTTAACAAGAGTAAGAAAGATTCATCAACATATGCATCTTATCTATATGTTTGTAATAAGGAAGGGGTGAGAAAACTAAATACACGAGAAGTGCAAATTAGGAAATCTAGAGATGAGACACAAACAAGTTGTGAAGCTAGAATGAAAGTTAAGCTAGTAGATGGAAAATACAGAGTAAGTGAAGTTTTTCTAGATCATAATCATCCTCTTCAGTCTCCAGAAGCAGTTCATTTGCTTGCATTGCATAGAGAGCTAACACCAGCTCAACGTTTTGAATTAGAAAATGCTGAAAAAGCTGGGATTAATAAAAAATCAGCATTCAATTTGCAAAGCCAATATGCAGGAGGTCGAGGCAATTTGGGATATACAAGAGTTGATGCGAAAAATTATCTTAATTCAAGAAGCCAACGAGCTATGAAATACGGTGAAGCTGGATGCATATTTCATTATTTTGAACAACAATTGGCTGAAAATCCATCTTTTTTTCAGGCTCACCAAATGAACTCAGATGAGCAAGTGACAAATTTGTTCTGGGCTGATGCACGCATGTTGGTCAACTATGCTTGCTTTGGAGAAGTCATTTCACTTGATACAACTTATTACACAAATAATAACCATAGACCTCTTGCAATTTTCTCAGGTTTCAATCATTATAAAGGAGGGGTGATTTTTGGAGTGGCACTGTTATATGATGAGACCATTGAGACTTTCAAATGGCTCTTTAAGACTTTTTTGCAAGCACACAAGAATGCAAGGCCGGTAATAGTTTTTACTGACCAAGATGCTGCCATGGCACGTGCATTACAAGAAGTTATGCCACATGTAAAACATGCCTTGTGCACATGGCATATTTCAAGGAACGCAATGAAGCACCTTCCAAATTCAATGGTTAGAGATTTCAACCATTGCATATATCATTGTTGGGATGAAACAGAGTTTGAAGAAGCTTGGCAAGCATTATTATCAAAACAAGATATGGTAGAAAATTCATGGTTGATGTCTATGTACCAAATAAAAGAGAAATGGGCAGCATGCTATTTGAAGAATTCAAGGACACTTGGTATGAGAAGCACGCAAATTAGTGAAAGTGTCAATTCATCTATCAAAAGTTGCACCAATGTTAAATTGGATATCAATCGATTCTTCCAACAATTTGAACAAGTTCTAGAGGATAAGCGCTATAATGAATTGAAAAGAGATTTTGAGGCACGTGACAAGTTGCCAAGGTTGTTATTGCAGAGTTTATGTATGCTTCGTCAACTTTCTGATATCTATACTCGACCTATCTTTGATTTGTTCCAATATGAATATGATTTACGTGATGCTACTTGTATAAAAGAGAGAAAAGAGAGAAAGAAAAATGAAAGTGAAGAGGATAGTGCAACCGTGTTTGATTATGTTATCACCATGGATGATAAGAAAAGGGAGTATAGTTTGACATTTGATCCTTCAATGGAGACAATTACTTGCAGTTGTAAAAAATTTGATTGAGTAGGCATATTATGTTGTCATGCATTGAGAGTATTGAATGAATGTGATGTCAAACTACTACCCCAAAAATATATTATAAAGAGGTGGACAAGAGAAGCACGGTGTGGTGTCGTGTATGATATTAAGGGAAAAACAATTGAAGTCGACCCTAAACTACAAAGATCGAACCGACATAGACAATGATGTCCCTTGCTTGTCAAATTAGCAAGTGACGCATCAGAAAGTCCAGAGGCATTTTCTCTTGTTCATAACTCTGTGTTGGAACTTAGTAAGAAAGTAACTGAGCTTCATATAAAATACCTATCAGATGACAATAATGGTGATGAGGATGGTGTGGGGAATCATCACAGTGGTAATAGTTGTGGCAGAGTTGTTGGGTTTAAAAAGAGATATGGTAGAAAGATAAGTAAACGAATAAAGAGCTGTGTTGAAATTGGTCCAAGAAGACGGAGAACAAAATCCTCTAAAAAACCTTCTCAAGCTTCACAACCATTGAGAACTTCACAGGTATATTTATGATCAATTTAATTTTTAAAGATGCATATTAGTTGTTTATGATTTCTTTCTAAATTTCATAATGGGACAGCATAATCAACTTTAGAGATCAGGCTCATCAACTCAAGCAGATCACAATAATATGATGTTTGACAACTCACAACCGAGTCAAATGACTTTTACGAATTTGTTGATGGTATGTCATATGATGTTTGACAACATAATCAACTAATATATTCATTTAGGACATTTGTATCTTGAGTCATTCGTTTTATTTCTTCATTGTAGGCACCGCTTGAATGCGACATCATATCGCTTGAAGCAATGGATTTTAGCCAAACATATAATGCAGGTAACCATAAAGTGTAATGACAGTGAGAGAAAACAATTTAATCACTTTCATTGAAATTTGAATTTTTTACATAGCAATGTCTCATATCAAGACATAGTTGACAAATACAATGTTACATAATGACACAAATGCAGGTTCAATGATTGAGAGTGATCTCACTCCTACTACTACATGAAGTCTTCATTTCAGCTTCTTTTGTCTAGCTCTTTTGTACAACTTATTGCTTCTTCTGAGCAGCTGTCTTTTTTGGTCAAACAAGCTCATCATATTGTTCTCTTGTGCTGGTGTCTATTTTGATCACAGAAGCTCATCATTTTGCAGCAATATCATGTTATGAAGTAGGAAGTAAAAAACTCTTATAGTCATCCATGTCAAAGATATTGCAGAACATGATTTTAAAAGTATTAAGTTGATTGGAAACTCATAAAAAAAAAAATAAAGTTGAAGTGTCTAGAAAACTTGTTTATACTACCAGTATTACTTTGCCTGCACAAAGCCAATGAAATGATTCACCACTACCCAAACTTCTTGAAAAATAATGATGAACCAATAATATGGAAAAGAGCTATATATTTTCCAACAAAGGCATAGGATGTCAAGTTTCTTGTTTACATGTATCAATCCTTCATTTAAGTTGTAAATAGAAAAGTAAATAATAAAATGCAATCTATCTTAGCATACTTGAATGTTAGTCTCATATATAAATGATTAACCTGTTTTTCTAATACATGTCTGGATTTTGGTGTGAAAGAGTGTGACCTTGTCCCTTTTCTAATTAAATCATCATATGGAAAGAACAAAATTAAATGAGCTGATTCAGAAAATCGGAACATTACAAGGGGGAAAAATGTATAAGCAGAGAGTTCAGATGAGGTCAGTGTGTTTGCGTATTTTAGATGACATTAATAGCATGAATCAGGTTATGTCAAAAGCTTCCATCACTTAGACTAACCCAGACCCTTGGTCTCATGATAGCACCTTACAAGTAGGTCTAAGAATTCACAATGCACACGCAAAAAAAGAAAAAGGAAACTGCTAGTTTTGTCCTTCAATAAACAGCAAGTAGCCAGCGGAATTTTAGGATAGGGAAGCTATGGAGTTGGCAACAAACATTTGCCTTAATGGACAACCCAACAAGGAAAATGTTAAATATACTGAAGTTGGCAACAAACATCTGCCTTTATGGAAAACCCAACAAGGAAAATAATAAATATACCTAATCACATTTAGTCACCTATTGAACCAGCAAAAAGAAATAATCAAGCTAGAAATAAACGAGCTTGATTTCAAATACAGATATCACATTAGTACTAATGTCAAATCAGTATGCAGCACGAATGAAACCTTTGGAAAGATTCAATTACATTTTGCCTTTAGCAGAGGCATCTACAAAATTAGGATCCCTTTGTTCATAGAAAGTATCTAAATTCACAGCCATCAACAGGAAATTAAATAATATACATGAGCAAATGTACTTTCTCTAATTAGTTTCCATTGAAAATGCAGATGCTAAGTATCAAACGTATAACATCCCAAGACTAAAAGACCCATGCTTTGAGAAGTAGGAATAGGAGATATCCACTGTGAACCCAAGAAAGAAATAAGAGAACAGTAGGCGAAATGAAAAATGAAAAGATGACCCAATGATAGAGGTGATGAAGCCAAGGACTTGAGACAAGCATATTAGTAGACCAAAAATGCGTTTTGGATTAGAAACTGAATGGAACGAAAGTTTTAAATGAAACTGAGCAAAAGCGAAATAGAAATGAAAGGCAGTTGCAGAACATCGCACCTGGGACGTCCATGATTGGGGAAGAAGAAAGGTTATTTTGCTGCTTCAGATGATGGTGACGAGGTTGTAAGGGGTGAAGAGGAGGGATGACTTAGCATCAAAAGAAAGCGAGTGATCACTGTTAAAGTGAGGGGTAGGAGGTGAAAACTGAAATTAAGGGAAGAGGATGGGCAGAGGATATTAATTGGCCCAGGTCCGATTTTGACACCAAACGACGTCGTTCCAAGCAGAGGATGGGAAGAGGATATTAAGGGAAGTGGACTGTAGCCACACCCATTAGAATCAATGTGTATTGACATCTCAAAGTTTAATGTAAAGCACACAGTAAAGCCACAAGCGTTCAAGGCACAATACAAGGCTTCAATTTTATTTTTCTCAAACATGACACAGAAGTGTTTACTGGTGACTGGTGAGAGCCACGAGGTTCCTTACTAGTAGATTTGGATGGCTCAATATGATTATCACCATCCAAAGATGATCCTCCTCCATTGCATTAACTTACATCACTATACAGATTCCACGCTCGAGGTGGAAAGTTCATCTTTTCTATTTTTGGTAACCACGATAATGGGTCCGAAGGGGATGGCAGAGTCAGAGAGTAACTATGAAGCATAATAATTATGGATGACATTGAAGGTCTATCTGCTGGATGGTTTTGAACACACAGCAGAGCAATGTGAATGCATCTCATTACTTCATTTAGATTACAAGATTCTCTTATTGTGGGGTCTACCAACTCCAAGGGCTCTCCCTCTTTCCAAGATCTCCATGCCTGTGTCAATATTCTGTCAATTATTTGGCCTTTTAACAAAAAATATGATTCGTTTGTATCAAACCAAAGAGAATAGTGTTTGATATACTCACACAGGTCATTAAGTATAGCACTTCATCCCCTGTTGTATACAGAACAACATCCCTCTTCCCACTTATAATCATCATTAGAAGCAAACCAAAACTGTACACATCACACTTAGCAGAAGGCTCACCATGGTTACGTAAAAATAGTTCTGGAGCTATATAACTCCTGAAACATTGAATCATTAGAAGATAAATGTTAGTATAGGAGAAATTAAACAGAAATATAGGTCACTGCCAATTCATTGTTTCTTTAAGAAAAGATGCCAAGATATCTGAATAAAATTGTAGGGATTTGTAAACTTTGTTCTTACATTATCCCATGACAATTGACATCATTTTCAGTTTGGTCAATTGCACAAACTTTTGCCAAACCAAAACTTGCGATTTTTGGATTCATATCTCCATCCAATAATATATTGTGGACTTTAAGATCAAAATGTATAATTTTAAGCCTTGAATCTTCATGAAGATATTGGATGCCTTGAACAATTCCTTTGATAATCTTAAAACGCTTTGCCCAATCTAGCTGTTTTTTCTTTTCAGGGTCTACACATTTTTAAAAAAAAAATTAAGGAATGTCAAATAAAAGAAAAGTAAATTGATTCAAAAATAAAAAGTGAAACAAAGCTGTCACAATTAGTCTCAACCATAATAAGCAAAAGTTGGAAAACTAAAATCAAGCATATTAAGGGAGAACTATGCATAATTGATGTAGATGGACTTGCCAAAAAAGATGTAATCAAGACTTTTGTTAGGCATATATTCATAAACAAGTATCTTCTCTTCTCTTTGCATGCAGAAACCCATAAGTCTCACTAAATTTCTATGTTGTACGTTGGCAAGCACCTCTACTTCATTCTTAAATGTTTGTATATCATAGCTAGAACTTCTAAAGAATCTCTTCACAGCAATTTCTTGTCCATTTGCAAGCGTCCCCTGAATTTCAAACATAAAGTCAATATACATGTAAGGAGTGGCCTAATTTGCTTCATGTTACAAACCAGGAAAGCACACAATCTCGATACATACCTTGTAAACCTTTTCTGTACCAATCTTGTTATCAGCAGAGAAGTTGTTGGTGGCGGCTTCAATTGTACTGAAATCATATTGCAGTGAATCCAAATTGCTGATGTCAATTGCAGCTACACAACGAAATGGTACATGAGATGATGTCAACATGGGATCCTTACGTTCAGAGTCATACTTCTTCCTTTTTCTTTTACTCAAGCAACAGATGCCGACTATAAGTACCAGGACAGCCACTGAAATTGGAACAACAATTGCGACAATCGTCTCCGATGACATTCCACCTTTTCCTTCATCATCCCAAATACAGAGAAAGCAAATAAACTTAATAAGGTAAATTCATGACAATAATTGAGTAACCAACTTTGCTTCATTCATTAATCTACAGAGTCAAGTTTGTTTTCCTTCCAGATATTACAAATTCTTCAGCTATTTTGTTCTTTTCGCATACTTTCTCCACAATTTTGAACCCTCCCCTGCTTTTATCTCACTCTCTGTTCCGTGGTTCTTCCCCCACAGTTTTGCTCCCAAACTCACAATTTTCGTAACCTAATGCTTATACCAAAATCATTAAACAGATGAGAAACTATAAAGATTCTACGAAACCCCTTAGGCATATAGGTCAGAGCTTTACCTAGGGAAGCAGAAGCAGTATGATTTGTAGGAGGAAGACTTGCAGCTTCTGATTGATAGAAAGGGTACAATTCATAGCAAACATGACAGCTAATAAACAAGAGGTAGAAAATTTTGTAGGAAGCCATAATCAAGGGCGTCATATTGTGGAGTTCATATTGGGTGTATTTCAATGGAGAGTAGGGGAGGATCTTTCATGAGGAAGAAGATAATGCAATGGCAGAGAAAGATATGGCTGACGATGGAGAAAGGAGACGCAAGTCAATGAAATTTGTTTGTGGAAGACTTTTCCATTTCTTGTGAGGGCTTCTAAGCAATAGTAAGTTAACCTAAACTCTGGCACACCGGATGATGTGAACTACTTTTCTCTTCCTATTAAAAAATAATTTAAAATGATTAAATGTTCATATGTTTATAAATCATTTTTTATCTCAAATTTAAGTTATTATTTATGTTAAAATTGAAAAAAAAATTGATCTTCTTAAAAAATAATTTAATGGTCTTTTTAAAAATATGTTATGTGTATTTATTAAATTTTATAAATAATCATGTAATAAAAATAAGGGAAAAAGACAAGAAAAAAAATTTGAAAATAAGAAAAGATAAAAAATATTTTGAAAATTCAAAATATTAAAGAAGTGTTAGATCAGATTCGCCCTTCTTAACATCAAAAGAAAATGATACAGATGCCTTTATTTTTTGTTTTTTTTCAAAACCCCCACCCCACACCCTCCCCAGGCTATATACCTCATAATCTTAAAGAGAATTTTTGTTTCCTTGATCAATCATCTTTTTATCAAGAGATTATAGTTGTTGATGGAATGTAGCATTTGTATCTTGTTTTTATCTTGTTGTAGGGCTCTGTTGCGCAATTGACTTCTAGTTTTAATTTTTTTTTAAAAAATAGAAGGGCCGTACAATATACAGATAAGAATATGGAAAAACGTGCAGACATGTAGAAGACGAACAAGGATATTACAATTTCATCTTGGAAGAACATAATATCGATGTTAGATATGGTAATTCGAGTTGGCCCGCAGGTTGCGGCCTGTGACGGGCTAGCCCGCCCCCTTCGGGGGCTGGCAAACAAATTTTTTTTTTTTTAATTTTCACTCTTTTTTTAAAATTTATTTTACTCTCTTTCTCTTTCATTCGCTCATATCACACTTCTTTGAAGGCAAGAACTAAGAAATATTAAACAAGCAACAAAAATGGCGCGTACTCTATCTGATCTTAATTATAAGATAAAATTGATTTTTTTGAAGAAATTAAGGAAGCTAATTAAATTACTTTAGAATATTTATATTTATATTTTTTTCTCCAAACTAATTAGTTTGACTAATAAACTAATATATAATCTAAGGATACATAACATATGTAATGATTAAGTAATTTATTAAACTTCCTTAATCTCTCTAAAAAAAAGTTAACTTTATCTTATATTTAGGACCGAAGGTAGTATATCATATAGATGTACTCAAATGCTTTTAGGGCATAACAATATGACCGGGAAATATGAAAGTCCTGTTCAAACAATTCAAGTCAAATAATTATTGTTTGTTGGTGTTGTTATTGTTCAATGCTTATATCTCCAAGCAGGATCCTTTGTCCATGAACCGATATTAAATTCAAGAATTACCTAACTCTGTTACCTAATTTAAGTCTCATGGAGTAGTGGATAAAAGTTGAATCCTATGACAGTACAACTTAAACAAGCTGAATCCTATTTATTTATTTTTGGATTGTTTGGATAAGGATGATCGTCTTTCTCAATGGCGTGAAGCAAACGGAATCAAATTAGAGAGAACAAGAATGACTCCTTTTCTAAGACAAGCGCAACCACAAAAGCAAATCAATTTGCAACTTCTAGGTTTTCTCTAATTTGGCAGGAGGGTAAGCCAATACTAACACTTAAAAAAAATTCAAAATTAATTTTTTCTTCTTAAAATTACCACTACTATTTTTATGCTATCAATTTAGAACATTTTTATAACATTCAAAAAATCAAGTTGTAACTGAAAAAAAAAAAAAGAACAACTTATAAAAAATCAATGGATTTTTTTTTTGTTTTAAAAGTTTTTAGTGTGTATCTATCATTATATAGGTTACCTACTCATGGTGGAAAGCTCGTTTTCTTCTTCTATCCCCTGGGTGGATCATGATGTTTCGTGTGCGATCTCTTCTAAATATTTCCAAAGTCAAGCCAATAAACTAGTCTGCTTGTTTATTGTTGTTCATCTATTGCAGAAGACCTTGTGAATGTGTAGAAAAGCTGTTTTACTGCTGCTGCTAGCAAAAGGACAAATTTAATAATTTCCTTTTGATGTTTCTGTGTTCATTCCAACTTCGGAGTCTGCTACGATGCAAAATCGACACGTAGAAAGGCCAATTATTATTGGTGGATACAACTCAAAATATTACAGAAAGAACATAAGTCATCTACAGACCTTAAAACTATAAATACAACATTGCCTGAATGACTTGGAATTTACACGGAGAAGGAAGCAATGGTGCCTAATTACAACGTTGCCTGAATAGACCAACAACTTAGACAGAGGAACATGTGTGCATTAAAAAATCTTCAACTTTCAAGCTTAGTGAGGCATTACTTCACTAATAGACATCTCATTCATTGACATTGATATTAACTTGGTTGCAGACTCACCACTTTAAAAGTCCTTTTATATTTTTGGGTCAAAAAATGCGGGCTGCGAAGGGGTTGACAGAGTCAGATTTTAATTTCAAGCATGATAAATACGGATGACATTGAATGTTTATCTGTTAGATCTTCTTAAACACACAGTAGACTAACGTGAATGCATCTCATTACTTCATTTAGATTACAAGATTCTCTTATAGTGGGGTCCAATATTTCCATGACATCTCCATCCCGCCAAAGTCTCTATGCCTGTATCAAAATATTGTCAACTATTTGTCCTTTTGATAAAAAAGCATATATATGATTCATTTGTATCAAACCAGAGAGAGTAGTGTTTGATATACTCACATAGCTCAGCATTTCCTTCATTCCATCCTCTATTTGATACAAAAAAAATATTCCTCTTACCACTTATAATTTTCATTAGAAGGACACCAAAGTTGTACACATCATGCTTAACAAGATCTCCCCATGCATGTATTCAGGACACATATAACTTCTAAAACATTGAATCGTCATACCAAGAGTATTAGTATAGATAAAATTACACGGGAATTTAGGCCAGTAGAAGTTCTTTCTTCATTGAAGTGAAGATTACAAGTGTAGCGCCCGAAATTTGGAAAATATGGAGCCACCACCAAAATTTTGAAAAAGTATTATTTTGGAAGTTCTTTCTTCGTTTAAGAGATGTCAAGATATCTGAACAAGAGTGTAGGGATGTGCAAATTTATTCTTACAATGTTCCAGCAATGGCTTCATATCCTTCGGTTTGGTGCGTAAAAACTATTGCCAAACCAAAATGTGTTATTTTTGAATTTATTTCACTATAAAATAATACATGCTTAGTTTTAATATCACGATGTATAATTTTAGACTTTGAATCTTCATAAAAATATTAAAAATGAAAAATGATCTTTTTTTAAATTAGGTTATATATATCTTATTAAATTTTATAAATAATCCTTCATTAAAAATAAATAGATTCTTCCTTTTGCTCTCTCCATAAGAGATTGAGTCATTTTTTAATATTTTCGGACCCAAATGGGGTTAGCTTTTCAAAAAGCTTTTCTGTATTCATCGAGACTCGAGATCCCATGTTCAAGCGATCTAATCCCCTCCTATTAGAATCAATGTGTATTGACATTTCAAAGTTTAATGTAAAGCACACAGTAAAGCCACAAGCGTTCAAGGCACAATAGAAAGCTTCAATTTTATTTTTCTCAAACATGACACAGAAGTGTTTACTGGTGACTGGTATGAGAGCCACGAGGTTCCTTACTAGTGGATTTGGATGGCTCAATATGATTATCACCATCCAAAGATGATCCTCCTCTATTGCATTAACTTACATCACTATATAGATTCCACACTCGAGGTGGAAAGTTCATCCTTTTCTATTTCTGTTAACCGCAATAATGGGTCCGAAGGGGATGGCAGAGTCAGAGAGTAACTATGAAGTATAATAATTATGGATGACATTGAAGGTCTATCTACTGGATGGCTTTGAACACACAGCAGAGCAATGTGAATGCATCTCATTACTTCATTTAGATTACAAGATTCTCTTATTGTGAGGTCTACCAACTCCAAGGGCTCTCCCTCTTTCCAAAGTCTCCATGCCTGTGTCAATATTTTGTCAATTATTTGGCCTTTTAACAAAAAATATATGATTCGTTTGTATCAAACCAAAGAGAATAGTGTTTGATATACTCACATAGTTCATTATGTATTCCTCTTTATCCTCTATTGTAAACGAAACAAAAGGCCTCATCCCACTTATAATCGTCATTAGAAGCGAACCAAAACTGTACACATCACACTTAACAGAAGGCTCACCAAGGTTACGGCAAAATAGTTCTGGAGCTATATAACCGCTGAAACATTGAATCATTAGAAGATAAATGTTAGTATAGGAGAAATTAAACAGAAATATAGGCTACTGCCAATTCTTTGTTTCTTTAAGAAAAGACGCCAAGATATCTGAATAAAATTGTAGGGATATGTAAACATTGTTCTTACATTGTCCCACGAGCATCGGCATCAATTTCAGTTTGGCCGATTGCACAAACTGTTGCCAAACCAAAATTTGTGATTTTTGGATTCATATCTCTATCCAATAATATATTGCTGACTTCAAGATCAAAATGTATAATTTTAAGCCTTGAATCTTCATGAAGATATTGGATGCCTTGAACAATTCCTTTGATAATCTTAAAACGCTTTGCCCAATCTAGTTGTTTTCGCTTTTCATGGTCTACACATTTTAAAAAACAATTTAAGCAATGTCAAATAAAAGAAAAGTAAATTGATTCAAAAATAAAAAGTGAAGCAAAGCTGTCACAATTAGTCTCAACCATAATAAGCAAAAGTTGGAAAACTAAAATCAAGCATATTAAAGGAGAACTATGCAGAATTGACGTAGATGGACTTACCAAAAAGGATGTAATCAAGACTTTTGTTAGGCATATATTCATAAACAAGTATGTTCTCTTCTCTTTGAATGCAGAAACCCATAAGTCTCACTAAATTTCTATTTTGTACGTTGGCAAGCACCTCTACTTCATTCTTAAATGTTTGTATATCATAGCTAGAACTTCTAAAGAATCTCTTCACAGCAATTTCTTGTCCATTTGCAAGCGTCCCCTGAATTTCAAACATAAAGTCAATATACATGTGTGGAGTGGCCTAATTTGCTTCATGTTACAAACCACGAAAGCACACAATCTCGATACATACCTTGTAAACCTTTTCTTTACCAATCTTCTTATCAGCAGAGAAGTTGTTGGTGGCGGCTTCAATTGTACTAAAATCATATTGCAGTGAATCCAAATTGCTGATGCCAATTGTAGCTACACAACCAAATGATGCATGTGTGTGATGAGATTAATTGAAAATAGAAGGGCGAGGAAATATGAGCAGCCAAACAAAGCGAAAGGTCTGGTTCACTATAGGGATCCTTACATTCAGAGTCATACTTCTTCCTTTTTCTTTTACTCAAGCAACAGATGCCAACTGTAAGTACCGGGACAGCCACTGAAATTGGAACAACAATTGCGACAATCGTCTCCGATGACATTCCACCTTTTCCTTCATCATCCCAAATACAGAGAAAGCAAATATACTTAATAAGGTAAATTCATGACAATAATTGAGTAACCAACTTTGCTTCATTCATTCATATTCCGCAGTCAAGGTTGCTTTCGTTCTGTATATTACAAATTATTCAGTTATTTTGTTCTTTTAGTCTACTTAGCTTTTGGATTCAAGGTCTACTTAGTTGTTTCTCATCAATTTTGAACCTCCCCTGCTTTTTATTTCACTCTCTTTTCTGTGGGTCTTCTCCCACAGTTTTGCTCTTTAACTCAGCAATTTTCGCAACCTAATACCCAAACCATCTAACAGATGAGAAACTATAGAGATACTACAAAATACCTTAAGGCATATAGGTGAGAGATTTACCTTGGGAAGCAGTAGAATTTGTAGGAGGAGCACTTGCAGCTTCCGAGTGATAGAAAGGGTACAATTTATAGAAAACATTACAGCTAATTAACAAGAGATAGAAATTTTTGTAGGAAGCCATGACCATGGACGTGATGGTAAGAGTGAAGGATGTGTTAGAGGAAGGGAAAGAAGAAGATATTGCAGTGGGAGAGAAAGAGATGATTCTTGATGGAGAAGGTTGACACAAGTCAATGAAATTAGTTTGCGCAAGACTTTAATTTCTAATTTCTTGTTAAAGCTTTTTCTAAATAATTCCCATTTCTTATAGACGACCTCGAACTAAAGCAAGTCTTCCATTACGTGAAAAGAACCAATTTGTCCACCTGTTCAACACACGCTTTTATTATTATAGAACCTTTCAGCAAGGATGTGCACCAGATCGGTCTTAGAGTTGGTAATATGGGCCCAACCCGCGGGCTCAACTTGTGAGCCCGTGGGTTTTAACGGGTTAGGGTTAGGAAAATCCCAACCCGTAAAAATGCAGGCCTACATAACCTGCGGGTTAATGCCGGTCAGCTCGTAGGTTGGCTGGTTGGCCTGCAAAATTTTTTATTTTTTATTTATATATAATAATTTTACAAAACTTATAAGTTTTTCACTACTATCTTGGTACCTCTCAATCCAAAAAGAAAAAATCTTAGCCTCTTCCCTTCTTCATTAAACAAAATTATTATATCTTGGTTGCTTGAGGATGAGTTTATATTTTATTTATAAACTTTAACAAATTTGATAACTTTATCTCTTAAATTGTAGATTATGTTTTTAAATTTTTATAAAAGAAATGATTGATACTAGAAAGGTAAATTTAATTACTCATATATATGTATCTCATATTTTCAATCCTTTTTAAAAAATAGAAATTTTTTTTCAAAAAAAAATGCGGGCCCGCGGGCTGGCTCGCAACCCGCACACTGCGGGTTAGAGTTGGCATTTTGCCAACCCGTAGAAGTGCGAGCTGCACAGGCCCACACCACACGGGCCATGGGTTGGTGCGGGCCAGCCCGCAACCCGGGGGCTGACCCGTATTCCCAACTATAATTGGTCTTGAGATTTGGTATGAAGAGGACCTCGAGCTGTACGAGACAATCTGTGGTTCAGTTTGGTCCCACACCAACTCGAATCTGGGTTGGAGTAGACGAGGTCAAGTGAATTGTCAAAACAATCCAGAACCTAAATTTAAATTTTTTTGTTCCTTCTTTAGAATGTAAAATTTTAATATATTAAACATGTTTAAGATGATAAAAAATGCCTATAGAAATATAAAACTCATCACATAACATTAAATCCCAATCATAAAGTGATAAGAATCTCCAACAATTCACCAAGTATATTGAAGACTATACAAAGGTAACTTAAACCCAAAAATTACAGACTCCCTTCTATTTTTATTTTAAGATGATGATACTGAGCGTGTTTGGCTTTTTCAACCCTAACCTATATAAAGAGAGTCAATATATTTATTGTCCACTACATATACGGATATATAAACGTATATATCCGTAAGTTCCTTGTAAGGGCTCGAAGAATCCTGGGGCCGTGCCCTGGACTTAGTAGGGGACTGGTGCTAAACCTACCTAAACTTTTTAATACCAAAATATATATATATATATATATATATAAACGTATCAAATTGGGGTCTCGTCTCCTATAGCTAGATACAGTTGATCAATATGTTAACGACTCACATTATTCCTTTCACAATATTATAAAAATAAAGTACATGCCATATCACTTGTAAGGTATTAGGTAATTACTAAGAATGTTAAACAAACAACATAAATGTGACGTATATCATAGTTTAATTAGCTTCCCTTCAGTAGTTTCTTACTTGTGCTCGATGCTTCTATCTCCAAGCAGGATTCTTTCTCTTAACATAACCAACATTACATTCAAGAATTACCCACATTCCAACTCTGTCACCCGATTTAAGTCTCATGGACTGGATAAAGGCTAAACAATCATATGACAGTACAACTTAACAACCTTTAATTCTGATATCTTACAGCTTTTCCCGGCAGAAATATACTCTGTCGGTTCTTAATATAAGATATATTTATCTAATCTGATTAGATTAAGGTAGTTAATTAAGTTGGTTAATATGACATGTATTTTCTAAAACGTCTTACTTATCTTTCTTAATTCTCTCATTCTCTCTTCTTAATTATTGTTAAGAGAGCATTAATAGGGAGTAAATTAAAAAAAGATTGACAAATATAAAAACTATGTCTTATATTTAAGATCAAAATCAACTTTTCAAATATGTCTTATATTCAAGACAATAGGGAGTATAATTTAATTAGCATCCCCTGCCACCAATTCATTGAACCTCTTCTTGTCCTCCAAGACTGGTGTTTGTAGTTGAATGTAACATGTTCTTTAACCCAATGAAGTCTCTCCAAGGGTAAATTGAAGATAAATTTTCAAATTCAGTAAATTATTAGAGAAAAAAAATTATATACTAATAAACAACTCGGAGGCTCATGTGTTAGAGAGTTTAAGAAGGTCAAGCGGGAGAGAAAAACAGAGTACACTAGAATTATAGAATTCGGAAATAGGCGTTTCGGCGATGCCCGCTTCAGGAAAGGCTTGCAGTTGATTGTAATAGCACATTTGTGGACCTTAACATTTATTTTGAAATATTAAGTTATTCGACTTTATTAATTGTTTTTTTTTACTAGTATATCATATAAAATTTTTAGCCTAAATTTCTAATGAATAATAAAACAGAATATCTCTATCCGTCTCCATAATAAACTACAAAAAAAAACACTAAATTTCTGACGGAATTCAGAATTTTCAATGGAATAGATTATGTCGCTAATAATAATGTGACAAACCAATTTCCGACGGAATTCAGATTTCGTCACAAATTTCTGATGGAAACTCCGGTGGCCTCCACCTCATCGTCGGCAGCAGTGCATGGCAATTCTGGCGGCCTCCACCTTATCGCTCGCATCCAGATTAGCCACGTGTCGCAACTTCTTTTTTTCTGGAAATGCAACTCAACTTGCCCTCCTTTGGTTCAAACCTACGACTTCATCCATACGCGCACGATGCCTTACCGGATGCGCTCGACTGCTTTGGCTTTCTATTATTATATAATTATATATATATATAATCTTATAATACATAATCAATTATTTATAAATGTAATATTTTTTTCTTATATATAAATGTAATGATAATATAAAATAATTTTATATATTCTTATAATTTTTAATATAAATTAACTTCAAATTAAAAAATTTTACATCTTAAATAAATTTCATATGACTATATTTTTGTCTAATTTCTAAAATTAATTTTTTTAATTAATAATTGATAAATAATTATTAAAAAAATTAATTACTAACTAATAAATTTTATTTTTTATAAATAAATTTTTATATGACCATTTTGCCCCTACAGGGACCAAAACCTATTATTGAAAATTAAAAATATTTTAGAAATTAGAAAATAATAATTAAAAATTAAATTAAAAATATTAATTCATAGTTAATAAGTTTTATAAAAATAATTTTTTTAAAAATTAAATTTTTTAACTAATAATAATTTTTAAATTTTACCATGGAATTTCCAATTCCGTCTGAAATTGTGAGGGAATTTCTGACGAAATTATTTTTCGTCGGAAATGAATTGAAAGCTGTCGGAAATTCTCTCACAATTTTCGACGGAATTATTTTCCATCTCAAATTTCCAATAGAAATTCCGTCATAAATGTGCTACGAAATTAGGCCATCAGAAATTCTGTGGCACAAGATAGAATTTGCCACAGAATATTTTCCAAGGCTAATTCCGTCCCAATTTTTGCCACAGAAAAAATTCCGTCAGAAATTTTTGCTGCAGAATTTCTGACTAATTTTTTACGGGAAATTTTCATGGCAAATTCCGTCAGAAATTTCATATTTTTTTGTAGTGATATATTAATAAATTAGTGTATCACATTGTCAAGAATATCATAGAATTAGCATGCTAATTATTAAAATATTAAATAAAAAAAATTAAAACTATTAAAATTATATCTACATAATTCAACTTTGGAAACTTTTATTAAAATATTTTATAATTTTTTTTACTTCTTATCTCTGACGTTTCTGAACTTTAGAGGTTAAATCTTAAATATTGAAAGTTCATGTAATGATGGGAAATATCAATGAAGAGAAACTAAATATTTAGGCAGGCAGCCAAGGGACTGTCACGGTTGGTAGAGTCAGAGAGTAACATTCAATCATAAAAAGTATGGATGACACTGAAGGTCTATCTGCTGGATCTTTTTGAATACACAGCAGAGCAATGTGGATGCATCTCATTACTTCATTTTGGAAGTAAGATTCTCTTGTGGGGTCCAACAATTTCAAGGCCTCTCCATCCTCCTAAAGTCTCTATGCCTATATTAACATGTTGTCAACTATTGGTCCTTTTTACAAAAAGCATATGATTCATTTGAATGAAATCAAAGAAAGTTGTGTTTGATATACTCACACGACTCATCAGGGGCTCTTCCTCCATCTGACACAAACAATTAATCTTCCTCCATCTGACACAAACAATTAATCTTCCTCCCACTTATAATCTCCATTATAAGGATGCTAAAATTATACACATAAGACTTTATAAAAAATATTTCCCTCAAGCCTGTATTCTGGAGCGATATAACCACTGAAATATTTGATCATTAGAAGAAATGTTAGTATAGGGGAAATTACACAGAAATATGGGCTAATGGCAGTTATTTCTTCGTTTTAAAAGAAGATGCTAAGATATTTGGATATGATTTCAAGGATACATAAATTGTTTTTACTATGTTCCAACAGCGCAATTGGTGTATCCTTTAGTTTGGTCAACACTAAAAAATAGTGCCAAACCAAAATCTATGATTTTTGGATTTATATCACAATCCAATAATATATTCTTAACTTTAAGATCATGATATATAATTCTAAGTCTTCAATCTTCATGAAGATAATGAATACTTTGAGCAATTCTTTTGACAATCTTTTAGCACTTCGCCCAATCTAACTGTTTTTCCTTCTCAGGCTCTACACATTAAAAGAAAAAAAAATAAGAAATGTCAAATAAAAGGAAAGTGAATATAAGCATATGATATTGAAATGTCTTATGTTTTGTGCATATGTATGATGAGATGAAGTGAAAATAGAAGAGCGAGCAAATATGAGCCAAACAAAGCAAAAGGTCTTGTATACTATGGGGATCCGAACAAAGCAAAACGTCTTGTCAGTTAATTCATTAATCTACAGAATCAAGTTTGTTTTCGTTCCAGATATTACAAAGTCCTCAGTTATTTTTAAAGTTCTTTTATTCTACTTAGCTGTTTCTCCACAATTTTGAACCCTACCCTGCTTTTATCTCACTCTCTTTTATGTGGTTCTTCCTCCACAGTTTTGCTTTTAAACTCTCAATTTTAGCGACCTAATACCCAAATCATCAAACAGATGAGAAACTATAAAGATTCTACGAAATACCTTAGGCGTATAGTTGAGAGCTTTACCTTGGGAAGCAGTAGTATTTGTAGGAGGAACACTGGCAGCTTCCGATTGATAGAAAGGGTACAATTCGTACCAAACATTACAACTAATAAACAAGAGATAGAAAATTCTGTTGGAAGCCATAATTATGGACGTCATAAGGATGTGTTAGAGTCGTCAATGAAGAAAAATAATGTTAATTAAAAGTAGTATTATCAATAGCCTTACACAACTTATTAAAATTATTATACAAACTATCCTTCCCTTTAAAAATATAGTCAATTTCACAAAACTTAACCCAATTAATTAATTAAAATAATGTTGATTAAAAGTGATTGACAACTCATATATCCATTTCAACATGTTACATGAGTTGTCAATCTTTTAAAAGTGTAATCAATTTCATAAAACTCTTTAATATGGCTAGATGGGCGCTAGAGGAGACAATACTAACACCTATAAATTTTCAAAACTATCATTTCTTCTTAAAATTATCACCAATGGTTTCATGCTGCAAATTTAAAATATTCTTATAAGCTTGAAAAATCAAGTTGCAACTGAAAAAATAAAAACAACTATAAAAAAATATTTAAAAGTTTTTATTCTAAAAGACAAGTAGTAATAATATATGGTAATGAATATTGGCTTTAAAAGCACAGCGGGAGTATAAAGTGAAAGTGGTGAAATGAGGATGTTGATCAATGGATGTATGATCATATAAGAAAAAATAAGATTAATTAATAATGAGCAAATAACCTAAGGAAGAGTTAGGGTGGCAATTATTGAAGAAAAATAGCAGAAAATTGTTTGAAGTTATTTGGATAGTACCAATAGAGTAGTAAGGAGGGTAGATCAAGTAACAGAGAGCCTTTTGACAAGGTGTAGAGGAACACTATCACCAAAAAAGGTAGAAAAAGATTAAAGCAAATGATTAATGAAGTTATTGAGAGAGACGTTTGGGATAACAATTTAACTAAAAATTTGTTTGTTGATAGAACAAAATGACGAGGTGTCATTCATGTAGCTAACTCCACCTAATGAGATAATGCTGGTCGTTGTTGTGAAAGTTTTTAGTCTATACATGGGACGAAAAAAAATCATCATTTTTATATCTATTCTTAATTGTTATTTTTCTCCAACAGTAAGGTATGAGGTTCCTTACTAGACGCCAATGTGGATGGCTCAAGATGATTGTCCTCCGTTGCATTAACTACTATATCACTATACAGACTCCATGCTCACAGTGGAAACTTCTCTTTAAACTTCTTGACGAAAAATGCAGGCTGCAAAGGGGTTGGCAGAATAGAGAGTAACTTTCAAACATGAGAACTATGGATGACATGAAAGGTCTATCTGCCGGATCTTCTTGAATATACAACAGACCAATATGGATGCATCTCATTACTTCATTTAGATTACAAGATTCTCTTATTGTGGGGTCTAACAATTCCAAGGCCTCTCCATTATTCCAAAGTTTCCAGGCCTGTCTCAAAATGATGTCAACTAATTGTCATGTTGTTACCACAATATTTTTCCTTTCCACATAAAGCAAATGATTTATTTGAATCAAAATATAGAGAGACAGTGTTTGATATACTCACATAGCTCAGTAGGTGCCCAATACCCTCCATTTGATGGAAAGAATTATTCTTCCTGCCACTCATACTCCATCAGAAGGACGCCAAAACTGTACGCATCAATTTTAACAGAAATTGGTCCATTCATGGAGTATTCAGGAGCAAGATAACCCCTGAAACATTGAATCATTAAATGAGAAATGTTAGCATAAGGAAAATTGCAAATTTAGGGCCTCTAACGTGCCTTTCTGTAATACAGTGTGTTGGATTTTGGGTCCAAGTCTGCCTTTGATGGGTTGGACTATTTGATTAGGATACAAGTAGCCTAATCAAATAAAAATCAAATCAGCATTAATTGTAGATTGGAGAATAAGTTAGTATTAATTATGATATTGTTAATTGAGAAACAAGTCATCATAATTCAGGAAATTAGTTGATAATTAATTCTCCTTATTACTAACTTTGAAGGCAAGAAGGTGGATATCATTTCATAATTAGTGGCTACCATAAATCACTATAAATAAGAGGTGCCTCCTTCAGTTATTCTTTACCTCTGCTATTGAGTTTTCTAGCAATCTCTTCTCTCGTACCATCTTTCTTGTTCTGGTGATCTGTTGTGCCAATCCTAATTAGGCTATAGTAGTCTAATAATTGTGTGGGCACTATTATGAAGCATTGGAGCTTTGACCTGGATTTGAATATGGATTCGTCCCAGTACGCTAGTGTAGTCCTCTCTCTCTTTATTTTTTTCCAACACATTGATATCCCAACCTCCCAAAAGTTTTTTTCTTGGTTATCATTGGATTTTACATAAAATGAGTGTTATTTTGATATATTATGAGCAAAAAATGGTGCAACTTTGAATTTCTTATGAATTGTAAAAAAGAAACTATAAAATTATGCATTTTTTATTTATTTTGAAAAATCTTAAAAAATTCAAAACCGCACTATTTTATCCCCATAAGATATCAAAATGTCACTCATTTATGTACAATCTATTGATCACAAGAAACAAGAACAAAATATTTGGGAAGTTATGAAATTTGAAAGGGCATTACAGAGCATATTAGAGAAGACACATTAAAAGCCCCTATTCCAAAAATTACACGTAATCATGGACAAATTAATGCAAGTTCTTTCTTCGTTTAAGAGATGTCAAGATATCTGAACAAGAGTGTAGGGATGTGCAAATTTATTCTTACAATATTCCAGCAATGGCTTCATATCCTTCGGTTTGTTGCGTAAAAACTATTGCCAAACCAAAATTTATTATTTTTGGATTTATTTCACTATCTAATAATATATGCTTAGTTTTAAGATCACGATGTATAATTTTAAGCCTTGAATCTTCATGAAGATATTGAATGCCTTGTGCAATTCCTTTGGTAATCTTATAATGTTTTATCCAATCTAGTTGTCCTCACTTTTTCGAGTCTATTCATTAAAAAGGGAACTCAAGAAATGTCAAATAAAAAAAAAGGTAAGTTGACTTAAAAAATAAAAAGTCAAGCAAAGTTTTCTCCATCCAAGTCTCAAAAATAATGAGCAAACGTTGGAAAACCAAAATCAAGCTTATTAAGTGTGAACTATATAAGATAGATGGACTTACCAAAAAGAATGTAATCAAGACTTCTTTTGAGCACATATTTAAAAATAAGTATCCTCTCTTTTACTTGCACACAAAGACCCATGAGTCTCACTAAATTTTTATGCTGTGTCCTGGCAAACACCTCTGCTTCATTCTTGAATTCTTGTACACTTTGTATAGTGCTTTTATGGAATCTCTTCACAGCAATTTCTTGTCCATCTTGAAGCATGCCCTGACTTGCAAACATAAAGTCAACATACATGAATGAGGGTCCTAATTTCCTTCATGTTAAAAACCAGAAATGCACAGAAACCTGATACCTTGTAGACATCTCCAAATCCACCATCACCAAGCTTGTTATCTGCAGAGAAGTTGTTCGTGGCTGCTTTAATGGTACGGAAATCCTATTGCAGTGAATACACATTGCTGATGTCAATTGCAGCTGCACAACCAAATGGTGCATGTGAATGAAGACATGAAGTGAAAACAGAACAGCGAGCAAATATGAGCCAAACAAAGCAAAAGGTCTTATATACTATGGGGATCCTTAGATTCAGAGTCATACTTGTTCCATATTCTTTTACACAAGCAACAAATGCCCATTAATATCAGGATAGACACAGAAATTGAAACCACAATTGCAACATTCGTCCCCGATGAGATTCCACCTTTTCCTGCATGATCCGAAAAACAGAGAAAGCAGATATACTTCATAAGGTAATTAAATTCATGAAAATAACAGAGTAACCAACTTTGTTTCATTAATTAATATTCTACAGTTAAGTTTATTTTATTTTATAAATTTTATATATCATTTGTAATCAAATTAAAATTATTGATAGGTTAAAAATGAAAAATGATCTTTTTTAAAATTAGGTTGTATATATCTTATTAAATTTTATAAATAATCCTTCATTAAAAATAAATAGATTCTTCCTTTTGTTCTCTCCATAAGAGATTGAGTCATTTTTTAATATTTTCGGACCCAAATGGAGGTAGCTTTTCTAAAAGCTTTTTCTGTATTCATAGAGACTCGAGATCCCATGTTCAAGCGATCTAATCCCCACCTATTAGAATCAATGTGTATTGACATTTCAAAGTTTAATGTAAAGCACACAGTAAAGCCACAAGCGTTCAAGGCACAGTACAAGGCTTCAATTTTATTTTTCTCAAACATGACACGGAAGTGTTTACTGGTGACTGGTGAGAGCCACGAGGTTCCTTACTAGTGGATTTGGATGGCTCAATATGATTATCACCATCCAAAGATGATCCTCCTTCATTGCATTAACTTGCATCACTATACAGATTCCACGCTCGAGGAGGAAAGTTCATCTTTTTCCATTTCTGTGAACTTCAATAATGGGTCCGAAGGGGATGGCAGAGTTAGAGAGTAACTATGAAACATAATAATTATGGATGACATTGAAGGTCTATCTTCTGGATGGCTTTGAATACACAGCAGAGCAATGTGAATGCATTTCATTACTTCATTTAGATTGCAAAATTCTCTTATTGTGGGGTCTATCAACTCCAAGGGCTCTCTCTCTTTCCAAAATCTCCATGCCTGTGTCAATATTCTGTCAATTATTTGGCCTTTTAACAAAAAATATATGATTCGTTTGTATCAAACCAAAGAGAATAGTGTTTGATATACTCACATATCTCACTAAGTATTCATGTCCATCCTCTGTTGTATACCAAACATGATTGATCTTCCCACTTGTAATCGTCATTAGAAGCAAACCAAAATTGTACACATCACTCTTAACAGAAGGTTCACCGAGGTTACGGGAAAGTAGTTCTGTAGCTATATAACTCTTGAAACATTGAATCATTAGAAGATAAATGTTAGTATAGGAGAAATTAAACAAAAATATAGGCTACTGCCAATTCTTTGTTTCTTTAAGAAAAGATGCCAAGATATCTGAATAAAATTGTAGGGATGTGTAAACTTTGTTCTTGCGTTGTCCCACGACAATAGACATCAATTTCAGTTTGATTGACTGCACAAACTATTGCCAAACCAAAATTTGTGATTTTTGGATTCATATCTCTATCCAATAATATATTGCTGACTTTAAGATCAAAATGTATAATTTTAAGCCTTGAATCTTCATGAAGATATTGGATGCCTTGAACAATTCCTTTGATAATCTTAAAACGCTTTGCCCAATCTAGCTGTTTTTGCTTTTCAGGGTCTACACATTTAAAAAAAAAATTAAGGAATGTCAAATAAAAGAAAAGTAAATTGATTCAAAAATTAAAAGTGAAGCAAAGCTGTCACAATTAGTCTCAACCTTAATAAGCAAAAGTTGGAAAACTAAAATCAAGCATATTAAGGGAGAACAATACAGAATTGACGTAGATGGACTTGCCAAAAAGGATGTAATCAAGACTTTTGTTAGGCATATATTCATAAACAAGTATCTTCTCTTCTCTTTGTATACAGAAACCCATAAGTCTCACTAAATTTCTATGTTGTACGTTGGCGAGCACCTCTACTTCATTCTTAAATGTTTGTATATCATAGCTAGAACTTCTAAAGAATCTCTTCACAGCAATTTCTTGCCCATTTGCAAGCGTCCCCTGAATTTCAAACATAAAGTCAATATACATGTGTGGAGTGGCCTAATTTGCTTCATGTTACAAACCAAGAAAGCACACAATCTCGATACATACCTTGTAAACCTCTCTTGTACCAATCTTGTTATCAGCAGAGAAGTTGTTGGTGGCGGCTTTAATTGTACTGAAATCATATTGCAGTGAATCCAAATTGCTGATGCCAATTGTAGCTACACAACCAAATGATGCATGTGTGTGATGAGATTAAGTGAAAATAGAAGAGTGAGGAAATATGAGCCGCCAAACAAAGCAAAAGGTCTGGTTCACTATAGGGATCCTTACATTCAGAGTCATACTTCTTCCTTATTCTTTTTCTCAAGCAACAGATGCCAACTATAAGTACCAGGACAGCCACTGAAATTGGAACAACAATTGCGACAATCGTCTCCGATGACATTCCACCTTTTCCTTCATCATCCCAAATACAGAGAAAGCAAATATACTTGATAAGGTAAATTCATGACAATAATTGAGTAACCAACTTTGCTTCATTCATTCATATTCCGCAGTCAAGGTTGCTTTCGTTCTGTATATTACAAATTATTCAGTTATTGCTCTTTTAGTCTACTTAGCTTTTTGATTCAAGGTCTACTTAGTTGTTTCTCATCAATTTTGAACCTCCCCTGCTTTGTATTTCACTCTCTTTTCTGTGGGTCTTCTCCCACAGTTTTGCTCTTAAACTCAGCAATTTTCGCAACCTAATACCCAAACCATCTAACAGATGAGAAACTATAGAGATACTACAAAATACCTTAAGGCATATAGGTGAGAGATTTACCTTGGGAAGCAGTAGAATTTGTTGGAGGAGCACTTGCAGCTTCCGAGTGATAGAAAGGGTTCAATTTATAGAAAACATTACAGCTAATAAACAAGAGATAGAAATTTTTGTAGGAAGCCATGACCATGGACGTGATGGTAAGAGTGAAGGATCTGTTAGAGGAAAGGAGAATCTCTCATGAAGAAGAAGATATTGCAGTGGCAGAGAAAGAGATGATTCATGATGGAGAAGGTTGACACAAGTCAATGAAATTAGTTTGCGCAAGACTTTAATTTCCAATTTCTTGTTAAAGCTTTTTCTAAATAATTCCCATTTCTTATAGACGACCTCGAACTAAAGCAAGTCTTCCATTACGTGAAAAGAACCAATTAGTCCACCTGTTCAACACACGCTTTTATTATTATAGAACCTTTCAGCAAGGATGTTCAAGGATCAAACCAGATCGGTCTTGAGATCTGGTATGAAGAGGACCTCGAGCTGTACGATACAATCTGTGGTTCAGTTTGGTCCCACGCCAACTCAAATCTGGGTTGGAGTAGATGATGTCAAGCGGATTGTCAAAACAATCCAGAGCCGAAATTTGAATTTTTTTTCCTTCTTTAGAATGTAAAATTTTAACATATTAAACATGTTTAAGATGATAAAAAATGCCTATAGAAATATAAAACTCATCACATAACATTAAATCCCAATCATAAAGTGATAAGAATCTCCAACAATTCACCAAGTATATTGAAGACTCAAATGGGGTTAGCTTTTCAAAAAGCTTTTCTGTATTCATCGAGACTCAAGATCCCATGTTCAAGCGATCTAATACCCTCCTATTAGAATCAATGTGTATTGACATTTCAAAGTTTAATGTAAAGCACACAGTAAAGCCACAAGCGTTCAAGGCACAATACAAGGTTTTATTTTGCTCAAACATGACACAGAAGTGTTTACTGGTGACTGGTGAGAGCCACGAGGTTCCTTACTAGTGGATTTGGATGGCTCAATATGATTATCACCATCCAAAGATGATCCTCCTCCATTGCATTAACTTACATCACTATACAGATTCCACGCTCGAGGTGGAAAGTTCATCGTTTTCTATTTCTGTGAACCCCAATAATGGCTCCAAAGGGGATGGTAGAGTTAGAGAGTAACTATGAAGCATAATAATTATGGATGACATTGAAGGTCTATCTGCTGGATGGTTTTGAACACACAGCAGAGCAATGTGAATGCATCTCATTACTTCATTTAGATTACAAGATTCTCTTATTATGGGGTCTACCAACTCCAAGGGCTCTCCCTCTTTCCAAAGTCTCCATGCCTGTGTCAATATTCTGTCAATTATTTGGCCTTTTAACAAAAAATATATGATTCGTTTGTATCAAACCAAAGAGAATAGTGTTTGATATACTCACATAGCTGATCATGAATTCTTGTTCATCCTCTGTTTTATACCAAAAATAATTTCTCTTCCCACTTATAATCGTCATTAGAAGGAAACCAAAATTGTACACATCACACTTAACAGAAGGCTTACCAAGGTAACGGTAATGTTGTTCTGGAGCTACATAACCCCTGAAACATTGAATCATTAGAAGATATATGTTAGTGTAGGAGAAATTAAACAGAAATATAGGCTACTGCCAATTCTTTGTTTCTTTAAGAAAAGACGCCAAGATATTTGAATAAAATTGTAGGGATATGTAAACTTTGTTCTTACATTGTCCCACGAGCACCGACATCAATTTCAGTTTGGTCGATTGCACAAACTGTTGCCAAACCAAAATTTGTGATTTTTGGATTCATATCTCTATCCAATAATATATTTTGGTCTTTAAGATCAAAATGTATAATTTTAAGCCTTGAATCTTCATGAAGATATTGGATGCCTTGAACAATTCCTTTGATAATCTTAAAACGCTTTGCCCAATCTAGCTGTTTTTTCTTTTCAGGGTCTACACATTTAAAAGAAATTTAAGGAATGTCAAATAAAAGAAAAGTAAATTGATTCAAAAGTAAAAAGTGAAGCAGAGCTGTTCCAATTAGTCTCAACCATAATAAGCAAAAGTTGGAAAACTAAAATCAAGCATTATTAAGGGAGAACTATGTAGAATTGACGTAGATGGACTTGCCAGAAAGGATGTAATCAAGACTTTTGTTAGGCATATATTCATAAACAAGTATCTTCTCTTCTCTTTGTATGCAGAAACCCATAAGTCTCACTAAATTTCCATGTTGTACGTTGGTAAGCACCTCTACTTCATTCTTAAATGTTTGTATATAATAGCTATAACTTCTAAAGAATCTCTTCACAGCAATTTCTTGTCCATTTGCAAGCGTCCCCTGAATTTCAGACATAAAGTCAATATACATGTGAGGAGTGGCCTAATTTGCTTCATGTTACAAACCAAGAAAGCACACAATCTCGATACATACCTTGTAAACCTGTCCTGTACCAATCTTGTTATCAGCAGAGAAGTTGTTGGTGGCGGCTTCAATTGTACTGAAATCATATCGCAGTGAATCCAAATTGCTGATGCCAATTGTAGCTACACAACCAAATGATGCATGTGTGTGATGAGATTAAGTGAAAATAGAAGAGTGAGGAAATATGAGCCGCCAAACAAAGCAAAAGGTCTGGTTCACTGTAGGGATCCTTACATTCAGAGTCATACTTGTTCCTTATTCTTTTACTCAAGCAACAGATGCCAACTATAAGTACCAGGACAGCCACTGAAATTGGAACAACAATTGCGACAATCGTCACCGATGACATTCCACCTTTTCCTTCATCATCCCAAATACAGAGAAAGCAAATATACTTAATAAGGTAAATTCATGACAATAATTGAGTAACCAACTTTGCTTCATTCATTAATCTACAGAGTCAAGTTTGTTTTCCTTCCAGATATTACAAATTCTTCAGCTATTTTGTTCTTTTAGCATACTTTCTCCACAAGTTTGTACCCTCCCCTGCCTTTATCTCACTCTCTGTTCCGTGGTTCTTCCCCCACAGTTTTGCTCCTAAACTCACAATTTTCGTAACCTAATGCTTATACCAAAATCATTAAACAGATGAGAAACTATAAAGATTCTACGAAACCCCTTAGGCATATAGGTCAGAGCTTACCTAGGGAAGCAGAAGCAGTATGATTTGTAGGAGGAAGACTTGCAGCTTCTGATTGATAGAAAGGGTACAATTCATAGCAAACATGACAGCTAATAAACAAGAGGTAGAAAATTTTGTAGGAAGCCATAATCAAGGGCGTCATATTGTGGAGTTCATATCGGGTGTATTTCAATGTAAAGACGGTAAAGAGCCGAACAATCATCTAAGGAGGAAATAAATATCATAAAGAGACTGAATTCATTGCATTGACAAAGACTGCAACAGTGACGTTAATTTATACAGGTATGATGTGATAGAGTGGTCAAGAATAAGAGACACGTATTGGCCAAAAAAAGAATAATAGACACGTAACCCTAGCTAGAAGGATCTGGAATACAAGACTATGAAGATTATATTGGGCTATATAACTCTTATGTATTGAGCTTCTTATAATTGGGCTTATTTTATGCTTCAACACAATGGAGAGTAGGGGAGGATCTTTCATGAGGAAGAAGATAATGCAATGGCAGAGAAAGATATGGCTGACGATGGAGAAAGGAGCCGCAAGTCAATGAAATTTGTTTGTGGAAGATTTTTCCATTTCTTGTGAGGGCTTCTAAGCAACAGTAAGTCAACCTAAGCTGTGGCCCACCGGATGATGTGAACTACTTTACTCTTCCTATTAAAAAATAATTTAAAATTATTAAATGTTCATATGTTTATAAATCATTTTTTAATCAAATTTAAGTAATTATTTATGTTAAAATTGAAAAAAAAATGATCTTCTTAAAAAATAATTTAATGGTCTTTTTAAAAATATGTTATGTGTATTTATTAAATTTTATAAATAATCATGTAGTAAAAATAAGGGAAAAAGGCAAGAAAAAAAATTTGAAAATAAGAAAAGATAAAAAATATTTTGAAAATTCAAAATATTAAAGAAGTGTTAGAGCAGATTTGCCCCTTTTAACATCAAAAGAAAATGATATAGATGCCTTTATTTTTTGTTTTTTTTCAAAAACCCCACCCCACCCCCACCCCAGGCTATATACCTCATAATCTTACATAGAACTTTTGTTTCCTTGATCAGTCATCTTTTTATCAAGAGATGATAGTTGCTAATGGAACGTAGCATTTGTATCTTGTTTTTATCTTGTTGTAGGGCTCTGTTGAGCAATTGACTTCTAGTTTCATTTTTTTTAAAAAAATAGAAAGGTTGTACAATATACGGATAAGAATATGGAAAAACGTGCAGACATGTAGAAGACGGACAAGGATATTACAATTTCATCTTGGAAGAACATAATATTGCTGTTAGAGGTGGTAATTTGGGTTGGCCTACGGGTTGCGGGCTATGACGGCCTAGCCCGCCCCCTTCGCGGGCTGGCAAACAAAATTTTTTTTTTAAATTTTCACTCTTTTTTTAAAATTTTTTTTACTCTCTTTCTCTTTCATTCGCTCATATCACACTTCTTTTTTTTTTATACATTTATGTTATGAAGTCAATTCCATTTTTACTTTCCTTTTATTTTTTCATATGTTCACATCACAAAACTATATAAACACATCTCTTTTAAATTTAATAATAGTAGAATAAGTAAATATAATTTGAAAATAAGTGTCAAATAAAAAGTATGAGGAATTAATTAAACACATTATTAAAGGAAAGGAGATAAGAAACTAAGGGTATTTGAGAAAAAAACTAAAAAAAAATTAAATAAAGCGGGCCAGCTCGCTAACCCGCGGGCTAGCCCACATCGAGCCCGTTTAACCCGAAATCAAATGGGCCTCCGAAACCCGACTATTTTAGGCTTGCCAGCCTGGCCCGAATTAGCGCCTCTAAATGATGTTATAAAAATAAAGTATCAGGCATGTCACTTTGAAGGCAAGAACTAAGAAATATCAAACAAGCAACATAAATGGCACGTATTCTCTTTGGTCTTAATTATAAGATAAAATTGATTTTTTTTGGAGAAATTAAGGAAGCTAATTAAATTACTTTAGAGTATTTATATTTTTTATTTTTTTCTCCTAACTAATTAATTTGACTAATAAACTAATACTCCCTCCGGTCCTAATTATAAAACAACATTTGAGAGTTGATCTTGGTCCTAATTATAGGACAAAGTTTTAATTTTTATCAATTTCTTCCCATAATACCCCCATTGATACTTTTTCAATAATAATGAAACACAATAATAATTTTATAATACACCTATGTATTCTATAAAGAAAGTAATACTTGTAATTCATTAATGTCACATATACTTCAATTCTACTGTTTCTTTTATTTTATAAAAATAAAGGGTAAGAAAATCAATTTAACAATATCAACGTCATCATATCTATTTTTAAAAATTGTAACTTTCCTTTTCTTTAATTCCACTCGAACCAAACCGATATAACTCCATTTTAATGACAGGCAAGATCACTTGCTTTACATCAAGGCAAGTAATCAATATGAACAGAACATGATTTCTTGTATGTATTAAATAAGGACATTTTAGGAAAATAAATAAGATTAACTAATTTAACTATTATTCTTAATTTCTCCAAAATTAGGTAAATATGTCCTATAATTAGGACCGGAGGGAGTATATAATCTAAGAATACATAACATATGTAATAATTAAGTAATTTATTAAACTTCCTTAATCTCTCAAAAAAAAATAACTTTATCTTATATTTAAGAGCGGAGAAAGTATATCATATAGATATACTCAAATGCTTTTAGGACATAACAATATGACCGGGAAATATGAAAGTCATGGTCAAACAATTCAAGTCAAATAATTATTGTTTGTTGGTGTTGTTATTGTTCAATGCTTGTATCTCCAAGCAGGATCCTTTGTCCATGAACCGATATTAAATTCAAGAATTACCTAAATCTGTTACCCAATTTAAGTCTCATGGAGTAGTGGATAAAAGTTGAATCCTATGACAGTACAACTTAAACAAGCTGAATCCTATTTATTTATTTTTGGATTGTTTGGATAAGGATGATCGTCTTTCTCAATGGCGTGAAGCAAACGGAATCAAATTAGAGAGAACAAGAATGACTCCTTTTTTAAGACAAACGCAACCACAAAAGCAAATCAATTTGCAACTTCTAGGTTTTCTCTAATTTGGCGGGAGGGTAAGCCAATACTAACACTTAAAAAAAATTCAAAATTACTTTTTTCTTCTTAAAATTACCACTACTATTTTTATGCTATCAATTTAGAACATTTTTATAACATTCAAAAAATCAAGTTGTAACTGAAAAAAAAAGAACAACTTAAAAAAAATCAATGGATTTTTTTTTTTTTTGTTTTAAAAGTTTTTAGTGTGTATCTATCATTACATAGGTTCCCTACTCATGGTGGAAAGCTCGTCTTCTTCTTCTACCCCCTGGGTGGATCATGATGTTTCGTGTGCGATCTCTTCTAAATATTTCCAAAGTCAAGCCAATAAACTAGTCTGCTTGTTTATTGTTGTTCATCTATTGCAGAAGACCTTGTGAATGCGTAGAAAAGCTGTTTTACTGCTGCTGCTCGCAAAAGGACAAATTTAATAATTTCCTTTTGATGTTTCTGTGTTCATTCCAACTTCGGAGTCTGCTACGATGCAAAATCGACACTTAGCAAGGCCAATTATTATTGGTGGATACAACTCAAAATATTACAGAAGGAACATAAGTCATCAACAGACCTTAAAGCTATAAATACAATATTGTCTGGATGACTTGGAATTTACACGGAGAAGGAAGCAATGGTGCCTAATTAGTAATTACAACGTTGCCTGAATAGACCAACAACTTAGACAGAGGAACATGTGTGCATTAAAAAATCTCCAACTTTCAAGCTTACTGAGGCATTACTTCACTAATAGACATCTCATTCATTGACATTGATATTAACTTGGTTGCAGACTCACCACTTTAAAAGTCCTTTTGTATTTTTGGGTCAAAAAATGCGGGCTGCAAAGGGGTTGACAGAGTCAGAGAGTAATTTTAATTTCAAGCATGATAAGTACGGATGACGTTAAATGTTTATTTGTTGGATCTTCTTAAACACATAGTAGGCTAACGTGGATGCATCTCATTACTTCATTTAGATTACAAGATTCTCTTATGTGGGGTCCAATATTTCCATGACATCTCCATCCCCCAAAGTCTCCATGCCTATATCAAAATATTGTCAACTATTTGTCCTTTTGACAAAAAGCATATATATGATTCATTTGTATCAAACCAGAGAGAGTAGTGTTTGATATACTCACATAGCTCAGCATTTCCTTCATTCCATCCTCTATTTGATACAAAAAAAATATTCCTCTTCCCACTTATAATTTTCATTAGAAGGACACCAAAGTTGTACACATCATGCTTAACAAGATCTCCCCATGCATGTATTCAGGACACATATAACTTCTGAAACATTGAATCATCATACCAAGAGAATTATTAGTATAGATAAAATTACACGGGAATTTAGGCTAGTAGAAGTTCTTTCTTCATTGAAGTGAAGATGACAAGTGTAGCGCTCGAAATTTAGAAAATATGGAGGCGCCATCAAAATTTTGAAAAAAATATTATTTTGGAAACCTTTTTTAAAAACGGAAAGTGGTCTACAAAAACCATTTAGGGTTCGGGAATCCATTATGCATGGGGAAGGCGTTAGGTACCCCACAACACTCATTCATAAGAATGGTTACCCTAAGTTAATAAATATGGCCTTTTAAAATTTCATCATAATTACCCAAAAATAAAATATTTAAAAAATAAAAAAAAGATTAATTGTGTACATTGTTGGACTTGACCTAAGATCAAAGCCTTCGTAGTTCGTTAGGGGTAGAAAAGCGTGGCGCTTAGTTGGTATTTTTTAGAAAAAAGGTTATTTAATTTGTTTAAGAAAAATATTTTTTGTTTGGTTTGTGTTTTTTATTTTTTTTAAAAAATCATTTTCTTTATTTTCTCATATGAAACCAAATTCATTTATTTCAAGAAATGAACCTCTTTTTTATCCTTATTTTTTTACTTTTTTATTTGTAAAAGAAAAAAAAGTCAAGAGTTCATTAAACCAACAAGGAATTACATTCTCATCATATCATTCATTGAAGAGAGTCCAAGAAGGTAAAAAAATCAATAAAGACATGGTGAGAGTGTGTACCTTTGATGCTTTGAATCCCACTACAACAAGAGATAGGATGATAGAATCACATAATAAACAAGAGACACTTATAATCACAATTGAATTAACATAGTCCACATCCCTAGGAGTTATTAGGATTATTTACCTGGAATTAGGAGTCGCTTTTTCTTTTTCTTCCCTACTTCTCCCTCATAAATCAGTATTATTATTGCTCACTTTTGTGAAGAGTGGGTCTAACTAATTAATCATCTGTAAAATAATCAATTCATATGGTTAACTTGTTACCACTTGTCACTTATTAATAACCCTACCACTCCTGTTACTATTATAATTCACGTCCAGACACTTAACAGGACGAAGGATAGGTAGTGAAGTCTATTATCCTTATTGAAAAGCAAAAAAGGAAAATTGTATCCAACTTTAAATAGAGGCAATATCATAAAACAGTGTGAATACATCACTTATTAATTGTTTATTGGTATTTTTACCCCTTCTAAAAGATATTTGTGTCAGACGCTCCTCGGATAAAACTTCATTGATAAATTTACACCTTAACAAAAAAAAAAGAGTAATTGCATTGACAATGGTTCAGTTAATCCCATTCTTGGGCCTTAAGGAGCCCACATACATGACTGGTTCACAGACAATTTGTGGGCCATAACTAGCCCACAAACAACAAATTAGTATTCCCCATCTTCCTTTTTCGATATCCTAAATCGTCCGCAGGACATGGCGCTGGTGCTCTCTGGACGGAAAAGTTCGCTTGTGCCTTCCTCGCAGGAGGAAGATGATCTTCTTATGCGCAGTTCAAAAAAGATCAAGAATGTAGCTAAAGGAGTAGAAGAGGTGGCTCATAATGATGTTTGGCCTAGACCCGGGACTAAAGGTTCAGCATATAGCAAGGGTGGACCTTCTTTCGCTGATAAACTGAAGGGTTCTGGGAACAGTGATGATAGTTCTGATGATGAGGCTGATAAAGAAGTTAATGATTCTTCTGAGGATGATATGTCTGAAGATTTAAATGATGGGAAGCAAGATGATGAGCCTTTGTGCAAGACCATTGAGGACCCTGAACGAAATTTCCCAACATTCTCCTTCTCCGGGGGATTGAAAAAGAGGCTGTACAAAGCTTGGCGGAAAGCGGTAATTGTAAAGCTTTTGGATAGAAATATTGGCTACAAAGCTCTGTTCGGCCGTCTGCAAACCTTATGGGTAAAACGTGGAGTGATTAGTCTTATTAATATGGGACATGGTTTTTTTGTAGTAAAGTTTACGAATAGGGAAGATTATTTTCATGCTTTATCAGGGGGACCTTGGATGATTTATGATCACTACCTCACTGTTCATCCTTGGGAGCCAAATTTTGTTCCAGCAAGAGCAACAGTAGACAAAGTTGCGGTGTGGGTAAGACTCCCAAGCATTTTCCTGGAGTATTACGATAAGGAAGCTTTAACCATTATCGGTAATAGAATTGGTGAAACAATTAAGGTTGATGTTAATACGTCAAATCATTTGCGTGGTCATTATGCGCGAATCTGTGTTCTGGTGGATTTAAGTAAGCAACTGATGGCTGGGTTCAAGCTAGATGGGGAGGAATACTTCTTGGAATATGAGGGGCTTCACATGCTCTGTTTGGGGTGTGGTGTTTATGGTCACCGATTGGAAACGTGTCCGAGCAATAAGACCTCTGGGAATAATGTAGAGGAAGGGGACGGACAGATGAAGGAGAAAGGACCCGGAATGAGTAAGACAACTGATGATTATCGGGATCAATGGAAAGTAGTGCAGAGGCCACGCCAGAATCGGAAATCTAAGGAGATGAGCGGTGGACTTTCACGGCAAGATTTACAAGGATCCCGGTACGGAGTTTTAGCAAGTATGGACGAACCAACTATCCAAGAGAGAGAAACCGAGGTCATACCGTTTGTTCCCTCACAGAATACTGAGCATCAACGAATTCATAGCCACCCCACTACTATGGTACGTACTCAGAGGAGATCTAAAAAGGGGACCACAAAAACGCTGGTTGGTGGTGGTGATCACGTCAACAATACATCTACAAATAGTTTAACGGCTGATTTTCAAGAGATTGAATTGAGGAGAAGGGCGGAGAAAAGAACTAGAGAGGCAAGGAATGAGATATTAAATAATGAGGTTATTAGGTTCACAGCAGAGGAGGATATCGAGAGGATCAATTCACAGGAGGGGGAAAAAGAGAGCACTATGGAAGAGGATAAGCAGGAGGTTGATACATTTAGAGATCCACCTCAAGAGGTTCCTTATAAAGAAAGCTCTTTGGACCATGATACGTTCGATCCAGGAGATCCCTGTATGGAGATTATGGACTTTGGTGAGAATACAAATGGGCCTGAGATAAATGGGCCAGTACATAGTGTCCAGGTGGATGGGTCACTTGAGTCTATGGTTGCAGAGACGCCTTGTTTAATGGGTGTGGAATTACATGAGCTCTGATTGGGCTTTCTTATCCATTCGTTTTTTTATGGATTGTATATTTTACTGGAATACGAGAGGGGCTTGTGCTAAAAGTCTCCTTCGGAATATTAAAGCTGTGTGTTGTGGACTTAAACCAAATATGATAATTTTGGCAGAAACCAAAAGTCCGAATGAATATCCATTCCGCTCTTTGCAAGCTTGGGGTTTTGACTCAATTACAATAATTCCGAGTGAAGGGCGGTCAGGAGGATTAGTTGCAGTTTGGCGCAGTGCATGTAGTAATGTGAATATTCTTGAAGAAAATCGTCAATTTCTTCACTTACAATGCAGTTTTGGGGATCACAAAAGTTTTCTTTTAACCTTTGTGTATGCACTCCCACATTCGAACTATCGTCAACAACTCTGGTCTCGACTCAGGGAAATTTCTGATGGGGTTACAATGCCTTGGGTAGTCTATGGTGATTTTAATGATATTAAGTCTATGCACGAACGAATTGGCGGTGTTAGGGGAAACTCATCTAGGATCGTCTGGTTTCACGAACGTGTATCAGAGTGTGGTTTATCTGATTTGGGCTTTAAAGGCTCGAGGTTTACATGGAAGGGTCCGAAACTACAAGGATTCTCTCGGCTCTATGAACGATTAGATCGTGCGTTGGTAAATATGGACTTCATTTCTTCCTTTCCAGAATGCTTTGTCAAGGTACTTTCTAGAACCAAATTCTCTGATCACAATCCTCTATTGTTGCAATTTAATTGTAATGATAATTTTAATGGTCTAGCTAAACCATTTCGCTTTGAGGCCATGTGGTTGTCACATGAGCAATTTCCAGATTTTCTTAAAAACAGTTGGATTGAACTATCTAGTATCTCTCAATCCTTAAGTGATTTGAAGGAAAAATTAACAGACTGGAATAAGGAGTTGTTTGGTTTGATTGAGAAGAAGAAGTGTATTCTATTGGCCCGGTTGGATGGTATTCAACGTTCTCCCAGTTATCCACGATCCCACTTTTTATGCTGCCTTGAATATGAACTTCAGTTAGAACTGGAAGGTTTGTTGAGAATGGAGGAAATGAAGTGGTTCCAAAAGGCGAGAACGCAATGGATTACCAAAGGGGATCGGAACACTAAGTACTATCATCTTAAAGCAACTATCAGAAGACGGAAGAATAAAATTTTGATGTTAAGAGATGCTTCTGGAAACTGGGTTGAGGAGGAACAAGATTTAAAGATGTTGATATTAGAGCATTTCAAACACTTGTTTCAGGGCGGCGAACCTAGTGCAGAGTATTTGACAACATATACTTCTTTTCCTCGCATTACCCATGAAATGTGTGGTATTTTATCTAAAGTTCCTTTGGATGCTGAGATTAGAGAGGCTTTATTTGCTATGGGGCCTTATAAAACACCAGGGTCTGATGGGTTTCCTCCTATCTTCTACCAAGCTAACTGGAATGTTGTGGGTCCTGCTCTATGCCAATTTGTGAAAGGAGTCTTTGAAGGGACTTCAGAATTGGCAGAAGCCAATAATACTTTGATCTCTTTGATTCCCAAGATAGAGAATCCTGAGGTGGTAGGGAATTTCAGACCCATATCACTGTGTACAGTCCACTATAAATGTGTTTCAAAAGTGCTCACAAATAGATTAAGGCTCATGATGGATGAGCTAGTCTCCCTGTTTCAAGCTAGCTTTATCAAAGGAAGACATATTCAGGATAACATAGTTGTGGGGCAGGAAATCATGCACTTAATGAAGAAATCCAAAAGTAGGAAAGGTTTAATGGCCATAAAAATAGATTTGGAGAAGGCTTATGATCGTATAGAGTGGGAATTCTTGCGGAATGTTCTGGTTGATACTGGGATGGATAGCCAAGTTATTCATTTAATTATGGCTTGTGTTACTTCAGTTTTTTATGATGTGTTATGGAATGGTTCAAGAACAGAATCTTTTTCAGCTAGAAGGGGCTTGAGGCAAGGGGATCCCATCTCACCTCTATTATTTGTACTTTGCATGGACAAATTATCACATATGATCAGTGATGCGGTAGATAGAGGGGAGTGGACACCGATTAAAATAACCAGAGGGGGACCTACCATCTCTCATTTGATGTTTGCTGATGACTTTTACTATTTGGGGAGGCTTCAGAAAAGCAAGCCAGGTGCATGATGAGTTGTCTGGATGCTTTTTGTTCTGCTTCAGGTGAAAAGATTAATAAGATTAAATCCTCTATCTTCTTTTCAAAACGAGTTCCACAGTCAAGGAAGCAGTTGATTTGTGATATCACAGGGCTGTCAATTTCATTGCAAATTGGGAAATATTTGGGCTTTCCTTTATCTCGTAAGAGGAAAACCATAGATATGTTTCAGTATATAGTGGATCGAGTTAGAACGAAATTGGTTTCTTGGAAGGAGAAATGCTTATCTACTGCTGGAAGGATAACCTTGGCTAAATCTGTGCTGAGTACCATTCCAATTTATCCTATGCAGGTTGCTAAGATTCCTAAAGGCATGTGTCAAGAAATTGAAAGAATTCAACGGAATTTTATATGGGGCCATAGTAATTCCATGCATGGTTTCCATCCTATTGGGTGGGAACAAATTATTCTTCCAAAGCCTTTGGGAGGTCTTGGTTTTAAAAGGCTTACATCTTTGAATGATGCTTGTGGAGCTAAACTGGCTTGGAAATTGGTGTCAGGTGAAAAGGGTCTATAGACTGATGTTCTTTGTAGTAAATATATGATGCGTAGTGATGATACAGAGTCTCTATTTGAAATATGTCCTGGAGACTCTCCCTTCTGGAAATTTATTGCAAGTCAAAAGCATCTTATTGATCAGGGCTCTAAATGGAATATCAGGAATGGTCGTCTAGTTAATTTTTTCTCTGATTTCTGGTTAATGTCTGATAAGTGACTGATAGATTTGTGTCTTCGGCCTCTAACAGAGAAGGAAGCCAATAGCAAGGTTGCTGATTGGGTAGCCTATGGATCCTGGGATTTTAACAGTTTAGAGTCCATTTTACCAAGTGCTATAATTCAAAAGTTAATCTCTATCTTGCCCCCTAGGGCTGATGCTGGGAATGATGTTTTATCATGGAGTGCTACTAATACTGGGTTATTTACTATTAAAAGTACCTATTTTATGCTTGAAAAAGGAGCTGATAACCCACACAAACTAGTGCTTAAGGCTATCTGGAGGTGGAAGGGAGATGAATGTATTAGAGTATTTATGTGGGTGGCTTTTCACGATCGTCTGCCTACAAATTTATGGCGAAGTAAATGGTCCCATGTGGATGCTATTTGTTCACATTGCAAATCTGATACAGAATCTGTGTTGCATATTTTACGAGACTGTTCCTATGCCAAGAACTTATGGTGCCTATTAATTAAACCACAAAGCCAGTTGAGCTTCTTCTCATCAAGCTTAACTGACTGGTTTGCTCTTAATCTACAAAAACAGTTTGGGCTGGATTCAGAGAGAAATTGGAGTCTTATCTGGGGGTAACAATATGGAAATTGTGGCTATGGCGTAATAATGCAATTTTTGATGACAGCTTTATGAAACATGTCAATCCTGTAGCAGCTGTCATGAATAGCTGGAGAAGGTTTACCCACTTGCAGGATCCCATGATGCACACGGTCGATCCTCAACCTCAAGTTTTAAAATGGATCCCACCTCCTCCTAGTTGGGTTAAGCTAAATGTGGATGGGGCTGTTTCTATAATCAGTAACAGAGCAGGTTGTGGGGCTGTTATAAGAGATAATTTAGGAAATTGGATAGCTGGTTTCTCCCATTTTCTGGGTACTTGTACCGCTTTTGAGGCTGAAGAATGGGCCATGTTAAAGGGCCTCAATCTGGCTTCTGATATGGGAGTCAGGAAAGTCATTGTGGAATTGGATTCAAAGGAGCTAGTTGATATGTTGGTTCACAAAGAAACTTCAGACCGATGCAGCCTAAAGTTAATGGAAATTCTACAATATAGGCATCATTCATGGGAGCTAAAGATAAATTACATTTCGAGAGAGCATAATGGCCTAGCTGATACCCTTGCCAAAGAGGGTTTATCGGGCACTTTTTATTTCGCTAAATGTCCTTCGCATCTTAGGACTGTGGTTGCTGCTGAGCAATTGGGATTAATTTCCCCTTAGTTATTTTGGTAGTTTCCTGATTGTATATTCATCAGTATCAAAAAAAAAAAAAGTATTCCCCATCTTCTTCTTTTTCCCCCCTATCATCATCGTGTAAACGAAAATATTTTATTTAAAATTACTTGTGTATGAATTTTAAAATGTAACGATATATTTTGAAAACATGTTTAAATAAAAAATTTAATATCAGTGACCTTTTACACACACGCATATCTTTATTCCAACTATGCAAAGATGATCGGAATTAGACCGTATTATTTTTATTATTAAAGACCAGCTTGTCCTAAGAAGAAGACAATACCAACTATGCAATTACCTTTTTGAATATCCGAATCTTCAAAAACTGATTGTATCTAACATTTTTTTGTACAGATTGAATCTAATATATTTATGTCTTGTTTTTGCTAAACATATATATTCTTCTATTGAAAATAATACTATTCGAGACATTATCGAATATTAAATGTGACACCTCTCCCCTAGTTATGCATAATTTTTTAATACAATATTTATGAGTAAATAGAGACAAAAACAAAGCCCAAATCATATTAGACTCTGCGGTAAATACTCTTTGAACTGAGGGCATAAATGAAGCCCAAATCATTAGCCCAACAATCCTTTTTGGATTAAGGTGCAAAAATAGCAAAGAACTATTTTGTGAAGTGCACTCAGCACAATTAACTATTTTTGAGTGCAAAACTATACATCAACAATATTTTTGGATGCAAAAGTAGACATAAACAATATTTTTGGGTGCAAAAGTAGCAACGCCGTTAACTCAGGATAACTTCCGTTACTTTAATATAATTTTAGAATGGGTAAGGTGCAAATTTAGCAACAAACTATTTTCTTATGAACACCAAACACAATAATTTTTCACACGAGCTTTTACAAGACAAATATGAGCATTTACACAGGAGCATTTACATTAATGATCTTACTTTATTTTTTTCATAAGAGCATTTATAAGACAGATAAAGGGATTTCAAAGAATCCAGGGAATTAAAAAATTTTGGTCTTTCATATATTTATCTTGTAAATGCCTATATTTATCTTTCCATTGACAAAACCTAACTTTAAATTTTACTTGGCCGAATGGGGTGCAGCAAAATTTTGTTAACTCACTGTATTCTTTTAAATCTCTTTATTTGTCTTGTAAATACTCTTAAGAAAAATAATTGCGTTAGTGCCCATAGGGAAATAATTCATTGCTAAATTTTCAACTTAACCCTTTCAGAAAATATGGGTGCCACCAATTTTCTAATAAGAGAATTTACAAGACAAAATAAAGAGATTTAAAATAATACAATGAGTTAACAAAATTTTATTGCACCCCATTTAGTCAAGTAAAAGTTAGGTTTTGTCAGTGGAAAGATAAATATAGGCATTTACAAGATAAATATATGAAAGACCAAAATTTTTTAATTCCTCGGATTCTTTTAAATCCCTTTATCTGTCTTATAAATGCTCTTATGAAAAAAATAAAGTAAGATCATTAATGTAAATGCTCCTGTGTAAATGCTCGTATGAAAAATTATTGTGTTTGGTGTTCATAAGAAAATAGTTTGTTGCTAAATTTGCACCTTAACCATTCTAAAATTATATTAAAGTAACGGAAGTTATCCTGAGTTAACGGCGTTACTACTTTTGCACCCAAAAATATTGTTGATGTCTAGTTTTGCACCCAAAAATATTGTTGATGTCTAATTTTGCACATAAAAATAGTTAATTGTGCTGAGTGCACTTCGCGAAATAGTTCTTTACTATTTTTGCACCTTAACCCTTTTAAGTAAAATCATTTGTCGGCCCAAATATTGCCTAATGTATCTGAATTGTTGTGGCAGGCTTCGGGACACATGATCAGATTGGGAACAAAAAGTTAGTTCGCCATAAATCTTGTGTCTAGAATAGAAAAAAACAAAAGTTATAGCAATTAATTAAATTATGATTATAAAGATATGATAACATTGTCACATGAAATCAACTCACGGGAAGAGTGAAATAAAGTGCGAATCATATTAGATTTGTTTCTTTATTTTTCACTTGATATGCATTTTTTCATTGCTTTATTGGATTATGATTAGCTCCAAATCCTTCTCATGTAATTTGGGGTTTTTCAAAATTTTCTTATCTCGGTCTTTCCATTCCAATCTCAAATAATTGGGATAGTAAAATTTGGGATCAGGAAAAAATTTTTGGGATCGAGATCCGAAATGAGACTACCCGATCCCAAATATATATACACACACATAGGCAATAATCCCAAAAATATATATATATATATATATATATATAGGTAATAATCCCAACTATATATAGGTAATATATATACACACGTAAAAACTATATCCTATCTGTCTACAGTTTTATGTTTGGTTAAAAAAGGTTCTTGATTATATATTGTATTATTGCTGGGACTAATTTAATATCATGACATTCACATATATTTCCTTTCCTGGTAGCCTTTTAGTTCGTTTCTGCGTTTTGTTGCCCAGTCATTGGACTTTTGAACTAGTAAATAAGATTTTACACCAAAATCATTATATTTAATTATGTTGCAAATCAAGTGAGGAGTTATTACAATTTTTGAATTGATGCTGGATAAATTTTTGGTTTCATAGAGATTTTGGAACACTACATATATGCTTTGAGATTTTTCAGGAATTTCCAATCTTGATCAGGATTGATGAAATTTTTCAATTTTAGGATCGAGAATGATTTCTCTTCCCGAATCTTTTTTGGGATTGAGATAGGAAATGTGGTTTTCCAATCCCGTTTCATCCCGTCTTCAGAACACACCCTACATGTAATATATTAGAAAACACGTGAATCATAGCTTTGGATAAAGAGAAAAATAAGAGAAAGAGAAAGCTTGCAGTGAGAAAGGAAATCAAACTATTAGGTTAAATTATATTGCTCAAGTTACTTGGTGTGGTTGGTAGAAGAGATTTTTTTTTTCCTATCAAACTAAATGGGAAAAATTATTTTGTAGGTACATATACTTTTTCTCAATTTTTAATTTGATGTCTAAGTGTTTTTTCTCTTAATTAAATACTAATTTTGCTTTGTTAGCGCAATTAGCTCATGTACAAGGGATAATTGGACTAATAGGGAAAAAAAAAGATGCAGCAGCCCTGCAGGGTTTAGCAGTTCTAACAGAAACAAAATTAAAAGATTTAATTAAGAAAGAAAACACGGAGGTTACCAAATTAAAAATTGATGAAAAGTACATGTACGTACAAAATAGTACTCCCCAAATTAAATTTGCTCTATCACTACTGTATGGGTTAAAGGAAGCTTGGTTCACTCATGAGGTTTAGTGGTATAGTGGTTGCACCCCTACCCTAAATGAGTGCTCGGGTTTCATGTGTGGGATGTTTTAATTTCTCTTATTTTCAATCTATCTAATAAGGGCTTAGCTATCTAAAAATAAGCCTAAAACGAAATGAATTAATTTTTTTTCCTTAAAACAGGACAAAATGATATTGATTAATACCAGGAGTACATGCTATATATTATGTACAGTCAAAGTTGCTAAGGAAAACTTAATATAAGAAAGAAACCCTGAATAAGTGAGTGCTTGAACACCAAGAAAACTAAAAGTCTAAGTGTCTGTTTGGATTAGCAGTATAAGCTATTTTTCTAACATGGTTTACGATTTACAAAGTAAGTATAGGAGATGAGTTTTGTCTCAATTTGCATGAACGCGTTATTTAAACGTCAACTGAAACAGGCCCTAAAAAAGTTAAATAATTTCCTGCCAAGTTATGTTAGTTATCTGAGAGGAAATAGTAGAAATGTGAAGGAAGCTAGCGATTACTTACACAGTAAATGAAGAGTGGTTTTAATCCTTCCTCAACTAATCCTAAATTCAAACACTAGAAAAGAGATGCTCGAAAACCCTTTGATAGGAAAGCATGACCTGAAACTGTTTGATTTCTTCATAAGAATTCTTTTAAAATGGTTCCATGATAACAAATAATCGCATGATAATGATGCAAACGCCACGATAATATCATATCCCATCCATTCACATTAGGCTGGAAGAAATTTATTTATAGCTGAGGCAGGAATCAATTTCTTTTCTTGGATAGCTTACAGAGAAAGCTAATTTGGTGAAAAAAGTTGAATATGCTTGACTTCCTGAATTAAAGCCTTTGGAGAAATTGATGTTCCTAGATGAACTGCCAAATTTCTTTTCCTCCAAATGAGATTGATCAAGCATACAATTTAACATACCATTTGATAACATTGATAAGTATATAACGAAATGCATTAATTAAATATGAAATTTTTTTAAATATTCATGTATAAAACAACATTCATGGTTATCCTCAAATGTGCGAGCTGTTAGTTGATAAAGCGAAGAAACGGACGAGATTTGTGGTTGAGAACCTAGAAAATGACATAAATTAAAGGTGCTCCGTTTTCCTATATAATGTTCTTGTTGATGACTTTATGCTAACACTATAACTGTAATTAAATACTCATATTTCATATTTCAATATAAAAACTTCCACTACTAAGTGATGCATACATATATGCAATCCATAATGATATTTAAAGACAATGCATTGGCTACAAAAATTTAGACAAACAGTTAATTAACATTAAATCAAGCAAGATCTTAGGATATCTTTGTAGGATCGCATCAATAATGGAGATGGATTATAAGCTCAATGACCATCGCAAATCACATATATACACTAATACACCTATACTCGCAGCATATATGCATGCACATGCAAAAATAGTATAGCTTCAAATTCAGACATGCATGTAATTTTTTTTATATGTTATGTATTATGTAACAAACTAGTTAACCAGAGTTACTGGAGAGAAAATACGGAGAAAATTGAAGAATCGTGATGTATTATTGATATAAGATCAACATGCTCATACAACACGGTAACCCAAATGAGCATGTTGCTAGAGATTATGGCTAGAGAGAGACTCCTCTCTCTAACTTGGTGAGGATTCCACTTCCCACACACTCAACCCATTAATTAAGACCCTTTATATTGACTAGGATTTTAACAAACTAACTAATCAATTCATTTCACCTTAATATATCTAACAAAACTCTTATTATTAATTTTAGTAATGCTTCAAGTTTCATTTGTTGTAATTTGATTGGAAAAAAGTAAATTAAATATATATAGGCTAAAATTAAATACTAATTCAAGCAAGATGTGACAAATATTTTAAAACAAAAAAAAAGTAATAATCAAGATACGTAATGAAACAATGACACATGATTAGATATTGTGAGGTGCTTAATTAGTGCCCCTCAAGAAAACCACAGCCTAGGGAGATATTATGAGTAATTAGGATAATTATTGCGTATATGGATGAATCTCTCTAATTGTTTGCTTTCTGATGAGTTTGAGTTTCTGATCGATATTCCCATTAAAGGGTATCCCAAAAGGCCATGTGATCTGAGTAAGAGATGATGGTAAGAGGGAACAAGTTTCAGAAGCTCAATATGAACAGCAAAAATTAGAGGGAAGCAACATATATGGTAGTGGAGACTTATCATGAGTGATAAGGACTTACAACTTACGAGGAGAACAAAACTTGTTAGCGTTTTTGTTTGTTTCCGTTGTTTTTTTTTTGGTTCAAAGTTTCCGTGTTAAGAAAGAGAAAAAGAAACATCCACATTAGGGTTCCGACAGGAAAAAGAGAATATATATGGAAAGGACGAAAAAAGTAAAAGGGGATTTGGAAAAAGTCGTCTCCAAAACCATAAAGAAAGAGGAAATAATAATGCTTTAGTTTCTATCCTTTGTCGACAATGACCCCATGAGAATGATCCAGAACCTCATATAACTTAATTTACTAATTTATTCCTTCAGGGTATGTTTGGATAAAGAGAAATGTGAGAAGAAAATAAGAAAGGGGAATACTAGGAAGAAAAACTTCCCAAAATAGTAAAAAAATTACTATTTTTGGGAGTTTTCCCTTCTACTATTTTCCCCCCTCTAATTTTCTCTCCATCCAAATATAAGATCAATGTTAGGTTCTTGTTTTACTCCTTCCAAGCCCAACATGGATAACAATATGCTATTCTAGTCCTATTTATAAATGTCTTTCATTTTACGCATAGTTGAAGATGGATTGCATATAGTTCAAAAATAGTTGCAGCCGCTAAAGATATGTAACACGCGAATCCTTAAACAAATTTTAGGTGTCTTTAGGTAATAAATTTTGTAACAAGGGATTTCTAGTAATGTTTCCTTTTTGTATTTGGTGTTGATTTAAAAAATAACTAGTTTTAGCTAGATTGTGGGGATTGGGCTCACTGCCGACCTTGGGAAATATTTGGGTGTTCCCCTCCTTCATAAACGTATGGTCAAGATGACCTTTGCTCCGTTTCTCCAAAAGGTGAGATCAAAGTTGTCCAGCTGGAAGGGAAAATATCTGAGCATGGCAAGCCGGACGGTGCTCATCAAGTCGGTTCTATCTGCCATTCCTCAATATCAGATGCAATCAACTTTGGTTTCGAAAGGAGTCCTTTCAGCAATTGAGAAATTAAGCAGAGACTTTTTTTGGAATCAACATGACGAGTCCAGGAAAATGTATCTGGTAGCTTGGGACATTCTCAAAACGAGGAAGCATGAAGGAGGAAATAACATGAGGAATGAGGATGTTGATCAATGGATGTATGATCATATAGGAAAAAAAAAGATTAATTAATGATGATCAAATAACATGAGGAAGAGTTAGGGTGGCAATTATTGAAGAAAAATAGCAGAAAATTGTTTGAAGTTATTTACCAATAGAGTAGTAAGGAGGGTAGATCAAGTAACAGAGAGCCTTTTGAAAAGGCGTAGAGGAACACTATCACCAAAAAAAAAGGTAGAAAAAGATTAAAGCAAATGATTAATGAAGTTATTGAGAGAGACGTTTTGGGATAACAATTTAACTAAAAATTTTTTTGTTGATAAAACAAAATGACGAGGTATCATTCATGTAGCTGACTCCACCTAATGAGATACTGCTAGTCATTGTTGTGAAAGTTTAGTCTATACATGGGAAGGAAAAAATCATCATTTTTGTATCTATTCTTAATTGTTATTTTTCTCCAACAGTAAGGTATGAGGTTCCTTACTAGACACCAATGTGGATGGCTCAAGATGATTGTCCTCCGTTGCATTATATCACTATACAGACTCCATGCTCACGGTGGAAACTTCTCTTCTTTAAACTTCTTGACGAAAAATGCAGGCTGCAAAGGGGTTGGCAGATTAGAGAGTAACTTTCAAACATAAGAACTATGGATGACATGAAAGGTCTATCTGCCGGATCTTCTTGAACACACAACAAACCAATGTGGATGCATCTCATTACTTCATTTGGATTACAAGATTCTCTTATTGTGGGGTCCAACAATTCCAAGGCCTCTCCATTTTTCCAAAGTTTCCAGGCCTGTCTCAAAATGATGTCAACTAATTGTCATGTTGTTACCGCAATATTTTTCCTTTTCACATAAAGCAGATGATTTATTTGAATCAAAATATAGAGAGATAGTGTTTGATATACTCATCACATAGCTCAGCAGGTGCCCAATACCCTCCAATTGATGGAAAGAATTATTCTTCCTGGCACTCATACTCCATCAGAAGGACGCCAAAACTGTATGCATCAATTTTAACAGAAATTGGTCCATTCATGGAGTATTTAGGAGCAAGATAACCCCTGAAACATTGAATCATTAAATGAGAAATGTTAGCATAAGGAAAATTACAAATTTAGGGCCTCTAACGTGCCTTTCTGTAATGCAGTGTGTTGGATTTTGGGTCCAAGTCTGCCCTTGATGAGCCGGACTATTTGATTAGGATACAAGTAGCCTAATCAAATAAAAATCAAATCAGTATTAATTATAGATTGGGGAATAAGTTAGTATTAATTATGATATTGTTAATTGAGAAATAAATCATCATAATTCAGGAAATTAATTGAGAATTAATTCTCCTTATTACTAACTTTGAAGGCAAGAAGGTGGACATCATTTCCTAATTAGTGGCCACCCTAAATCACTATAAATAAGAGGTGCCTCCTTTAGTTATTCTTTACCCCTGCTATTGAGTTTTCTAGCAATCTCTTCTCTCGTACCATCTTTCTTGTTCTGGTGATCTGTTGTGCCAATCCTAATTAGGCTATATATAGTAGTCTAATAATTGTGTGGGCACTATTATGGAGCATTGGAGCTTTAACCCTGATTCGAACATGGATTCGCCTCGGTACGCTAGTGTAGTCCTCTCTCTCTTTATTTTTTTTCCAACACATTGATATCCCAACCTCCCAAAAGTTTTTTTCTTGGTGATCATTGGATTTTACATAAAATGAGTGTTATTTTGATATATTATGAGCAAAAAATGGTGACTTTGAATTTCTTATGAATTTTCAAAGAAAAAATACTTTAAAATTATGCACTTTTTATTTATTTTGAAAAATCTTAAAAAATTCAAAACCGCACCATTTTATCCCCATAAGATATCAAAATGTCACTCATTTATGTACAATCTATTGATCACAAGAAACAAGAACAAAACATTTGGGAAGTTGTGAAATTTGAAAGGGCATTAGAGAGCATATCAGAGAAGACACATTAAAAGCCCCTATTCCAAAAATTACATGTAATCATGGACAAATTAATGGCAGTTCTTTCTTCGTTTAAGAGATGTCAAGATATCTGAACAAGAGTGTAGGGATATGCAAATTTATTCTTACAATGTTCCAGCAATGGCTTCATATCCTTCGGTTTGGTGCGTAAAAACTATTGCCAAACCAAAATTTGTTATTTTTGGATTTATTTCACTATCTAATAATACATGCTTAGTTTTAATATCACGATGTATAATTTTAGGCTTTGAATTTTCATAAAGATATTGAATGCCTTGCGCAATTCCTTTGATAATCTTATAATGTCTTGTCCAATCTAGTTGTCCTTGCTTTTTAGGGTCTATACATTAAAAAGGGAACTCAAGAAATGTCAAAAAAAAAAAAGGTAAGTTGACTCAAGAAATAAAAAGTCAAGCAAAGTTTTCTCCATCCGAATCTCAAAAATAATGAGCAAACGTTGGAAAACCAAAATCAAGCTTATTAAGTGTGAACTATATAAAATAGATGGACTTACCAAAAAGAATGTAATCAAGACTTCTCTTGAGCACATATTTAAAAACAAGTATCTTCTCTTTTCCTTGCACACAAAGACCCATAAGTCTCACTAAATTTTTATGCCGTGCCGTGGCAAATACCTCATTCTTGAATTCTTGTACACTTTGTATAGTGCTTTTATGGAGTCTCTTCACAGCAATTTCCTGTCCATCTTGAAGCATGCCCTGACTTGCAAACATAAAGTCAACATACATGAATGAGGGGCCTAATTTCCTTCATGTTAAAAACCAGAAAAGCACAGAAACTTGAGACCTTGTAGACATCTCTAAATCCACCATCACCAAGCTTGTTATCTGCAGAGAAGTTGTTCGTGGCTGCTTTAATGGTACGGAAATCATATTGCAGTGAATACACATTGCTGATGTCAATTGCAGCTGCACAACCAAATGGTGCATGTGAATGAAGACATGCAGTGAAAACAGAACAGCGAGCAAATATGAGCCAAACAAAGCAAAAGGTCTTATATACTATGGGGATCCTTAGATTCAGAGTCATACTTGTTCCATATTCTTTTACACAAGCAACAAATGCCCATTAATATCAGGATAGACACAGAAATTGAAACCACAATTGCAACATTCGTCCCCGATGAGATTCCACCTTTTCCTGCATGATCCGAAAAGCAGAGAAAGCAGATATACTTCATAAGGTAATTAAATTCATGAAAATAACAGAGTAACCAACTTTGTTTCATTAATTAATATTCTACAGTTAAGTTTATTTTCGTTCTAGATATTAAAAATTATTCAGTTATTTTGTTCTTTTAGTCTACTTAGCTGTTTGTCCACAATTTTGAACCCTTCCCTGCTTTTATTTCACTCTCTGTTCTGTGGGTATTCCCCCCACAGTTTTGCTCTTAAACTCGCAATTTTCGCAACCTAATGCTAATACCCAAATCATTAAACAGATGAGAAACTACAAATATTCTACGTAATAACTTAGGCATATATAGGTAAGAGCTTTACCCTGGGAACCAGTAGTATTTGTAGGAGGAGTACTTGCAGCTTCCGATTGATAAAAGGGTACAATTCATACCAAACATTACAGCTGATAAACAAGAGGTAGAAAATTTTGTTGGAAGCCATGACCATGGACGACGTCATGGTAAGTGTAATGAGTGTCAGAGGTGTAGGAAATGAGGTGTCAGGTTTAAAGGTTGAAGAGCTACTGTGTGTATTTCAATGGAGAATAGGGGATTATCTTTCATGAGGAGGAAGAACATAATATAGTGGCAAAGAAAGATATGGCTGATGAAGCAGAAGGTCGACGCAAGTCAATGAAATTTGTATGCGGAAGACTTTTCAATTTCTTGTGATGGCTCCTAAATTGGGTAAGCACCCGCAAGTCATTCTAACACATGCATGGAATTATGTTGAACTACTTTTCCCTTCCGATTAAAAAATTATTTGAAATTAAAAGTTAAAATATTTATAAATTTTATATATCATTTGTAATCAAATTAAAATTATTGCTAGGTTAAAAATGAAAAATGATATTTTTTTAAAATAGGTTATATATAACTTATTAAATTTTATAAATAATCCTTCATTAAAAATAAATAGATACTTCCTTTTGTCCTCTCCATAAGAGATTTTTTTAGGGTTTTCTTAGTCCTATTTATAAGAAACAATAATCTCTTGTATCAAATGTTTATTAAAAATCATCTTTCACGCCTTTATTAAAATACCATATTTACTAATAAGACCAGTTATTACATATTACGAACTAGTTTTTTTATATGATTACTTAAATGAGTCATTTTTTAATATTTTCGGACCCAAATGGGGTTATAAAAAGCTTTTCTGTATTCATCGAGACTCGAGATCCCATGTTCAAGCGATCTAATCCCCTCCTATTAGAATCAATGTGTATTGAGATTTCAAAGTTTAATGTAAAGCACACAGTAAAGCCACAAGCGTTCAAGGCACAATACAAGGCTTCAATTTTATTTTTCTCAAACATGACACAGAAGTGTTTACTGGTGACTGGTGAGAGCCATGAGGTTCCTTACTAGTGGATTTGGATGGCTCAATATGATTATCACCATCCAAAGATGATCCTCCTCCATTGCATTAACTTACATCAATATACAGATTCCACGCTCGAGGTGGAAAGTTCATCTTTTTCTATTTCTGTTAACTCCAATGGGTCCGAAGGGGATGGCAGAGTCAGAGAGTAACTATGAAGCATAATAATTATGGATGACATTGAAGGTCTATTTGCTGGATGTTTTTGAATACACAGCAAAGCAATGTGAATGCATCTCATTACTTCATTTAGATTACAAGATTCTCTTATTGTGGGGTCTACCAACTCCAAGGGCTCTCCCTCTTTCCAAAGTCTCCATGCCTGTGTCAATATTCTGTCAATTATTTGGCCTTTTAACAAAAAATATATGATTCGTTTGTATCAAACCAAAGAGAATAGTGTTTGATATACTCACATAGCTCAATATGTCTTCATGTCCATCCACTGTTGTATACCAAACATGATCGCTCTTCCCACTTATAATCTTCATTAGAAGGAAACCAAAACTGTACACATCACACTTAACAGAAGGCTTACCAAGGTTACGGTAAAATTGTTCTGGAGCTACATAACCCCTGAAACATTGAATCATTAGAAGATAAATGTTAGTATAGGAGAAATTAAACAGAAATATAAGCTACTGCCAATTCTTTGTTTCTTTAAGAAAAGACGCCAAGATATCTGAATAAAATTGTAGGGATATGTAAACTTTGTTCTTACACTGTCCCACGACAATCGACATCAATTTCAGTTTGGTCGACTGCACAAACTGTTGCCAAACCAAAATTTGTGATTTTTGGATTCATATCTCTATCCAATAATATATTTTGGACTTTAAGATCAAAATGTATAATTTTAAGTCTTGAATCTTCATGAAGATATTGGACGCCTTGAACAATTCCTTTGATAATCTTAAAACGCTTTGCCCAATCTAGCTGTTTTTTCTTTTCAGGGTCTACACATTTAAAAAAAAAATTAAGGAATGTCAAATAAAAGAAAAGTAAATTGATTCAAAAATAAAAAGTGAAGCAAAGCTGTCACAATTAGTCTCAACCATAATAAGCAAAAGTTGGAAAACTAAAATCAAGCATATTAAGGGAGAACTATGCAGAATTGACGTAGATGGACTTGCCAAAAAGGATGTAATCAAGACTTTTGTTAGGCATATATTCATAAACAAGTATCTTCTCTTCTCTTTGCATGCAGAAACCCATAAGTCTCACTAAATTTCTGTGTTGTACGGTGGCAAGCACCTCTACTTCATTCTTAAATGTTTGTATATCTCGGCTAGAACTTCTAAAGAATCTCTTCACAGCAATTTCTTGTCCATTTGCAAGCGTCCCCTGAATTTCAGACATAAAGTCAATATACATGTGAGGAGTGGCCTAATTTGCTTCATGTTACAAACCAAGAAAGGACACAATCTCGATACATACGTTGTAAACCTTTTGTTTACCAATCCTGTTATCAGCAGAGAAGTTGTTGGTGGCGGCTTCAATTGTACTGAAATCATATTGCAGTGAATCCAAATTGCTGATGCCAATTGTAGCTACACAACCAAATGATGCATGTGTGTGATGAGATTAAGTGAAAATAGAAGAGCGAGGAAATATGAGCAGCCAAACAAAGCAAAAGGTCTGGTTCACTATAGGGATCCTTACATTCAGAGTCATACTTCTTCCTTTTTCTTTTACTCAAGCAACAGATGCCAACTATAAGTACCAGGACAGCCACTGAAATTGGAACAACAATTGCGACAATCGTCTCCGATGACATTCCACCTTTTCCTTCATCATCCCAAATACAGAGAAAGCAAATATACTTAATAAGGTAAATTCATGACAATAATTGAGTAACCAACTTTGCTTCATTCATTCATATTCCGCAGTCAAGGTTGCTTTCGTTCTGTATATTACAAATTATTCAGTTATTTTGCTCTTTTAGTCTACTTAGCTTTTTGATTCAAGGTCTACTTAGTTGTTTCTCATCAATTTTGAACCTCCCCTGCTTTTTATTTCACTCTCTTTTCTGTGGGTCTTCTCCCACAGTTTTGCTCTTAAACTCAGCAATTTTCGCAACCTAATACCCAAACCATCTAACAGATGAGAAACTATAGAGATACTACGAAATACCTTAAGGCATATAGGTGAGAGATTTACCTTGGGAAGCAGTAGAATTTGTAGGAGGAGCACTTGCAGCTTCCGAGTGATAGAAAGGGTACAATTTATAGAAAACATTACAGCTAATAAACAAGAGATAGAAATTTTTGTAGGAAGCCATGGCCATGGACGTGATGGTAAGAGTGAAGGATGTGTTAGAGGAAGGGAGAATCTCACATGAAGAAGAAGATATTGCAGTGGTAGAGAAAGAGATGATTCTTGATGGAGAAGGTTGACACAAGTCAATGAAATTAGTTTGCGCAAGACTTTAATTTCTAATTTCTTGTTAAAGCTTTTTCTAAATAATTCCCATTTCTTATAGACGACCTCGAACTAAAGCAAGTCTTCCACTACGTGAAAAGAACCAATTAGTCCACCTTTTCAACACACGCTTTTATTATTATAGAACCTTTCAGCAAGGATGTGCATGGATCAAACCAGATCGGTCTTGAGATCTGGTATGAAGAGGACCTCGAGCTCTACGAGGCAATCTGTGGTTTAGTTTGGTCCCACACCAACTCGAATCTGGGTTGGAGTAGATGAGGTCAAACGGATTGTCAAAACAATCCAGAACCTAAATTTGATTTTTTTTTTCCTTCTTTGGAATGTAAAATTTTAACATATTAAATGTGTTTAAGATGATAAAAAATGCCTATAGAATTATAAAACTCATCACATAATATTAAATCCGAATCATAAAGTGATAAGAATCTCCAACAATTCACCAAGTATATTGAAGACTATACAGAGGTAACTTAAACCCAAAAATTACAGACTCCCTTCTATTTTTATTTTAAGATGATGGTACTGAGTGTGTTTGGCTTTTTCAACCCTAACCTATATAAAGAGAGTCAATATATTTATTGTCCACTAACCTATATAAAGATGATGATACTGAGTGTGTTTGGCTTTTTCAACCCTAACCTATATAAAGAGAGTTAATATATTTATTATCCACTACATATGCGGATATATAAACGTATATATCCATAAGTCCTTGTAAACGCTCGAAGAGCCCTAAGGCCGTATCATGGTCTTAATAGGGAACTGATACCGAACCTACCTAAACTTTTTAATACAATATATATATATATATATAAACGTATCAAATTGGGGTCTCGTCTCCTATAGTTAGATACAGTTGATCAATATGTTAACGACTCACATTATTCCTTTCACAATATTGTAAAAATAAAGTACATGCCATATCACTTGTAAGGTATTAGGTAATTACTAAGAATATTAAACAAACAACATAAATGTGACGTATATCATAGTTTAATTAGCTTCCCTTCAGTAGTTTCTTACTTGTGCTCGATGCTTCTATCTCCAAGCAGGATTCTTTCTCTTAACATAACCAACATTACATTCAAGAATTACCCACATTCCAACTCTGTCACCCGATTTAAGTCTCATGGACTGGATAAAGGCTAAACAATCATATGACAGTACAACTTAACAACCTTTAATTCTGATATTTTACAGCTTTTCCCGGCAGAAATATAATCTGTCGGTTCTTAATATAAGACATATTTATCTAATCTGATTATATTAAGGTAGTTAATTAAGTTAGTTAATATGACATGTATTTTTTAAAACGCCTTACTCATCTTTCTTAATTCTCTTATTCTCTCTCCTTCTTAATTATTGTTGAGAGAGCATTAATAGGGAGTAAATTAAAAAAAAATTGACAAATATAAAAACTATATCTTATATTTAAGATCAAAATCAACTTTTCAAATATGTCTTATATTCAAGACAGGAGGGAGTATAATTTAATTAGCATCCCCTGCCACCAATTCATTGAACCTCTTCTTGTCCTCCAAGACTGGTGTTTGTAGTTGAATGTAACATGTTCTTTAACCCAATGAAGTCTCTCCAAGAGTAAATTGAAGATAAATTTTCAAATTCAGTAAATTATTAGAGAAAAAAATTATATACTAATAAACAACTCGGAGGCTCATGGCTTAGAGAGTTTAAGAAGGTCAAGCGGGAGAGAAAAACAGAGTACATTAGAATTATAGAATTCGGAAATAGGCGTTTCGGTGATGCCCGCTTCGGGAAAGGCTTGCAGTTGATTGTATAACACATTTTTGTGGACCTTAACATTTATTTTGAAATATTAAGTTATTCGACTTTATTAATTTTTTTTACTAGTATATCATATAAAATTTTTAGCCTAAATTTCTGATGAATAATAAAACAGAATATCTCTATCCGTCTCCATAATACACTATAAAAAAAAACACTAAATTTCTGACGGAATTTAGAGTTTTCGACGGAATAGATTTCGTCGTTAATAATAGTATAACAAACCAATTTCCGACGAAATTCAGATTTCATCACAAATTTCTGATGGAAACTCCGGTGGCCTCCACCTCATCACTGGCAGCAGCGCATGGCAACTCTGGCGGCCTCCACCTTATCGCTAGCCCCCAGATCAACCATGTGTCGCAACTTCTTTTTTTTTTTTTTTTTCTGGAAATGCGACTCAATTTGCCATCCTTTGGTTCAAACCTATGACCTTATCCGTACGCGCACGATGCCTTACCGGATGGGCTCGACTGCTTTGGCGTTCTATTATTACACAATTATATATATATAATCTTATAATACATAATCAATTATTTATAAATATAATATTTGTTTCTTATATATAAATGTAATAATAATATAAAATAATTTTATATATTCTTATAATTTTTAATATAAATTAACTTCAAATTAAAAAATTTTACATCTTAGATAAATTTCATATGACTATATTTTTGTCTAATTTCTAAAATTAATTTTTTTAATTAACATTAATGAATAACTGATAAATAATTATTAAAAAATATTAATTACTAACTAATAAATTTTTTTTTTTATAAATAAATTTTTATATGACCTTTTTGCCCCTACAGGGACCAAAACCTATTATTGGAAATTAAAAATATTTTAGAAATTAGAAAATAATAATTAAAAATATTAATTCATAACTAATAAATTTTATAAAAATAATTTTTTAAATAATAATAATTAATTAAATAATAATAATAATTTTTAAAATTTACCACGGAATTTCCAATTCCGTCAAAAATTGTGAGGGAATTTCTAATGGAATTATTTTTCGTCGGAAATGAATTGAAAGCTGTCGGAAATTCCCTCACAATTTCCGACGGAATTATTTTCCGTCTCAAATTTCCAATAGAAATTCCTGCAAAAGACAGAATTTGCTATAGAATATTTTCCAAGGCTAATTCCGTCGCAATTTTTGCCACAAAAAAATTCCGTTGGAAAATTTTGGGACAGAATTTCTGACTAATTTTTTACGGAAAATTTCCGTGGTAAATTCCGTCAGAAATTTCATATTTTTTCATAGTGATATATTAATAAATTAGTGTATCACATTGTCAAGAATATCATAGAATTAGCGTGCTAATTATTAAAATATTAAATAAAAAAATTAAAACTAGTAAAATTATATCTACATAATTCAACTTTGGAAACTTTTATTAAAATATTTTATAATTTTTTTTACTTATTATCTCTGGCATTTCTGAACTTTAGAGATTAAATCTTAAATATTGAAAGTTCATGTAATGGTGGGAAATATCAATGAAGAGGAACTAAATATTTAGGCAGGCAGCGGGACTGTCAGGGTTGGCAGAGTCAGAGAGTAACATTCAAGCATAAGAAGTATGGATGACACTGAAGTTCCATCTGCTGGATATTTTTGAATACACAGCAGTGCAATGTGGATGCATCTCATTACCTCATTTTGTAAGTAAGATTCTCTTATGGGGTCCAACAATTCCAAGGCCACTCCATCCTCCTAAAGTCTCCATGCCTGTATTAACATGTTGTCAACTATTGGTACTTTTTATAGAAAGCATATGATTCATTTGAATGAAATCAAAGAAAAAAGTAGTGTTTGATATACTCACACGACTCATCAGGGGCTCCTCCTCCATTTGACACAAACAATTAATCTTCCTCCCACTTATAATCTCCATTATAAGGATGCCAAAACTATACACATCAGACTTTACAAAAAAATTTCCCTCAAGTTTGTATTCTGGAGCGATATAACCACTGAAATATTTGATCATTAGAAGAAATGTTAGAATAGGGGAAATTACACAGAAATATGGGCTAATGGCAGTTATTTCTTCGATTTAAAAGAAGATGCTAAGATATTTGGATATGATTTCAAGGATACATAAATTGTTTTTACTATGTTCCAACAGCGCAATTGGTGTATCCTTTAGTTTGGTCAACACTAAAAAATAGTGCCAAACCAAAATCTATGATTTTTGGATTTATATCACAATCCAATAATATATTCTTAACTTTAAGATCATGATATATAATTCTAAGTCTTCAATCTTCATGAAGATAATGAATACTTTGAGCAATTCTTTTGACAATCTTTTAGCACTTCGCCCAATCTAACTGTTTTTCCTTCTCAGGCTCTACACATTAAAAGAAAAAAAATAAGAAATGTCAAATAAAAGGAAAGTGAATATAAACATATGATATTGAAATGTCTTATGTTTTGTGCATATGTATGATGAGATGAAGTGAAAATAGAAGAGCGAGCAAATATGAGCCAAACAAAGCAAAAGGTCTTGTACTCTTGTATACTATGGGGATCCTTAATTCATTAATCTACAGAATCAAGTTTGTTTTCGTTCCAGATATTACAAAGTCCTCAGTTATTTTTAAAGTTCTTTTATTCTACTTAGCTGTTTCTCCACAATTTTGAACCCTACCCTGCTTTTATCTCACTCTCTTTTATGTGGTTCTTCCTCCACAGTTTTGCTTTTAAACTCTCAATTTTCGCGACCTAATAACCAAATCATCAAACAGATGTGAAACTATAAAGATTCTACGAAATACCTTAGGCGTATAGTTGAGAGCTTTACCTTGGGAAGCAGTAGTATTTGTAGGAGGAACAGTGGCAGCTTCCGATTGATAGAAAGGGTACAATTCGTACCAAACATTACAACTAATAAACAAGAGATAGAAAATTCTGTTGGAAGCCATAATTATGGACGTCATAAGGATGGGTTAGAGTCGTCAATGAAGAAAAATAATGTTAATTAAAAGTAGTATTATCAATAGCCTTACACAACTTGTTAAAATTATTACACAAACTATCCTTCCCTTTAAAAATATAGTCAATTTCACAAAACTTAACCCAATTAATTAATTAAAATAATGTTGATTAAAAGTGATTGACAACTCATATAACCATTTCAACACGTTACATGAGTTGTCAATCTTTTAAAAGTGTAATCAATTTCATAAAACTCTTTAATATGGCTAGATGGGCGTTAGAGGAGATAATACTAACACCTGTAAATTTTCAAAACTATCATTTCTTCTTAAAATTATCACCAATGGTTTCATGCTGCAAATTTAAAATATTCTTATAAGCTTGAAAAATCAAGTTGCAACTGAAAAAATAAAAACAACTATAAAAAAATATTTAAAAGTTTTTATTCTAAAAGACAAGTAGTAATAATATATGGTAATGAATATTGGTTTTAAAAGCACAACGGGAGTATAAAGTGAAAGTGGTGAAATGAGGATGTTGATCAATGGATGTATGATCATATAGGAAAAAATAAGATTAATTAATAATGAGCAAATAACCTAAGGAAGAGTTAGGGTGGCAAATATTGAAGAAAAATAGCAGAAAATTGTTTGAAGTTATTTGGACAGTACCAATAGAGTAGTAAGGAGGGTAGATCAAGTAACAGAGAGCCTTTGAAAAGGTGTAGAGGAACACTATCACCAAAAAAAGGTAGAAAAAGAGTAAAGCAAATGATTAATGAAGTTATTGAGAGAGACGTTTGGGATAACAATTTAACTAAAAATTTGTTTGTTGATAGAACAAAATGACAAGGTGTCATTCATGTAGCTGACTCCACCTAGTGAGATAATGCTGGTTGTTGTTGTGAAAGTTTTTAGTCTATACATGGGACGGAAAAAATCATCATTTTTATATCTATACTTAATTGTTATTTTTCTCCAACAGTAAGGTATGAGGTTCCTTACTAGACGCCAATGTGGATGGCTCAAGATGATTGTCCTCCGTTGCATTAACTACAATATCACTATACAGACTCCATGCTCACAGTGGAAACTTCTCTTTAAACTTCTTGACGAAAAATGCAGACTGCAAATAAAGGGGTTGGCAGAATAGAGAGTAACTTTCAAACATGAGAACTATGGATGACATGAAAGGTCTATCTGCCGGATCTTCTTGAACACACAACAGACCAATGTGGATGCATCTCATTACTTCATTTGGATTAGAAGATTCTCTTATTGTGGGGTCTAACAATTTCAAGGCCTCTCCATTTTTCCAAAGTTTCCAAGCCTGTCTCAAAATGATGTCAACTAATTGTCATGTTGTTACCACAATATTTTTCCTTTTCACATAAAGCAGATGATTTATTTGAATCAAAATATAGAGAGACAGTGTTTGATATACTCACATAGCTCAGTAGGTGCCCAATACCCTCCATTTGATGGAAAGAATTATTCTTCCTGCCACTCATACTCCATCAGAAGGACGCCAAAACTGTACACATCAATTTTAACAGAAATTGGTCCATTCATGGAGTATTCAAGAGCAAGATAACCCCTGAAACATTGAATCATTAAATGAGAAATGTTAGCATAAGGAAAATTGCAAATTTAGGGCCTCTAACGTGCCTTTCTGTAATACAGTGTGTTGGATTTTGGGTTCAAGTCTGCCCTTGATGGGTTGGACTATTTGATTAGGATACAAGTAGCCTAATCAAATAAAAATCAAATCAGCATTAATTGTAGATTAGAGAATAAGTTAGTATTAATTATGATATTGTTAATTGAGAAACAAGTAATCATAATTCAGGAAATTAGTTGATAATTAATTCTCCTTATTACTAACTTTGAAGGCAAGAAGGTGGATATCATTTCCTAATTAGTGGCTACCATAAGTCACTATAAATAAAAGGTGCCTCCTTCAGTTATTCTTTACCTCTGCTATTGAGTTTTCTAGCAATCTCTTCCCTCGTACCATCTTTCTTGTTTTGGTGATCTGTTGTGCCAATCCTAATTAGGCTATAGTAGTCTAATAATTGTGTGGGCACTATTATGGAGCATTGGAGCTTTGACCTGGATTTGAATATGGATTCGTCCCAGTACGCTAGTGTAGTCCTCTCTCTCTTTATTTTTTTTCCAACACATTGATATCCCAACCTCCCAAAAGTTTTTTTCTTGGTTATCATTGGATTTTACATAAAATGAGTGTTATTTTGATATATTATGAGCAAAAAATGGTGCAACTTTGAATTTCTTATGAATTGTAAAAAAAAAAAAATTATAAAATTATGCATTTTTTATTTATTTTGAAAAATCTTAAAAAATTCAAAACCGCACTATTTTATCCCCATAAGATATCAAAATGTCACTCATTTATGTACAATCTATTGATCACAAGAAACAAGAACAAAATATTTGGGAAGTTATGAAATTTGAAAGGGCATTAGAGAGCATATTAGAGAAGACACATTAAAAGCCCCTATTCCAAAAATTACACGTAATCATGGACAAATTAATGGTAGTTCTTTCTTCGTTTAAGAGATGTCAAGATATCTGAACAAGAGTGTAGGGATGTGCAAATTTATTCTTACAATATTCCAGCAATGGCTTCATATCCTTCGGTTTGTTGCGTAAAAACTATTGCCAAACCAAAATTTATTATTTTTGGATTTATTTCACTATCTAATAATATATGCTTAGTTTTAAGATCACGATGTATAATTTTAAGCTTTGAATCTTCATGAAGATATTGAATGCCTTGTGCAATTCCTTTGGTAATCTTATAATGTTTTATCCAATCTAATTGTCCTCACTTTTTCAAGTCTATTCATTAAAAAGGGAACTCAAGAAATGTCAAATAAAAAAAAAAGGTAAGTTGACTCAAAAAATAAAAAGTCAAGCAAAGTTTCCTCCATCCCAGTCTCAAAAATAATGAGCAAACGTTGGAAAACCAAAATCAAGCTTATTAAATGTGAACTATATAAAATAGATGGACTTACAAAAAAAGAATGTAATCAAGACTTCTATTGAGCACATATTTAAAAACAAGTATCCTCTCTTTTACTTGCACACAAAGACCCATAAGTCTCACTAAATTTTTATGCTGTACCCTGGCAAACACCTCTGCTTCATTCTTGAATTCTTGTACACTTTGTATAGTGCTTTTATGGAATAGCAATTTCTTGTCCATATTGAAGTATGCCCTGACTTGCAAACATAAAGTCAACAGACATGAATGAGGGGCCTAATTTCCTTCATGTTAAAAACCAGAAAAGCACAGAAACTTGATACCTTGTAGACATCTCCAAATCCACCATCACCAAGCTTGTTATCTGCAGAGAAGTTGTTCGTGGCTACTTTAATGGTACGGAAATCATATTGCAGTGAATACACATTGCTGATGTCAATTGCAGCTGCACAACCAAATGGTGCATATGAATGAAGACATGCAGTGAAAACAGAACAGCGAGCAAATATGAACCAAACAAAGTAAAAGGTTTTATATACTATGGGGATCCTTAGATTCAGAGTCATACTTGTTCCATATTCTTTTACACAAGCAACAAATGCCCATTAATATCAGGATAGACACAGAAATTGAAACCACAATTGCAACATTCGTCCCCGATGAGATTCCACCTTTTCCTGCATGATCCGAAAAACAGAGAAAGCAGATATACTTCATAAGGCAATTAAATTCATGAAAATAACAGAGTAACCAACTTTGTTTCATTAATTAATATTCTACAGTTAAGTTTATTTTCGTTCTAGATATTACAAATTATTCAGTTATTTTGTTCTTTTAGTCTACTTAGCTGTTTGTCCACAATTTTGAACCCTTCCCTGCTTTTATTTCACTCTCTGTTCTGTGGGTATTCCCCCCACAGTTTTGCTCTTAAACTCGCAATTTTCGCAACCTAATGCTAATACCCAAATCATTAAACAGATGAGAAACTACAAATATTCTACGTAATAACTTAGGCATATATAGGTAAGAGCTTTACCCGGGGAACCAGTAGTATTTGTAGGAGGAGTACTTGCAGCTTCCGATTGATAAAAGGGTACAATTCATACCAAACATTACAGCTGATAAAAAAAGAGGTAGAAAATTTTGTTGGAAGCCATGACCATGGACGACGTCATGGTAAGTGTAATGAGTGTCAGAGGTGTAGGAAATGAGGTGTCAGGTTTAAAGGTTGAAGAGCTACTGTGTGTATTTCAATGGAGAATAGGGGATTATCTTTCATGAGGAGGAAGAACATAATATAGTGGCAAAGAAAGATATGGCTGATGAAGCAGAAGGTCGACGCAAGTCAATGAAATTTGTTTGAGGAAGACTTTTCAATTTCTTGTGATGGCTCCTAAATTGGGTAAGCACCCGCAAGTCATTCTAACACATGCATGGAATTATGTTGAACTATTTTTCCATTCCGATTAAAAAATTATTTGAAATTAAAAGTTCAAATATTTATAAATTTTATATATTATTTGTAATCAAATTAAAATTATTGCTAGGTTAAAAATGAAAAATGATCTTTTTTAAAAATAGGTTATATATATCTTATTAAATTTTATAAATAATCCTTCATTAAAAATAAATAGATTCTTCCTTTTGTCCTCTCCATAAGAGATTTTTTTTGGGTTTTCTTAGTCCTATTTATAAGAAACAATAATCTCTTGTATCAAATGTTTATTAAAAATCATCTTTCACGCCTTTATTAAAATACCATATTTACTAATGAGACCAGTTATTACATATTACCAACTAGTTTTTTTATATGATTACTTGAATGAGTCATTTTTTAATATTTTCGGACCCAAATGGGGGTTGCTTTTCTAAAAGCTTTTTCTGTATTCATAGAGACTCGAGATCCCATGTTTAAGCGATCTAATCCCCTCCTATTAGAATCAATGTGTATTGACATTTCAAAGTTTAATGTAAAGCGCACAGTAAAGCCACAAGCGTGCAAGGCACAATACAAGGCTTCAATTTTATTTTTCTCAAACATGACACAGAAGTGTTTACTGGTGACTGGTGAGAGCCACGAGGTTCCTTACTAGTGGATTTGGATGGCTCAATATGATTATCACCATCCAAAGATGATCCTCCTCCATTGCATTAACTTACATCACTATACAGATTCCATGCTCGAGGTGGAAAGTTCATCTTTTTCTCTTTCTGTTAACCACGAAATTTCATAGGTCGGGGATGGCAGAGTCAGAGAGTTACTATGAAGCATAATCATTATGGATGACATTGAAGGTCTATTTTCTGGATGGATTTGAATACACAGCAGAGCAATGTGAATGCATCTCATTACTTCATTTAGATTAGAAGATTCTCTTATTGTGCGGTCTACCAACTCCAAGGGCTCTCCCTCTTCCCAAAGTCTCCATGCCTATGTCAATATTCTATCAATTATTTGGCCTTTTAACAAAAAATATATGATTTGTTTGTATCCAACCAAAGAGAATAGTGTTTGATATACTCACATAGCTGATCATGTATTCATATTCATCCTCTGTTTTATCCCAAAAATGCTTGCTCTTCCCTCTTATAATTGTCATTAGAAGAAAACCAAAACTGTACACATCACACTTAACAGAAGGCTCACCAAATTTACGATAAAATAGTTCTGGAGCTATATAACCTCTGAAACATTGAATCATCAGAAGATAAATGTTAGTGTAGGAGAAATTAAACAGAAATATAGGCTACTGCCAATTCTTTGTTTCTTTAAGAAAAGACGCCAAGATATTTGAATAAAATTGTAGGGATATGTAAACTTTGTTCTTACATTGTCCCACGAGCATCGACATCAATTTCAGTTTGGTCGATTGCACAAACTGTTGCCAAACCAAAATTTGTGATTTTTGGATTCATATCTCTATCCAATAATATATTTTTGGGTTTAAGATCAAAATGTATAATTTTAAGCCTTGAATCTTCATGAAGATATTGGATGCCTTGAACAATTCCTTTGATAATCTTAAAACGCTTTGCCCAATCTAGTTGTTTTTGCTTTTCAGGATCTACACATTTAAAAAAAATTAAGGAATGTCAAATAAAAGAAAAGTAAATTGATTCAAAAATAAAAAGTGAAGCAAAGCTGTTCCAATTAGTCTCAACCATAATAAGCAAAAGTTGGAAAACTAAAATCAAGCATATTAAGGGAGAACTATGCAGAATTGACGTAGATGGACTTACCAGAAAGAATGTAATCAAGACTTTTGTTAGGCATATATTCATAAACAAGTATCTTCTCTTCTCTTTGCATGCAGAAACCCATAAGTCTCACTAAATTTCTGTGTTGTACGTTGGCAAGCACCTCTACTTCATTCTTAAATGTTTGTATATCTTGGCCAGAACTTCTAAAGAATCTCTTCACAGCAATTTCTTGTCCATTTGCAAGCGTCCCCTGAATTTCAGACATAAAGTCAATATACATGTGAGGAGTGGCCTAATTTGCTTCATGTTACAAACCAAGAAAGGACACAATCTCGATACATACCTTGTAAACCTTTTCTCTACCAATCATGTTATCAGCAGAGAAGTTGTTGGTGGCGGCTTCAATTGTACTGAAATCATATTGCAGTGAATCCAAATTGCTGATGCCAATTGTAGCTACACCACCAAATGATGCATGTGTGTGATGAGATTAAGTGAAAATAGAAGAGCGAGGAAATATGAGCAGCCAAACGAAGCAAAAGGTCTGGTTCACTATAGGGATCCTTACATTCAGAGTCATACTTCTTCCTCATTCTTTTACTCAAGCAACAGATGCCGACTATAAGTACCAGGACAGCCACTGAAATTGCAACAACAATTGCGACAATCGTCTCCGATGACATTCCACCTTTTCCTTCATCATCCCAAATACAGAGAAAGCAAATATACTTAATAAGGTAAATTCATGACAATAATTGAGTAACCAACCTTGCTTCATTCATTAATCTACAGAGTCAAGTTTGTTTTCCTTCCAGATATTACAAATTCTTCAGCTATTTTGTTCTTTTAGCATACTTTCTCCACAATTTTGAACCCTCCCCTGCTTTTATCTCACTCTCTATTCCGTGGTTCTTTCCCCACAGTTTTGCTCCCAAACTCAATTTTCGTAACCTAATGCTTATACCAAAATCATTAAACAGATGAGAAACTATAAAGATTCTACGAAACCCCTTAGGCATATAGGTCAGAGCTTACCTAGGGAAGCAGAAGCAGTACGATTTGTAGGAGGAAGACTTGCAGCTTCTGATTGATAGAAAGGGTACAATTCATAGCAAACATGACAGCTAATAAACAAGAGGTAGAAAATTTTGTAGGAAGCCATAATCAAGGGCGTCATATTGTGGAGTTCATATTGGGTGTATTTCAATGGAGAGTAGGGGAGGATCTTTCATGAGGAAGAAGATAATGCAATGGCAGAGAAAGATATGGCTGACGATGGAGAAAGGAGACCCAAGTCAATGAAATTTGTTTGTGGAAGACTTTTCCATTTCTTGTGAGGGCTTCTAAGCAACAGTAAGTCAACCTAAGCTGTGGCCCACCGGATGAGATGTGAACTACTTTTCTCTTCCTATTAAAAAACAATTTAAAATTATTAAATGTTCATATGTTTATAAATCATTTTTTAATCAAATTTAAGTTATTATTTATGTTAAAATTGAAAAAAAAAATGATCTTCTTAAAAAATAATTTAATGGTTTTTTTAAAAATATGTTATGTGTATTTATTAAATTTTATAAATAATCATGTAGTAAAAATAAGGGAAAAAGATAAGAAAAAAAATTTGAAAATAAGAAAAGATAGAAAATATTTTGAAAATTTAAAATATTAAAGAAGTGTTAGAGCAAATTTGCCCTTTTTAACATCAAAAGAAAATGATACAGATGCCTTTATTTTTTTTTATTTTTTCAAAAACCCCACCCCACCCTCTCCCAGGCTATATACCTCATAATCTTATAGAGAACTTGTTGGAATTATTGTATAAATAATGTGGGTGTGTCAAATGAAATAAGTCTCACATTATTTGAGAGTGTACAAGTGTATGAACTTGGATAAGTAAATGAGTCGAGAGGAGGAATGAACTCGTACAACAACATGCTACATGAAAATCCGGCAATTTCCCTTGTGCGCGAGTTATATACTAAACACCTTTTATTTAGTAAAGGAATTTTTGTAGATTTACAAAAAAGGAAAAATATTTTGGAACAAATACTTCCCATTTAAATATCACAATCACTTTTACTTTTATTGTGAAATATGGACGTTGCATATATTGAAACTCATGATTATTCACATTTATTTGTGGAACCTACACGTTTGGAACTTTAGAAGCATGAATCAGTTTTTTCATTGCTTTTGTGAACGTTCTTATTGCTTTAAAGTCTCATATCAATAGCTTTGAATTGTTTAATGGGTCTTTATTGCTTTTAACGTGTGAGCATTATGGATCAACGTTTGGAAACGTCAAAATGAATTTCTACAACGTTTGAAATCATGGAGTTAATCACATTAACGTGATTATTTTGGTGACTTTTCAAATGGTTTGTTGCCTATATAAAGGGTGTTTTAGTTTGAGGTTGATGACATCTAACTCTTAAGCCTTTGAGTATTTCTCTTCTCCTCTGATTTTTGCCTGCTGAGTTTAATTATATTTTATTGTTCTGTTCACCCTGTTCTTACGGGAAGGATTCGTTTTATCCTAGGGAATGCCGCTTCCTCTTAGCCGGTGATTGCAGAATAGCTCTTAAGGACAGCGTCCTTGGACGTGACTCGGATTATTCATTTTCATTTAGGTATTGCCACAAATAAGATCTATAGAACACTAAATGATGTTGAATGATTCACTTGATCGTATGTGAATTTAGGTGCTGAAGCCAACAGAATTTTATTTCCTTGATCAATCTTCTTTTTATCAAGAGATGATAGTTGGTGATGGAACGTAGCATTTGTATCTTGTTTTTATCTTGTTGTAGGGCTCTATTGAGCAATTGACTTCTAGTTTTCATTTTTTTTTTAAAAAAATAGAAAGGTCGTACACTATACAGATAAGAATGTGGAAAAACGTGCAGACATGTAGAAAATGTAATATTATAAAATAAAAAAAACTGTCGGCAAGGGAAAAGAAAAGAAAAGAAAGGAAAGGAAAAAAAACACGTGGGACCCGCTGGAAGAAAAAAAATGTGAGGGAAGGTATTATTAATACCTTTCCCTTCATGACTTTCGTTATGTTTCTGGAGTAGGCGAGAGGAGCTAACGTAATTTCAACAGATAAGGTTCTGAATTTAGCAGATAATTTTGATACTTAAAATCACGTTTTCTTAACAAACTTTCTTCATAAAAATTGTTCTACGTATTTTGATCTTCGTATTGATAGTAATATTATATTGATTAACAAGAAATTGGGGTTAGGATTTTTGGGAAATTTTTAGTTTTTACAAAAGATGTTTATAGATATGTAGAGAATACTTAATAGTTGATTTTAATCGGTTTAGATTTACCATTTGGTTATTGTATGATTTTATAATTAATTTCTTCTTAAATAAATAATAAATTATGCTTTAGAAACGTTTTTAACCGATTAAATTTGGATTAAACAATTTATTTGAGTTATTGGAAGTATTATTGAAATTTTAATCGATTTAGTTTTGCAGATTTAGAGTTATGTGAAATTATAAATTATAATTTGATATTATAGTTAGAGAATTATGGTTATTAAATATTTTATTATGAAATAGAGTTAAGAAATTTTGATTTAAAAATGAATTTGAGGAATAGATAAATTGTTGTTATTTTTAAGAAAATTGAGTTAATTATGGGGATTATTATTTGCTATTTTGTAATAGTTAACAATTATTATAAATTATATTAACATGTAAATATATATATTTATTGTAGAGTGAATTTGAATTGGGCTTGTTGGAGTTAAATTCTCAAGTTTAGGTGTCAAGAACTTGAGGTAACCACTTTCTAATTTATCATGTATGCTTGTTGAAATGATTATACACGTATGTTAGTATTTTTAACTGCTATAAATATGTTATAGTAATTTATATATGAAAAATGTACAATGATAGTATTAATCATATTTTTAGTAATTTTTAGTTAAGTGGGCATGAATGATTCATTTGAATGATTGATGAGGTATAGCATTAAATATGAAATATATGAATAAATTATTGATATTGAAGATTGTGATGTTGAGATGTTGGATGTGGTGTTGTGATTGAGGAGATTTGATTCTTTTATACCATGTGGTATAGTCACCACCGTGTGCACAGTGGATGACTTTAGCATTCAGGACCCTTGGTATCACCCTTTCCTTTGGTCGGGTTAAGGGTCAACTCAAGGGTAGGTGACACCTTTCCATTTTCGACGGAAAGGAAATCCATGATCTGATATGAGTTCTGTAGTCTTTGGCCGGGTTACACCTCATTATTGGAGAGCTTGGTGCAGTCTTGTCAAAAAGACTAATCCTATTATATGTTATAGCTCATGGATTTTGTCAGCGGTTAAGGAGGTTATAAGGATGGTTGAGGGAGTTTTATGCATATTGAATGGTTTTCTTGAAATAATAATGTTTTGGGAAGATTGAACTTTATGTTATATGAACATATATTTTGCCCGCTTAATTATATTATAATCATTCCCTGCATATTTGTTAAAGTGGAATTGTGGTTACTGAGTCTGTGTGACTCACCCTATCAATATTTTAAATTTTTCAGGCGAGTGTTTAGGTGGTGTTACCAAGGGGAAGGCAAACGAGACTTGATTTGATATCAATCGTATGTTTCGTTTGGTTACATGAGCATAATGTATATTGCCAAACTTAAGGGTCTTTTTGGTTTTACGTTGTATATGTTGAATACTACGCTGCATACTGGGATTTATACTATGGACGGAACCCCCTAATATATTGTATTATGTGATATTTAATGTTTTACTTGGTTTGAAAATTAATTATATGGTAATTAAGAGGGGTCGTTACAGAAAACGGACAAGGATATTACAATTTCATCTTGGAAGAACATAATATTGATGTTAGAGGTGGTAATTTGGTTGCCCCGCGAGTTGTGGGCTGTGATGGCCTAGCCCGCCCCTTTTACGGGTTGGCAAACAAATTTTTTTTTTTTAAATTTTCACTCTTTTTTTAAAATTTTTTTTACTCTCTTTCTCTTTCATTCGCTCATATCACACTTCTTTTCTTTTATACATTTGTGTTATGAAGTCAATTTCATTCTTACTTTTCTTTTATTTTTTTATATATTTACATCACAAAACTATATAAACACATCTCTTTTAAATTTAATAATAGTAGAATAAATAAATAAATATAATTTGAAAATAAGTGTCAAATAAAAAGTATGAGGAATTAATTAAACACATTATCAAAGGAAATGAGATAAGAAACTATGGGTATTTGAGAAAAAAACTAAAAAAAATTAAATAAAGCGGGCCAGCTCGCCAACCTGCGGGCTAGCCCACATTGAGCCCGTTTAGCCCGAAATCAAATGGGCCTCCGAAACCCGACTATTTTAAGCTTGCCAGCCTGACCCGAATTAGCGCCTCTAAACGATGTTATAAAAATAAAGTACCAGGCATGTCACTTTGAAGGCAAAAACTAAGAAATATTAAACAAGCAACAAAAATGGCGCGTACTCTCTCTGATATTAATTATAAGATAAAATTGATTTTTTTGGAGAAATTAAGGAAGCTAATTAAATTACTTTATAGTATTTATTTTTTTTATTTTTTTATCCAAACTAATTAGTTTGACTAATAAACTAATATATAATATAAGGATACATAACATATGTAATGATTAATTAATTTATTAAACTTCTTTAATGTCTTCAAAAAAAATCAACTTTATCTTATATTTAAGATCAGAAGTAGTATATCATATAGAGGTACTCAAATGCTTTTAGGACATAATAATATGACCGGGAAATAAGAAAGTCCTGTTCAAATAATTCAAGACAAATAATTATTGTTTGTTGGTGTTGTTATTGTTCAATGTTTGTATCTCCAAAGCTGGATCCTTTGTCCATGAACCGATATTAAATTCAAGAATTACCTAACTCTGTTACCCAATTTAAGTCTCATGGATTAGTCGATAAAATCTGAATCCTATGATAGTACAACTTAAACAAGCTGAATCCTATTTATTTATTTATTTGTTTTTGGATTGTTTGGATAAGGATTTTCGTCTTTCTCAATGGCGTGAAGCAAACGGAATCAAATTAGAGAGGACAAGAATGACTCCTTTTTAAGACAAGCGCAACCACAAAAGCAAATCAATTTGCAACTTCTATGTTTTCTCTAATTTGGCAGGAGGGTAAGCCAATACTAACACTTAAAAAAAATTCACAATTACTTTTTTCTTCTTAAAATTACCACTACTATTTTTATGCTATCAATTTAGAACATTTTTATAACATTCAAAAAATCAAGTTCTAACTGGAAAAAAAAAAAAGAACAACTTATAAGAAATCAATGGATTTTTTTTTAAAAAAAAGTTTTTAGTATGTATCTATTATTACATAGGTTCCCTACTCATAGTGGAAAGCTTGTCTTCTTCTTCTACCCCCTGGGTGGATCATGATGTTTCGTGTGCGATCTCTTCTAAATATTTCCAAAGTCAAGCCAATAAACTAGTCTGCTTGTTTATTGTTGTTCATCTATTGCAGAAGACCTTGTGAATGCGTAGAAAAGCTGTTTTACTGCTGCTGCTAGCAAAAGGACAAATTTAATAATTTCCTTTTGATGTTTCTGTGTTCATTCCAACTTCGGAGTCTGCTACGATGCAAAATCGACACTTAGCAAGGCCAATTATTATTGGTGGATACAACTCAAAATATTACAGAAGAAACATAAGTCATCTACAGACCTTAAAGCTATAAATACAACATTGCCTGAATGACTTGTAATTTACACGGAGAAGGAAGCAGTGGTGCCTAATTATAACGTTGCCTGAATAGACCAACCACTTAGACAGAGCAACATGTGTGCATTAAAAAAATCTCCAACTTTCAAGCTTACTGAGGCATTACTTCACTAATAGACATCTCATTCATTGACCTTGATATTAACTTGGTCGCAGACTCACCACTTTAAAAGTCCTTTTGTATTTTTGGGTAAAAAAATGCAGGCTGCGAAGGGGTTGACAGAATCAGAGAGTAATTTTCAAGCATGATAAGTACGGATGACATTGAATGTTTATCTTGGATCTTCTTAAACACACAGTAGGCTAATGTGGATGCATCTCATTACTTCATTTAGATTACAAGATTCTCTTATGTGGGGTCCAATATTTCCATGACATCTCCATCCCCCCCAAAGTCTTCATGCCTGTATCAAAATATTGTCAACTATTTGTCCTTTTGACAAAAAGCATATATATGATTCATTTGTATCAAACCAGAGAGAGTAGTGTTTGATATACTCACATAGCTCAGCATTTCCTTCATTCCATCCTCTATTTGATACAAAAAAAAATATTCCTCTTCCCACTTATAATTTTCATTAGAAGGACACCAAAGTTGTACACATCATGCTTAACAAGATCTCCCCATGCATGTATTCAGGACACATATAACTTCTGAAACATTGAATCGTCATACCAAGAGTATTAGTATAGATAAAATTACATGGGAATTTAGGCCGGTAGAAGTTCTTTCTTCATTGAAGTGAAGATTACAAGTGTAGCGCCCGAAATTTGGAAAATATGGAGGCAGCACCAAAATTTTGAAAAAGTATTATTTTGGAAGTTCTTTCTTCGTTTAAGAGATGTCAAGATATCTGAACTAGAGTGTAGGGATGTGCAAATTTATTCTTACAATGTTCCAGCAATGGCTTCATATCCTTCGGTTTGGTGCGTAAAAACTATTGCCAAACCAAAATTTGTTATTTTTGGATTTATTTCACTATCTAATAATACATGCTTAGTTTTAATATCACGATGTATAATTTTAAGCCTTGAATCTTCATGAAGATATTGAATGCCTTGTGCAATTCCTTTGGTAATCTGTTTTGTCCAATCTAGTTTTCCTCGCTTTTTCGAGTCTATTCATTAAAAAGGGAACTCAAGAAATGTCAAATAAAAAAAAAAGGTAAGTTGACTCAAAAAATAAAAAGTCAAGCAAAGTTTCCTCCATCCGAGTCTCAAAAATAATGAACAAACGTTGGAAAACCAAAATCAAGCTTATTAAGTGTGAACTATATAAAATAGATGGATTTACCAAAAAGAATGTAATCAAGACTTCTCTTGAGCACATATTTAAAAATAAGTATCGTCTCTTTTCTTTGCACACAAAGACCCATAAGTCTCATTAAATTTTTATGCCGTGCCCCGACAAGCACCTCTACTTCATTCTTGAATTCTTGTACACTTTGTATAGTACTTTAATGGAGTCTCTTCACAGCAATTTCCTGTCCATCTTGAAGCATGCCCTGACTTGCAAACATAAAGTCAACATACATGAATGAGGGGCCTAATTTCCTTCATGTTAAAAACCAGAAAAGCACAGAAACTTGATACCTTGTAGACATCTCCAAATCTACCATCACCAAGCTTGTTATCTGCAGAGAAGTTGTTCGTGGCTGCTTTAATGGTACGAAAATCATATTGCAGTGAATTGACATTGCTGATGTCAATTGCAGCTGCACAACCAAATGGTGCATATGAATGAAGACATGCAGTGAAAACAGAACAGCGAGCAAATATGAGCCAAACAAAGCAAAAGGTCTTGTATACTATGGGGATCCTTAGATTCAGAGTCATACTTGTTCCATATTCTTTTACACAAGCAACAAATGCCCATTAATATCAGGATAGACACAGAAATTGAAACCACAATTGCAACATTCGTCCCCGATGAGATTCCACCTTTTCCTGCATGATCCGAAAAACAGAGAAAGCAGATATACTTCATAAGGTAATTAAATTCATGAAAATAATAGAGTAACCAACTTTGTTTCATTAATTAATATTGATAAATCACAATTTTAATATATTTTATCCCACCTTATTCATTTATTTTGGGGATTATTTTAGGCTAATTTGGATTTATTAGATAATATTTGAATTATTAACCAATTATAGGAAATAATATAAATTTGAATGGATTATGATATTATTAGACTTAAATTGATAATATTTTAATTGTTATATTATGATTGGAAAATATTTCTAATTATATGATAAATCACGATTTTATTATATTCTTGCAGGATAAGGAAAAGCAGATTGAAAGATCCTACGGTGCATAATTTTTCTGGAAAGCTAAAAAAAAATCTAATGGTTGAATTTTATTTGGGCTTCTTAAATTTTAATGGGCTCAAGTTGATACCCAAAAAACTCTCTTCTCCTCCCTTTTAATTACCCTAGCCGTCACATACGGGGGGATTGAAGAGAGAACACGGACTGAGACGCGGATAGAGAGGAGGCACCCACGGATACAGCCGCTGGTGTTGGGTGCTGGAACTGACGCTACAGGAACGTCAACCACAGAGAGATCATCATCAATTCCCATCCTCTTCTCCCACGGCCCCACCTCCACAATCCATTCAATATTTCATTCCATATATATTGTGTGCGTAGAAACCGAGGCAATTGACTCATCAATTCTTCTCAACGTTTCTTCATGGCTGTGACGCATTGTGTGGAGTTTGCAGGAGAGAATAAATCCATGGCAGCTTAAGGTCTTTTAGGAGGTAATTTGGGAGGAGCATGGAGAAAGTTAGAGTATAGGAGCTTACATTTAAAGATCATAAGGGAGTGTCTTTCTTTTATCTTTTTTATTCAAGACTTGATATTGTTTAGTTTTAAATAATTTTGGGTTGCATTAATTGAAAACAATCTAGTTTCAGATTGTAAACTTATTTTTTATTTGGATTGAATTGATATTTTGGATTTGCTTTGTTCTTAAATGATTATTGGGATTTTTGTTTGCAAACATTTGATTGTCGATTAAATTATTAATTGAGTTTTCATTATTAATTTAACTGTCAATTTGGGTTTAATCTCTTGATTGTTTAATTAGGTGATTAATTGTCGAATTGTTTAATTAGGCAATTGTAAACATAATTTCCAAAACTATCTTAAGCAATTGTGATTGGGTTTTAATGGATTTAATTAACCATCGCTTTTCTCCATTATGAGTTTTCTAGTGGATTAGGTGTTATTGAACTTGAGGGTTTTTCATGTTTCAATTAGGTGATTAAATTTATTGATTCCAATATTTCATCAATCCCTTTGGTCTAATAAATTAAATGGATAAGAAAGCTAAACCATGTGAATCCTAAGTTGTCCCCTTCATCATCATAACTGAACTAACCTTTGTTGATTTTCTTAGATATTAGTTTATTTCGTTTCCTTAGGATTTTAATCTCCCTCTCATAAGAAAAACCCCAAAAATTGCATGTTCATTATTTAGGTTAGTTTCATTCTCATATAGGTTTTAGAGTCTTTTACATTTTGCATTTAGGTAGTGGAGTCTTGCATTTTAGTTTAGGTTCATTCCATTGCATTTTTTATCACCTAAATTCAATTCTAGAGAAAACCCACATATTGCTCCTTGGGAGAATGACCTAGGTTGCCACTATATTGCATTAGTAGGTTGTCCTAGTTATTAATTGATTGCTTTAGCGACAGAAGCACGCATCAAATATTCTACAGTTAAGTTTATTTTCGTTCTAGATATTACAAATTATTCAGTTATTTTGTTCTTTTAGTCTACTTGGCTGTTTGTCCACAATTTTGAACCCTTTCCCACTTTTATTTCACTCTCTGTTCTGTGGGTCTTCCCCCCACAGTTTTGCTCTTAAACTCGCAATTTTCGCAACCTAATGCTAATACCCAAATCATTAAACAGATGAGAAACTACAAATATTCTACGTAATAACTTAGGCATATATAGGTAAGAGCTTTACCCTGGGAACCAGTAGTATTTGTAGGAGGAGTACTTGCAGCTTCCGATTGATAAAAGGGTACAAATCATACCAAACATTACAGCTGATAAACAAGAGGTAGAAAATTTTGTTGGAAGCCATGACCATGGACGACGTCATGGTAAGTGTAATGAGTGTCAGAGGTGTAGGAAATGAGGTTTCAGGTTTAAAGGTTGAAGAGCTACTGTGTGTATTTCAATGGAGAATAGGGGATTATCTTTCATGAGGAGGAAGAACATAATATAGTGGCAAAGAAAGATATGGCTGATGAAGCAGAAGGTCGACGCAAGTCAATGAAATTTGTTTGCGGAAGACTTTTCAATTTTTTGTGATGGCTCCTAAATTGGGTAAGCACCCGCAAGTCATTCTAACACATGCATGGAATTATGTTGAACAACTTTTCCCTTCCGATTAAAAAATTATTTGAAATTAAAAGTTCAAATATTTATAAATTTTATATATCATTTGTAATCAAATTAAAATTATTGCTAGGTTAAAAATGAAAAATGATCTTTTTTTAAAATAGGTTATATATATCTTATTAAATTTTATAAATAATCCTTCATTAAAAATAAATAGATACTTCCTTTTGTCCTCTCCATAAGAGATTTTTTTAGGGTTTTCTTAGTCCTCTTTATAAGAAACAATAATCTCTTGTATCAAATGTTATATTAAAAATCATCTTTCACGCCTTTATTAAAATACCATATTTACTAATGAGACCAGTTATTACATATTATTACCCACTAGTTTTTTTATATGATTACTTGAATGAGTCATTTTTTAATATTTTCGGACCCAAATGGGGGTAGCTTTTCTACAAGCTTTTTCTGTATTCATAGAGACTCGAGATCCCATGTTTAAGCGATCTAATCCCCTCCTATTAGAATCAATGTGTATTGACATTTCAAAGTTTAATGTAAAGCACACAGTAAAGCCACAAGCGTTCAAGGCACAATACAAGGCTTCAATTTTATTTTTCTCAAACATAACACAGAAGTGTTTACTGGTGACTGGTGAGAGCCACGAGGTTCCTTACTAGTGGATTTTGATGGCTCAATATGATTATCACCATCCAAAGATGATCCTCCTCCATTGCATTAACTTACATCACTATACAGATTCTACGCTCGAGGTGGAAAGTTCATCTTTTCTATTTCTGGTAACCACGATAATGGGTCCGAAGGGGATGGCAGAGTCAGAGAGTAGCTATGAAGCATAATAATTATGGATGACATTGAAGGTCTATCTGCTGGATGGTTTTGAACACACAGCAGAGCAATGTGAATGCATCTCATTACTTCATTTAGATTACAAGATTCTCTTATTGTGGGGTCTACCAACTCCAAGGGCTCTCCCTCTTTCCAAGATCTCCATGCCTGTGCCAATATTCTGTCAATTATTTGGCCTTTTAACAAAAAATATGATTCGTTTGTATCAAACCAAAGAGAATAGTGTTTGATATACTCACACGGCTCATTAAGTATAGCACTTCATCCCCTGTTGTATACAGAACAACATCCCTCTTCCCACTTATAATCATCATTAGAAGCAAACCAAAACTGTACACATCACACTTAACAGAAGGCTCACCAGGGTTACCGCGGAAAAATAGTTCTGGAGCCATATAACCCCTGAAACATTGAATCATTAGAAGATAAATGTTAGTATAGGAGAAATTAAACAGAAATATAGGCTACTGCCAATTCTTTGTTTCTTTAAGAAAAGACGCCAAGATATCTGAATAAAATTGTAGGGATATGTAAACTTTGTTCTTACGTTGTCCCACGAAAATCGACATTAATTTCAGTTTGGTCGACTGCACAAACTGTTGCCAAACCAAAATTTGTGATTTTTGGATTCATATCTCTATCCAATAATATATTTTGGACTTTAAGATCAAAATGTATAATTTTAAGTCTTGAATCTTCATGAAGATATTGGATGCCTTGAACAATTCCTTTGATAATCTTAAAACGCTTTGCCCAATCTAGCTGTTTTTGCTTTTCAGGGTCTACACATTTAAAAAAAAAAATAAGGAATGTCAAATAAAAGAAAAGTAAATTGATTCAAAAATAAAAAGTGAAGCAAAGCTGTCACAATTAGTCTCAACCATAATAAGCAAAAGTTGGAAAACTAAAATCAAGCATGTTAAGGGAGAACTATACAGAATTGACGTAGATAGACTTGCCAAAAAGGATGTAATCAATACTTTTGTTAGGCATATATTCATAAACAAGTATCTTCTCTTCTCTTTGCATGCAGAAACCCACAAGTCTCACTAAATTTCTATGTTGTACGTTGGCAAGCACCTCTACTTCATTCTTAAATGTTTGTATATCATAGCTAGAACTTCTAAAGAATCTCTTCACAGCAATTTCTTGTCCATTTGCAAGCGTCCCCTGAATTTCAAACATAAAGTCAATATACATGTGAGGAGTGGCCTAATTTGCTTCATGTTACAAACCAAGAAAGCACACAATCTCGATACATACCTTGTAAACCTTTTCTTTACCAATCTTGTTATCAGCAGAGAAGTTGTTGGTGGCGGCTTCAATTGTACTGAAATCATATTGCAGTGAATCCAAATTGCTGATGCCAATTGTAGCTACACCACCAAATGATGCATGTGTGTGATGAGATTAAGTGAAAATAGAAGAGTGAGGAAATATGAGCCGCCAAACAAAGCAAAAGGTCTGGTTCACTATAGGGATCCTTACATTCAGAGTCATACTTCTTCCTTTTTCTTTTACTCAAGCAACAGATGCCGACTATAAGTACCAGGACAGCCACTGAAGTTGGAACAACAATTGCGACAATCGTCTCCGATGACATTCCACCTTTTCCTTCATCATCCCAAATACAGAGAAAGCAAATATACTTAATAAGGTAAATTCATGACAATAATTGAGTAACCAACTTTACTTCATTCATTAATCTACAGAGTCAAGTTTGTTTTCCTTCCAGATATTACGAATTCTTCAGCTATTTTGTTCTTTTTGCATAGTTTCTCCATAATTTTGAACCCTCCCCTGCTTTTATCTCACTCTCTGTTCCGTGGTTCTTTCCCCACAGTTTTGCTCCCAAACTCTCAATTTTCGTAATCTAATGCTTATACCAAAATCATTAAACAGATTAGAAACTATAAAGATTCTACGAAACCCCTTTGGCATATAGGTCAGAGCTTACCTAGGGAAGCAGAAGCAGTATGATTTGTAGGAGGAAGACTTGCAGCTTCTGATTGATAGAAAGGGTACAATTCATAGCAAACATGACAGCTAATAAACAAGAGGTAGAAAATTTTGTAGGAAGCCATAATCAAGGGCGTCATATTGTGGAGTTCATATTGGGTGTATTTCATTGGAGAGTAGTGGAGGATCTTTCATGAGGAAGAAGATAATGCAATGGCAGAGAAAGGAGACGCAAGTCAATGAAATTTGTTTGTGGAAGATTTTTCCATTTCTTGTGAGGGCTTCTAAGCAATAGTGAGTCCACCTAAACTCTGGCACACCGGATGATGTGAACTACTTTTCTCTTCCTATTAAAAAATAATTTAAAATGATTAAATGTTCATATGTTTATAAATCATTTTTTACCTCAAATTTAAGTTATTATTTATGTTAAAATTGAAAAAAAAAATGATCTTCTTAAAAAATAATTTAATGGTCTTTTTAAAAATATGTTATGTGTATTTATTGAATTTTATAAATAATCATGTAGTAAAAATAAGGGAAAAATACAAGAAAAAAAATTTAAAAATAAGAAAAGATCAAAAATATTTTAAAAATTCAAAATATTAAAGAAGTGTTAGAGCAGATTTGCCCTTTTTAACATCAAAAGAAAATGATACAGATGCCTTTATTTTTTGTTTTTTTTCAAAAACCCCACCCCACCCTAGGCTATATACCACATAATCTTATAGAGAACTTTTGTTTCCTTGATTAATCGTCTTTTTATCAAGAGATGATTGTTGCTGATGGAACGTAGCATTTGTATCTTGTTTTTATCTTGTTGTAGGGCTCTGTTGAGCAATTGACTTCTAGTTTTCATTTTTTTTTAAAAAAAATAGAAAGATCGTACAATATACAGATAAGAATATGGAAAAACGTGTAGACATGTAGAAGACGGACAAGGATATTACAATTTCATCTTGGAAGAACATAATATCGATGTTAGAGGTGGTAATTCGGGTTGACCCGCGGGTTGCGGGCTGTGACGGCCTAGCCCGATTCCGTCGCGGGCTGGCAAACAAATTTTTTTTAAATTTTCACTCTTTTTTTAAAAAATTTGTTACTCTCTTTCTCTTTCATTCGCTCATATCACCATTTTTTTTTATACATTTGTGTTATGAAGTCAATTCCATTCTTACTTTCCTGTTTTTTTTTCATATATTCACATCACAAAACTATATAAACACATATCTTTCAAATTTAATAATAGTAGAATAAATAAATATAATTTGAAAATAAGTGTCAAATAAAAAGTATGAGAAATTAATTAAACACATTATCAAAGGAAAGGAGATAAGGAACTAAGGGTATTTGAGAAAAAAAAACTAAATAAATAAATAAATAAAGCAGGCCAGCTCGCCAACCCGCGAGCTAGCCCACATCGAGCCCATTTAGCCCGAAATCAAATGGGCCTCTGAAACCCGATTATTTTAGGCTTACCAGCCTGGCCCGAATTAGCGCCTCTAAATGATGTTATAAAAATAAAGTACCAGGCATGTCACTTTGAAGGCAAGAACTATGAAATATTAAACAGGCAACATAAATGGCGCGTATTCTCTCTGATCTTAATTATAAGATAAAATTGATTTTTTTTGGAGCAATTAAGGAAGCTAATTAAATTACTTTATAGTATTTTTATTTTTATTTTTTTTATCTAAACTAATTAGTTTGACTAATAAACTAATATATAATATAAGGATACATAACATATGTAATGATTAAATAATTTATTAAACTTCCTTAATCTCTCCAAAAAAAATTCAACTTTATCTTATATTTAATATCGGAGGTAGTATATCATATAGATGTACTCAAATGCTTTTAGGGCATAACAATATGACCCGGAAATATGAAAGTCCTGTTCAAACAATTCAAGTCAAATAATTATTGTTTGTTGGTGTTGTTATTGTTCAATGCTTGTATCTCCAAGCAGGATCCTTTGTCCATGAACCGATATTAAATTCAAGAATTACCTAAATCTGTTACCCAATTTAAGTCTCATGGAGTAGTGGATAAAAGTTCATAGTACAACTTAAACAAGCAGAATCCTATTGGTATAGGAACCAATCTCAAATGTGTTTAATCAAAACTCAGATGTCTTACAATGAATCTCATTCACCTATTTATACTACTAAAATACCTATTAAAATATTACAAGAGTCAGAAACGTTGGGCTTCACCAACTCTTCTCCCACCTACTCCCACAGCCACCAACCCTCTTCAGCCGTCATTCACTATTGTTGCTGTCACGCCCTACGTCATTCATGCTCTGTTTTTTTTTTTTTGTTTCATTTTCCCGGGGTTGGACAAGACTCGTCCTTGAGTCAGAAACAGCATCATCATCAAGATACGGAGATAATTCCGCAACCTTGTGCTTGAGTAAAAATGACTTGGACTCATTTTTGACTTTGATGTGCTTATCGGGTGGCAAAGGTTCAAGCTGAATCTTCACGTCATCTTTCTGGAAGGAATATGTGTTTGTATAACCGTCGTAGAGAGCTCGTCGATCATATTGCCAAGGTCTTCCCAGAAGAAGATGACAAGCGTCTATTGGAACAACATCACACCAAACTTCATCATGATACCTTTTACCAATAGAAAAAGTAACAAGGCATCGTTTTGACACTTTTACCGCGCTTTCTTTGTTAAACCATTGGAGCTTGTACGGATACGGATGATTGTGAGTTGGTAGTTGTAACTTTTCTACCATGTAGTTAGAGACTACATTTTCACAGCTTCCATTGTCAATAATGACGTCACAGACTTTACCTTGAGTAGTGCAGCGAGTATGAAAAATGTTGTGACGTAGCCAAGGCTCTTCTTTTACTGTGGCTGTATGCAAGCTTCGTCTAATCACAAGTGTTTCACCTTGATCAGCAGGAATGACTTCTTCATCAAAGACTGGCTCTTTGTCAGGCATAAGCTCCTCTTCTTCTTCAAATACTGCAGAAGTTTCCCCTTCAATAATGGTAACAACTCTACGGGTAGGACATTCTGAAGCGATATGACCGAACCCTTGGCATTTGAAGCACTTAGGTGCTTTGGAGCTAAATTCCTTGGTAGCCTTTGGTGGAGGCTTGCTTGAAGAGTTAGACTGATATACTTGTGTAGGCTTGCTTGAAGAGTTATGTTGATGCATTTGTGTAGGCCGATGCATGTGTGCTTCATGTTCATCAAAAGGAATTTCAGTGGAGGAAGACGGTTGAAATGGAAACCTTTTGGGGAACTGTTTCTCAATTCGGATGGCTAGACGAATGACGTCATCTAGAGTCCAGTATTGTTGGAGCTGCACTGGATGGGCAATATTAGTATTCAACCCTCCAAGATAATGGGCTATTGTTTGCTCCTCCCTTTCTTGGATATCACACTTCATCATGAGCTTATCAAATTCCCTTGTATATTCTTCCACAGACATAGCCTTTTGGCGGAGATTATGTAATTGAAGGAAATTATCTTGATAATAATTATCTGGAAGAAACTTACGTGAGAGCTCACGTCGCATCTTGTCCCACTTTCGGATCTTGCTTTTTCCTTCTCTTTCATTCCTTTTCTTGAGATTTTCCCACCATATGGAGGCATGTTTCTTTAATTTGATGGCGACAATTTTGACTTTCTGCTCATCAGGAATTTCTTTATATTCAAAAACTCGTTCGACGGTTTGAAGCCAATCAACAAATTCGTCTGGTTGAAGCCTTCCCTCAAATTCTGGTATATCTACCTTAATGTCATTAAGGCGGAATGGTTGTTGTTGAGGACGGCGGCGGTAGTTACTGGACGATGAACTATTGTTATCTGAATCATCCTCTGGATATTCACTGCGAGATTCTAGCATGCCTTGCTGCGTTTGTACAGTGGTTTCCAGTTCCTGTATCCGGCGTCTCATCTCGTCCATCTCAATCTCATGTGTGTTTCTGCGTCTTTGAGGCATTTTGGAATTGTTCTTGTGAGGTTAGGTATAGGGTGGAAAGGTATAAGGATATGATCGGTTTTTATGGCAAGTAAAGGGTAAAACTGGAAATTTTATGGACAAATGAGGTAGAAAGGTAATTTCTTAACTTTCAGGGATGAAAATGTAATTTGGCAGAAATATGGGGCCAAAATGTAATTTCAGAAAGTTTTGGGGTCTGAAATGTAATTTTGGCAGAAATTTGGGGCCAAAATGTAATTTCAGAAAGTTGGGCTGTTTGGGATTGATGACGTGGCGGTTATGACACGTGGCAGTCAACGAGTGGCTGACCTGTCGCTAACACAGCAGATCAGGATGACGTGGATGATGACGTCATCATCTTCAACCTCTGAACTCCGGCGACTGTCTGAAATTCCGGCGAATTTTCTGGTGACTTTCCGGCGACGTCCGTGGAGGCCCGTGGAGGTGTTTCGCGGTGGTGACTGAGGCTATTCCTAAGTTTTTCGGCCTTCTAAACACGATGGTGAGGTCGGTTTCTTCAAAAAACGCTCTGAGAGTGAAAATCCAACACCCCCTTTTTGTCATGTTTTTTGTTTCTCACCCACTCCTCACTCTTTCACTCTCTGGCACTCTGGAACTCAGCTCTGGTACCAAAATGGTATAGGAACCAATCTCAAATGTGTTTAATCAAAACTCAAATGTCTTACATTGAATCTCATTCACCTATTTATACTACTAAAATACCTATTAAAATATTACAAGAGTCAGAAACGTTGGGCTTCACCAACTCTTCCCCACCTACTCCCACAGCCACCAACCCTCTTCAGCCATCATTCACTATTGTTGCTGTCATGCCCTACGTCATTCATGCTCTATTTTTTTTGGGAGAATTACACAGGGGTCCCATGGAAGCAAATATACGAAGAAATGGTCCCGAGAAAATCTGAAATTACCCTCAAGTCCCAAGGGACCATTTTGTAATAAAATCCTAATAAGAAAAGTCACAATTGCCCCTGTCAGACAAACAGTAAAATATGTGATTAAATGCTGTGAATCACGCATATTACGTCCGGAAGAAGTCTGGAGAAGGCGGGAAAAACTCAGCGAAGATCAGCATCCATGGTTGAAGATTAAGGTAGGGAATTCATGGCATCCACTCTCTTGTCTTGATTATTGCATCTGACTCACATATTCTGTTTAGTTGGTAAACATAGCTTTAGGTTTTGTTGAGTCATGTTCGTTTTGATCATCAAAATGGAAAAAGTTATGTACTTTTGATGGATATTGTCCTGTATATGCTTGCAAATTAACAAGGAAGATATATTAAATGCAATGGATATGGTTTGACAAAGTTTGCATTGTGTTTGGGTATGGTTTTTTATGCTCTATTTTTAGTGTTATTAGCTCTGTTTTCTGGTGTATGGTGCTGTGTTTCTGCAATATAAGAAGCAAGGAATGAAGATATGGGTCAAAGGTTTGGGGCTACATGACATGATTTGCGTAGGAAAAAAAGAGTTGTTAATGCAAGCAGCGATAGTTGTCAATGGAGGCGCCTTAGCTTGTTAATGACAACTAGAGGTCATATTTAAATGATTTTTGTGACAACTAAAGGTTTTTTTATTGACATTTGTTTTGGTCAAGATTTTTGTGGGAATTGTCCTCCATATGCTTACAAGCTATAAAGGAAGGGCTTGTAAATGCAAGGGATATGTTATGGCTAAGGTTTCAATGCGTTTTGGTATGATTTTGTGTGCTCTATTTTTTTTAGTCATTATGCTATGTTTTCTGGTTCATGGTGGTGTGTTTCTGCAATAGAAGAGGTAAGGAATGAAGATGAGGGTCAAAGGTTAGGGGCTACATAACCTGATTTGCGTAGGGAAAAAAGAGTTGTTAATGGCAGTAGCGATAGTTGTCAATAGAGGCTCCATAACTTGTTAATAACAACTAGAGGTCATATTTAAATATTCCTTCCTTGTGGTGTAATAGTGTTTGGAATGAGGCTGAAAAGTTTGGAATGTTTTTCAGTATTTTGTGCCGTTTTCAGTCATTATAAGTGGAATTTAATTAACAAGGTGTGAAATATGTGTGGTTGGCGGTGTTGATTATATAGTAAGAAAGTGTTGTTAATAGGGGCTGTGTCATTTGTTACTAAGGCTGCTGACATTGTTAAAGACAACTTTTTTGTGCAGTAGACAGCAGAGATGGCTACGACGTCCGGCAAGAATCTACTATGTTTCCTTCATATAAGTGGAAGGTTTGAAGTCAGTAGAGATGGTGATTTAACATATGTTGGTGGAAGTGTCAGATCTAGAACCATTAAGGAAGGAACAAGTTTAGAAGAGTTTAAAACAATGATATCCTCCATTATGGGAAAAGACAGCGGTGGACTTGTTATAAAGTTCACATTGCGTGTGATAGAACAACATTTGTGGACATACTAGATGATGAAGCAATTGAACATTTAATCAATTATAGTGGAGAAAGTGGCCATGTCTATGTAGATGAAGGACAAAATGAAGATGATAATACAACGGCAATAAGGGATGATCGAAGTGATAAGCAATATGTGTAAGTGTAAAATCGTTATAAGAAAAAGCTTGTGAACGAATGCAAATGAGCTTGTCATTAGTAACATGTTTTACTTTGCAATATGGTGCAGGTTTGATAACTTGTCAGAAGGTTGGGATGGAGGATCAGCCACTATGTCTATTAAAGATTCACCTGCATTGCAATGCGCTGTCCAAATGGTGCCAATACGAACACCTGAAATGAACTCTACAAAGTGGAAGGATCTTATAATCGAGGAGGGATAAGTTTTTGTCAATGCAGATGGCCTTCGACAAACATTATACAAGTATGGCATTGCCCACAAGTTTGCATATAAATATGTGAAAAACAACAAGGAAAAGATCATCGCCAAATGCATGGTTGATGGATGTCCATGGTACTTGGGAGCATATTCAATGGGTGAACGACAAGATACAGAATTCCTCACTATAAGGACCTTCAAAGGTGACCACAAACATGACGCACAGGATAATCTACTTGTACCTCACTTGAAGAGATCCAAATTAACCTCATCAATAATCGCAGATAGTTTGAGGTGTAATATAGACAAGAATGCAAATGAGGTTATGAGAGATATGTATAGAGATTACGGGGTGCATCTAAATTATAGTCAAGCGTACAGGGGAAAAGAAAGAGCATTGATGGAAATACATGGCCGCGTCGAAGATTCATACATGACTCTTCCTTGGATATGTGATAGGCTTATAGAGACCGATCCAGACACGGTAGCTCGGTGTGAATTCTCTGAGGGTGACAGATTTGAGAGGCTATTAATTGCTTATGGATGCTCGATTAAAGGCTTCTTACAAGGGTGTCGAGGCATACTATATATAGATGGATGTCACCTCAGTGGTCCTTACAAGGGAACACTAGTTTCAGCTAATGCGTATGATGCTGATGATCAATTGTTTCCCTTGGCGTATGGCATAGTAAGTGGAGAAACACATGATGATTGGAGTTGATTTCTAAAGATTGTGAAGGATATCATTGGCACAAGGGAGATCACAATAGTGTCAGATAGGAATCTTGCCATCATAAGTGCTGTTTGTTGTATATTTAGATCTCAGAGACACGTATTTTGTTATCGGCACGTGAAGAAAAACTTTAGTTCACAGTTTGTCAAGCTTAGAAGAGTAAAGGATAGGACTTCTTCGAACAGCAAAGAAGATGCACTTAAAATGCTTGATGCTATTGCATATGCACGACATGAACATGAATATAATGTTGCATTAGGTAGGCTGAAATTGTTTTCTCTGGAGTTAGGTATGTGGGTTGAGACTGAAGGAGACGTTGAAAGATAGGCGTAAAGCAAGTTTCCTCACAAAAGATGGGATAAATTAACATCAAATATTGCGAAGTCATTTAACCCTTGGGTATTGAAAGAGAGGAAGCACAATGTTGATGTTTTCATTCATGAGCATAGAGAAAATTAGCCAAGAAGATAGTTACGTGCAAAGCAACAATGAGAAATTTGAGGAATGGGATTGGGCCGAATATAGAGTCTAAGTTGATGGAACAAGTCAAGGGCGCTAAAAATCTGCAATGTGAATATTATGGTGATGATATGATTTCAGTTGCAACAGTGTGTGACAGTCGAGTCATCCATCTGTGTGTTGACCTCATAGGGCGCACATGCACTTGCCTTGCATGGCAGATGAGCAGAATCCCTTGTCCACATGCATGTGCAGCAATCAAGTTAGTTCATCGTAGTGTCTACTCGTACGTTGATGAATGCTACAAAGTTTGTACCCAAGAAAAAATATATGCAACGGCCATGAGGCCTGTAGCAACGCATGATTGCCCACGTGTTGAAGCCCTTACTGTGACACAGCTGATGACTCAGAATTTATTGCAACCACCACTTACTAGAAGGCCCCCGGGAAGGCCAAATGAAAAAGGATTGAATCTCAGTTTCAAGACAAAAGGGTTTATCATTGTGGCAGGTGCAATGAAGCTGGCCACACTGTAAAGACCTGCAAGAATCCTAATCCAAGCTGATAAATCATGCTCGTTTTGGTTCTTATAATTTTTGGAAAGTACATGTCATAGTATTTGTGTAAATATGAATAGATACAAGTCCATACTAGTTATATAGCAATGGTATGTCACATTTGTGTTACCTGTGCATGCATTTTCAGCTGTAAATGAAGGTTGGATATGAAAGTTGGATATAATATGGCTTGGTATCCCACTTTCATTTATGGAAGGTTGTAATGAGTTGTAAATTATGTTGTCAATATATGCTCCTAAAGTTATCAGTGTATGCCCATGGAGTTGTTAATATATATTTATGCAGTAATGTTGACATTTGTGTAAACCACTGTCATATTTTGAATGTTTGAAGCTAATGTAAATTTTGTTGTCAACGAAGGGACGTCAAGTTGTTATTCTAGGCCCATGGAGTTGTCAGTGTATGCCCATGGAGTTGTGAATGAACGCCCCTAGAGTTGTTAGTGAATGCCCCCGAGGTTGTCAGTCAAGGCCCCTAGAGTTGTTAATGAACGCCCTTTTAGTTGTCAGTGAAGGCCCCTAGAGTTGTCAGTGAAGGCCCATGGAGTTGTTAATGAACGCCCCTAGAGTTGTCAGTGAATGCCCCTGAGGTTGTCAGTCAAGGCCCCTAGAGTTGCTAATAAACGCCCCTTTAGTTGTCAGTGAAGGCCCCTAGAGTTGTCAGTGAAGGCCCATGGAGTTGTTAATGAACGCCCCTAGAGTTGTCAGTGAATGCCCCTGAGGTTGTCAGTCAAGGCCCCTAGAGTTGTTAATGAACGCCCCTTTAGTTGTCAGTGAAGGCCCCTAGAGTTGTTAGTGAAGGCCCATGGAGTTGTTAATGAACGCCCCTAGAGTTGTCAGTGAATGCCCCTGAGGTTGTCAGTCAAGGCCCCTAGAGTTGTTAATGAACGCCCCTTTAGTTGTCAGTGAAGGCCCCTAGAGTTGTTAGTGAAGGCCCATGGAGTTGTTAATGAACGCCCCTAGAGTTGTCAGTGAATGCCCCTGAGGTTGTCAGTCAAGGCCCCTAGAGTTGTTAATGAACGCCCCTTTAGTTGTCAGTGAAGGCCCATGGAGTTGTTAATGAACGCCCCTAGAGTTGTCAGTGAATGCCCTTGAGGTTGTCAGTCAAGGCCTTTAGAGTTGTTAATGAACGCCCCTTTAGTTGTCAGTGAAGGCCCCTAGAGTTGTCAGTGAAGACCCCTTTAGTTGTCACTGATGGCCCCTTCAGTTGTCAGTGGAGGCCCCTTCAGTTGTTAATGAATGCCCCTGAGGTTGTCAGTCAAGGCCCCTAGAGTTGTTAATGAACGCCCCTTTAGTTGTCAGTGAAGGCCCCTAGAGTTGTCAGTGGAGCCCCTCGAGTTCTTAACACACTTATGCTGTTATGAATTGTCAAGTGAGTGTGAGTGTGTGTTTTGTTTACCTTTACGACGTACGATATGAAACCTAGGTTTGGGAAATTAAATTACACTCACGCAATGGGTTGGTCCGATGGCAAGCGATGCAGTACGATATGGTACTAATTGAAGAAAAGCTGCTGAGACAATGAAAAACGTGCATAAGCATTGAATTCTCTTGTGTGACGGCACTTAGCCCAAGCACGTTGTTCTTCATTTCATAAACTAGAAATTCAACAAGGCTACAAAGTTTCAACAACATACTAGGACGCTACCATTACAGAGAGAAACATTACAAAGCTTCGTTTTCCTTTCACTGCATAAACAAGTAGCTTCTTTGTGTACATAAATTGCCAATTCAAATAAGGCTACAAAGTTTGTACATCATACTAGGACACGACCATTACAGAGAAAAACATTACAAAGCTTCTTTTTCCTTTCACTACATAAACAAGTAGCTTCTTTGTGTACATAAACAAGTAGCTTCAGCATTTAGTATGGCAAAATGAACAAGACTACAAAGGTTAATGTTAATGATTGTAGCTCCAGATAACAAGGCATGTTCTTCAGAGAGGTGACTGCTAACTTCTGCCCAAGGGATGTCTTGTTTAAAAGTCACATATTCCTCTCAGGTACAATGGACAGGGCCAGACTTAGCACTTCAAATGGAGCTTTCTTTGCTATATCAGTTGTCAATGAGAGGGGAAGAATCAGTCATCTAGAACTGGAGTCAAATGCATATGTGCCTGCTGAAATTTAATTTAATGCATACTATCAGATATGTAAAAATATAGGAATTCCTCAATTTGCAACATCAAGCAGAGACACGCCACACCAAAAGCATGTATTGCTAATACAATTCTCAGACACATTATAATTGAAGTTTATTTGAATTGGCAATGCACCAGCCAAAAAATCTCACCAAAATAAGACCTCAACATGAAAAATAAAACATACAAAGGGAATGAAAACTGCAGAACTAAAATAATTTTCCAGTAGCCATTATGTAAAATCATTATAGATCAGAATGGAAGGGAATGAACAATAATTTAATATGTTCAAATCCAGATTTCAAAACCATGAATCAAATGAGTAAAAAAAAATCTTCCACAAAAAATTAATGAACATAACCTCGAAATGGAATTTGTGTATGCATTATAAGAACAGTAACATGGATCGGAGCTGACAAAGAGGTTCAATGATTACCTAATTGGTTCTGCTCCTCTTATGCATGCCTCGAACCAAAGACATAACCTTGTCTACATGTTTGTTGAACGGATGAGTAACGATCCACCACAAGAACCCAACCTTCATTTCGTGGAGCTCCTTGGCGGTATAGTACGGCATGGTGTAGTCGTCTTCCCCTTGCTCAATGCCGTCCCACATTTGTAGCCATGATAGTACATGCACACCACAAGAATCTCTGCACAATCACATTAACAAGTAACAAACCATCGTAGTCATTTTTCATATAATCTAAAACTATGAACAAAAACCACAAAGGCAACTCACGTGTCATGTTGTACATGTACTTTTGCCCATGTCAAACCCGGCTCAACTTTGTTCTCATCGACAAACAGTTCTGACTTCACTCTTCGCAGAATTTGGAATAAGCAATTCCGCTGAAACAAGAAATACAACATCAGTACCAGATATGAATGTAAACAGAGTGTGAGGTGTCATGTGACAAAATTCCATACAACTGCTTGTGCCATGTGTTCCTTTGGGTTAATCTCTCCTTTACGCTTCCCCCTCTTCGTCTTTAGCTCTATTGGTTTACACCCCTCTTCCAATTCCCACTGCCTCCTAGCATATGTCCGTATGTCAACCAACAAGTCAAAGGCATAGCAGCACATGGCTTTGGTCTCAACAACATAACAGAACCAGTGATCATGCCAAACACATGGGGCAAATATGAAATCACAATCCCCAATGTTATATCCCACGTACTTGGGGAGGATTTATGTTTCATGCTTAGGCAAAGACCATCTAAATGGGTTAGCAACAAGTTTTCGCGTGAAATCGGCAGTAAATATATGTCTTGTTACTTTACCCTCCTTTTGTTGTTGATCAGAAATAAAGGTCTTTGCGACCATCGTCATTAACTGCAGCAATGACATGAAAAAGTTACGCAACGGAAATATAACAGCAAAGCGATAACACATAACTTAGTTCCAGTTGCATACCCTATCATTTATCCATGCTCTTGGTCTTAGACACTGGAGTTCCCTCCTTGTGAGGAAGTCATCATGCATCGCCATGAACTCCCTGAAATAAAACAAACAGAAAAAAATGTAATTATTACTATAACAGCAATGTAATACAATTGCAACGTATTACTACGTCCTTACTCGTCGCCCTCTTCGTCATTACACCGCGTTGTGCATAACTGAAATAAACTATCCTTCTCGTCTACTTTTCTCTTCCCCTTAGACTTTCTGGTTGCATCTATCCATGGAGATTTGACAACCCAACTAGGAGTTATGATCCTTTTAGACCTTCTCACTTCCACATCACTCCCTTCTTGCTGGTTTTCTCCAAGTTCATGCTGCTGGAATTCTTCTTTTGCTGGTTCACCTCCATCATGTGCGTCAACATCAATGATGGTATCATAATGTTCATCATCTTCGTCATCCTCCTTATCATCGGGACCTTTGTCTTCATATTCTGATTCATCCTCCTCTCCTTTTGTGTATGCCTCCTCATCCTTATCATCTTCATTTTCTTCCTCTTCAGCTACCTTGTCATCATCCTTCTCAAAAATCGTAGAACTTGATGGCTTGTAGATTGTTGCATGTTCTTCTTCATCTTCATCGTCCTTCTCGTCGTCGACGTCATTGTTGTTTCCATGCAACAACCTATTTTGAAGCGCAAGGAGCTCATTGCCAATAATGCCAACCAACCTAGTGTATGTCCGCTGCAATTCCTGTAACATTAACATACTGATCACTTTTTCTAATTAAGGCATTACCAAGTTAACTGAAATGCAATCTACAATAGTGTACATATTTAAATAGGCATAATTACTGGGTGTGTTAGCATTGTTTCAGGATTAAATGATCTAGATGAAGGGCCATCCCCCTGCCCGACACCATAAAGAAGCCCTTTTTTACTTGATTTCTCTAGTTGAACTCTGCTCCTCACCCTTTCCTCATTCTAGTAAAGGATGGCATCTTCATCTTTACTTGCTTTCAGATTGGCCAGAGAAAAATGTTGTAGGCAAAACATTTGCATCACATATGCATCACAATTAGCAATTATACATTGACGTTTCCAACTGCAGAAAATAAAGACAACATAGACACGTACCATGAGGAAGTATATACAACCTCCAACAGTTTTTCTGCCTTCAGCGTTCCCTTTCCTCAACTCCTTCTGGAAATCCCCAATTGTAGCACAAAGTTCATTTAGAATGAAGGATGACCAATTGAACTGACCAAGTGCATCTTTTGTTAGTGTCATCAACTTTAAGACACGGTCACTAACATAAATACTCGCACTTGGAGACAATAAGGTTCCTAAGGTGAAAATGACAAAGAGGAACTCAAAATTTTCATCTAAAGCACCCATCAACAAATCCCCTATTTGTTGGTATTTTAGATTTTTGTATACGCTCCTAAGGTCCTTGAATATCCGATCTTCCTCATTTACATGTACTTGAATATCTACCCCACCATTAGGCAGCCCAAGCAATTGGTGCACATCTTTAGGCTTTAACTCACGCGTCTGCCCTCGAAATGAGATTTGGTTGGTCGGAGGGTCAAAACATCGCATGAACTCCGCGCAGATGTGACGGTTTATTTGTGGGCAACAAATATGCACCAGCTTGTCAAACCCAATATTCTTCAGCCTTTTCATGGCGTCAGGTCTGGACTTCAGGTTTTTGCACACAGCCATAAACTGTTTTGGGGCGCATCGTGTCAAAAATGGAACGACATACGTCTTCCCTTTGCTAGGGCCTCTTAATTTTTCAGCCCGTTTACCATATTCTTTTCTCTTCTCTTCACTTAATGCATTTCAAGCGTCCCTCACCTCTAGGTTTGACTTTTGAAAATTGTGGACCTTATTCACCTTTGTCTTCTCTTTGTCCTTCACCTTTCCCTTCTACTTGTTCTCCTTCTGGCTGAAAAACTCGTCCGTGAATAGAGTATACCAGAAAAGCTGGCTGGCCTTGTTCCTGTGGGGCTGTTTGTTGGTTGTTTGGTTTTGCCAGAACCAAGTGTTTCCATCTTCCTTTCCTGGACATGGTTAATGAAAAATAGGTCATACTTTTATACAAAGACCTACTGCACTTCACTGTTAAATTATATGCTGCTAAACATTTAACATGGATCTACAAAGAAATTTAACATATGCAGCAAAGAGAGGCCTATCAGATTCAGAATTTTTCATAAACCACACACATAGCCAACGAAAATTTCGAGATTTTCCCCAAATCTTATCATATAAGCAAAACTTTATTTACAAGACCAAACATGGCAGACCATAATATTTAAATGTAGAATTTAATCAATCCATGTCCGAAAACAACGACCACTCAAACTTTGAAATATAAGACAAGGAACACAACATTGGTGCAAATAATATCAAAGTAGAGAGGAATTAACTAGTTGGAAACACAAACCATGCCTTATAATTGCTGATTACTAATGATTAAAAAATGATTAAAAAATGCAGACAAAACAAGAACATTGGTGCAAATAATGTCATAAAGATTCAACTGCTGAAACTTTTCAGCTGTGTGATATGTAAATTTATAATTCAATAAACCAAACCTCAAAGTTAGAGACAACTTAAGTAGCTTCAAATATTCCTTGTGGACGTTCAGCAGCAGCCTCTGTAGCCTCCTTATAATGACAACCTCCCAACTTTAGGTAAGGATAGGAGGTTTTTTTGGGCCAAATAATAGTTGAGTGGTAGTTCACAAGTAAGAAAACTTGAGACAGTTACAAAATATCCTGACACCAAACAATTAGATAAAACCTGGCAACATGATAATAATATTAACAAAATAGACCACCTAAAAGAATGCATGACAGAACATTATCTAAGCATACAGAGGACTTACAAGGATGGGAAAAGAAATTACAGGAGGGAGAGGAGATGGTAGCAGAGATTCAAATAATTCTCAACGAAAGGGACAACATGTCGAATGAGATTGACAGAATATTGAGGCGCAAAGAGAAGGAAATTGAAAACATACAATAATGATCACTAATGAAGAAGCTAATGTATACCAATTGAGTACTTCTAACAAATCACACAGATTTTTCCTCATCATGCCTCTATGTTCAAAACTCATTAAGCTATACAAACAACTGAAATATAACACAATTGATTAACAGTTGGATAGGGACAAATAAATATAACATATATTAACTCATTACCATATTTAAGAAAACCGAACTTAATAGACAACGAATCAGTCCACATAACACAAATAGTAACTCTTAAGTCTATGAACTATTTCCAACTTCACCACCATTCAATTATTCAGTCCAGGCAACACAGATAGTAACTTATTAGAGCGTATTTAACAGAAATGAAAATAAAAGACAAATACAGAAAAAGAGCCAGAGTTGTTACTTGAGAGATTTACAACTAAGACAAATGCAAGAAGTAGAATCAGTTTGTGCCAATAAGTGATGACTCACAATACAGTTAAAAAAACTACCACTCAAACTTTCAAACATAACACAAGCAAAAAAGTAATCATTATAGACAAACACAATCCAAAAACAGCAAGTTCACCTTCAAAAGAAACATGTTATGCAACAAAAAACTAATAGCAAACGAAAAATTAAGAGAGTAAAGGGGACTGAATTAACCAAAAAAAACTAAATAAAAAATATACATAACATCATAGTCAAGTTTAATACGTCAGAGTTGAAAATCCGAACAGATGATTTCAAAGCTAAAGAGTTCAAAGCCTTAACTTATTTAGAAACACTATCACAATCAAAAACAACCAAGAACCACTCCTAAATGCCTAATTGAATTTGAAGCATACAAATCTCAACAGAAATCATTGACAACAAATTCATATCCACCTATCGTTCCATTTGGAGATTAAGAACAAACTATAAATTCAGAGAGTAGAGACAAATGAGCTAATCATGAAAACTAAATCAAAAGCATATGCATAACATCACCCAATAAAATCTCACTTATTATAACATCACCCAATAAATTGTTACATCCATAGTATAAAATATTTTGTGCTCATAGGAAATCTGTGTTTTCTTAGCACCTGAATCAATGTCTTTTATATCAAGTTCAGAAGTTATGGTAAGAGTAAAAGGCAAGTTTCTTACATAAAATCTTGTCCTTTCTGTTGCTGAAACAACATTGTTTTTATATCCTCTCTATGGCTTTCATCAAACAAGCATATAAAAACTCTCATTGTTTTTAATGTGTTGCTCTGTTCAAGAAGAATGTTGTATCTTCCTTTTCCTTTCCCTTTTTCCTTCTGTGAAAATTTCGTTAATTAATTAATAAAGGAAATTTAAACAGCAGAAGCTTAGAAGGATCCATTAATGGTAGGACAAGTGGTTAATATCCATGTTTTACTTTTACTTATGCAGAAATAGGTTGACTGCTCATCAATAATACTGGACAAGTATTAGCTATAAATTTAATTCATCAAATAGAAATAAAAGAACTAAACACCAGAGTATTAGGCAGAGAACCTTTGGAAGTGTTGGTTCAAACTTTTTCATCAACTCTTCTACATGGGTTGACTGTTCTCCCTGCAAACCAAACAAAAAACAAAAAATTGATTTGAGGCTATTGGGAGATAACATACTCGTTTTGGAATATTAATTAGATCTTTCCAGGCTCATGCACCAGCAACGCATTAGCTTTATACTTCACAGTGAGTATAATAAAAATATGGATTTCAAGCCCCATTATTTTCAGGCTCTTGCACCAGTAAACTTTCATACTTCACAGCAAGTATAATTAAAAGATTGACTATTGAGCCCCATTATTCTTCAGGCTCATGCACCAGCAATGCATTACTTTTATAATTCACAGCAAGTATAATAAAAAGATCTATTTTCAGGCCCCATTATTCTTCACTCAGAAATATCTTGCTTGGACATCTGTATAGTGCATACTAATTAAACTATTTGCCAAAATTTTTTTGATGAAAACTCTAAAGTTCAAGTAGTGTATTATCTAAGGCCCACTATAATATACAAACACATACTGCAGAAGCTTTCTCGAAGAACGAAGGAGCCTTTACAGACACACACACACACACACACACACACACACACACGTATTATATGATAAAAAAGAGAAAGAAAGAAAATATACCTCAGACTGATTCGGCATGTTCTTAGCATTGGATCTATCATACACTCCAAGTCCATCACGATTCTGATAAAAATAAATAAATCAACAAATATAGAAAAGAGGACAGGGGGAACAGCAGTGGTATTAACAGATAAGCACACAGAATGAAAAATTTAAACAAATTCAAAGATATGCTTGAATGCTTACTGAAGGAGAACTTTGTCTTTCATATATATATCCTACACAAGAAACTAGTTTTATGCCTCTAACTTGCTAAGCAATTAGGTCACAAATTAAAAACCACATTTTGTGAATGAGGTTGCTGAAAAAAGGGAATTTATACTTGGGTCTGACATCTATTTGCATCCACATCTTGTAGAAGCTTACCGATTTTCACAATGCCGCTCGTCGAAGCCCAACCACGGAAGAGGGAAGATTGGAGTTCGTTTACTTGGCCAACCGCACCTGAACTACACAGGAGATATCCTACCAATACCGTCGCACACGCTGCTGCCTTCTATCGCACATCATCGAGTCTCGGGTTTCACAAATTAGACAAGGAATGCGTTCTAATTTCAAATGAGGAAAAGAAGGAAAAGAACCTGATTTCGAATGACGAAAACAATGAGGAGAAGAAGCTTATTTCGAATGAAGAAAAGAAGCCCGGTATGTCTCCGTTTTTCCCCCTTTCGTCGCACACCTTCGAGTATCAGGTTTCACAGATATGGCCGAATGCTTCTGATAGGTTTCAATTTCGAATGGGGAAAAGAAGCTGCTGTCGAATGGGGAAAAGAATGAGGAAAATAAGCTGAAGCTCAGTCTCCGTTTTTTGCCCTTCCTTAAAGGGTGTTTCTGACATATCTCATTAGGATTTTATTACAAAATGGTCCCTTGGGACTTGAGGGTAATTTCAGATTTTCCCGGGACCATTTCTTCATATATTTGCTTCCATGGGACCACACTGTAATTCTCCCTTTTTTTTCTGTTTCACCTATTTATTTATTTATTTTTGGATTGTTTGGATAAGGATAATCATCTTTCTCAATGGCGTGAAGCAAACGGAATCAAATTAGAGAGGACAAGAATGACTCCTTTTTTAAGACAAGCGCAACCACAAAAGCAAATCAATTTGCAACTTCTCTGTTTTCTCTAATTTGGCAGGAGGGTAAGCCAATATTAACACTTAAAAAAAATTCAAAATTACTTTTTTCTTCTTAAAATTACCACTACTAATTTTATGCTATCAATTTAGAACATTTTTATAACATTCAAAAAATCAAGTTGTAACTGAAAAAAAAATAACAACTTATAAAAAATCAATGGATTTTTTTTTTATTTTAGAAGTTTTTAGTGTGTATCTATCATTACATAGGTTCCCTACTCATGGTGGAAAGCTCGTCTTCTTCTTCTACCCCCTGGGTGGATCATGATGTTTCGTGTGTGATCTCTTCTAAATATTTCCAAAGTCAACCCAATAAACTAGTCTGCTTGTTTATTGTTGTTCATCTATTGCAGAAGACCTTGTGAATGCGTAGAAAAGCTGTTTTACTGCTGCTGCTAGCAAAAGGACAAATTTAATAATTTCCTTTTGATGTTTCTATGTTCATTCCAACTTCGGAGTCTGCTACGATGCAAAATCGACACTTATCAAGGCCAATTATTATTGGTGGATACAACTCAAAATATTACAGAAGGAACATAAGTCATTTACAGACCTTAAAGCTATAAATACAACATTGCCTGAATAACTTGTAACTCACACCGAGAAGGAAGCAATGGTGCCTAATCACAACGTTGCCTGAATAGACCAACCACTTAGACAGAGGAACATGTGTGCATTAAAAAAATCTCCAACTTTCAAGCTTACTGAGGCATTACTTCACTAATAGACATCTCATTCATTGACCTTGATATTAACTTGGTCGCAGACTCACCACTTTAAAAGTCCTTTTGTATTTTTGGGTAAAAAAATGCAGGCTGCGAAGGGGTTGACAGAGTGAGAGAGTAATTTTCAAGCATGATAAGTACGGATGACATTGAATGTTTATCTTGGATCTTCTTAAACACACAGTAGGCTAACGTAAATGCATCTCATTACTTCATTTAGATTACAAGATTCTCTTATAGTGGGGTCCAATATTTCCATGGCCTCTCCATCCTCCCAAAGTCTCCATACATGTATCAAAATGTTGTCAACTATTTGTCCTTTTGACAAAAAGCATATATATGATTCATTTGTATCAAACCAGAGAGAGTAGTGTTTGATGTACTCACATAGCTTAGCATTTCCTTCATTCCATCCTCTATTTGATACAAAAAAAATATTCCTCTTCCCACTTATAATTTTCATTAGAAGGACACCAAAGTTGTACACATCATGCTTAACAGAGATCTCTCCATGCATGTATTCAGGACACATATAACTTCTGAAACATTGAATCGTCATACCAAGAGAGTTATTAGTATAGATAAAATTACACGGGAATTTAGGCTGGTATAAGTTCTTTCTTCATTGAAGTGAAGATGACAAGTGTAGCGCCCGAAATTTGGAAAATATGGAGACGGCACCAAAATTTTGAAAAAAATATTATTTTGGAAACCTTTTTTAAAAACGGAAACTGGTCTACAAAAAATATTTAGGATTCGGCAGTCCATTATGAATGGGGAAGGCGTTAGGTACCCCACAACACCCATTCATAAGAATGGTTACCCTAAGTTAATAAATATGGCCTTTTAAAATTTCATCATAATTACCTAAAAATAAAATATTTAAAAAATAAAAAAAAAAGATTAATTGTGTACATTGTTGGACTTGACCTAAGATCAACGCCTTCGTAGTTCGTTAGGGGTAGAAAGGCGTGGCGCTTGGTTGGTATTTTTTAGAAAAAAGGTTATTTAATTTGTTTAAGAAAAATATTTTTTGTTTGGTTTGTGTTTTTTATTTTTTTAAAAAAATCATTTTCTTTATTTTCTCATATGAAACCAAATTCATTAATTTCAAGAAATGAACCTCTTTTTTTCCTTATTTTTTTACTTTTTTATTTGTAAAAGAAAAAAAAGTCAAGAGTTCATCAAAATAAATGGCCTTTTAAAATTTCATCATAATTACCTAAAAATAAAATATTTAAAAAATAAAAAAAAGATTAATTGTGTACATTGTTGGACTTGACCTAAGATCAAAGCCTTCGTAGTTCGTTAGGGGTAGAAAGACGTGGCGCTTGGTTGGTATTTTTTAGAAAAAAGGTTATTTAATTTGTTTAAGAAAAATATTTTTTGTTTGGTTTGTGTTTTTTATTTTTTTAAAAAAATCATTTTCTTTATTTTCTCATATGAAACCAAATTCATTAATTTCAAGAAATGAACCTCTTTTTTTCCTTATTTTTTTACTTTTTTATTTGTAAAAGAAAAAAAAGTCAAGAGTTCATCAAAATAAATGGCCTTTTAAAATTTCATCATAATTACCTAAAAATAAAATATTTAAAAAATAAAAAAAAGATTAATTGTGTACATTGTTGGACTTGACCTAAGATCAAAGCCTTCGTAGTTCGTTAGGGGTAGAAAGACGTGGCGCTTGGTTGGTATTTTTTAGAAAAAAGGTTATTTAATTTGTTTAAGAAAAATATTTTTTGTTTGGTTTGTGTTTTTTATTTTTTTAAAAAAATCATTTTCTTTATTTTCTCATATGAAACCAAATTCATTTATTTCAAGAAATGAACCTCTTTTTTTCCCTTATTTTTTTACTTTTTTATTTGTAAAAGAAAAAAAAGTCAAGAGTTCATTAAACCAACAAGGAATTACATTCTCATCATATCATTCATTGAAGAGAGTCCAAGAAGGTAAAAAAATCAATAAAGACATTGTGAGAGTGTGTACCTTTGATGCTTTGAATCCCACTACAACAAGAGATAGGATGATAGAATCACATAATAAACAAGAGACACTTATAATCACAATTGAATTAACATAGTCCACATCCCTAGGAGTTATTAGGATTATTTACCTGGAATTAGGAGTCGCTTTTTCTTTTTCATCCCCAATTCTCCCTCCTAAATCAGTATTATTATTGCTCACTTTTGTGAAGAGTGGGTCTAACTAATTAATCATCTGTAAAATAATCAATTCATATGGTTAACTTGTTACCACTTGTGCATCCACTTGTCACTTATTAATAACCCTACCACTCCTGTTACTATTATAATTCACGTCCAGACACTTAACAGGACGAAGGATAGGTAGTGAAGTCTATTATCCTTATTTAATATCAAGAACTGCATATTGAAAAGCAAAAAAAGGAAAATTGTATCCAACTTTAAATGGAGGCAATATCATAAAACAGTGTGAATACACCACTTATTAATTATTCATTGGTATTTTTGCCCCTTCTAAAAGATATTTATGCCAGACGCTCTTCGGATAAAACTTCATTAGTAAATTTGCACCTTAATCAAAAAAAAAAAAAAAAAAAAAGAGTAATTGCATTGACAATGGTTCAGTTAGTCCCATTCTTTGGGCCTTAAGGAGCCCACATACATGACTGGTTCACAGACAATTTGTGGGCCATAACTAGCCCACAAACAACAAATTAGTATTCCCCATCTTCTTCCCCCCCCCCCCCGGTATCATCATCGTGTAAACGAAAATATTTTATTTAAAATTACTTGTGTATGAATTTTAAAATGTAACGATATATTTTGAAAACATGTTTAAATAAAAAAGGGTTAATATAACTTTTGGTCCCTGAAGTTTGAAATCTGTGGTTTTGGTCCCTGAAGTTTCACCCGATTTTGATTTTGGTCCTTGAAGTTTGAAATCGGTGGTTTTTGTCCCTGAAGTTTCACCCAATTTTGGTTTTGGTCCCTCAAGTTTAAAAAGGACTTGGTGACCCAATTAAAAAACCCGACCCGACCCGGAAAAAAAAACCAAGGTAATTAAATTCATGAAAATAACAGAGTAACCAACTTTGTTCATTAATTAATATTCTACAGTTAAGTTTATTTTCGTTCTAGATATTACAAATTATTCAGTTATTTTGTTCTTTTAGTCTACTTAGCTGTTTGTCCACAATTTTCAACCCTTCCCTGCTTTTATTTCACTCTCTGTTCTGTGGGTATTCCCCCCACAGTTTTGCTCTTAAACTCGCAATTTTTGCAACCTAATGCTAATACCCAAATCATTAAACAGATGAGAAACTACAAATATTCTACGTAATAACTTAGGCATATATAGGTAAGAGCTTTACCCTGGGAACCAGTAGTATTTGTAGGAGGAGTACTTGCAGCTTCCGATTGATAAAAGGGTACAATTCATACCAAACATTACAGCTGATAAACAAGAGGTAGAAAATTTTGTTGGAAGCCATGACCATGGACGACGTCATGGTAAGTGTAATGAGTGTCAGAGGTGTAGGAAATGAGGTGTCAGGTTTAAAGGTTGAAGAGCTACTGTGTGTATTTCAATGGAGAATAGGGGATTATCTTTCATGAGGAGGAAGAACATAATATAGTGGCAAAGAAAGATATGGCTGATGAAGCAGAAGGTCGGCGCAAGTCAATGAAATTTGTTTGCGGAAAACTTTTCAATTTCTTGTGATGGCTCCTAAATTGGGTAAGCACCCGCAAGTCATTCTAACACATGCATGGAATTATGTTGAACTACTTTTCCCTTCCGATTAAAAAAATATTTGAAATTAAAAGTTCAAATATTTATAAATTTTATATATTATTTGCAATCAAATTAAAATTATTGCTAGGTTAAAAATGAAAAATGATCTTTTTTTAAAATAGGTTATATATATCTTATTAAATTTTATAAATAATCCTTCATTAAAAATAAATAGATTCTTCCTTTTGTCCTGTCCATAAGAGATTTTTTTAGGGTTTTCTTAGTCCTATTTATAAGAAACAATAATCTCTTGTATCAAATGTTTATTAAAAATCATCTTTCACGCCTTTATTAAAATACCATATTTACTAATGAGACCAGTTATTACATATTATTACCCACTAGTTTTTTTATATGATTACTTGATTGAGTCATTTTTTAATATTTTTGGACCCAAATGGGGGTTATTGGCCCTGAAACTTGTGAATTGTAAAAGAAGAATTGAAGTTGTTAATAACGAATCCGGAGGTATTAATTACGAGGATCATGTTGTTATTCTGAAGTGGGGATGGAGGGCTGAAGGGAATTTTCGTCATTTGGCCGAGATTTCAAAATACCAGATTCCTCTGCCCGTCTGACACCGTCTGATCTGTCCTTTTACAATTTCAATATACTGAAATGTCCTTTTGTTATTTTCAATGTCGTTTTTTGGAATTTTCCCTAGTTTTTTTATATGATTACTTGAATGAGTCATTTTTTAATATTTTCGGACCCAAATGGGGGTAGCTTTTCTAAAAGCTTTTTCTGTATTCATAGAGACTCGAGATCCCATGTTTAAGCGATCTAATCCCCTCCTATTAGAATCAATGTGTATTGACATTTCAAAGTTTAATGTAAAGCACACAGTAAAGCCACAAGCGTTCAAGGCACAATACAAGGCTTCAATTTTATTTTTCTCAAACATGACACAGAAGTGTTTACTGGTGACTGGTGAGAGCCACGAGGTTCCTTACTAGTGGATTTGGATGGTTCAATATGATTATCACCATCCAAAGATGATCCTCCTCCATTGCATTAACTTACATCAATGTACAGATTCCACGCTCGAGGTGGAAAGTTCATCTTTTTCTATTTCTGTTAACTCCAATAATGGGTCCGAAGGGGATGGCAGAGTCAGAGAGTAATTATGAAGCATAATAATTATGGATGATATTGAAGGTCTATCTGCTGGATGGTTTTGAACACACAGCAGAGCAATGTAAATGCATCTCATTACTTCATTTACATTACAAGATTCTCTTATTATGGGGTCTACCAACTCCAAGGGCTCTCCCTCTTTCCAAAGTCTCCATGCCTGCATCAATATTCTATCAATTATTTGGCCTTTTAACAAAAAACATATTATTCGTTTGTATCAAACCAAAGAGAATAGTGTTTGATATACTCACATAGCTTATTATGTATTCCTCTTTATCCTCTATTGTATACGGAACAACAGGCCTCATCCCACTTATAATCGTCATTAGAAGCGAACCAAAACTGTACACATCACACTTAATAGAAGGTTCACCAAGGTTACGGCAAAATAGTTCTGGAGCTACATAACCGCTGAAACATTGAATCATTAGAAGATAAATGTTAGTATAGGAGAAATTAAACAGAAATATAGGGTACTGCCAATTCTTTGTTTCTTTAAGAAAAGACGCCAAGATATCTGAATAAAATTGTGGGGATATGTAAACTTTGTTCTTACATTGTCCCACGAGCATCGACATCAATTTCAGTTTGGTCGATTGCACAAACTGTTGCTAAACCAAAATTTGTGATTTTTGGATTCATATCTCTATCCAATAATATATTGCTGACTTCAAGATCAAAATGTATAATTTTAAGCCTTGAATCTTCATGAAGATATTGGATGCCTTGAACAATTCCTTTGATAATCTTAAAACACTTTGACCAATCTAGGTGTTTTCGCTTTTCAGGGTCTACACATTTAAAAAAAAAATTAAGCAATGTCAAATAAAAGAAAAGTAAATTGATTCAAAAATAAAAAGTGAAGCAAAGCTATCACAATTAGTCTCAGCCATAATAAGCAAAAGTTGGAAAACTAAAATCAAGCAAATTAAGGGAGAACTATTCAGAATTGATGTAGATGGACTTGCCAAAAAGGATGTAATCAAGACTTTTGTTAGGCATATATTCATAAACAAGTATCTTCTCTTCTCTTTGCATGCAGAAACCCATAAGTCTCACTAAATTTCTGTGTTGTACATTGGCAAACACCTCTACTTCATTCTTAAATGTTTCTATATCATAGCTAGAACCTCTAAAGAATCTCTTCACAGCAATTTCTTGTCCATTTGCAAGTGTCCCCTGAATTTCAAACATAAAGTCAATATACATGTGTGGAGTGGCCTAACTTGCTTCATGTTACAAACCAAGAAAGCACACAATCTCGATACATACCTTGTAAACCTCTCCTGTACCAATCTTGTTATCAGCAGAGAAGTTGTTGGTGGCGGCTTTAATTGTACTGAAATCATATTGCAGTGAATCCAAATTGCTGATGCCAATTGTAGCTACACAACCAAATGATGCATGTGTGTGATGAGATTAAGTGAAAATAGAAGAGTGAGGAAATATGAGCCGCCAAACAAAGCAAAAGGTCTGGTTCACTATAGGGATCCTTACATTCAAAGTCATACTTCTTCCTTATTCTTTTACTCAAGCAACAGATGCCGACTATAAGTACCAGGACAGCCACTGAAATTGGAACAACAATTGCGACAATCGTCTCCGATGACATTCCACCTTTTCCTTCATTATCCCAAATACAGAGAAAGCAAATATACCTAATAAGGTAAATTCATGACAATAATTGAGTAACCAACTTTGCTTTATTCATTCATATTCCGCAGTCAAGGTTGCTTTCGTTCTGTATATTACAAATTATTCAGTTATTTTGTTCTTTTAATCTACTTAGCTTTTTGATTCAAGGTCTACTTAGTTGTTTCTCATCAATTTTGAACCTCCCCTGCTTTTTATTTCACTCTCTTTTCTGTGGGTCTTCTCCCACAGTTTTGCCCTTAAACTCAGCAATTTTCGCAACCTAATACCCAAACCATCTAACAGATGAGAAACTATAGAGATACTACAAAATACCTTAAGGCATATAGGTGAGAGATTTACCTTGGGAAGCAGTAAAATTTGTAGGAGGAGCACTTGCAGCTTCCGAGTGATAGAAAGGGTACAATTTATAGAAAACATTACAGCTAATAAACAAGAGATAGAAATTTTTGTAGGAAGCCATGGCCATGGACGTGATGGTAAGAGTGAAGGATGTGTTAGTGGAAGGGAGAATCTCTCATGAAGAAGATATTGCAGTGGCAGAGAAAGAGACGATTCTTGATGAAGGTTGACACAAGTCAATGAAATTAGTTTGCGCAAGACTTTAATTTCTAATTTCTTGTTAAAGCTTTTTCTAAATAATTCCCATTTCTTATAGACAACCTCGAACTAAAGCAAGTCTTCCATTACGTGAAAAGAACCAATTAGTCCACCTGTTCAACACACGCTTTTATTATTAAAGAACCTTTCAGCAAGGATGTGCATGGATCAAACCAGATCGGTCTTGAGATCTGGTATGAAGAGGACCTCGAGCTATACGAGACAATCTGTGGTTCAGTTTGGTCCCACACCAACTCAAATCTGGGTTGGAGTAGATGAGGTCAAGCAGATTGTCAAAACAATCCCGAACCTAAATATATATATATATATAAACGTATCAAATTGGGGTCTCGACTCCTATAGCTAGATACAGTTGATCAATATGTTAACGACTCACATTATTCCTTTCACAATATTATAAAAATAAAGTACATGCCATATCACTTGTAAGGTATTAGGTAATTACTAAGAATATTAAACAAACAACATAAATGTGACGTATATCATAGTTTAATTAGCTTCCCTTCAGTAGTTTCTTACTTGTGCTCGATGCTTCTATCTCCAAGCAGGATTCTTTCTCTTAACATAACCAACATTACATTCAAGAATTACCCACATTCCAACTCTGTCACCCGATTTAAGTCTCATGGACTGGATAAAGGCTAAACAATCATATGACAGTACAACTTAACAACCTTTAATCAGGGAGGAAAAAACCGGACCGGACCGGCCGGTCGGACCGGAAAACCGGTGAACCGGTCTCAAGGCCGGTCCGGTCCGCTGCTGGAGAGGGGGGAGGGGTCGAACCGGTGAGGAGCCGGTCGAACCGGTGAGAACCGGCCTGGCTCGGGAAAACCGGCGGGCGGAGCGGTTAGGGCGGGTCGGATTTTTTTTTTCCAACGCCAAAATGCCGCCGTTTTGGGTCATTCTGGCGCAGCCATCACCCTTGACCCGACCCGACGCTTTTTGCCCTAAGCCCCTAATCGCTCGATATTCTTCGGTTCTTCCACTGCCAGCAGCCAGGCGCGACGAGAATAATGAGAAATTGAGAATCTGAAAATTCTCAAAAATCATCGATTCATCCTTCTCGGTGCGAAACTCTGAATCAGATCCAAATTCTTCATCCATTCTCTCTTCTCTGTGTAGCCGAAACCTGGAAGTGAAATCGACGGCGACCTTTTGCGACGTCAATCGGCGGATGTGAGTGCGTGAGCGGCGGATGGCGACCTTCGACTGTGTGTGAACCGATCTGAAAGCTTATCTGATCTTCGACCGGCTGATCTGAACCACCTTCGGCGTGAGCTGCGACGTGCGACGCGTCCTGCGACCTGTTGTGGTATTTTTTTTTTTAAGTTTTGATTTTTGATTCATTTGATCATTTCTGAATCCGATGAGCTTCGATTTTAGGTGGATTTCTATCTGTCATGTTAGATTTCTATCTGTTCATTTGTTATCAACATCATGTTAGAGCTGCGACCTGCGTACTTGCGAGTGATAAACTGATAATAAATTGCTGTTGGTTTAAAAAAAATGCAAGAGATATTCTGGGGCTTGACTTTGTAGTTTGTATCTCGCATAATGGCTTATCTAGAGATATTTCTATCTGTTCATTTGTTATCAACATCAATTGAGATGTTACTGTTTTTTTTTTTAAATTTGTGAGTTGTGAACATTCTGACTTGTGAGTTGTGAACATTAAATTTGCCTTGTTAGTGGAAGGCTTTGGCTTGTCTATTTGTGTTAATGCTTGTCTATTTGGATTAAATCCATCAAAATGCTTGCTGCTAGCTGTTGGAAGTGATGTTAATAGACAAGCATAGTGTATAGAATAACAGCTTTATTTGCTTCAAGAGTAACTACTTTAACTATTTGTGTTAATGCTTGTTGAGTGATGATTTACTCATTTGATTATGGTTGATGGATGATGTTATTAGCTATTTTTGTGACTATTTTGATGCTATTGGCTTGTTTGATGAATGATGATTGATATTGTTATGTTTTGATTATATTTTAATGTTAGTTATGGGTTTGCTTTGAAGAACTAACTAGATATTTTAACTATTTTGATGTTGGTGATGAGTTATGACTTATGAATGTTGATTATTTTGTTATTGTCAATTAAATTATAATATTTTAATATGACCGGTTCGACCACCGGTTCGACCACCGGTCCGACCCCGGTTGACCCATTAACCCTTGAACCTGTGCCGTGACCGGTTCATTGACCGGTCCGATTTTTCGTTCCTTGCCTTTAATTATGATATTTTACGGCTTTTCCGGGCAGAAATATACTCCGTCGATTCTTAATATAAGACATATTTATCTAATCTGATTAGATTAAGGTAGTTAATTAAGTTAGTTAATATGACATGTATTTTCTAAAACGTCTTACTCATCTTTCTTAATTATCTCATTCTCTCACCTTCTTAATTATTGTTGAGAGAGCATTAATAGGGAGTAAATTAAAAAAAGATTGATAAATATGAAAACTATGTCTTATATTTAAGATCAAAATCAACTTTTCAAATATGTCTTATATTCAAGACAATAGGGAGTATAATTTAATTAGCATCCCCTACCACCAATTCATTGAACCTCTTCTTATCCTCCAAGACTGGTGTTTGTAGTTGAATGTAACATGTTCTTTAACCCAATGAAGTCTCTCCAAGGGTAAATTGAAGATAAATTTTCAAATTCAGTAAATTATTAGAGAAAAAAATTATACTAATAAACAACTCAGAGGCTCATGGCTTAGAGAGTTTAAGAAGGTCAAGTGGGAGAGAAAAACAGAGTACATTAGAATTATAGAATTCGGAAATAGGTGTTTCGGTGATGCCCGCTTCGGGAAAGGCTTGCAGTTGATTATAATAGCACATTAGTGGACCTTAACATTTATTTTGAAATATTAAGTTATTCGACTTTATTAATTGTTTTTTTTTACTAGTATATCATATAAAATTTTTAGCCTAAATTTATGATGAATAATAAAACAGAATATCTCTATCCGTCTCCATAATACACATACAAAAAAAACACTAAATTTCTGGCAGAATTCAGAGTTTTTGACGGAATAGATTCCGTCACAAATTTCTGATGGAAACTCCGATGGCCTCCACCTCATCTCTGGCAGCAGCGCATGGCAACTCTGGCGGCTTCCACCTTATCGCTGGCACCCAGATCAGCCACGTCCCGCAACCTCTTTTTTTTTTCTGAAAATGCAACTCAACTTGCCCTCCTTTGGATCAAACCTAAGACCTCATCCGTACGTGCACGATGCCTTACCGGATGGGCTCGACTGCTTTGGCGTTCTATTATTACACAATTATATATATATAATCTTATAATACATAATCAATTATTTATAAATATAATATTTGTTTCTTATATATAAATGTAATAATAATATAAAATAATTTTATATATTCTTATAATTTTTAATATAAATTAACTTCAAATTAAAAAATTTTACATCTTAAATAAATTTCATATGACTATATTTTTGTCTAATTTCTAAAATTAATTTTTTTAATTAAAATTAATTAATAACTGATAAATAATTATTAACAAATATTAATTACTAACTAATAAATTTTATTTTTTATAAATAAATTTTTATATGACCATTTTGCCCCTACAGGGACCAAAACCTATTATTGGAAATTAAAAATATTTTAGAAATTAGAAAATAATAATTAAAAAATAAATTAAAAATATTAATTCATAACTAATAAATTTTATAAAAATAATTTATTAAAATTAAAATTTTTAAATAATAATAATTAATAATAATAATTTTTAAATTTTACCACGGAATTTCCAATTCCGTTGGAAATTGCGAGGGAATTTCTGACGGAATTATTTTTCATCAAAAATGAATTGAAAGCTGTCGGAAATTCCCTTTCAATTTCCGACGGAATTATTTTCCGTTTCAAATTTCCAATAGAAATTCCGTCAAAAATGTGCTACGGAATTAGGCCATCAGAAATTCCATGGCAAAAGACATAATTTGCCACAGAATATTTTTCAAGGCTAATTCCGTTGCAATTTTTGCCACAGAAAAAATTCTGTCGGAAAATTTTGTGACAGAATTTCTGACTAATTTTTTATGGAAAATTTCTATGGCAAATTACATCAGAAATTTCATTTTTTTTTTTTTGTAATGGGAAGCCCATCAAGTGCGAGTGAGAGATGTTGGACTTTGGGTTTAAGTCCACCCTTGATAGGCCGGACTATTTGATTAGGATACAAATAGCCTAATCAAATAAAAATTAAATCAACATTAATTGTAGATTGGGGAATAAGTTAGTATTTATTATATTATTGTTAATTGAGAAACAAGTCATCATAATTCAAGAAATTAATTGAGAATTAATTATCTTGATTACTAACTTTGAAGGCAAGAAGGGTGGATATCATTTCCTAATGAGTGGCCACCCTAAATCACTATAAATAGGAGGTGCCTCTTTCAGTTATTCTTCACCCCTGCTATTGAGTTTTCTAGCAATCTCTTCTCTCCTACAATCTTTCTTGTTTTGGTGATCTGCTGTGCCAATCTTAATTAGGCTCTAGTAGTCTAATAATTGTGTGGCCACTATTATGGAGCATTGGAGCTTTGATCTGGATCCGAACATGGATTCGCCTTAGTATGCTAGTGTAGTCCTCTCTCTCTTTATTTTTTTTCAACACAGTGATATCCCAACCACCCAAAAGTTTTTTTCTTGGTGATCATTGGATTCTACATAAAATGAGTATTATTTTGATATATTATGAGCAAAAAATGGTGCAACTTTGAATTTCTTATGAATTGTAAAAAAAAAAAAACTATAAAAGTATGCATTTTTTATTTATTTTGAAAAATCTTAAAAAAATTCAAAACCGCACTATTTTATCTCCATAAGATATCAAAATGTCATTCATTTATGTAAAATCTACTGATCACAAGAAACTAGAACAAAACATTTGGGAAGTTGTGAAATTTGAAAGGGCATTAGAGAGCATATTAGAGAAGACACATTAAAAGCCCCTATTCCAAAAATTACACGTAATCATGGACAAATTAATGCAAGTTCTTTCTTCGTTTAAGAGATGTCAAGATATCTGAACAAGAGTGTAGGGATGTGCAAATTTATTCTTACAATGTTCCAGCAATGGCTTCATATCCTTCGGTTTGGTGCGTAAAAACTATTGCCAAACCAAAATTTGTTATTTTTGGATTTATTTCACTATCTAATAATACATGCTTAGTTTTAATATCACGATGTATAATTTTAGGCCTTGAATTTTCATAAAGATATTGAATACCTTGCGCAATTCCTTTGATAATCTTATAATGTCTTGTCCAATCTAATTGTCCTCGCTTTTTAGGGTCTATACATTAAAAAGGGAACTCAAGAAATGTCAAATAAAAAAAAGGTAAGTTGACTAAAAAAATAAAAAGGCAAGCAAAGTTTCCTCCATTCGACTTCTCAAAAATAATGAGCAAACGTTGGAAAACCAAAATCAAGCTTATTAAGTGTGAACTATATAAAATAGATGGACTTACCAAAAAGAATGTAATTAAGACTTCTCTTGAGCACATATTTAAAAACAAGTATCTTCTCTTTTCCTTGCACATAAAGACCCATAAGTCTCACTAAATTTTTATGCCGTGCCTTGGCAAGCACCTCTACTTCATTCTTGAATTCTTGTACACTTTGTATAGTGCTTTTATGGAGTCTCTTCACAGCAATTTCCTGTCCATCTTGAAGCATGCCCTGACTTGCAAACATAAAGTCAACATACATGAATGAGGGGCCTAATTTCCTTCATGTTAAAAACCAGAAAAAAACAGAAACTTGATACCTTGTAGATATCTCCAAATCCACCATCACCAAGCTTGTTATCTGCAGAGAAGTTTTTCGTGGCTGCTTTAATGGTACGGAAATCATACTGCAGTGAATACACATTGCTGATGTCAATTGCAGCTGCACAACCAAATGGTGCATATGAATGAAGGCATGCAGTGAAAACAGAACACCGAGCAAATATGAGCCAAACAAAGCAAAAGGTTTTGTATACTATGGGGATCCTTAGATTTAGAGTCATACTTGTTCCATATCCTTTTACACAAGCAACAAATGCCCATTAATATCAGGATAGACACAGAAATTGAAACCACAATTGCAACATTCGTCCCCGATGAGATTCCACCTTTTCCCGCATGATCCGAAAAATAGAGAAAGCAGATATACTTCATAAGGTAATTAAATTCATGAAAATAATAGAGTAACCAACTTTGTTTCATTAATTAACATTCTACAGTTAAGTTTATTTTCGTTCTAGATATTACAAATTATTCAGTTATTTTGTTCTTTTGGTCTACTTAGCTGTTTGTCCACAATTTTCAACCCTTCCCTGCTTTTATTTCACTCTCTGTTCTGTGGGTCTTTCCCCCACAGTTTTGCTCTTAAACCCGCAATTTTCGCAACCTAATGCTAATACCCAAATCATTAAACAGATGAGAAACTACAACTATTCTACGTAATAACTTAGGCATATATAGGTAAGAGCTTTACCCTGGGAACCAGTAGTATTTGTAGGAGGAGTACTTGCAGCTTCCGATTGATAAAAGGGTACAATTCATACCAAACATTACAGCTGATAAACAAGAGGTAGAAAATTTTGTTGGAAGCCATGACCATGGACGACGTCATGGCAAGTGTAATGAGTGTCAGAGGTGTAGGAAATGAGGTGTCAGGTTTAAAGGTTGAAGAGCTACTGTGTGTATTTCAATGGAGAATAGGGGATTATCTTTCATGAGGAGGAAGAACATAATATAGTGGCAAAGAAAGATATGGCTGATGAAGCAGAAGGTCGACGCAAGTCAATAAAATTTGTTTGCGGAAGACTTTTCAATTTTTTGTGATGGCTCCTAAATTGGGTAAGCACGCGCAAGTCATTCTAACACATGCATGGAATTATGTTGAACTACTTTTCCCTTCCGATTAAAAAATTATTTGAAATTAAAAGTTCAAATATTTATAAATTTTATATATCATTTGTAATCAAATTAAAATTATTGCTAGGTTAAAAATGAAAAATGATCTTTTTTTAAAATAGGTTATATATATCTTATTAAATTTTATAAATAATCCTTCATTAAAAATAAATAGATTCTTCCTTTTGTCCTCTCCAAAAAAATTTTTTTTAGGGTTTTCTTAGTCCTATTTATAAGAAACATTAATCTCTTGTATCAAATGTTTATTAAAAATCATCTTTCACGCCTTTATTAAAATACCATATTTACTAATGAGACCAGTTATTACATATTACCCACTAGTTTTTTTATATGATTACTTGAATGAGTCATTTTTTAATATTTTCGGACCCAAATGGGGGTAGCTTTTCTAAAAGCTTTTTCTGCATTCATAGAGGCTCGAGATCCCATGTTGAAGCGATCTAATCCCCTCCTATTAGAATCAATGTGTATTGACATTTCAAAGTTTAATGTAAAGCACACAGTAAAGCCACAAGCGTTCAAGGCACAATACAAGGCTTCAATTTTATTTTTCTCAAACATGACACAGAAGTGTTTACTGGTGACTGGTGAGAGCCACGAGGTTCCTTACTAGTGGATTTGGATGGCTCAATATGATTATCACCATCCAAAGATGATCCTCCTCCATTGCATTAACTTACATCACTATACAGATTCCACGCTCGAGGTGGAAAGTTCATCTCTTTCTCTTTCTATTGACCCCGTTGGGTCCGAAGGGGATGGTAGAGTCAGAGAGTAACTATGAAGCATAATAATTATGGATGACATCGAAGGTCTATCTGCTGGATGATTTTGAATACACAGTAGAGCAATATGAATGCATCTCATTACTTCATTAAGATTACAAGATTCTCTTATTATGGGGTCTACCAACTCCAAGGGCTCTCCCTCTTTCCAAAGTCTCCATGCCTGTATCAATATTCTGTCAATTATTTAACAAAAAATATATGATTCGTTTGTATCAAACCAAAGAGAATAGTGTTTGATATACTCACAGAGTTCATTATGTATTTCTCTCCATCCTCTGTTGTATACCAAACATAATCGCTCTTCCCACTTATAATCTTCATTAGAAGGAAACCAAAACTGTACACATCACACTTAACAGAAGGCTTACCAAGGTTACGGTAAAATTGTTCTGGAGCTATATAACCCCTGAAACATTGAATCATTAGAAGATAAATGTTAGTATAGGAGAAATTAAACAGAAATATAGGCTACTGCCAATTCTTTGTTTCTTTAAGAAAAGACGCCAAGATATCTGAATAAAATTGTAGGGATATGTAAACTTTGTTCTTACACTGTCCCACGACAATCGACATCAATTTCAGTTTGGTCGATTGCACAAACTGTTGCCAAACCAAAATTTGTGATTTTTGGATTCATATCTCTATCCAATAATATATTTTGGGCTTTAAGATCAAAATGTATAATTTTAAGCCTTGAATCTTCATGAAGATATTGGATGCCTTGAACAATTCCTTTGATAATCTTAAAACGCTTTGCCCAATCTAGCTGTTTTTGCTTTTCAGGGTCTACACATTAAAAAAAAAATTAAGGAATGTCAAATAAAAGAAAAGTAAATTGATTCAAAAATAAAAAGTGAAGCAAAGCTGTCACAATTAGTCTCAACCATAATAAGCAAAAGTTGGAAAACTAAAATCAAGCATATTAAGGGAGAACTATGCAGAATTGACGTAGATGGACTTGCCAGAAAGGATGTAATCAAGACTTTTATTAGGCATATATTCATAAACAAGTATCTTCTCTTCTCTTTGCATGCAGAAACCCATAAGTCTCACTAAATTTCTGTGTTGTACGTTGGCAAGCACCTCTACTTCATTCTTAAATATTTCTACTTCTTTCTTAAATATTTCTATATCTTCGCCAGAACTTCTAAAGAATCTCTTCACAGCAATTTCTTGTCCATTTGCAAGCGTCCCCTGAATTTCAGACATAAAGTCAATATACATGTGAGGAGTGGCCTAATTTGCTTCATGTTACAAACCAAGAAAGCACACAATCTCGATACATACCTTGTAAACCTCTCCTGTACCAATCTTGTTATCAGCAGAGAAGTTGTTGGTGGCGGCTTTAATTGTATTGAAATCATATTGCAGTGAATCCAAATTGCTGATGCCAATTGTAGCTACACAACCAAATGATGCATGTGTGTGATGAGATTAAGTGAAAATAGAAGAGCGAGGAAATATGAGCAGCCAAACAAAGCAAAAGGTCTGGTTCACTATAGGGATCCTTACATTCAGAGTCATACTTCTTCCTTTTTCTTTTACTCAAGCAACAGATGCCGACTATAAGTACCAGGACAGCCACTGAAGTTGGAACAACAATTGCGACAATCGTCTCCGATGACATTCCACCTTTTCCTTCATCATCCCAAATACAGAGAAATCAAATATACTTAATAAGGTAAATTCATGACAATAATTGAGTAACCAACTTTGCTTCATTCATTAATCTACAAGTCAAGTTTGTTTTGCTTCCAGATATTACAAATTCTTCAGCTATTTTGTTCTTTTAGCATACTTTCTCCACAATTTTGAACCCTCCCCTGCTTTTATCTCACTCTCTGTTCCGTTGTTCTTCCCCCACAGTTTTGCTCCTAAACTCACAATTTTCGTAACCTAATCCTTATACCAAAATCATTAAACAGATGAGAAACTATAAAGATTCTACGAAACCCCTTTGGCATATAGGTCAGAGCTTTACCTAGGGAAGCAGAAGCAGTATGATTTGTTGGAGGAAGACTTGCAGCTTCTGATTGATAGAAAGGGTACAATTCATAGCAAACATGACAGCTAATAAACAAGAGGTAGAAAATTTTGTAGGAAGCCATAATCAAGGGCGTCATATTGTGGAGTTCATATTGGGTGTATTTCAATGGAGAGTAGGGGAGGATCTTTCATGAGGAAGAAGATAATGCAATGGCAGAGAAAGATATGGCTGACGATGGAGAAAGGAGACGCAAGTCAATGAAATTTGTTTGTGGAAGGCTTCTCCATTTCTTGTGGGGGCTTCTAAGCAACAGTAAGTCAACCTAAGATCTTGCACACCGGATGATGCGAACTACTTTTCTCTTCCTATTAAAAAATAATTTAAAATTATTAAATGTTCATATGTTTATAAATCATTTTTTAATCAAATTTAAGTTATTATTTATGTTAAAATTGAAAAAAAATGATCTTCTTAAAAAATAATTTAATGGTCTTTTTAAAAATATGTTATGTGTATTTATTAAATTTTATAAATAATCATGTAGTAAAAATAAGGGAAAAAGACAAGAAAAAAAATTGAAAATAGGAAAAGATAAAAAATATTTTGGAAATTCAAAATATTAAAGAAGTGTTAGAGCAGATTTGCCCTTTTTAACATCAAAAGAAAATGATACAGATGCCTTTATTTTTTGTTTTTTTTCAAAAGCCTCACCCCACCCCAGGCTATATACCTCATAATCTTATAGAGAACTTTTGTTTCCTTGATCAATCGTCTTTTTATCAAGAGATGATAGTTGCTGATGGAACGTAGCATTTGTATCTTGTTTTTATCTTGTTGTAGGGCTCTGTTGAGCAATTGACTTCTAGTTTTCATTTTTTTTTAAAAAAAATAGAAAGATAGTACAATATACAGATAAGAATATGGAAAAACGTGTAGACATGTAGAAGACGGACAAGGATATTACAATTTCATCTTGGAAGAACATAATATCGATGTTAGAGGTGGTAATTCGGGTTGGCCCGCGGGTTGCGGGCTATGACGGCCTAGCCCGACCCCGTCGCGGGCTGGCAAACAAATTTTTTTTAAATTTTCACTCTTTTTTTAAAAATTTTTTTACTCTCTTTCTCTTTCATTCGCTCATATCACCATTTTTTTTATACATTTGTGTTATGAAGTCAATTCCATTCTTACTTTTCTGTTTTTTTTTCATATATTCACATCACAAAACTATATAAACACATCTCTTTCAAATTTAATAATAGTAGAATAAATAAATATAATTTGAAAATAAGTGTCAAATAAAAAGTATGAGGAATTAATTAAACACATTATCAAAGGAAAGGAGATAAGGAACTAAGGGTATTTGAGAAAAAAAACTAAAAAAATAAATAAATAAAGCAGGCCAGCTCGCCAACCCGCGGGCTAGCCCACATCGAGCCCATTTAGCCCGAAATCAAATGGGCCTCCGAAACCCGATTATTTTAGGCTTACCAGCCTGGCCCGAATTAGCGCCTCTAAATGATGTTATAAAAATAAAGTACCAGGCATGTCACTTTGAAGGCAAGAACTAAGAAATATTAAACAAGCAACATAAATGGCGCGTATTCTCTCTGATCTTAATTATAAGATAAAATTGATTTTTTTTGGAGCAATTAAGGAAGCTAATTAAATTACTTTATAGTATTTATATTTTTATTTTTTTTATCCAAACTAATTAGTTTGACTAATATATAATATAAGGATACATAACATATGTAATGATTAAGTAATTTATTAAACTTCCTTAATCTCTCCAAAAAAAATTCAACTTTATCTTATATTTAAGATCGGAGGTAGTATATCATATAGATGTACTCAAATGCTTTTAGGGCATAACAATATGACCCGGAAATATGAAAGTCCTATTCAAACAATTCAAGTCAAATAATTATTGTTTGTTGGTGTTGTTATTGTTCAATGCTTGTATCTCCAAGTAGGATCCTTTGTCCATGAACCGATATTAAATTCAAGAATTACCTAAATCTGTTACCCAATTTAAGTCTCATGGAGTAGTGGATAAAAGTTCATAGTACAACTTAAATAAGCGGAATCCTATTGGTATAGGAACCAATCTCAAATGTGTTTAATCAAAACTCAGATGTCTTACAATGAATCTCATTCACCTATTTATACTACTAAAATACCTATTAAAATATAACAAGAGTTAGAAACGTTGGGCTTCACCAACTCTTCTTCCACCTACTCCCACAGCCACCAACCCTCTTCAGCCGTCGTTCACTATTGTTGCTGTCATGCCCTACGTCATTCATGCTCTGTTTTTTTTTCTGTTTCATTTTCTCGGGGTTGGACAGGACTCGTCCTCGAGTCAGAAACAACATCATCATCAAGATATGGAGATAATTCCGCAACCTTATGCTTGAGTAAAAATGACTTGGACTCATTTTTGACTTTGATGTGTTTATCGGGTGGCAAAGGTTCAAGCTGAATCTTCATGTCATCCTTCTGGAAGGAATATGTGTTTGTATAACCGTCGTATAGAGCGCGTCGATCATATTGCCAAGGTCTTCCCAGAAGAAGATGACAAGCGTCCATTGGAACAACATCACACCAAACTTTATCATGATACCTTTTACCAATAGAAAAAGTAACAAGGCATCGTTTTGACACTTTTATCGCGATTTCTTTGTTAAACCATTGGAGCTTGTACGGATATTGATGATTGTGAGTTGGTAGTTGTAACTTTTCTACCATGTAGTTAGAGACTACATTTTCACAGCTTCCATTGTTAATAATGACGTCACAGACTTTACCTTGAGTAGTGCAGCGAGTATGAAAAATGTTGTGACGTAGCCAAGGCTCTTCTTTTACTGTGGCTGTATGCAAGCTTCGTCTAATCACAAGTGTTTCACCTTGATCAGGAGGAATGACTTCTTCATCAAAGATTGGCTCTTCATCAAAGACTGGCTCTTTGTCAGGCATAAGCTCCTCTTCTTCTTCAAATACTACAGAAGCTTCCCCTTCAATAATGGTAACAACTCTACGGGTAGGACATTCTGAAGCGATATGACTGAACCCTTGGCATTTGAAGCACTTAGGTGCTTTGGAGCTAAATTCCTTGGTAGCCTTTGGTGGAGGCTTGCTTGAAGAGTTAAACTGATATACTTGTGTAGGCTTGCTTGAAGAGTTATGTTGATGCATTTGTGTAGGCCGATGTATGTGTGCTTCATGTTCATCAAAAGGAATTTCAGTGGAGGAAGACGGTTGAAATGGAAACCTTTTGGGGAACTGTTTCTCAATACGGATGGCTAGACGAATGACGTCATATAGAGTTCAGTATTGTTGGAGCTGCACTGGATGGGCAATGTTAGTATTCAACCCTCCAAGATAATGGGCTATTGTTTGCTCCTCCCTTTCTTGGATATCACACTTCATCATGAGCTTATCAAATTCCCTTATATATTCTTCCACAGACATAGCCTTTTGGCGAAGATTATGTAATTGAAGGAAATTATCTTGATAATAATTATCTGGAAGAAACTTACGTGAGAGCTCACGTCGCATCTTGTCCCACTTTCGGATCTTGCTTTTTCCTTCTCTTTCATGCCTTTTCTTGAGATTTTCCTACCATATGGAGTTATGTTTCTTTAATTTGATGGCGACAATTTTGACTTTCTGCTCATCAGGAATTTCTTTATATTCAAAAACTCGTTCGACGATTTGAAGCCAATCGACAAATTCGTCTGGTTGAAGCCTTCCCTCAAATTCTGGTATATCTACCTTAATGTCATTAAGGCGGAATGGTTGTTGTTGAGGACGGCGGCGGTAGTTACTGGACGATGAACTATTGTTATCTGAATCATCCTCTGGATATTCACTGCGAGATTCTAGCATGGCTTCCTGCGTTTATACAGTGGTTTCCAGTTCCTGTATCCGGCGTCTCATCTCGTCCATCTTAATCTCATGTGTGTTTCTGCGTCTTGGAGGCATTTTGGAATTGTTCTTATGAGGTTAGGTATAGGGTGGAAAGGTATAATGATATGATCGGTTTTTATGGCAAGTAAGGGGTAAAACTGGAAATTTTATGGACAAATGAGGCAGAAAGGTAATTTCTTAACTTTCAGGGACGGAAATGTAATTTGGCAGAAATATGGGGCCAAAATGTAATTTCAGAAAGTTTTGGGGTCAGAAATGTAATTTTGGCAGAAATTTGGGGCCAAAATGTAATTTCAGAAAGTTGGGCTGTTTGGGATTGATGACGTGGCGGTTATGACACGTGGCAGTCAATGAGTGGCTGACCTGTCGCTGACGCAGCAGATCAGGATGACGTGGATGTTGACGTCATCATCTTCAACTTCTGAACTCCGGCGACTGTGTGAAATTCCGGCGAATTTTCCAGTGACTTTCCGGCGACATCCGTGGAGGCGCGTGGAGGTGTTTCACGGCGGTGACCAAGGCTATTCCTAGGTTTTTCGGCCTTCTGAACACGATGGTGAGGTCGGTTTCTTCAAAAAACGCTCCGAGAGTGAAAATCCAACACCCCCTTTTTGTCACGTTTTTTGTTTCTCACCCACTCCTCACTCTTTCGCTCTCTGGCACTCTGGAACTCAGCTCTGGTACCAAAATGGTATAGGAACCAATCTCAAATGTGTTTAATCAAAACTCAGATGTCTTACAATAAATTTCATTCACCTATTTATACTACTAAAATACCTATTAAAATATTACAAGTGTCAGAAACGTTGGGCTTCTCCAACTCTTCTCCCACCTACTCCCACAGCCACCAACCCTCTTCAGCCATCGTTCACTATTGTTGCTGTCATGCCCTACGTCATTCATGCTCTGTTTTTTTGGGAGAATTATACAGGGGTCCCATGGAAGCAAATATACGAAGAAATGGTCCCGGGAAAATCTGAAATTACCCTCAAGTCCTAAGGGACCATTTTGTAATAAAATCCTAATAAGAAAAGTCACAATTGCCCCTGTCAGACAAACAGTAAAATATGTGATTAAATGCTGTGAATCACGCATATTACGTCCGGAAGAAGTCTGGAGAAAGCGGGAAAAACTCAGCGAAGATCAGCATCCATGGTTGAAGATTAAGGTAGGGAATTCATGGCATCCACTCTCTTGTCTTGATTATTGCATCTGACTCACATATTCTGTTTAGTTGGTAAACATAGCTTTAGGTTTTGTTGAGTCATGTTCGTTTTGATCATCAAAATGGAAAAAGTTATGTACTTTTAATGGGTATTGTCCTGTATATGCTTGCAAATTAACAAGGAAGATCTATTAAATGCAATAGATATGGTTTGACAAAGTTTGCATTGTGTTTGGGTATGGTTTTTTATGCTCTGTTTTTAGTGTTATTAGCTCTATTTTCTAGTGTATGGTGCTGTGTTTCTGCAGTATAAGAAGCAAGGAATGAAGATGTGGGTCAAAGGTTTGGGGCTACATGACATAATTTGCGTAGGAAAAAAAGAGTTGTTAATGCAAGCAGCGATAGTTGTCAATGGAGGCGACTAAGGTTGTTAATGACAACTAGAGGTCATATTTAAATGATTTTTATGACAACTAAAGGTTTTTTTATTGATATTTGTTTTGGTCAAGATTTTTGTGGGAATTGTCCTCCATATGCTTGCAAGCTATAAAGGAAGGGCTTGTAAATGCAAGGGATATGTTATGGCTAAGGTTTCAATGCGTTTTGGTATGATTTTGTGTGCTCTGTTTTTTTAGTCATTATGTTCTATTTTCTGGTTCATGGTGGTGTGTTTCTGCAATAGAAGAGGTAAGGAATGAAGATGAGGGTCAAAGGTTAAGGGCTACATAACCTGATTTGCGTAGGGAAAAAAGAGTTGTTAATGGCAGCAACGATAGTTGTCAATGGAGGCTCCATAACTTGTTAATAACAACTAGAGGTCATATTTAAATATTCCTTCCTTGTGGTGTAATGGTGTTTGGAATGAGGCTGAAAAGTTTGGAATGTTTTTCAGTATTTTGTGCCGTTTTCAGTCATTATAAGTGGGATTTAATGAACAAGGTGTGAAATATGTGTGGTTGGCGGTGTTGATTATATAGTAAGAAAGTGTTGTTAATAGGGGCTGTGTCATTTGTTACTAAGGCTGCTGACATTGTTAAAGACAACTTTTTTGTGCAGTAGACAGCAGAGATGGCTACGACGTCCGGCAAGAATCTTCTATGTTTCCTTCATATAAGTGGAAGGTTTGAAGTCAGTAGAGATGGTGATTTAACATATGTTGGTGGAAGTGTCAGATCTAGAACCATTAAGGAAGGAACAAGTTTAGAAGAGTTTAAAACAATGATATCCTCCATGTGGGAAAAGACAGCGGTGGACTTGTTATGAAATTCACATTGCTGTGTGATAGAACAATATTTGTGGACATACTAGATGATGAAGCAATTGAACATTTAATCAATTATAGTGGAGAAAGTGGGCATGTCTATGTAGATGAAGGACAAAATGAAGATGATAATACAACGGCAATAAGGGATGATCGAAGTGATGAGCAATATGTGTAAGTGTAAAATCGTTATAAGAGAAAGCTTGTGAACGAACGCAAATGAGCTTGTCATTAGTAACATGTTTTACTTTGCAATGTGGTGCATGTTTGATAACTTGTCAGAAGGTTGGGATGGAGGATCAGCCACTATGTCTATTGAAGATTCACCTGCATTGCAATGCGCTGTCCAAATGGTGCCAATACGAACACCTGAAATGAACTCTACAAAGTGGAAGGATCGTATAATCGGGGAGGGACAAGTTTTTGTCAATGCGGATGGCCTTCGACAAACATTATACAAGTATGGCATTGCCCACAAGTTTGCATATAAATATGTGAAAAACAACAAGGAAAAGATCATCGCCAAATGCATGGTTGATGGATATCCATGGTACTTGGGAGCATATTCAATGGGTGAACGACAAGATATAGAATTCCTCACTATAAGGACCTTCAAAGGTGACCACAAACATGACGCACAGGATAATCTACTTGTACCTCACTTGAAGAGATCCAAATTAACCTCATCAATAATCGCAGATAGTTTGAGGTGTAACATAGACAAGAATGCAAATGAGGTTATGAGAGATATGTATAGAGATTAGGGATGCGTCTAAATTATAGTCAAGCGTACAGGGAAAAAGAAAGAGCATTGATAGAAATACGTGGCCGCATCGAAGATTCATACATGACTCTTCCTTGGATATGTGATAGGCTTATAGAGACCGATCCAGACACGGTAGCTCGGTGTGAATTCTCTGAGGGTGACAGATTTGAGAGGCTATTCATTGCTTATGGATGCTTGATTAAAGGCTTCTTACAAGGGTGTCGAGGCATACTGTATATAGATGGATGTCACCTCAGTGGTCCTTACAAGGGAACACTGGTTTCAGCTAATGCGTATGATGCTGATGATCAATTGTTTCCCTTGGCGTATGGCATAGTAAGTGGAGAAACACATGATGATTGGAGTTGGTTTCTAAAGATTGTGAAGGATATCATTGGCACAAGGGAGATCATAATAGTGTCAGATAGGAATCTTGCCATCATAAGTGCTGTTTGTTGTATATTTGGATCTAAGAGACACGCATTTTGTTACTGGCACGTGAAGAAAAACTTTAGTTCACAGTTTGTTAAGCTTAGAAGAGTAAAGGATAGGACTTCTTCGAACAGCAAAGAAGATGCACTTAAAATGCTTGATGCTATTGCATATGCACGACATGAACATGAATATAATGTTGCATTAGGTAGGCTTAAATTGTTTTCTCTGGAGTTAGGTATGTGGGTTGAGACTGAAGGAGACGTTGAAAGATAGGCGCAAAGCAAGTTTCCTCACAAAAGATGGGATAAATTAACATCAAATGTTGCGGAGTCATTTAACGCTTGGGTATTGAAAGAGAGGAAGCACAATGTTGATGTTTTCATTCATGAGCATAGAGAAAATTAGCCAAGAAGATGGTTGCGTGCAAAGCAGCAATGAGAAATTTGATGAATGGGATTGGGCCGAATATAGAGTCTAAGTTGATGGAACAAGTCAAGGGCGCTAAAAATCTGCAATGTGAATATTATGGTGATGATATGATTTCAGTTGCAACAGTGTGTGACAGCCAAGTCATCCATCTGAGTGTTGACCTCATAGGGTGCACATGCACTTGCCTTGCATGGCAGATGAGCGGAATCCCTTGTCCACATGCATGTGCAGCAATCAAGTTAGTTCATCGTAGTGTCTACTCCTACGTTGATGAATGCTACAAAGTTTGTACCCAAGAAAAAATATATGCAACGACCATGAGGCCTGTAGCAAAGCATGATTGCCTACGTGTTGAAGCCCTTACTGTGACACAGCTGATAACTCAGAATTTATTGCAACCACCACTTACTAGAAGGCCCCCGGGAAGGCCAAACGAAAAAGGATTGAATCTCAGTTTCAAGACAAAAGGGTTTATCATTGTGGCAGGTGCAATGAGGCTGGCCACACTGTAAAGACCTGCAAGAATCCTAATCCAAGCTGATAAATCATGCTCATTTTGGTTCTTATAATTTTTGGAAAGTGCATGTCATAGTATTTGTGTAAATATGAATAGATACAAGTCCATACTAGTTATATAGCAATGGTATGTCACTTTTTGTGTTACCTGTGCATGCATTTTCAGCTGTAAATGAAGATTGGATATGAAAGTTGGATATAATATGGCTTGGTATCCCACTTTCATTTATGGAAGGTTGTAATGAGTTGTAAATTATGTTGTCAATGTATGCTCCTAAAGTTATTAGTGTATGCCCATGGAGTTGTTAATATATATTTATGCAGTAATGTTGACATTTGTGTAAACCACTATCATATTTTGAATGTTTGAAGCTGATGTAAATTTTGTTGTCAAGGAAGGGACGTCAAGTTGTTATTCTAGGCCCATGGAGTTGCCAGTGTATGCCCATGGAGTTGTTAATGAACGCCCCTAGAGTTGTCAGTGAATGCCCCCGAGGTTGTCAGTCAAGGCCCCTAGAGTTGTCAGTGAAGGCCCATGGAGTTGTTAATGAACGCCCCTAGAGTTGTCAGTGAATGCCCCTGAGGTTGTCAGTCAAGGCCCCTAGAGTTGTTAATGAACGCCCCTTTAGTTGTCAGTGAAGGCCCCTAGAGTTGTCAGTGAAGGCCCCTTTAGTTGTCACTGATGGCCCCTTCAGTTGTCAGTGGAGGCCCCTTCAGTTGTTAATGAACGCCCCTAGAGTTGTCAGTGAATGCCCCTGAGGTTGTCAGTTAAGGCCCCTAGAGTTGTTAATGAACGCCCCTTTAGTTGTCAGTGAAGGCCCCTAGAGTTGTCAGTGGAGCCCCTCGAGTTGTTAACACACTTATGCTGTTATGAATTGTCAAGTGAGTGTGAGTGTGTGTTTGGTTTACCTTTACGACGTACGATGTGAAACCTAGGTTTGGGAAATTAAATTAGACTCACGCAATGGGTTGGTCCAATGGCAAGCGATGCAGTACGATATGGTACTAATTGAAGAAAAGCTGCTGAGACAATGAAAAACGTGCATAAGCATTGAATTCTCTTGTGTGACGGCACTTGGCCCAAGCACGTTGTTCTTCATTTCATAAACTAGAAATTCAACAAGGCTACAAAGTTTCAACAACATACTAGGACGCTACCATTACAGAGAGAAACATTACAAAGCTTCGTTTTCCTTTCACTGCATAAACAAGTAGCTTCTTTGTGTACATAAATTGCCAATTCAAATAAGGCTACAAAGTTTGTACATCATACTAGGACACGACCATTACAGAGAAAAACATTACAAAGCTTCTTTTTCCTTTCACTACATAAACAAGTAGCTTCTTTGTGTACATAAACAAGTAGCTTCAGCATTTAGTATGGCAAAATGAACAAGACTACAAAGGTTAATGTTAATTATTGTAGCTCCAGATAACAAGGCATGTTCTTCAGAGAGGTGACTGCTAACTTCTGCCCAAGGGATGTCTTGTTTAAAAGTCACATATTCCTCTCAGGTACAATGGACAGGGCCAGACTTAGCACTTCAAATGGAGCTTTCTTAGCTATATCAGTTGTCAGTGAGAGGAGAAGAATCAGTCATCCAGAACTGGAGTCAAATGCATATGTGCCTGCTGAAATTTAATTTAATGCATACTATCAGATATGTAAAAATATAGGAATTCCTCAATTTGCAACATCAAGCAGAGACACGCCAACACCAAAAGCATGCATTGCTAATACAATTCTCGGACACATTATAATTGAAGTTTATTTGAATTGGCAATGCACCAGCCAAAAAATCTCACCAAAATAAGACCTCAACATGAAAAATAAAACATACAAAGGGAATGAAAACTGCAGAACTAAAATAATTTGCTAGTAGCCATTATGTAAAATCATCATAGATCAGAATGGAAGGGAATGAACAATAATTTAATATGTTCAAATCCAGATTTCAAAACCATGAACCAAATGAGTAAAAAAAATTCTTCCACAAAAAATTAATGAACATAACCTCGAAATAGAATTTGTGCATGCATTATAAGAACAGTAACATGGATCGGAGCTGACAAAGAGGTTCAATGATTACCTAATTGGTTCTGCTCCTCTTATGCATGCCTCGAACCAAAGACATAACCTTGTCTACATGTTTGTTGAACGGATGAGTAACGAGCCACCACAAGAACCCAACCTTCATTTTGTGGAGCTCCTCGGCGGTATAGTACGGCATGGTGTAGTCGTCTTCCCCTTGCTCAATGCCGTCCCACATCTGTAGCCATGATAGTACATGCACACCCCAAGAATCTCTGCACAATCACATTAACAAGTAACAAACCATCGCAGTCATTTTTCATATAATCTAAAACTATGAACAAAAACCACAAAGGCAACTCACGTGTCATGTTGTACATGTACTTTTGCCCATGTCAAACCCGGCTCAACTTTGTTCTCATCGGCAAACAGTTCTAACTTCACTCTTCGCAGAATTTGGAATAAGCAATTCCGCTGAAACAAGAAATACAACATCAGTACCAGATATGAATGTAAACAGAGTGTGAGGTGTCATGTGACAAAATTCCATACAACTGCTTGTGCCATGTGTTCCTTTGGGTTAATCTCTCCTTTACGCTTCCCCCTCTTCTTCTTTGGCTCTATTGGTTTACACCCCTCTTCCAATTCCCGCTGCCTCCTAGCATATGTCCGTATGTCAACCAACGAGTCAAAGGCATAGCAGCGCATGGCTTTGGTCTCAACAACATAACAGAACCAGTGATCATGCCAAACACATGGGGCGAATATGAAATCACAATCCCCAATGTTATATCCCACGTACTTGGGGAGGATTTGTGTTTCATGCTTAGGCAAAGACCATCTAAATGGGTTAGCAACAAGTTTTCGCGTGAAATTGGCAGTAAATATATGTCTTGTTACTCTACCCTCCTTTTGTTGTTGATCAGAAATAAAGGTCTTTGCGACCATCGTCATTAACTGCAGCAATGACATGAAAAAGTTACGCAACGGAAATATGACAGCAAAGTGATAACACATAACTTAGTTCCAGTTGCATACCCTATCATTTATCCATGCTCTTGGTCTTAGACACTGGAGTTCCCTCCTTGTGAGGAAGTCATCATGCATCGCCACGAATTCCTTGAAATAAAACAAATAGAAAAAAATGTAATTATTACTATAACAGCAATGTAATACAATTGCAACGTATTACTACGTCCTTACTCGTCGCCCTCTTCGTCATTACACCGCGTTGTGCATAACTGAAATAAACTATCCTTCTCGTCTACTTTTCTCTTCCCCTTAGACTTTCTGGTTGCATCTATCCATGGAGATTTGACAACCCAACTAGGAGTTATGATCCTTTTAGACCTTCTCACTTCCACATCACTCCCTTCTTGCTGGTTTTCTCCAAGTTCATGCTGCTGGAATTCTTCTTTTGCTGGTTCACCTCCATCATGTGCGTCAACATCAATGATGGCATCATGATGTTCATCGTCTTCGTCATCCTCCTTATCATCGGGACCTTTGTCTTCACATTCTGATTCATCCTCCTCTCCTTTTGTGTATGCCTCCTCATCCTTATCATCTTCATTTTCTTCCTCTTCAGCTACCTTGTCATCATCCTTCTCAAAAATCGTAGAACTTGATGGCTTGTAGATTGTTGCATCTTCTTCTTCATCTTTATCGTCCTTCTCGTCGTCGACGTCGTTGTTGTTTCCATGCAACAACCTATTTTGAAGCGCAAGGAGCTCATTGCCAATAATGCCAACCAACCTAGTATATGTCCGCTGCAATTCCTGTAACATTAACATACTGATCACTTTTTCTAATTAAGGCATTACCAAGTTAACTGAAATGCAATCTACAACAGTGTACATATTTAAATAGGCATAATTACCGGGTGTGTTAGCATTATTTCAGGATTAAATGATCTAGATGAAGGGCCATCCCCCTGCCCGACACCATAAAGAAGCCCTTTTTTACTTGATTTCTCTAGTTGAACTCTGTTCCTCACCCTTTCCTCATTCCAGTAAAGGATGGCATCTTCATCTTTACTTGCTTTCAGATTGGCCAGAGGAAAATGTTCTAGGCAAAACATCTGCATCACATATGCATCACAATTAGTAATTATACATTGATGTTTCCAACTATAGAAAATAAAGACAACATAGACACGTACCATGAGGAAGTATATACAACCTCCAACAGTTTTTCTGCCTTCAGCGTTCCCTTTCCTTAACTCCTTCTGGAAATCCCCAATTGCAGCACAAAGTTCATTTAGAATGAAGGATGACCAATTGAACTGACCAAGTGCATCTTTTGTTAGTGTCATCAACTTTAAGACACGGTCACTAACATAAATACTCGCACTTGGAGACAATAAGGTTCCTAAGGCGAAAATGACAAAGAGGACCTCAAAATTTTCATCTAAAGCACCCATCAACAAATCCCCTATTTGTTGGTATTTTAGATTTTTGTATACGCTCCTAAGGTCCTTGAATATCCGATCTTCCTCATTTACATGTACTTGAATATCTACCCCACCATTAGGCAGCCCAAGCAATTGGTGCACATCTTTAGGCTTTAACTCACGCGTCTGCCCTCGAAATGAGATTTGGTTGGTCGGAGGGTCAAAACATCGCATGAACTCCGCGCAGATGTGATGGTTTATTTGTGGCCAACAAATATGCACCAACTTGTCAAACCCAATATTCTTCAGCCTTTTCATGGCGTCGGGTCTGGACTTCAGGTTTTTGCACACAGCCATAAACTGTTTTGGGGCGCATCGTGTCAAAAATGGAACTACATACGTTTTCCCTTTGCTAGGGCCTCTTAATTTTTCAGCCCGTTTACCATATTCTTTTCTCTTCTCTTCACTTAATACATTCCAAGCCTCCCTGACCTCTAGGTTTGACTTTTGAAAATTGTGGACCTTATTCACCTTTGTCTTCTCTTTGTCCTTCACCTTTCCCTTCTGCTTGTTCTCCTTCTGGCTGAAAAACTCGTCCGTGAATAGAGTATACCTAGAAAAGCTGGCTGGCCTTGTTCCTGTGGGGCTGTTTGTTGGTTGTTTGGTTTTGCCAGAACCAAGTGTTTCCATCTTCCTTTCCTAGACATGGTTAATGAAAAATAGGTCATACTTTTATATAAAGACCTACTGCACTTCACTGTTAAATTATATGCTACTAAACATTTAACATGGATCTACTAAGAAATTTAACATATGCAGCAAAGAGAGGCCCATCAGATTCAGAATTTTTCATAAACCACACACATAGCCAATGAAAATTTCGGGATTTTCCCCAAATCTTATCATATAAGCAAAACTTTATTTACAAGACCAAACATGGCAGACCATAATATTTAAATGCAGAATTTAATCAATCCATGTCCGAAAACAACGACCACTCAAACTTTGAAATATAAGACAAGGAACACAACATTGGTGCAAATAATATCAAAGTAGAGAGGAATTAACTAGTTGGAAACACAAACCATGCCTTATAATTGCTGATTACTAATGATTAAAAAATGCAGACAAAACAAGAATATTGGTGTAAATAATGTCATAAAGATTCAACTGCTGAAACTTTTCAGCTGTGTGATATGTAAATTTATAATTCAATAAACCAAACCTCAAAGTTAGAGACAACTTAAGTAGCTTCAAATATTCCTTGTGGACGTTCAGCAGTAGCCTCTGTAGCCTCCTTATAATGACAACCTCCCAACTTTAGATGAGGATAGGAGGTTTTTTTGGGCCAAATAATAGTTGAGTGGTAGTTCACAAGTAAGAAAACTTGAGACAGTTACAAAATATCCTGACACCAAACAATTAGATAAAACCTGGCAACATGATAATAATATTAACAAAATAGACCACCTAAAAGAATGCATGACAGAACATTATCTAAGCATACAGAGGACTTACAAGGATGGGAAAAGAAATTATAGGAGGGAGAGGAGATGGTAGCAGAGATTCAAATAATTCTCAACAAAAGGGACAACATGTCGAATGAGATTGATAGAATATTGAGGCGCAAAGAGAAGGAAATTGAAAACATACAATACATGATCACTAATGAAGAAGCTAATGTAGACCAATTGAGTACTTCTAACAAATCACACAGATTTTTCCTCATCATGCCTCTATGTTCACAACTCATTAAGCTATACAAACAACTGAAATATAACACAATTGATTAACAGTTGGATAGGGACAAATAAATATAACATATATTAACTCATTACCATATTTAAGAAAACCGAACTTAATAGACAACGAATCAGTCCACATAACACAAATAGTAACTCTTAAGTCTATGAACTATTTCCAACTTCACCACCATTCAATTATTCAGTCCAGACAACACAGATAGTAACTTATTAGAGTGTATTTAACAGAAATGAAAATAAAAGACAAATACAGAAAAAGAGCCAGAGTTGTTACTTGAGAGATTTACAACGAAGACAAATGCAAGAAGTAGAATCAGTTTGTGCCAATAAGTGATGACTCACAATACAGTTAAAAAAAACTACCACTCACACTTTCAAACATAACACAAGCAAAAAAGTAATCATTATAGACAAACACAATCCAAAAACAGCAAGTTCACCTTCAAAAGAAACATGTTATGCAACAAAAAACTAATAGCAAACAAAAAATTAAGAGGGTAAAGGGGAGTGAATTAACCAAAAAAACTAAATAAAAAATATACATAACATCATAGTCAAGTTTAATAAATCAGAGTTGAAAATCCGAACAGATGATTTCAAAGCTAAAGAGTTCAAAGCCTTAACTTATTTAGAAACACTATCACAATCAGAAACAACCAAGAACCACTCCTAAATGCCTAATTGAATTTGAAGCATACAAATCTCAACAGAAATCATTGACAACAAATTCATATCCACCTATCGTTCCATTTGGAGATTAAGAACAAACTATAAATTCAGAAAGTAGAGACAAATGAGCTAATCATGAAAACTAAATCAAAAGCATATGCATAACATCACCCAATAAAATCTCACTTATTATAACATCACCCAATAAATTGTTACATCCATAGTATAAAATATTTTGTGCTCATGGGAAATCTGTGTTTTCTTAGCACCTGAATCAATGTCTTTTATATCAAGTTCAGAAGTTATGGTAAGAGTAAAAGGCAAGTTTCTTACATAAAATCTTGTCCTTTCTGTTGCTGAAACAACATTGTTTTTATATCCTCTCTATGGCTTTCATCAAACAAGCATAGAAAAACTCTCATTGTTTTTAATGTGTTGCTTTGTTCAAGAAGAATGTTGTATCTTCCTTTTCCTTTCCCTTTTTCCTTCTGTGAAAATTTCGTTAATTAATTAATAAAGGAAATTTAAACAGCAAAAGCTTAGAAGGATCCATTAATGGTAGGACAAGTGGTTAATATCCATGTTTTACTTTTACTTATGCAGAAATAGGTTGACTGCTCATCAATAATACTGGACAAGTATTAGCTATAAATTTAATTCATCAAATAGAAATAAAAGAACTAAACACCAAAGTATTAGGCAGAGAACCTTTGGAAGTGTTGGTTCAAACTTTTTCATCAACTCTTCTACATGGGTTGACTGTTCTCCCTGCAAACCAAACAAAAAACAAAAAATTGATTTGAGGCTATTGGGAGATAACATACTCGTTTTGGAATATTAATTAGATCTTTCCAGGCTCATGCACCAGCAACGCATTAGCTTTATACTTCACAGTGAGTATAATAAAAATATGGATTTCAAGCCCCATTATTTTCAAGCTCTTGCACCAGCAAACTTTCATACTTCACAGCAAGTATAATTAAAAGATTGACTATTGAGCCCCATTATTCTTCAGGCTCATGCACCAGCAATGCATTACTTTTATAATTCACAGCAAGTATAATAAAAAGATCTATTTTCAGGCCCCATTATTCTCCACTCAGAAATATCTTGCTTGGGCATCTGCATAGTGCATACTAATTAAACTATTTGCCAAAATTTTTTTGATGAAAACTTTAAAGTTCAAGTAGTGTATTATCTAAGGCCCACTATAATATACAAACACATACTGCAGAACCTTTCTCGAAGAACGAAGGAGCCTTTACAGACACACACACACACACACACACACGTATTATATGATAAAAAAGAGAAAGAAAGAAAATATACCTCAGACTGATTCGGCATGTTCTTAGTATTGGATCTATCATACACTCCAAGTCCATCACGATTCTGATAAAAATAAATAAATAAAAAATATAGAAAAGAGGACAGGGGGAACAGCAGCGGTATTAACAGATAAGCACACAGAATGAAAAATTTAAACAGATTCAAAGATATGCTTGAATGCTTACTGAAGGAGAACTTTGTCTTTCATATATATATCCTACACAAGAAACTAGTTTTATGCCTCTAACTTGCTAAGCAATTAGGTCACAAATTAAAAACCACATTTTGTGAATGAGGTCGCTGAAAAAAGGGAATTTATACTTGGGTCTGACATCTATTTGCATCCACATCTTGTAGAAGCTTACCGATTTTCACAATGCCGCTCGTCGAAGCCCAACCACGGAAGAGGGAAGATCGGAGTTCGTTTACTCGGCCGACCGCGCCTGAACTACACCGAAGATATCCTACCAATACCGTCGCACACGCTGCTGCCTTCTATCGCACATCATCGAGTCTCGGGTTTCACAAATTAGACAAGGAATGCGTTCTGATTTCGAATGAGGAAAAGAACCTGATTTCGAATGACGAAAACAATGAGGAGAAGAAGCTTATTTCGAATGAAGAAAAGAAGCCCGGTGTGTCTCCGTTTTTTCCCCCTTTCGTCGCACACCTTCGAGTATCGGGTTTCACAGATATGGCCGAATGCTTCTGATAGGTTTCGATTTCGAATGGGGAAAAGAAGCTGATGTCAAATGGGGAAAAGAATGAGGAAAATAAGCTAAAGCTCAGTCTCCATTTTTTGCCCTTCCTTAAAGGGTGTTTCTGACATTTCTCATTAGGATTTTATTACAAAATGGTCCCTTGGGACTTGAGGGTAATTTCATATTTTCCCGAGACCATTTCTTCATATATTTACTTCTATGGGACCACACTGTAATTCTCCCTTTTTTTCTGTTTCACCTATTTATTTATTTATTTTTGGATTGTTTGGATAAGGATGATCATCTTTCTCAATGGCGTGAAGCAAACGGAATCAAATTAGAGAGGACAAGAATGACTCCTTTTTTAAGACAAGCGCAACCACAAAAGCAAATCAATTTGCAACTTCTCTGTTTTCTCTAATTTGGCAGGAGGGTAAGCCAATATTAACACTTAAAAAAAATTCAAAATTACTTTTTTCTTCTTAAAATTACCACTACTAATTTTATGCTATCAATTTAGAACATTTTTATAACATTCAAAAAATCAAGTTGTAACTGAAAAAAAATAACAACTTATAAAAAATCAATGGATTTTTTTTTTATTTTAGAAGTTTTTAGTGTGTATCTATCATTACATAGGTTCCCTACTCATGGTGGAAAGCTCGTCTTCTTCTTCTACCCCCTGGGTGGATCATGATGTTTCGTGTGCGATCTCTTCTAAATATTTCCAAAGTCAACCCAATAAACTAGTCTGCTTGTTTATTGTTGTTCATCTATTGTAGAAGACCTTGTGAATGCATAGAAAAGCTGTTTTACTGCTGCTGCTAGCAAAAGGACAAATTTAATAATTTCCTTTTGATGTTTCTGTGTTCATTCCAACTTCGGAGTCTGCTACGATGCAAAATCGACACTTAGCAAGGCCAATTATTATTGGTGGATACAACTCAAAATATTACAGAAGGAACATAAGTCATTTACAGACCTTAAAGCTATAAATACAACATTGCCTGAATAACTTGTAACTCACACCGAGAAGGAAGCAATGGTGCCTAATTACAACGTTGCCTAAATAGACCAACCACTTAGACAGAGGAACATGTGTGCATTAAAAAAATCTCCAACTTTCAAGCTTACTGAGGCATTACTTCACTAATAGACATCTCATTCATTGACCTTGATATTAACTTGGTCGCAGACTCACCACTTTAAAAGTCCTTTTGTATTTTTGGGTAAAAAAATGCAGGCTGCGAAGGGGTTGACAGAGTCAGAGAGTAATTTTCAAGCATGATAAGTACGGATAACATTGAATATTTATCTTGGATCTTCTTAAACACACAGTAGGCTAACGTGAATGCATCTCATTACTTCATTTAGATTACAAGATTCTCTTATAGTGGGGTCCAATATTTCCATGGCCTCTCCATCCTCCCAAAGTCTCCATGCATGTATCAAAATGTTGTCAACTATTTGTCCTTTTTACAAAAAGCATATATATGATTCATTTGTATCAAACCAGAGAGAGTAGTGTTTGATATACTCACATAGCTAAGCATTTCCTTCATTCCATCCTCTATTTGATACAAAAAAAATATTCCTCTTCCCACTTATAATTTTCATTAGAAGGACACCAAAGTTGTACACATCATGCTTAATAGATATCTCTCCATGCATGTATTCATGACACATATAACTTCTGAAACATTGAATCGTCATACTAAGACAATTATTAATATAGATAAAATTACACGGGAATTTAGGCTGGTAGAAGTTCTTTCTTCATTGAAGTGAAGATGACAAGTGTAGCGCTCGAAATTTAGAAAATATGGAGGCGCCATCAAAATTTTAAAAAAAAATATTATTTTGGAAACCTTTTTTAAAAACGAAAACTGGTTTACAAAAACCATTTAGGGTTCAGGAATCCATTATGCATGGGGAAGGCATTAGGTACCCCACAACACTCATTCATAAGAATGGTTATCCTAAGTTAATAAATATGGCCTTTTAAAATTTCATCATAATTACCCAAAAATAAAATATTTAAAAAATAAAAAAAAAAAAAGATTAATTGTGTACATTGTTGGACTTGACCTAAGATCAAAGCCTTCTTAGTTCGTTAGGGGTAGAAAGGCGTGGCGCTTGGTTGGTATTTTTTAGAAAAAAGGTTATTTAATTTGTTTAAGAAAAATATTTTTTGTTTGGTTTGTGTTTTTTATTTTTTTTAAAAAATCATTTTCTTTATTTTCTCATATGAAACCAAATTCATTTATTTCAAGAAATGAACCTCTTTTTTTTTCCTTATTTTTTTACTTTTTTATTTGTAAAAGAAAAAAAAAGTCAAGAGTTCATCAAACCAACAAGGAATTACATTCTCATCATATCATTCATTGAAGAGAGTCCAAGAAGATAAAAAAATCAATAAAAACATGGTGAAAGTGTGTACCTTTGATGCTTTGAATCCCACTACAACAAGAGATAGGATGATAGAATCACATAATAAGCAAGAGACACTTATAATCACAATTGAATTAACATAGTCCACATCCCTAGGAGTTATTAGGATTATTGCTCACTTTTGTGAAGAGTGGGTCTAACTAATTAATCATCTGTAAAATAAGCAATTCATATGGTTAACTTGTTACCACTTGTGCATCCACTTGTCACTTATTAATAACCCTACCACTCCTGTTACTATTATAATTCACGTCCAGACACTTAAGAGGACGAAGGATAGGTAGTGAAGTCTATTATCCTTATTTAATATCAAGAACTGCATATTGAAAAGCAAAAAAAGGAAAATTGTATCCAACTTTAAATGGAGGCAATATCATAAAACAGTGTGAATACACCACTTATTAATTGTTCATTGGTATTTTTGCCCCTTCTAAAAGATATTTGTGCCAGACGCTCTTCGGATAAAACTTCATTAGTAAATTTGCACCTTAATTAAAAAAAAAAAAAAGAGTAATTGCATTGACAATGGTTCAGTTAGTCCCATTCTTTGGGCCTTAAGGAGCCCACATATATGACTGGTTCACAGACAATTTGTGGGCCATAACTAGCCCACAAACAACAAATTAGTATTCCCCATCTTCTTTTTCCCCCCGGTATCATCATCGTGTAAACGAAAATATTTTATTTAAAATTACTTGTGTATGAATTTTAAAATGTAACGATATATTTTGAAAACATGTTTAAATAAAAAAATTTAATATCAGTGACCCTTTACACACACGCATATCTTTATTCCAACTATGTAAAGATGATCGGAATTAGACCGTATTATTTTTATTATTAAAGACCAGCTTGTCCTAAGAAGAAGACAATACCAACTATGCAATTACCTTTTTGAATATCCGAATCTTCGAAAACTGATCGTAACTAACATTTTTTTGTACAGATTGAATCTAATATATTTATGTCTTATTTTTGTTAAGCATATATATTCTTCTATTGAAAACAATCCTATTCGAGGCATTATCGAATATTAAATGTGGCACTTCTCCCCTGGTTATGCATAATTTTTTAATACAATATTTATGAGTAAATAGAGACAAAAACAAAGCCCAAATCATATTAGACTCTGCGGTAAATACTCTTTGAACTGAGGGCATAAATGAAGCCCAAATCATTAGCCCAACAACCCTTTGAAGTAAAATCATTTGTCGGCCCAAATATTGCTTAATATATCTGAAATGTTGTGGCAGGCTTCGGGATACATGATCAGATTGGGAAAAAAAAGTTAGTTCGCTATATAAATCTTGTGTCTAGAATAGAAAATAACTAAAGTTATAGCAATTAATTACATTATGATTATAAAGATATGATAAACATTGTCACATGAAATCAACTCACGGGAAGAGTGAAATAAAGTGCGAATCATATTAGATTTGTTTCTTTATTTTTCACTTGATATGCATTTTTTCATTGCTTTATTGGATTATGATTAGCTCCAAATCCTTCTCATGTAATTTGGGGTTTTCAAACTTTTCTTATCTCGTTCTTCCCATTCCAATCTCAAATAATTGGGATAGTAAAATTTGGGATCAGGAAAAAATTTTTAGGGATCGAGATCCGAAATGAGACTTCCCGATCCCAAATATATATATATATATATATATATGCACATAGGTAATAATCCCATATATATATATAGGTAATAATCCCAACCATATATAGGTAATATATATACACACGTAAAAACTATATCGTATCTGTCTACAGTTTTATGTTTGGTTAAAAAGGGTTCTTGATTATATATTGTATTACTGCTGGGACTAATTTAATAATCATGACATTCATATATATTTCCTTTCCTGGTAGCCTTTTAGTTCGTTTCTGCGTTTTGTTGCTCAGTCATTGGACTTTTGAACTAGTAAATAAGATTTTACACCAAAATCATTATATTTAATTATGTTGCAAATCAAGTGAGGAGTTATTACAATTTTTGAATTGATGCTGGATAAATTTTTGGTTTCATAGAGATTTTGGAACACTGCATATATGCTTTGAGATTTTTCGGGAATTTCCAATCCTAGTCGGGATTGATGAAATTTTTCAATTTTAGGATCGAGAATGATTTTTCTTCCCGAGCCTTTTTTGGGATTGGGATTGGGATAGGGAATATGGTTTTCTAATCCCGTTTCATCCTGTCCTGAGAACACACCCTACATGTAATATATTAGAAAACACTTGAATCATAGCTTTGGATAAATAGAAAAATAAGAGAAAGAGAAAGCTTGCAGTGAGAAAGGAAATCAAACTATTAGGTTAAATTGCTCAAGTTACTTGGTGTGGTTGGTAGAAGAGATTTTTTTTTTTCTTGTCAAACTAAATGGGAAAAATTATTTTGTAGGCACATATACTTTTTCTCAATTTTTAATTTGATGTCTAAGTGTTTTTTCTCTTAATTAAATACTTAATTTTGCTTTGTTAGCACAATTAGCTCATGTACAAGGGATAATTGGACTAATACAAAAAAAAAAAAAAAAAAGATGCAGCAGCCCTGCAGGGGTTAGCAGTTCTAACAGAAACAAAATTAAAAGATTTAATTAAGAAAGAAAACACGGAGGTTACCAAATTAAAAATTGATGAAAAGTACATGTACCTACAAAATAGTATTCCCCAAATTAAATTTGCTCTATCACTAGTGTATGGGTTAAAGGAAGCTTGGTTCACTCATGAGGTTTAGTGGTATAGTGGTTGCACCCCTACCCTAAATGAGTGCTCGGGTTTCATGTGTGGGATGTTTTAATTTCTCTTATTTTCAATCTATCTAAATAAGGGCTTAGTTGTCTAAAAATAAGCCTAAAACGAAATGAATTAATTTTTTTCTTAAAACAAGACAAAATGATATTGATTAATACCAGGAGTACAAGCTATATATTACGTGCAGTCAAAGTTGCTAATTAAGAAAAACTTAATATAAGTGCGAAACCCTGAACAAATGAGTGCTTGAACACCAAGACAATGTGATGAATCAACACAATGAGGGCCCTGGACAAAGCCCAAATAGATCCTCAAGTAATAGCCCAATACGAAGCCCTGCGCCAGTGAGAAAGAGCCTGAGAATAAGGAAGAGAACGTGGAAGTTGAGGGAGCTGGATGATTCTATATAATACTGTCAGAGGCCGTTATGGAGGGTGTGGAATGAATTGGAATCCTTCTTTCTAGTGGTCCCTCTCTCTGTGGTTCATCCCTTCTTCTGCACTTTTTCTATTTTCTATTGCATTGTTTCTTTAATGTAATCCCAGCTATCGGCATTATTCTGCAGAATATTATATCAGTATAGCTCATTCGATATTCATTGCCCAGCACTATCTTATATCTGACCTCATTTGTTGTTAGATCATTACAATTTGGTGCTTTCATTGAGAGTCGACGATGGCTGAAAATACTCGTCTGAAGGATCTACAAGCAGATGTGAAGAAGAATAATGAATTCATAGAAGAAGCAAAGGAACGATTCAGTAAACTTGAAACATTGCTGGAGGTGCTCATACGCAAATCCGAAACCTCTGACTCAGGTGTTAAGAGTGTTCCATCTACTCCAGAAATGCCGATGGGTACTCCGATCCAATACGTAACCTCGATGCCTCGACAAGTAAAAATGGATTTCCCTCGCTTCGATGGCACCGATGCTCTCAAGTGGATCTTTAAGCCAGAGCAGTACTTTAAGTATTACGAGGTGGCTGATTCTCAACGACTGGTCATAGCATCTGTACACTTGGACGGGGAGGTCTTACCATGGTACCAGATGATGGAACGAGCTCAACAAATCCCAACATGGTCAGCCCTGGTACAAGCCGTGGAAGCACAATACGGTCCTTTGCAATTTGATTGTGCTCGTTCACAATTGTTTAAGCTCACGCAACAAGGACAGCTAGACGACTACCACACCAAATTTACAGAGCTTGCTAATCGAACAGAGGAATTGACTGAATCTGCATTGTTGGACTGTTATTTAGGCGGATTGAAACCAGATCTGCGGTGCACTGTCTTAGTCCATAAACCCACAACCGTGCTCAAGGCAATGGCGCTAGCTAAACTATTTGGGGAGGCGGCCGGATATGGAATCTCCTCAAAGACGTTCACAACCATACGTTCTCCAATGGTTTCTACTTCAAATAAACCTGCAATAACATACTCTGGTCCTCGGTCAGGCTCGAACATCACCAATAGTGGGGGAGGCAAACCGAATTTACCACCACTACTCCCCACACCAAATATACCACCCATTAAACGAATGACTCCAGCGGAAATGTTGATTAGACATGAAAAGGGGTTATGCTATACGTGTGATGAGAAATTTTCGCCTACCCATAAATGTGCTAATAAACAACTTATGCTGTTACAGGGTGAGGAAGGGGAGAATCCAGAGCTTGAGGAATTAATTTCCCCTGAGAAATTTTCAGAAGGTAACTTACATCATTTGTCCCTGCATGCCTTAAAAGGAACTCAGGGAGCTGCTACAATTCGATTCCAAGGCTCTATTCAAGGTACTGACGTACAAGTGTTACTGGATGGGGGAAGCTCTGACAATTTCCTTCACCCCCGAATTGTCAATCACCTCAAATTACCGCTGGAAAATACTGCAGAGATTCGAGTACTGGGGGGAATTGGTCAAATCATGCGAACCAATTAGATTGTTACTAATGTACCCGTGCAGATTGGTGCTTACACTATATCACTTAACATGTATATATTACCAGTGGCAGGAGTTGATGTCGTTATTGGTGCAGATTGGCTAGAAACTTTGGGGCCCCATGTGGCCGACTATCATTCGTCAACGATAAAATTTTTAGAGGGTGGGAAATTTGTCACTCTCCAAGGTTTCAGAGGTAATTCGGTGACACAAGCACAGTATCATCACTTAATACGCATTCACCATACTGATGCTATAGCAGAATGCTACGCGTTGGAAGCCGTGAACCCTGAGTCTGAATCTAATCTGGAGGATATTCCAGATGACCTTCGCGGTATTATTCAAAAGCACTGGATCGTGTTTGATAAACCCAAGGGATTACCCCCTGTTAGAGGACACGAACATCGTATCGAACTCTTGTCAGGAACGTCGCCGGTAAAGGTCCGGCCATACAGGTATCCGGTCAGCCAGAAAACTGAGATTGAGAATATGATTAATGAATTGCTGACTGATGGCCTGATTCAACCTAGCATCAGCCCATTCTCAGCTCCGGTAATCTTTGTGAAGAAAAAAGACGGAACGTGGCGTTTTTGTGTCGATTATCGGGCATTGAATTCAGTAACTATCAAGGATGCTTTCCCCATGCCTACTGTCGATGAACTAATCGATGAACTGCACGGCTCAGTTTTTTATTCCAAATTGGACCTTCGGTCTGGCTACCACCAGATTTTGATGAGGGAGATCGATAGAGAAAAAACAGCCTTCCGGACTCACCACGGTTCCTACGAATGGTTGGTAATGCCATTTGGATTGACAAACGCCCCGGCCACCTTCCAAGCTCTAATGAATGACATTTTCCGACCATATCTCCGACGCTTCGTCTTGATTTTCTTCGATGATATTCTCATTTACAGCGCCACTTGGGATGCCCATTTGCACCATGTCACGATTATATTGGAAACACTGGTCAAACACCACTTATTTGCTAAACTTTCAAAATGTGCTTTTGGACGACAACGTATTGAATATTTAGGCCACGTCATATCAGAAAAGGGAGTCGAAATGGATGGGTCTAAGGTTGACGCTATTCTGCGCTGGCCTACACCAGTTACTGTGACCCAATTGAAAGGCTTCTTAGGCTTAAGTGGGTATTACCGAAGGTTTATTCGGAATTATTCACAAGTTGCAGGTCCGCTGACTAGATTACTGGGAAATGATGCTTTTAAATGGGATGGTGCAGCTCAACAAGCTTTTGAAGATTTAAAACATGCCATGACTCATGCTCCGATTTTAGTCCTTCCCGATTTTACTCAGCCCTTCATATTGGAAACAGATGCCTCAGGAGTTGGGGTTGGAGCTGTACTCAGTCAAAACGGGCACCCAATTGCTTTTTTCTCTAAAAAGCTATCTCCGAGAATGCAAGCACAGTCAGTATATGTTCGAGAGCTACACGCAATTACAGAGGCTGTGTCCAAATTCTGACACTACTTGTTTGGTCATCCTTTCATCATTCGGACTGATCACGCTAGCCTCAAACATCTTGGTGATCAAGTGATCCAAACACCCGAGCAAGAAATGTGTCTACCAAAATTGTTGGGCTATCGGTTTACCATCGAATACAAGCCAGGACGCCATAATCAAGCAGCTGATGCTTTATCCAGAGTTACATATATGGCTTTATTTTCCTGTCAATCTACCTTCATGGATTTGGTTTATAGCCGAGTCAGATCTTCACCACTGATTTTAGAACTAGTTCAGAAAATTCATGACGAACCTTCTGCTTACAAGGATTATCAGCTCAAGCAAGCCGATTTGTATTGGCGGAATCGATTGGTGATTCCTCATGATCAACGTGACTTGATTACCCGGATTTTGGATGAATTTCATGCCTCTTTAATTGGGGGACATGCAGGTTATCTTCGCACATTCCACCGAATAGCGCATTTATTCTATTGGCCCAACATGCGAAAGGATATCAGAACATATGTGAAACAATGTGTGACCTGTCAGCAAGCTAAAGTAACTAATTTACATCCAGCAGGGCTCTTAAATCCTCTTCCTATTCCAGCGCGTATTTGGGAAGAAATTTCTATGGATTTCATCACAAACTTACCCCTTGTCAAAGGTAATTCTGTCATTATGGTTGTGGTGGACCGATTATCTAAATATGGACATTTCATGGCCTTACCTGCTACTTTTTCGAGCCAGTTAGTTGCTGAAGTTTTTGTTCAAAATATTGTCAAATTACATGGTATTCCAAAATCCATTGTTACTGATAGAGACAAAGCTTTTACTAGTGCTTTTTGGAAACATCTGATGAAATTACAGGGCTCTCAGTTGAATTTTTCATCAGCTTATCATCCCCAATCGGATGGTCAGACTGAAGCTCTGAATAAGTGTCTTGAACTCTATTTACGTTGCTTTGTACATGAAGTTCCTAGGAAATGGTTGTCTTATCTGCCTTGGGCAGAATTCTGGTACAATTCCTCTTTTCAAACATCGATTGGCATGGTACCCTTTAAAGTGGTTTATGGTAGAGACCCACCACCAGTTTTGCGCCATTCATCAGAAGAGGATACTCCTTTGGATGTACACCAACAATTAGAGCAGAGGGATGCTGTTTTGGAAATTTTAAAAAGTAACATTGCGAAGGCTCAGCGTAAGATGAAACAATATGCAGATGAGAAACGAACTGACATTACATTTCAGGTGGGTGAGTGGGTGTGGGTTAAATTGCAGCCATATCGACAACACTCCGTTGCACTTCGTAAATTTCATAAGTTAGCCATGCGCTATTTTGGTCCGTTCAAGATCAGTGCTAAATTTGGTCAGGTTGCTTATAAACTTGATCTGCCTACTCATGCTCGTATACATCCAGTATTTCATGTTTCACTGCTGAAGAAATATGTGGGCACGGACCCTGTCAAGTCATATTTTCCGTTACCTCTGCTGTCAGTTCCTGAAGGCCCTATTATTCAACCATTGGCGATCTTGGATACTCGCTTGATTCAACAAGATAATGACTAGGTTACACAATATTTGATTAAATGGGAGGGGTCGTATCCCGACTCTTGGGAAAGCAAGGATGAGTTGCTCACTTTATATCCTGACCTGGACCTTGCGGACAAGGTCCTACTTGATGGGGAGGGTAATGTGATGAATCAACACAATGAGGGCCCTGGACAAAGCCCAAATAGATCCTCAAGTAATAGCCCAATACGAAGCCCTGCGCCAGTGAGAAAGAGCCTGAGAATAAGGAAGAGAACGTGGAAGTTGAGGGAGCTGGATGATTCTATATAATACTGTCAGAGGCCGTTATGGAGGGTGTGGAATGAATTGGAATCCTTCTTTCTAGTGGTCCCTCTCTCTGTGGTTCATCCCTTCTTCTGCACTTTTTCTATTTTCTATTGCATTGTTTCTTTAATGTAATCCCAGCTATCGGCATTATTCTGCAGAATATTATATCAGTATAGCTCATTCGATATTCATTGCCCAGCACTATCTTATATCTGACCTCATTTGTTGTTAGATCATTACAGAAAACTAAAAGTTTAAGTGTCTGTTTGGATTAGCAGTAGAAGCTGCTTTTTCAACGTGATTTACGGTGTACGAAGTAAATATGGGAGATGAGTTTTTTATCTCGACTTACGTAAATATACTTTTTGAACGTCAACTGAAACAGGCCCTAAAAAAGTTAAATAATTTCCCGCCAAGTTATGTTAGTTATCTGAGAGGAAATAGTAAAAATGTGAAGGAAGCTAGCGATTACTTACACAGTAAATGAAGAGTGGTTTTAATCCTTCCTCAACTAATACTAAATTCAAACACTAGAAAAGAGATGCTCGAAAACCCTTTGATAGGAAAGCATGACCTGAAACTGTTTGATTTCTTCATAAGAATTCTTTTAAAATGGTTCCATTATAACAAATAATCCCATGATAATGATGCAAACGCCACGATAATATCATATCCCATCCATTCACATTAGGCTGGAAGAAATTTATTTATAGCTGAGGCAGGAATCAATTTCATTTCTGGGATAGCTTACAAAGAAAGCTAATTTGGTGAAAAAAGTTGAATATGCTTGTCTTCCTGAATGAAAGCCTTTGGAGAAATTGATGTTCCCGGATGAATTGCCAAATTTCTTTTCCTCCAAATGAGATTGATCAAGCATACAATTTAACATACCATTTGATAACATTAATAAGTATATAACGAAATGCATTAATTAAAAATGATTTTTTTTTAAATATTCATGTATAAAACAACATTCATGGTTATCCTCAAATGTGCGAGCTGTTAGTTGATAAAGCGAAGAAAAGGACGAGATTTGTGGTTGAGAACCTAGAAAATGACATAAATTAAAGGTGCTCCGTTTTCCTATATAATGTTCTTGTTGATGACTTTATGCTGACACTATAACTGTAATTAAATACTCATATTTCAATATAAAAACTTCCACTACTAAGTGATGCATACATATATGCAATCCATAATGATATTTAAATACAATGCATTGGCTACAAAAATTTAGACAAACAATTAATTAACATTAAATCAAGCATGATCTTAGGATGTCTTTGTAGGATCGCATCAATAATGGAGATGGATTATAAGCTCAACGACCATCGCAAATCACATCACTACAAAAAAAATCACTTTCAGCGGCGACATTTGGCGGCTACTTTTAATGTCGCCGCTGAAAGTGCGACATTAATCACATATATACACTAATACACCTATACTCACAGCATATATGCATGCACATGTAAAAATAGTATAGCTTCAAATTCAGACATGCATGTGATTTTTTTATGTTATTTATTATGTAACAAACTAGTTAACCAGAGTTACTGGAGAGATAATACGGAGAAAATTGAAGAATCATTATGTATTATTGATATAAGATCAACATGCTCATACAACACGGTAACCCAAATGAGCATGTTGCTAGAGATTATGGCTAACTCTAGCGATTATGGCTAGAGGGAGACTCCTCTCTCTAACTTGGTGAGGATTCCATTTCCCACACACTCAACCCATTAATTAAGACCCTTTATATTGACTAGGGTTTTAACAAACTAACTAATCAATTCATTTTACCTTAATATCTCTAGCAAAACTCTTATTATTAATTTTAGTAATGCTTCAAGTTTCATTTGTTGTAATTTGATTGGAATATATATATATATATATATATATAAGGCTAAATTAAATACTAATTCAAGCAAGATGTGACAAATATTTTAAAACAAAGAAAAGTAATAATCAAGATACGTAATGAAACAATGACACATGATTAGATATTGTGAGGTGCTTAATTAGTGCCCCTCAAGAAAACCACAGCCTAGGGAGATATTATGAGTAATTAGGATAATTATTTCGTATATGAATGAATCTCTCTAATTGTTTGCTTTCTGATGAGTTTGAGTTTCTGATCGATATTCCCATTAAAGGGTATCCCAGAAAGCCATGTGATCTGAGGAAGAGATGATGGTAAGAGGGAACACGTTGTAGAAGCTCAATATGAACAGAAAAAATTAGAGGGAAGCAACATATATGGTAGTGGAGGCTTATCATGAGTGATAAGGACTTACAACTTACAAGGAGAACAAAACTTGTTAGCGTTTTTGTTCGTTTCCGTTGTTTTTTTTTGTTTGTTTGTTCAAAGTTTCCGTGTTAAGAAAGAGAAAAAGAAACATCCACATTAGGGTTCCGACAGGAAAAAGAGAAAATATATGGAAAGGACGAAAAAAGTAAAAGGGGATTTGGGAAAAGTTGTCTCCAAAAACATAAAGAAAGAGGAAATAATAATGCTTTAGTTTCTATCCTTTGTCGACAATGACCCCATGAGAATGATCCAGAACCTCATATAACTTAATTTACTAATTTATTCCTTCAGGGTATGTTTGGATAAAGAGGGGAATACTAGGAAGAAAAACTTCCCAAAATAGTAATTTTTAGGAGTTTTCCCTCCCACGATTTTCCCCACTCTAATTTTCTCTCCATCCAAATATAATATCAATGTTAGGTTCTTGTTTTACTCATTCCAAGTCCAATATGGATAACAATATACTACTCTAACCCTATTTATAAATATCTTTTATTTTACACATAGTTGAAGATAAGTTGCATATAGTTCAAAAATAGTTGCAACTGCTAAAGATATGTAACACCCGAATCCTTAAACAAATTTTAGGTGTCTTTGGGAAATAAATTTTGTAACAAGGGATTCCTAGTAATGTTTCCTTTTTGTATTTGGTGTTGATTTAAAAAATAACTAGTATTACATTCATGTGATTTGTTTTTTTTTAAAAAAAAACTCGCAATGCACCTGAGAGAGAGAAGTCACCTAATGGAATGAACAAGTAATATCAATGGAAAATTTTCAATCTCTAGTCCACAATATAAGTCACTTCAATTAATCCAATTGAATTAAGGAGTGGTCATTAACTTATCAAATTTGTCTTAAATTGAAAAAAATTTACAACTTTATCCTTATTAAATGAGAGGATTTGAAGGAAAGAGAAAAATACAATGAATCATGTTTAAACATTAATAACAAGGGCAAACTTGACAAATAAGCATTAATTACTCTCAAAACAATTTATATTGCAGACCAAGTCATTCTAATATATTACAGACCAAGTCATTCCTCTTAAAGCAACTTACATTATGGTCCGGAGGGAGTATACTAGCAAACTCAGTGACAAATGCAACACTAACTACCAAAAAATTCAACAAGTGAGTAGTATGAACATGTTGTCATTTTTTGTATTGAATGTGATTACATACTACTCACTTGCTGTGAAATTTTTTAGTTATTACGTTCATTTCCTAAATCCTTGTATTGACTTTCCATTCCTTTTCCTCCTTAATTAGTATTATTTTTTTTTAATATATTCCTAACGTTAAACATTTTACATGTTTTATATTATATTACATTCAATCCTAAATGTGAGAGCCACGAATGAATTTGCAAATATTAAAGAAATTAATTTTGTTAATTATGTGTAGGAAATGTATATTGGCTTCCCAAAAGTTGCTTGTTTAATCATTTCCATTGAAAACTTTCTTGATAAGTGCAATATATCAATAGGAATAATTTCAAAAAGAATTATTGTTATAAATATTCCAATATTTAGTGTGGATATCCTTAACCTTTTAAGATGAGTCTTTTGGAGTTCTATATTTAAACCTATGTAACCTTTAGCACATGAATGGCTTCGTGGGAGTTTTTGTGATTAATACACATAACATCTAAATGTTACATATTATACAATTATGTTACATATTGCTCTCTTTTTCTCTCCAATTATCTCTTCATCTCTCTTCATTTATCTCATCTCAATATCTTTTTTTTTTTTTTTGATTTCATAAAACGTTATTAGCAGGAATTCGCTTTGAAGACATATGGTCTAGTTTTCTATTTCTTCTACTCTTTTTGTGGTATATAATGATATTCTATATTAGCTCCCTTTTACCCTTTTAATTTATTCCCTTGTCCACATTATATTTGTATTTTTTTCAATGTTTATGCTTTGCTGCATATTATATTCTATACTTTTTATTCCGTTGTTCTTTTATACATTTTAATTTTTTTATAGGCTTATATATTATTTATTTGTTACCTTTATTTTATGTTACATTCTATTTTACATTTTAATGCGTGTTATCCTATTTTCCCTTTTGTTATCAATATTATTTAATTGCATCTATATATTTGTTTTCTTCCTCTAACTATTTATGTATTGCACGATGGGCATTCTTATATACACATATGTATATTTATTTACGTCACATTTATACCTCTCTGTTTTTTTTATTATGTTGTTATTTACATTGTATGTTGTTATATCGTTTTATAAATGCTCCTTATTTTTTTTTCTTTTTTTTTTATCTGGTTTGTTTATATGTGTGTGTTGCTTATATAATTTATTTACATTAATACGTAATAGTATTACATATTATTTATATTTTATTATGAATTTAAATTTCATCAGTTTATTTTGTTACAATATTATTCTAATTCATAAATGGCCAGTGGCTATAACAATCTCCATGTAAATAAGAATTACTCCCTCTTTCCATTTAATTTCCTCTTGTCTTACTCATCTCTCTCACCTCAAATATCTATGTGAGCATCTATGTGACCAACAGCCACATTAATTTTTATTTATTTATTTTTTTGTGATCAAAAGTAATCATACTACTTTTGATTTGATTACTTTGTAGAAGGTCACTTAGTGATCTAAATAAAGAAAATATATTTGAAAAAGAACTATAGATAATTTGATGTCTATAGACAGTATTTTTACCGTGTCTTAAAGGTCAAAAGCTCAAGAATTGTTTCCTAGTCATGAAGACTAGTATTTGAGAGAATTCATGCCTACAAAAAAAAAAAAAAAACATGTGAGTAATGTACAACTTGGCCATTAAAACTCAGTAATGAAAATTCATGGCTTTTAAAGTCATGTCCATATTGGGCATTAAAACCCAACATTGAAAATTCATGGCTTTGAAGAAAACAATGTCTTGCCATGTTGAAGCACATATTTTGCCATGGACATTGAAACAGAATTATGAGAAAAAAGTTGTGATGATATATGTCTTAAAAGCCATATAGATAAATGACCATATTGAAAGTGAAATCAAATGGTTATGAAACCATTAATGACCATAAGAAGATGCCAAGAGTGGTTATGAAATCAAATGGCCAAAAAGGTGGTCATAATATTGATGTATTTTATTATGTCATTTATGTGCAAATTAAAGGAAGGGTTAAGTAGCAAATTTGCCCCAAAAGTATGGGTCCAGAAGCAATATAGCCCTGGAAGTTTTTTGGGTCTCAATGTCGCCCCAGAAGTTTCAAAACGTAACAATGTTGCCATTTTCCTTTAAAAAATTAACAGTCAACGTCCATTTTTTAAAGGTTAACGTTTGTTTTTTAACGGAAAAGGATAACATTATTACGTTTTGAAACTTCCAGGACGACATTGAAACCCAGAAAACTTCAAAGTCAACATTGCTCCTGGGCCCATACTTCTAGGGCAAATTTACTACTTAACCCTTAAAAGAATGATATATTGCCTAACAAGGTTCCAATTGGGATCCTTCGATGGAACCCTCTAAAATAGTAAGGGTATAATTATATTATATCCTATAACTCCCAAATCGAAGGGTTGTTACTATTGATTCATATAACCTCCAATCATACAATTAATTGTTTTAATTCTTTTTTTTTATGTATAATTGTCCAATTTATTTATAAAGTTAAGTTTATAGTGTATGTGACTGTTATTCATACATCCATGAAGTTTATTATGTCTAACCTACATCTTTTTTCTTCTTGGGATTTGTGTTTTTATTACTGCAAAAAAAATTGACTTTCAATGGCTACTTGAAAATCAAAAAGTCGCCGCTAAATGTTTTCAGCAACAACAAAAAGTCATCGCCAAGCCATTGCCGTAGCGACTATGGCTAGGGGTGAGCAAAATCAAACCGAAACCAGAGACCGAACTGAACTCAAACGGTTTTTTTGGTTCTATTAATTCGGTTTTCGGTTTTTTCTTGGTTTTTGTTTACAGTTTTTTTGGGTCTTCAATTTTAAGTTTGGTGTGTTTAAAAAAAATTTAGTTATAATCGGAAAACCGAAATCACACTATAAATGGGCTTCACTACTTATGTCAGTCCCTTGTGTGCAAGTTTCACTTTCCCTACCAGCCCAAGCCCAAGCCCAAGCCCAACAATCATATTCATTTAAAAAAAATATACAAAACCTAAACTAAATAAACATAATAAAAATCCCTACCAGCCCAAGCCCAACAATCATATACATCTGAAACAATATAAAAAACCTAACCTAAATAAACATAGAAAAAAGGGAAGGATGAACACGACACCCACAATCTATTGGCGGCTTCAGTTTCTTCACTTCACCACCAACATCGTTCTTCAACCACACCGTCGATCTTCTTTTCCTTTATCTCCTCTTCCTCTTTTTTGTTGTCTTCAGTCCTCACCTTCTTCATCCTCACTAGTCACTTGCATTAATATGTACTTTCTATCTCAAATATCCATCAGATATACATCATCTTTCATACCCCAACCAAGCATTCTTCTTTGAAGCTGTAAGCTGCAGTTATAGCTACAATCTTCCCTTCACCGACAGCTCCTTGTCACACCACGTTTGTCCTTGGCGCCCCCCTGTCGCAACCCCAACATCATTGTTCATAGTTCTCACTTGCCATCACCAAGGTTTATAATTCCGTTCAACATTTGAGTTTCTAATCTGTGTTGCGTGTGTGAAAAATTACGGGCTTTGGTTGTTCTTCTCTCCCATGTATCTTTATCTTTGTGATCTATATTATTTGCAAAAAATTTCCTTGTCTCTGTAAGGAAGTATTTAGTTAGATCTTAAATCAAGATTAATTCCTTATCCTCCCTCTTCTTCTCCAGATCGCGTACATCAATTATATAATTTCAGCTCTAACTAAACCAAACTGAAAAATTTCAGCTCGATTTCATTTCGGTTAATGATATAATTCGGTTCGGTGTTGCTAAATGTCTCATTTTGGTGTTTCGGTTATTTTGGTTTTCACTCATAACCGAATTGAAACACCAATTGCTCACCCCTAACTGTGCCTGAAAGTTTTGGCAGCAACAAAATAGTCGCCACTAAACGTATACTTTCATTTATCACTGCCAAAGAGGTATTTTCAGCAGCGACTTTAAATGTCGTCACTAAAAGTCAACATTTAGTGTGGGAAAAAATAATAAATAAAGCTACACCATCATCTATGCCACCTATGGCCACGTCACCACCCACCTACCACCATATTATTTGCCACGTCATGCCACATGTCACCCCATATTTTCACCTCCCAAAGTGCCTCTGCCTCGACCAGGTTCAAAGCCCTCACCTCTTGGATGTTGTCATAATACTCTACCATGTGAGTTGTGATGAAATCCCATCGTGTAAATGTAAAATTTAATATACACACTCATAATTGAATATTATATATATATATATATATAATGATATTCATGTATAAAATTAAGTATAAAAAAGATATTTATATCAATGTATACAAAATAAAATATAATACAAATATCTATTTATGAATATAATATTTCCATACACATAAAAATGTTGATTAATTAATATAATATTATTAATTTCATAATTTTTTTTATATTGAGTGTATAATATTATATAATAAATCAATAAATGAGTTTACATTTAATTTATATATAAAAAATAACAAATTATTATATAAAAATAAAAAAAGTAAAAAAATTTTGGGAGATTAATATTATATAACAGATTATTATATACTATTTACATTTAATATTATTTTATTTCTTCATTATAAATCTCATATTTAATATTTTGAGAGATTAAATATTATATTTAAAAAATAAAAAATTATATTTTTGGTGAGAAAAAAACTAATCAGAAAAACTGATACTTTTGACCGCGACAATTAATGTGCGTGAACTATATATTTTTATATATTTTTCTTAATATATATCATTCACGCACAATCATTGTGCGTGAAAGATATATATTAAGAAAAATCTATGGGTCATAAACTTTTGAAAAATTCATGGGCACTTTTGTACCCAAAAAAAATTTTATGGTGTTCGATGCACTTTTGAGAAAATTTTATGGGTATTTTTGCACCTAAAAAAATAATAATGGTGGTCCCACAAAACAGACATTTGTATCAATTAACGGTATGGGCATTTTTGCCCCATTTTGAAAAGTTCATGGGTATTTTTGTAACTAAAAAAAGTTTATAATGTTGGATGCACTTTTGAGAAAAATTCATAGGTATTTTTGCACCTTTACCCTTTAAAAAAATGCTAACGAAAATTTGAAAACTAACTGGAAAATTTTCACAGCCTAAAATGTTTCTATTTAATTTTTTTCTTTCCGCAAAAAATTAAATCAATTAAAAAAACAGCAAGTTTACATAAACTGACACAACACAACGATTACCTTGCAATTGTTATTTTTTTTAAAATAAGACATGCAGATAACTAATGTTGAAAATTATTAGTCAAAAAACAAAATATATAAGATTCAAACACAAATTAAACCTCCTTATTGAACAAATTAACATCATGTCACGGATTATATTTGTGTTACGTGAATTAATTAATTGAATTTATTGCCTTTCATGGGATCCACATGCTTGAATTAATATCCAGAAAATGGGGACTGTCAAAGCCAAATTAAAGAGGCAAACGGTGACTCAAATCAATAATTATTAAAGCGGTAAACGCTTGACTTTGTAAAAGACAACAAACATGACGTTACCAGTTAAATTAGTTTATTAAATATTATTACATTAATTGAATGATCCCACACGTTGGACTTTTCTGATTTCATCTTTTCTTTTCAAGTCGGCAACGTCGTCTTCTTTGCATAATCAAACTTATTATGCATTTAATTTAAATATTTGTTTCTATTGCCCTAATTATTTCACACCCACACGTAAGCTCAAATGTACACACGTACACTTTGTAATTACTTCTAAGTTACTAAATTCATAATCACTCTTTTATTTTATATATTACATATAACATCTTATATATATATATATATATATATATTATATATCTATGTGTGTGTGTGTGTGTGTGTGTGTGTGTGTGTGTGTGTGTGTGTGTGTTTTAAGACTACAAAAAATGTGATGTAATACCGAGGGTGTGAGATGTGCTGATAATTTTCGTCCACTATCCGTAGGCCGACATATAATTTAAAGAAAATTAGTCCATTAAGGATATATGCCTCTGAATTTTTTAATTTATGTAGATAAATCGTTTTCAATTGCTAATTTATGATTTTTACTAATAAGGCACAATTAATTTGTCATGAAGAATACTATAACAACAACAAGCTTTATCTCATTAAGTAGGGTTGGCTACATGGATCACAACACGCTGCTATACCAGGTCAAATTTGTCATGAAGAATGAAGAATGAATAATGCAAATTTTATTTCCTTATTATGGTGATGACAATTTTATGTCTTAAAATATAAATTATAGTATTCAGGATTTAGGTCGTGCACAAATGATCAAGTGACATGTTACATTCCATAAGTAAATAATAAAATAATTATATGAGTTCTTTGTCAAAATTTATTTGTTAAAAATTATTATTATATATAAAACCCTATAAAGTCAATAATATTTATTTAATTTAGCCTAAATTGTGTTTCAAAATTTCTAACAACACGGCATATTTTTAATCTTTACTTTTTTCCAACATAGTTATCTGATATCCAGTATTATTATTATTAAGTCATATTCAACTATTATTGGATCTAATTGAAAGTACCTCTTCAAGTTAATCTGGTATTTTCCATTCCCAATGTTCTAACTAACTTTCAACCTCAAATTGGAATCAAGTATCTTCCTCTCAACCTAAACATTATTGGTTAATCTTTACTTTTTTTTTAATACTCTATGGTCCTTAATATATGGGTTTAATAACTCTTTTGCAGAAATTAATAAAATTAGTTAAGTTGATTATTTGTAAAAAAATGTACATCGTTTCTCTACCGTAAACTTTTTAGTTAATCTGCATTGAAAACTAATCTATTGATGGAAAACCTCCTTAATTTGCTTGTACCATCAATAGAGAAAGTTTGGGAAAGAATTATAAATTTAGGAGGTAAAGTAAATTAATTACTTATATTTGGTATTAAATCAAGTTCCTTTACTGGCTATATTTAATATTGGAGGGATTTTCTTTTCTTTTTTTTTTGCCATCGATAATGGAGGGAGTTTATGTTAAAGAAAAACAATTCCTTGACAGATTCATCGATAATGGAGCGCACGTGGATCTAGCATCAACATGCATCATGCCCCATGCACGCACGTATGTATACAAGTTCACTTGTCAACACTTGGAACCAAAACTTACCATTTTTATACATTTCAAAGTACAAAAGCGCACGCAATTTAAGATTATGGCATCATATTCATAGCCAACACCTTAAATAATCAAAATCCGAAAAGAAATAAACTCTCTTGACTTTTCAATTGCAGTCAAATAATGGGAGACACTCCTCGGTTATTGATTAATTTATCTCTTTATTATGATTAAATAATTTGACAATAACCTCAAGATTATTATGACATTAATATAAAAGTCGTTATTGTGCTGGTTTTTAACAAACAAAAACTAAGATCTGTGTGTGTGTGTGTGTGTGTGTGTGTGTGTGTGTGTGTGTGTGTGTGTGTGTGTGTGTGTGTGTGTGTGTGTGTGTGTGTGTGTGTGTGTGTGTGTGTGTGTGATATATTGCATGGCTAGACAAAACATGTGACATTACATGTGATTCTGTATTAATTATGCACTTTCAATCATCATTGTGAATACGATCATTCAACTTTATTGGTGTTTGGATGGGAATATTATTTGCTTGAGAATAAAAGGAAGTGCTAATCATTCAACATGTGGATTTGATGGGGGAGATATATATAGCACTGATTATTCCAGTTCTAAATATAAGAGCTTGTATAAAGAGATTTATTTTGGCAAAAAGAGATTTATTAAATGGAATTCACAGCATTCCCCAGGAAACAAGAGAATGGCTAGATGGTCATGGCAAAAAGTATTCAGTACCACATGCTGGCTTCTTTGGAAGAATCGGTGCTGTCAGGCATTTGAAGGTAAAGCTGATAAACCAAAAGAGCTAGTTCACAAATGCATCTATCACCTTTCGGAAAGTGTGGAGAGCGGGCGCTTTCATCATCAGATTTTTCAAGTTCCGGAGAGAGGACTTTTAAACTGGCTTCCCCTTGAGGAGGGCTATCTTCGAATCGATCTCGATGGCTCGATTGCTAGTGATGGTCAATCAGCCTGTGGAGGAGTCATCCGCGATCACCAAGGCAACTGGATACATGGATTTCAACAGAAGTTAGGACTCTCTTTCCCAACTGCTGCGGAAATCCATACAATCCATCGAGGACTCCATCTCTGTAAGCAGTTGGGTTTCAAGAAAATCAGACTGTTCACATACTCTCTTTAGGCCGTCCACTTACTGTCAACACATTGTGAGATTGATCACCCTTTACATGACGTTATCTTTAATACCAAATCCCTTATCTATGCAGACTGGGACTTGAAGATTTCCCAAACACATAGGGAGAATACTCGCTGTGGGGATTATCTTGCACGATTGGCTCATTACAACACCTATATTTACGCCGAATTAGGGTCACCTCCGGCGGAATGTATCCGTCTTTTTGCATTAGAGCGTGGTTTGTTGCCACATGAACAATCATTGGGTTCTAGCCCCTTGATCTTGTAATTTTTCAAGCTTTGCTTGCCTTTGTATCACAAAAAAAAAAAGAGAGAGAGAGAGATTTATTTTGGTGTTAAATATACAACATCAATTCAATTTATCTTTTAAATTTATAATTCTTTTCCAAAACTCTCCCTATTAATTATACATAATTAAGGAGGTTTTTATCAATAGTTAATTTGTAATGCAAATGACTAAGGGGTACTTAGGGAGAAATTAGCTAACATATATATATTTTTATAAATAACAAACAAAACTAATTTTCTTAACCTCTATAAATTAATTATATATTTAGGATAGAATGTACTAGAGCTGGTAAATCAGGCCAGCCCGAGCTCAATAGGTTGGCGCGTCATGGGTTGGCAACTAATTGGACCAGGCTGACGTAGCCCGTATTCAACAAATGGCAGCCCGAGCCTGATTAGTCGGGCTGGCGGGTCACCATTTAATTGGACTGGGCCGTTTTTTTTTACTTCTGCTAATTGGACTGCGAGTTTGGACCTGTTTTTTTTAATGACTTAAGCTATTGGGGCACTAGGCGTTTGGGCCTTTTTTTTTTTAAATTTTGGGCTACATTATATACAATTGTTTCCAAGCCCAGCTTGCTTCCCCCTTGTTGTCTGGACGAAGTGGACATTTTATTTGTTCCTTGCCACTTGCCAGCCATAAATAAAATCATGCATCACTCATTAGTTTAGTAATTAATTTTTTCCTTCACACATATAAATGAATTATGTGAGCAATGTTTGTGACAGTTTGAGGCTATCTATTCATGCAATAATGCATCACTCATCAGGCAAATTGGCAAAACATGACATAAGTATATTCAAAGGGAATGAGGGATATAAGTCATATAATATAATAACAATTAGCAAGAAAGTTGTAATCTTCTTGGATCTAATTCTTCAATCAGTAATAATTATATTCGAAGCATTGTCTGAAGCTGCAAAAATAGGAATAGGAGTAGTTTCCGTTTTCTCTATCTCAGAATCCTCTGCCACACGTAATGACATAAACATAAAAGATTTATTAAATAGATATATAAAAAAAGATAAATGAACAAATATGATTATAAATATTACCATCCCATGGAAAACCAAGAAGCCAATTTCGAGTGCAAATGAGAGCTTCAACATTATCTGGAAGAAGACAAGATCGATACTTTGTAAGAACCCGAGATCCTATGCTAAAAGCTGATTCACTGGCAACGGTAGTAATTGGAATGCTAAGAATATCACATGTCATATTTGAAAGATAAGGAAATCGAGCTGAGATGGCTTTCCAATAATCCAAGACATTAAATCTTATAGCCAATCTATTATCAAGTTAAGTGTCGCTTCTTCCAAATAGTAGTCCAATTCAGACTTTTCAATTGTTGACTCATCTTGACACTTGAATGAAAAAAAAAAAAAATTGCACCATTGAAAAATTAATAAAAGGGTCAAATTAAATGAACAGAGGAAAGTGCCAATGAAAATTTAAATAAAATCTAAACATTAACTATTTAAGAATTTCAAACTTACATAAAAAAACTTCATAGTCATCCACTTCAAAAGGCTTACGGCTAAGAATCGATTCTGTGATTAACACTGTGTTGGCATTCAAGCTTGAAGCAGCTCCACCAATTGGCATGAAGGATGAAGATGATCCCACATTTTTATACTCATTGAAAACATAGTACAACTTGCTCCTTACGTTTTCAATCTTCTCTTGAGAATTTATGGGATCTATTTTCGCAAAAGTAAACTTTATGACATTAAGCTTCATCCGAGGATCAAGGATAATGGCTAATGCAAGAATAACACTATACTCGGTCCAATATTTCTCAAACTTGTCAAGCATACTCTGAGCCATATCCTGAATCACATAATCCTCATTCTGCAAATTAATGACCTTTCAGCAGTAACTTAATCTTTGATATTTGTGTGAAATGTAATACCCTGAAATTTGGGATTGGAGGCTTGAGAATAAGCTTAAATTAAGTGGACTGCTAAGCCCCAATTTAGCAGGAGCCCAAATTTATCCCCTAATGATTTCTATATCTTTGGGGTATTAAGAAAGTAAAATTGTGAATTTTGGAGAATATAATTATGTTTTTAGTGAAATTGCCTATAAGGTAGTGAGTTTGTCATGTGATTTTGAATGATAAAATGATGAGCAAAAATTATGAAATTTTATATAATGAAAGTAGACATCATAAGCTTTAATTTGATAGGTCATATGACTCAATTATAGCTATATACAAAAAGATATGAATTTTTGAAATCAGCACAGAAAAACTGTGAAATTTCTGAAACAGTATGTAAAGATTGAAATTCTGGGAATTTTGTGATTCCATTAAGCAAAATTCTATATTTTTCCTTGAAACTAGACTCAATAAGGGTTCTATAGGCTTTGGAATCACTCCAATTCGATTTTGCTAGAATTAGTTATGATTTTTCAAATTTTTGCAGAAATCTGCCAAAATTTTGTAAAAATCCGAAAATTTGGAAAATTAAAGTAAAATATGATATAATAATATATCATCATCCTCTTCCTGTTGAGCTCATTTCTGGCGTGAAACAGCAGCTGAAGAGAGAGAGAACGTTCAGATTTTTAGAGAGAGAAGGAGAGGAGAAAACTCACAAGATAGGTCGATTTCTTCGGTGAATTCGTACCTAACGTGTATACTCTTTCTCCTAAGCTTATCTTCTATGTTGTTTGAGGTGTTTGAGGCAAGATTTTTGGAGTTGGGAAGGTTAGGGTTTCAGCCAAGAAAAGGAAAAGCCAGAGGGAGCTTGAGGTAACTTCCAAACTCTTGTATATTTACTATTCTGGCTGCTGTGGACAATTTAACCGGTGAAATTTCGCCGGATTGTCCTTTGTTTCAATTTATGGAAATGGGTTGGCCTAGGGATTATGTTGCCCAAATTGATACTAAATGGTAGTTTTAACCTAATGAAATAGTCAATAAAGTGGTTAGGAGTAGAAAGGAACGCGTTTATGGAGTCAAAACCGAAAAACCCCGATTTTCCCCAGAAAACCCATATAATTCGGCCAGGGCTGTAAATGGGTCTTAGAGTTGGATTTTCAATGATTTGATGGTTCCATTGAGTTCAGGAGTGAAAATTAGGTGGGGTTACAGTTGGGCACTTTTTCGGAAAAGGCCAAGAAAACATAATTACGAAAATGCCCCTAAAACACTGAAATAAGGGCTGCCAAAGGCAATTTCATCTTTTGGCACTGAATTTGGTAATTCTGAGTCCGGAAATGGATTCCTTGGGCAAAAATATGTCAGGATAGCCCAAGTTAGAATTTTAAGAAAAGTACAGCCGGACCGGGTACGATGGGGGCGGGTCCCGGGGTATTTTAGTAATTTTTCAAGATAGACTCATATAACCCCCCAGAAATGCTACGGAAGTGTCTAAATGGTATATTTGACATTGTAGGATCGAATATGGAGCCCCGAGCTGTTGGCACGCAAATCGAGGAGAAAGATTGGAGGTAGGGGACTTACCTTACTTGCATGTATTTGATATCTTTACTTGTGTAATTATGTATGTGATTGCTTTACTTGATTATGTAGAGCATATTTGAATAAATGAAGCTCTGTTTCTGTTTTCGCTGTGGCCATAGTCTTGTTGTATGAAACATTAAGCATGCAGAAATGTCATTATGGGGCATACATCTAGATAAAGCTAACATGTCATACACATAGCATTAATCATACATGCATTATGGTATCTATTTCCTACTGAGATTCTCTCGAATCTCACCCTCCCCTACCAACAATTTAGACAGGAGAAGATAAAAGATATGTTGAGAACAAAGAAAAGAACTACACGAGAGGATTGCAGTGACGAAATAAAGTCAGGAATATGTCTCCATTTCACTGGGATGAGTTTAGACATCCAAGTAGCCCTGTATGACTACATTGATGGTAATGATCATGTACGGACCATTATGGAAAATTTATGTAATCATGCACATATTATCAGTATAATTATGCTATTCCTGTGTTGCCTACTGAACCGCATATCGTTTTCCGCAAATACTCTAAAAAAGGTTAAAATTAAGATAAGGGCGTGACATAAAATACATGTTAGAGGTGGGATATGATGATCCAGACATCAAGTTTGTTATCACTGTAAAAGGCTTCAAGAATGCGCATATTGCCTCTGCTCTTGACCACTCTTCATTTGTTGGACAATGATTGTAGTTTGTGTCATTCAAGGCTAAGCTAGCAAAAGCACAACGATATTTAATTGCACTTTCAAGCATTGCATGTGTCAAATTTCATCTAGTCAGGACATCATACCTTAAACACACAGAAGTGTCAATACCCTCAACTTGTTCAACCCTTTTCTTGAATTCTATCATCCTTACCTCTGATTTCCGTACATACATAATGTTGTTCCTAATCTTATTCAAAGCTCCTTTCGCTACTCGCAAGCCATCCTAAACTATGAGATTCAAGATGTAAGCAGAACATCTAACATGGAAGAACTCCCCATTGCATATCAAGCTACTACTCAAATTCAAATTCTCTTTCAGTATTCTTTGTATATGAAAATTTGCTGAAGCATTGTCCAGTGTGATAGAGAAAACCTTCTTGTCAATCACCCAGTCTATCAATATCTCATGCGCCCTTTTTGCCAATTCAGATCTCGTGTAAGGAGACTCCATCTTGGAAAAGGAAAGTATTTTGCTATGCAAATTCCATTTCTCATCAACAAAGTGAGCAGTCAAGCAAAGATAACCTTCTGTAGTTATTGTTGTCCAACAATTAGAAGTCAAACATATTCTACTTAGACTCATTGCTAGTTTGGCCTTTAGGTTGTCTTTTTGATGAAGATAGAAATTCCATACATCTACCGCAGCATTTTTTCTTGTAATACTCCTATAATTAGGATTTAAATATGTGAGCAACTCCCTGATTCCATCATACTCAACAAAAGCATATGGAAGATTATGTTTAATGATGTCATAGGCAATAAGTTCTCGTACTTTGTTGTGGTCAATCTTTCTAGCTCTAACAATCCCTGCTTGGTCTATTATCATGGCACCAACATCCTTGTATTTTGGGGGTTCTTGATAACTTTCAATATGACGCCAAAGGTATGATGTCCCACAATCCTTGCTTCCCACAATATATGGCTTCCCACACCCATTACATTTGGCTTTTTCCTTGCCATCAACTATGCCAAGTTTAGTAAAATATCTCCAAACATTAGATGTCGTACATCTCGCCCTTTTTGCGGGAGCATCTTTATGTTATGTTTGTACATAAGAAGCTTCAGGTTCAACAGGTTGTTTGGATTGTGTTGCCACATTGTCAACATCCATGGTAGCCATCTTTGTTTAACGACAAAAGCATTATCACAGCAAATGAGCATTTGAATTTTCATCCAGCAAAAAGCAAATGCACAATCACAGCAAATGAGCATTTGAGCTTAACTAGCAAATACAAATCCAGCAAATGCACAATCACAGTACAAAATAGAATTGGAAAAACAAATCCTGCAAAGATAGAACTACAGAGTTCGAATTTTCATCCAGCAAAAAGCAAATGCACAATCACAGCAAATGAGCATTTGATCTTAACCAGCAAATACAAGTCCACCAAATACACAATCATAGTACAAAATATAATTCGAATCAATCACAACCTAAAGACAAAACTACAGAACTAATTGAGCATTTGAGCTTAACCAAATAAAACCAAAGACAGAACTTAGAGTTCGAATTTTCATTATGTCAGGACCCAGTAACTCAGAATTCAATCGTTTGCTTCAGTTTTTAGTGTACTTCAATTTAAACCAAATCAAATCCCAAGAAGATATCTAAAAAATTCAAGCAAGAACAGAAAAAATTACCTTCTAATGGCGGAGGCAACGAGACACGAGGGGAAGAAGGAGACAGGGAGAGCAAATGAGTAGCGAAGGCACAGAGCCAGAGAGGAAGAGGGAGTCTGGGAGAGCACAGAACGGTGGAGGCACGGAGGAAGAGGGAGACTTGGAGAGCACCGAGCGACGGAGCCGGAGAGGAAGAGGGAGACTAGGAGAGCACAGAGCGGTGGAGGCACGGAGGCCGGAGGAAGAGGGAGACTTGGAGAGCCTGGACCAGCGGAGCCGGAGAGGAAGAGGGGGAGGGTTAGGCTATTCTTAGGCGTTAGGGTTCAGAGTTAAGAGTTTGGACTGCGTGAGCACTCGAAGAGGGAAGAGAAGAGGCTATGCGAGTGAGTGACAAAGTGAGGACCAAGACCGAGCTGAGGAGGAGTAACCGAGTGAGCAAATGGCAGGTTTTTTTTTTAAACAAGCTAACCCGTTTAACCGGCGGGTTAACCCGTTTACCCCGCGGGTTAAACAGGTTCAGCCCGACAACCAACGGGCTGCTATTTTTCAAGCCCGAACCCCTTTTTTTAAGTGGTCCGAATTACCACTTCTAGAATGTACTATATGGAAACTAAATTTTCGTGCTTTAGAATCTTTTTTTTTTTTTGTTTATCGGATAACACCTGGAAATTAAATGATCAAAACCATGAGAATCATGAAAATGGTCCGTTTCTTTTGGGGGTGAGTTTCAGATAAAACTTTTCCTTGTTTGGTTCCTTTCTATCCATCCCAAGACGAATAATTGTTGTTTTCTTTTGAAGAATTTAAAGCATGAATCATGAAGGTTAAGATCTTGTGCAAACAAAAAAGATGATATTTTAGATTGAATCTTTAAAGAAATCATCATATTCGAATATCTTTCTTCAAGAAAAAAGACCTTCATGTATAATCCCTCCGATTTTGAATATAAGATCCAATTGACCTTTTTTGGAGAAATTAAATAAACTAATTAAATTACTTTAAAGCATTTATATTTATCATTTTTCCTTAAACTAATTTGTTTAACCTATACATTGATATATAATTTAATGATACATAACATATGATAGGATTAAGTAACTTATTTAGCTTCTTTAATCTCTCCAAAAAGTCAACTATGTCATATATGTAGGACTAGAGGTAATAGATTAATATATATATATATATGATTAACTTAACATGGTAAAGTCACATAAGCATAAGAACCTTATCTCCTTTAATTTTTATTATTTAATTAGCGAAGAGGCTATGGGCGCAACCCCATCTTGTATTTTAAATATTTTATCTATTTTGTGAGTTGCAAGGGAAAAAATCTATCAAATTGAAATAAACAGATTTCAAGAATATTTTCTGGTTTTTGTGCCCTTTTTGTTTTTTTTGAATGAATTCTGATTTCATAAAAGATATCTCTTACTAATTTTTTAAACATAATATCTATTCCGAATATTGCACCAAATTTTTTTATATATAAAAAAGAGGAGGATAAAAAACTCAGCCAATAAGATGGCTTCAAGGGCAGCTCAATTTAGGATTAATTCAAAGTCGAGTGATTCTATAACTTTTAAAACGAAATCATATAGAGTATTTCAAAGTCATTAAAAAAATCAAACAACAAAGTATAACATTTAATTAGTCTTAACCTGATCTTCAGTTTGCGAATCAGAGTCTTTGTATGTCTTATATAATTGAGCCACTAAAAAACAAACATGATGCAAAATTTATAATGATTAAAAATAATAACATTATGTGATCTGAATCATTTGACTGTTCAAGCTTGTGCCCAAAACAAGTCAAAATTAAAAAATATTTTTATGTGTCAGAAACTTTGAGCAATTATCCTTCAAATATATCAACAACACTTATCCTTAAGGGATTGCATGGTGTGTGTGTTTGACTCTTCAGGTTACATAGGGATTGCCATTTTTTTCAAGCCCATGTTTTTCGATGTTTGGATTTTTGTGTTTTAAAAAATTGCATTTTTGTCACTTACGATTACTTAAGATATTCCCCATAGTTCAAAACCTTTGAACTAATGTTTTGTCTCCATCCAAGTGGCCCAACCAATCATCACCATTATTATATATATATATATATATATATATATGTTATAATATTTTGTGACTTGTATGGGCATCTTATTGTTTAAGCTTGAGTTCTGAGCAGCAATTGCCCCCTGATAAAAGAAAAATATTTCTGGGAGATCTAAAACTTTGAAGAGCCAAACAATAGTCCAGTGTGGTTGATTTAAGAAATAGTTAATTATGAGTAGCAGTCAGAGTGGTTGTTGAGGGAAACTGATTTGATTGGCTGAAGTTAATTTTTGGTATCAGATGATTAGTAGAGTTCCTTACGGTAAGATATAGTTAGTTGATTAATTTGAAAAGATTAAGAAAATTAGTTATGATAACTATCTGTAAAAAATATAGGTTATTGGTTTTTCTAAAATATGATCTTTCATCATGACTACAGTTGAATAGAAACTCCTTAATGTGTATAATTAATAGGGATACTTTGAGAGAGAAAAATTATAAATTTGAGAGACAAAGTGGATTGGAGTCTTATATTTAATACCAGTAATGTTTGTAAATTTTGATGTAAATATGCTAATGTCCCATTCAAATAATGAACAAACTAGCTAACTAAAGCACTCCATTCCATCTTTAATATAAGACATATTTGGAGAGTTGATTTTGGTTCTAAATAATTAAATATAATAAGACACATTTATCATATTTGTCAAATTTTTTTTTCTAATTTACCTCTATTGATATTCATTTCCTCAACAATAATCAAGGAAAAGAGAGAAAGAGGGAATTAAGAAAGATGACTAGAATGTTTCAGAAAACTAAATTAACATTTTCAATCTAATCAAATTAGATAAATATGTCTTATATTAAAGATCGGGGAGGACTAATTAAACTAAGGGTGGACATCATGATGAACTCAGATATCAACAACTCAATAATTTCTGCCTCTACTTTCTCTCACTCTCTATATTCTCATCTCAACTGTTAGGTTAAAAATTTAAGTAGTTCAGATTTAATAATTTTAAAAATAATTTAAACTAAGTTGAGACCTAATTGTGGAGAAACTATTTTTACATGTTTTTTATTTAAAACTTGTAATACAAGACCATGTTTAGAAGATATTGAGTCACTTACTATTCATCTTAGTTAGAATAGATTTTTGCTAAAATGGACATGCCACAAAAAAAAAAAAAAAAAAAAAAACTCAAAGTTTTAACTTTGCTACTTTTATATTTATTTGAATATTTTACTTCTGGTAAAATAGTTGGTTTCAATTTTTACTTCCACTAACTTCTTACAAATTAAAGCTGATGACAAACTTTGAATGATCATATGTTCACTAAATAAAATCAAATTTCCCTATGAGCGCATTTTTAATTTTAAAAAATTGTAAAGCATCATGTAGACTGTAGAGTAAGAGGCTATTTAAAAAAAAAATTAAAGAATTATTCTGAATGAGATTTAGAAGAGAATTCCAATTAATTATTAAAATGAAATAAAAAATAAAAAATGAGCTAATTAATGTAAGTCCAAAGAAATTATGTTTTCTATGATTACGAAGTTAGAATCAAAATTGACATTGAGAATCAAAGAGAGCCCGTAATACTGATGAACTTCTCTTGCTAAAACGTTATAATCTTTTAATTAACTTTGTCCTATTTTCCAAAATCGAATAAGGAAAAAAAAACAAACTGAATAATAGTACCTGTTGTTTATTTTCAAAATTAAAAAAAGAGATAGTTTTGAAAAATAAGACGTGGGGTATCTCTCTCTTAAGTCTCAATTCAACATGCCATCTTCTTTGGGGTATGTTCTCCAAAGTCGGCCAAATAAGAAACCTTCGGATGTTTATGGTCGACTTGACCTGTCCCTCTTCTTCTTCACAATTCCTTTTTTCCTTTTAATTTCCTTATTTTTTTAAAAAAAATAAATATTTCTTTCCATCTTATTTTTCGTCTTCACTCCTTATCACCCTACATATACATATCATATTTTTAGTCAACGAAAAACTGTCCCAGTGGCAACGTTATTATCGCGTTATTTTCATGTTTAGATAAGGTTTCAGACTTAATACCAGCGTTGGCAATGCTTGTATATGTTTAAATTGACTGTGATATTAAAAAACATACTCCCTACGGTCCTAATTATAGGACATATTTACCTAATTTTGAAGAAATTAAGGATAGTGGTTAAATTAGTTAATCATATTTATTTTCCTAAAATTACCTTATTTAAAATTTAAAATGGCATCCAATTACGTTGATTCTCTGTTTTTTCTTGTACATCTCTTGCCTCACACACGACTTCTCCAAACTCTCACACAATCCCTCAACAACTTCTGATCTACTCTTATTAAATTATTATTGTATTTAATTATTATTGAGAAAGTATCAATAAGGGGTATTTTAAGAAAAAATTGACAAAAATTAGAACTTTGTCCTATAATTAGGACCAAGATAAACTCTCAAATGTTGTCCTATAATTAGGACCGGAGGGAGTATCATATTTTGACTCCTATTCAGTCTTTTTTTTTAAAATTAAAACAACTTCAGTCATTTTTTTATTTTTCTAATTTATTAATTTTTACAGTGTTTAGGCTATATTTTTTTTATTTTTAAAATTAATATTAATACAGAATATGAAAGGAAAAAAAAAAAGTATACGTAGTGGTTACCGAGTTCGCTTTCTCCAGGTTCAGTGCAAATTCATAGGATTTCCTTTAACGAGAATCATTTGAATTTATAATTAATAATTATTTAGTAGCGCTTGAATTTTGACTCATATTCACATATCACTACACATTATCATTGAACAATATTCGAATCTTATTTCATATATATCATATCATATAGTTTTATAAAAGACTAATAATAACTAATAAAAATAATTTTGATCCCCTAGTTTCAAAAATTAAAAGTGATCAGCAAAAAAATAAAAAACATGACACCAATTTTGGCAGAACAAGGAAAATTATAAGTTTATAACATTAGTAAGTATCAATGATCCTGTAGCTTCAAGCTATTTGTGTTTAACTTTCTAAATATTTTTTTTAAAGGATAAAAGTGTAATTTTAAGAATAAAGTTTTTTATCATAAGCATATAACACAATTAAGTTTTGAAGGATGTAAAAATGAAAACAATTTCTTAAAAAAAGAATAATTTTAATAAGTCTATTAAATTAGGCTAAACATCTGTCTCTTTTTTAACGTGTCTTTTTTAACGTGGATCAACTTATTCTCCCTCTAGTTTTATAATAAGAATTTTATATCAATTTAATGAAATTACTAAAATTACATTATTTTTAAAAGGTTGTATCACTACTAATTAAAAAAAATTTATCATTAAAATTGCACCTTAATTCTTTTAAAAATATTAATAAGTAAAGTGTAAAAAAATAAAAAAACAATCCAAATAATTAGATAGAGTCTACCTTGCGTCATCATCACAGCCTTCTCTCTCTCTCTCTCTGTTTTTCTCTGGTGTCTTCTTCTTCTTCCTCTGGGATTTCATATATAGCTAGGGGGAAAAAAACAAGAAGCCACCATTAAGCTTGCTCCAAAATAATCCTCAACCATGGAAGGAGGAGTTCCAGAAGCTGATGTGTCTGCTTTCAGAGAATGTCTATCTCTCTCTTGGAAGAACCCTTATGTTCTTCGACTCGCTTTCTCCGCCGGAATCGGTGGCCTCCTCTTTGGCTATGACACTGGTAATTCAATCTTTCCTCTGTTTTACTCTGTTTCTCTCTTATCTATCTCACACACATACACTCCACAAATCAAAACTCTGCTTTCTTTGGCTATGACACTGCCAATTAACTCCTTCCTCTGTTTTACTCTGTTTCTCTTAACAATCCCCTGTTTCTCTGTTTTTTTCTGTCACACACAAATACTCCGCAAATCAAACTCTGCTTTTTTTTCAACATACTGCGTCTATTTCTTATTTTTTAAAATATTTCATACAAGAACTTCATTTTTCATGGTATTATTGGTTGGTGTTCTTTTGGATTGTGTTGTTACTTGTTCTCTGTTTTTCATCTTTCTTCAGGCTCTCATTTCCCTCTGTTTCCACAGTTTGCCCTTCATAATATTTAATTTTTTCTTCATGTTTTTATTTTTCAATTGCTGTTTTGATTTTGGGCATGTGCAGGTGTAATATCAGGGGCTCTTTTATATATAAGAGATGATTTTAAAACCGTTGATAGAAAGACATGGCTCCAGGTAATTAATGCCTATTTCAATAATAAATATGCCCTCGAATACTAAATGTTAAATCTAGTTGGAAGTTGGATTTATCCTAAATATCTACTTTATCTGGTATATTTATTATTTTTTTCCTAGATATAATCTAATGTTGCATAAGAATATGTTAGGAAAATCATGTGTTAGAAATATTAAGATGAAATTAAATGAATAGTTAGTTGGTTGAGATTCTAATCTATATAAAGGATCATGATTAATGTGATTAGTGTATAAAATGGTAAGATCCTCACGAAATGAGAGAGGTTAACTCTCATTAATCCTAGAGTTCAAGACTAATAGTAGAATTATCCAAGAAGGGTTTGTTGTAATTCTCAAGAGATGAATATGTTTCTCTTAATTCTAGATTTGTTAACATGGTAGCAGAGTAGGTTATGGGGCCTGAAGATATTGAAGCCTAGTGTTTATTGTTTGCCTCTACGGTCCATTCTTTTTCTTGACACGACGACATCGTTTCGTGATTATAGTCCAATGGTCCTTGTTGGGCCCTTCATCATCGTTGTGATGTTGTTTCAAGACTTGGCTTCTTGCAACCTCAATTCTTCATCGTCGCCAAAGCCGTTGAAGTCAGATTTAAATAACTCCATCCATCGATGCATCTCTTTTCCGGAAGCTTGTTTGTTGTTCGTTCCAAGCATCGTCACAGTCCCCATTGCTGCCACTATACCTCGACGAATTATGATAAAGACTCTTAGATCGTGTTTTTTTATTTATTCGAATCTTTGAATCTAGGAGTGAAAGAAGGGTTTTGCAGCACTGAATGGAACAATCCTATACGCTTGTGGCTGTCAGAATTTGAGTTCAAATCTACAGCAAAGCATCGTCTTCGCCGTCTGCCCATCTACTCGCTCGTGTTATGGCCTGGAAGATTACCTATCTTACCCTTTCCGCTGCAAACTAGTCAGTATGACAACGGCAATGACGATGGGAGGTGATGGAGATCAAATCTTGTGTGCCGCCCATTTTTTTTTTCAAGAACCTTTGATGAAGACCAGTGACAAATCGAGATACTCACCTACAAGCCATGGAAATTTGCGACTGCACCTTTCCAACTCGCGTTCTGATAAGTAAAATATTTACATATTTATTTTCCCTTATGTGATAATTTTATGGATGATATTTAATATTAATATAATAAATTTGGATGTAATTGATAAATAAAGAATGATTTTGACATAAATATTTCTATTAATATTATTATAATATAATATTTACTTATTTTTCTTTTGATAGTCACATAAATAAGAGAAGAAATGAGACCTAAAATTAGACCGATAGGATTGAAAAAAGGGATATCTACTGTAGTGTCGGACATAGCAGCACTACTATAGCACTCAACTGACAGTCACTGTAGCAACTGACAAGCATTGCTGCACATGTGAAGAAAAAGGCGTCAATTACTGTAGCGTTATATTAATCTCAAATATGGTCCATAAAATCATTATATAAGAAAAAATAAATATGTAAATACGTTTTACGTTTTGGCCACTGAAAAGAATCTAGGCAATGACAACAGGTATGCGATGTGGGTTTTCATAGATTTCTGAGGAACAGATCTGCCGATCAAAGAAATGTAAGACGCAGCTATCTCTGATTTTGTCAATCTGGGTTTAGGAATTTGAGCCATATATAGAGAAAGAGAGGAACGGGGAAGAGAAATTTGCTTACTGTTCTGATTGATTTTTTGGCTAATCGATATCAGATTTTCACCCCAATTTTCAACGATGAGATTTCTAAATTCCAAAACCAAGTTTTTCCCTTTCTCTGATGCTGCTGTATTTGAGAGATTAGATGTGGAGTATAATCTTTGTGTAGCACAATAACACAACGTCATGATCCAGCCTATTTTCAAATCCTTCGGTAACCTTCATCTTCCCCTCAAATCTTATCGCGATTCTCATTATCAACCACGTTGTTGCGACTTGTTCTTCGCATCCAAGGTCCTGCAGGAAAAGTCTTCCATGTGCATTTTGAGATGTTGATTTTCAACATCCAAATTTATAGTTTGAGCTTCTATTGAGATCAAACCTGATCGCAATAATTTTCAGTTTTAATCAAGTGACTCTGCCAGAGGCAGGGCCAGCATGCCTGCCATGAAGAAGAATTCTGAGCAGACTCGGTTAGGTTCTGTATTCAACTAGTTGGTGAATGAGATAGGAGATCCTGTTGATTTTTGAACTTCCAGATTGGCTTAATAAGTGGAAAGCAATGCAATGCGTCTCTATAAAGCGCAATATATATCTCTCAAAGAAGACTGTAAATAAGGGGGTTCTTGTCTCAATAAACCTTTTCAGCATCAACCTTAAAAAAGGTCAAATTGGTTCAGACTGAGAATTGGGGTTCTGGGACTGTGGCGGATGAAGATATCAAGCAAGGGGACTTTGTCATTGAATATATTGAAGAAGTTACTATTTGGAAAAAGTTGGTGAGCAAGATAAAGGAGAAGGTATTTATGGCCAACAAAGATACAGGTAAGCAAAGGATTCAATGAGCAAGAATAGAAGGAGACAAAATGAAGAGTTCAAGCAATTATTTCACGAAGCCAAGTTGCTAAAGAGGATGACTACTATGTTATGATTTAGTTCATCAAAGTTTATCATGTTTTGCAAGATTGAAGAAAGGAGAATCAAAGAGCAAGATGTCTTCGTGAAAGTCAAAGAGAAAGATGTCTCTATGAAGAGAAAAAGGAAGATGTCTTTTCAAAAGTGTTGTTTAGAAGATCAAAATGATTTAATTTAATTTCACTTCACTAAACCCTATTATATATGTTTGCAAGTTAACAACTTAATAATTCAAGAAGTGTTAACTTGAGGGGTGTTAGAAATATTAAGGTGAAATTAAATGAGCAGTTGTTGGTTGAGACCATAGTCTATATAAAAGGTCATAGTTAATGTGATTAGCATGTTAGATGGTAGGATCCTCACCAAATAAAGGAGGTTAACTTGATTCTCACCTCTCATTAATCCTAGAGTTTAGGGTTAATCGTAGAATCACTCAAGAAGGGTTTGTTGTAATTCTCAAGAAGATATTAGTATGTTTCTCCTAATTCTAGATTTGTTAACATCATGTTTCATTTGTTACAATTAACTAATTAATTTTATTTTGTTAATATACTCAAATTAGTTAAAATCAAGGGAGAATTGCTGAAAAATACTTTGGAAGCAAATTAATTGCTGATTGCTACCAAGCGTGCAAGGGATCTTCCGTGTGTGCAAAAGTCTTCCGTATAAATGTGCAAGCAATCTTCCGTTATGTGCAATGGTAGCATTCAACAATTAATTTGCCAAAATGGTATTTATCAGCAATTCTCCCTAAAATCAAATAGCTCATACGTTCAGATCAGATGGAGTAATAGATTATCTCATTTTCATTCCTATTTTTTTATTTAAAAAGATTTATTTTTAATTTTTGCCTTGTGAATTCCTCCTATTTTTAATGGACAAAAATGCCCAATGCTTATTAGTTAAGTTCTATTTCACTGTTTAAACTCATCTTATCTGCTTGTTTAACTTCTGACCAACTCGTATGCAGTTAACTAACTGACTTGGTTAATTACTATACAAATAATTCCAAATTAGTGTTCTCTTATCCTTAGGATGCTGCAGATTGGACTAATCTTATTATTATTGATTTATTAAACTAAAGGATTGTGACAGAAACAAGCTAAACAGTAGAATAATTACAAAAAAACATTTTATTTATTTGTATTTGTTTCATATTTTATTCAAAGAGTTTCGCTATGAGTGAGATGAATATCGACCAACTTTGTCTGTCGCCTATCTGGGAAGAGTATAATGCTGGCTCCTTGTCATATTAGTAGAATTATTTTTTGAATGGTTATTCTAAGTTGCATGAATTTTAATAAATAAGTTCCATTATTTATAAATTATATGTCTGATTAGGCTTTTTATATTATTTATAGATGAATAATTAGTCTTAGATTTATTATTCTATAACATGAAGAAGGCTGTCAACTTCAGTTTTCCTTAAAGATATATAGTACTCTGTCTCCTATATTTAATACCCTCTTTGAAAGAGGAGTATTATTTTAGAAAAAGTACCACATAATTTTTATATGGTGCTGATGAAAAATCAGTTTAATTAATTTTCTTAATTTCTACATATTAGTTAGCTATGCCTTATATTTAAAACTAGATGAATAATTATTACTAGGAAGACTTGTGCTCATTTGACTTATATATATATATATATATATATATAAAACTAGCGGGTGGATTTATTGAATAGGCACGTTTTTAGATTTGTATCCGAAAGAAAAAACATAACAACATGAGGCGTCCAGTCCCTAAAAAAAGGGGGGAAACACAACAAAAAGGAGGTAAATAACTAAATATAGAATCTAATTCCATTATTTAATAATATAAAAAAAATATTGTCCCCTACATAGATGTTTTGAGATTCGTTGCCCTAAAAATAATCTCTAGTAATTTGGCCTGACATTCACTCTTCCTTTCATATATGCATATGAATCTTAGAGTAGATATTCTCATGGTCCTATCCCCATTAAAAAAATATACATATATATACTGCAAGAAGAAATAAGATAAAATTGTTTATATATACCTCATTAGAAATTTATTTGTTAAATGAGACTTTCAGGTGCAAACAATCTTTCTCGTGTGCAAAAGATCTTTCCTTGTGTTAAAATAATCTTTCCCTGTGTTCAATATATCTTCCTTATGTGACCTTCTCTTGTGTACAAAAGATTTTTCCTCTGGTCTCATTTGACAAATTTCTAATGAGGTATTTATAAGCAATTCTCCAAAAAAAAAATAATGAGTTGTATATATAAATTGGATATAATTACTTTTTGGTATATTCCTTATTGCTTCATCATTCATTACTTGTAATGTTGTTTCCCAATTTTTTTTTTACTAGAACATTTAATTTTAATTAGTTAGTTAATATGTTGACCACATTCACAGGAAGCCATAGTGAGTGTGGCACTAGCAGGAGCCATAGTAGGAGCAGCAGTAGGAGGATGGATCAACGACAGATTTGGAAGGAAGAAGGCAATTATGCTCGCCGATTTCCTCTTCTTCATCGGCTCCGTCATCATGGCTGCCGCCACCAGCCCCACCATGCTGCTCGTCGGCCGAGTCTTTGTCGGCCTCGGCGTCGGAATGGCTTCCATGGCTTCCCCTCTCTACATCTCTGAAGCTTCTCCCACCAGAGTCCGTGGTGCCCTTGTTAGTCTCAATGGCTTCCTCATCACTGGTGGCCAGTTCCTCTCCTACCTCATCAACTTAGCCTTCACTAAGGTAACCAACCTACTCAAGTGTCCTACATCGAAAAACTCTGATATCATATATTATCTCCAGTCCTCTTTAATATAGAAGCCACTGAATTTCTTTTTAGAAAGATTAAAGAAGCTAATTAAGTTAAATTAAAGTATTTATTTTTATCATTTTTCTTTAAACAAATTTATTTAACTTATAAATTGATATATAATCTAATCTAATGATGCAAAACATATACTATGATTAAGTAGCTTATTTAAATTTCTTAATCTCTTAAAAAAAACATACTTATATGAAGGACCTGGAGGGAATATTAGCTTTATCTTTCTATCAAAACAGTTTAATACCTTCCCTTTATTCTCTAATTAGTCCATTTAAGACTTTTTTAACATATTCTAATATCCAGTTCTTGTATTTTAATGGATAACTATTATGCAATAATAGGCACCAGGAACATGGAGATGGATGTTAGGAGTAGCAGCAGCACCTGCTTTGATACAGATCGTACTCATGCTGATGCTCCCTGAATCACCTCGTTGGCTATTTCGAAAGGTACTACTCCTCCGATCCTTAATATAGAATATATTTAAGAAGTTGATCATAGTCATAAATATAAAATATAGTTTCTATGCTTGTCAGTCTTTTCCTAATTTACTTTTATTGATGTTCTCTCATCAATAGTCAATTAGGAGAAGGAATGATGGAATCAAGAAGGATGACTAGGGTGTTTTAGAAAATACATGTCATATTAACTAACTTTCTTAATCTAATCAAATTAGGTAAATATGTCTTATATTTCATTTCACTCTTTCATTAATATAAAATAACCTCTAATCATCCTGATTTGCTTGCCTTTCATGATGGAATAAACACAACAGGGAAGGGAAGAAGAAGGGAAAGCAATCTTGAGGAAGATATACCCACCCAATGACGTTGAAGATGAGATCAATGCTTTAAAGGAATCAGTGGAAGTAGAAATCAGAGAAGCCGAATCTTCAGAAAAAGTAAGCATACTGAAGCTGGTGAAGACCAAGACTGTGAGGAGAGGATTATATGCAGGGATGGGGCTCCAAATTTTCCAGCAATTCGTGGGCATCAACACGGTCATGTACTACAGCCCCACCATAGTTCAGCTCGCCGGTTTCGCATCGAACCAAACAGCACTCCTTCTATCACTCATCACGGCCGGGCTTAACGCATTCGGGTCCATACTCAGCATATACTTCATTGATAGGACGGGAAGGAAGAAGCTTGTGTTGGTGAGCTTGTCCGGGGTTGTGTTTGCTCTCGTGGTTCTAACTGTTGTGTTCCATGAGACGACCACACACTCACCAATGGTCAGCAGCATTGAGACCTCTCACTTCAGTAATGTGACATGCCCTGATTATTCATCTGCTTTCAATCCTTCTTCTTGGGATTGCATGAAGTGCCTTAGATCTTCTCCAGAGTGTGGCTTCTGTGCTTCACCAGCTAATAAGGTACTACATCTTGCTCTTCTTTACATTATTAATACATCAGTTTCTTCTATGATAAGTCTTCCACATTTTCTATCACCTTCACAGCTCAATAAATTTAAAATGGACACTAGGGTCACTAACTAACACACACAAGATCTTAACTAACTAATCTCACTTAATATCTCCCAACACATACTTATCTGTGTATTATAGCATTGTTCTCACACTGAGGTGAATGATCGTGCAGCTGTTACCTGGGGCGTGTTTGATCTCAAATGACGCCTCGAAGGACTTGTGTGGAAACAAAGAGAGATGGTACACAAGGGGATGCCCTAGCAGATATGGGTGGCTTGCCCTAATTGGACTTGCTCTGTACATCATCTTCTTCTCTCCTGGTATGGGCACAGTCCCATGGGTGGTCAACTCTGAGATCTATCCTCTAAGGTACAGAGGGATATGTGGAGGCATGGCTTCCACCTCCAACTGGGTCTCCAACCTCATTGTTGCTCAGTCATTCTTGTCTGTAACAGACGCCATTGGTACTTCTTGGACCTTCATGATCTTCATCTTCATCACCATTGCCGCCATAATCTTCGTCATCATTTTTGTCCCTGAAACCAAAGGCCTTCCCATGGAGGAGGTGGAGGCGATGCTTGAAAGAAGGTCCCTCAACTTCAAATTTTGGCAGAGAAGTCCTCAGCCTCAAGTTGTTGTAAAACAATGAAGTCTCTAATTATATATGACCGTGTTGACTTTTAGTGTGTTTTCCTTGATTTGTGTTCCAGAATGGAAAAATTATATATGATATATATATATATAATATGTGAAACCATGTGTATTAATTGGAAAATGGTTTCATTTGGGAAGGATTATTAATGTAGAGAGTGGATTAGGCAGTGTAGTTCTGCCTAGTGCATTGACTTTCTCTTGAAACTCCAATATATAATTTGTATTTTAAGTAATAAGATTGTGTGTTACTTAATTGACTGGTTGGATTGTTGAATGTATCTTTTTTTATTTAAGAAAAAAACCAATCGGCTGTGCAAATTATTAAAAAATACACCAATACCATGGGTACCAAATTTCTATTAATTGCCAAATAGAATTTTTTTTCTTGATAGATACCAAAAATAGAAATTCATTTCCCTTTTGTTTAATTTCTCTAACATCACCAAAGAAATGGCAAAGACGAAAAGGCTTGGCGCATCAAAAAGACATTACTTAAGAAAAGTTAATACTATTAAGGTCCAAAATTGTCAACTTGGAGTTTTATAGTCAAATGACACCTAACGTCTTTAAGTCTTTTATCAAATATGAGGTTGAGAGTTCAAATTTCCAATGAAAATAATAGGTGCCTGAGTCAAAGGAAAAATTGTCAACAAAAACAAATAAAGTGACTAACAAGACTTAGTGTATCCCAATGTATAATTTCTTCAATTTTCTTATAGTAACAAATAGCCTTGATATCTCTTTTAGTCAACACTATACACCACTATTCAATAGTCACTCTTCTAATATCAACAGTTCATATATCAAAATGATAGTTCAAAATTTTCTCTTTAGAGTTTTTTTGGGCCAACTCTATGGGTTTTTTTTTTCCCCGCTAACTCTATGAAGTTAAGAACTTTTGTTTCATTTCACATTAAATTGGGTTGAAATCTGGCCTCTTTATGGAAAGATCAGTAACATAAGGACCATTTCCAAGCCCATTGATATTTGTTGCAAAAGGGGCCTAAGGCAAATTCAGAAGCCTTGCTAACATGTTAAAAAGCGTAGAGGCATAATAATGATCGAACTCCAATAAGAATATTAAATACACCAAAATCCAAGTTTAACGTTCAAGTCTTATGAAGATAAATATTTTAAATGTGCGTGTTTTGCTTGTCAGAAGGAATACTTGTCCCACTATGCCTTCAAATACTGAAAACGTTATTTTAAGGAAGGCATTTCACTCTTTTATATATTCGGAATATTATTCATCCGTACTCCATGGTCTTCATTTCTGGCTAATGTAATAATAATACAGATCAATAAATATTTTTAGCAAACGATATAGAAAAATTAATCGATCTCGATGAAAGAAATAGGCCTTGTTTGGTATTGTGAATTGGACAGGAATGGTTCCTTAATATGCCGTCTTTTTTTTTTATATGATCAAGGCTTTCCCTTTCTAAGCTTAGTGCATGTTTGGGAAATCCTCAAACCATGATTTCAAAATCCATTTCCCGTAAGTCAAAACAAAACTCATCTCATATTTTTACCATGTAAATAATAAAAACACTTTTTAAAAGAGCTAAAACAATTAGGCACTTATGCTACATTTGGTACCATGGAAGTGGAATTGACGATGGAACTCTGATTTTGACTTGTTTGGCATCGCTGAATCTACTTTCATGTGGAAGTGACTTCTACTAAAAATTATGGAAGTCAGTTCCAACCTATAACCCATGGAAGCATAGAAACTTCCATGGAACCCAAACTTTTGTCCATCTGGCCCCTGAGAGCTGGTGATAGTGAGGATGACAGACAGTGCAGCGACGGCGAAGACGCGGCAATGGCGAAGGCGCGATGACTGTGCCGGTGACGGCGTAGCAACAACGACGATGAGAGAGTGGCAACGACAACAACATTGGAGCAACAACAGTGACAATGATGGCGACCGCATTAGCAACTTTTCTTTGGTTTCGATATGCAATTTCACGGAAACAATAACTCTGCCATGAAAAACAATGGCGACCACAATCTGCAATTTTGATCTACAACTTTTCTTTGGCAACAACGACGGCGACCACTAGCAACTCTGCTGTGTAAAATGTTCTTCGATTTCTTCTATGATTTCAAGTACATTTCCCCCTGCAACTTTTCTTTGATTTCAATCTACAATTTCGTTGAAACAATAACTCTACCATGTAAAATGACGGCGATCACGATTTGCAATTTCGATCTGCAACTTTTCTTTGGCAACAACGACGAAGGCCATTAGCAACTCTGCTGTGTTAAATGTTCTATGATTTCAAGTACATGTCCCTCTGCAACTTTTCTTTAATTTCGATATGCAATTTCACTGAAACAATAACTCTTCTGTGTAAAATGATGGCGACATGATCTACAATTTCGATCTGCAACATTTCTTTGGCAACAACGACGGCAACCATTAGCAACTCTGCTGTGTAAAATGTTCTTCGATTTCTTCTATGATTTCAAGTACATTTCCCTCTACAACTTTTCTTTGATTTTGATCTACAATTTCGCTGAAACAATAACTCTGCTGTGTAAAATGACAGCAACCACAATCTATAATTTCGATCTGCAACTTTTCTTTGGCAACAACAATGGCGACCATTAGCAACTTACCGTGTAAAATGTTTTTTGATTTCTTCTATGATTTCAAGTTCATTTCCCTCGACAACTTTTCTTTGATTTGATCTACAATTTCATTGTGCTTATGTTTGTTGTTGCCTTCTCCATCATGCCATTTTTCCTCTAGTTGCCGGCATTCCTATGGTTGCCAGTCGTGGGTAACGGTTGTGATTCTTTTTTTGGTGGCTAGGATTTTTTTGTCAAGGGCATATTAGTCTTTTCATATTATAAATACAAATTTTAAATTAAAATAATACCCTACTTCCATCATCATACCAAACAAACTTTTTAACTCAGCTTCCACTTCTACTTGCACTTCCAGTTCCACTTCGAGTTCCATAAAAATTCTTATTGTACCAAACGGGGCATTAGAGTATAAAGGGTTTTTACTTCTCCTAACAAGTGCACTTTCTGAAATTCGAACTTGTATTCTTCTACTTACGGGGTGAAATCGCTTACCATCTCAACCAACATCTTGTTTTAAATAAAAGAATTTCACATTAGATTTTTTTTTATTAGATCAATGATTTCCCCCTCAAGGGTTAGAAAACAAAGAGTTTTCACCTCTCCCAACAACTGTACTTTTAGAATTCAAACTTGTGTTCTCCTCTTTACAAGATGAAACCCCTTATCACCTCAACTAACAACTTGTTGGTAGAATTTCATATCAGATATTTTGAACTGATTATTTTCTTCTTTTTGCTGCGACATTGATTTCATTGATCTAGGGCAATCACGTGATATACACACACATAAATAATGCTATTACATACATATATTGGAAGTGTTTATGAGAAAAAAATTTTCTCTTACTGAATTGAGGTATAATTGAATCTTATGCTGTGGCCACGTGGCCATGCATGGTCAGATCACGTGCCACATGAGAGGGAGGCAACAGATTTGAGTCGGTCTTTGTTGACCTGTGACAAAAATTTGGATCATGTACTTTTGGTTGTTCTCTCCATTTAATTTGTTTGTAATATTAATTTATAGTAATTAGATTCATTGTATGAGAGGGCAAGATCATGTCGGTGGAAGAAACGGTCATTTATGGCCCATTTGGTATTATGGAAGAGTTTTTTGTGGAAGTGGAAGTGGAATTAGAAGTAGAATTGGAAGTGGAATTAGAGGTGGAAGTGAGTTTTAAAATATGTTTGGTAGGAGGGTGGAAGTGGGATATAAATTGTGATTAAAATATGTATTTATAATATGAAAATACTATAATGCCCTTCAACAAAAAAAAATACTTCCCCAACATCACAAATCATAGCCAGCGCATCCTCCCTCCATCCACCGTCGTGTGAGTACCACCACAATCATCTGAAAATTGTCAAAGGCAGCAGAAGAGATAGAAGGCCATAATATAATCAATCAAAACTCATCAATAATCTATCTAAACAATCAAAAGAAGGAAGGTGAAGACATTTGAAGAAGAAGGAGGAGAGGTCACAAATTGAAGAGTGAGGAGTTGCCGATCAAAGCCCAGAACTTATCACAGTTAGCAAAGCTTTCACCTGGAGGTTTAGAAGCCTATAACTCATCACGACAAAGGAAGGTGACAAAGATGGCAAGTCAAAGAGAGAGAATGTGATGAAGATGGCAGATCGCATCATCTGCTGTCCGCTGTCAACTTCGCCGTCAGAAAATGGGGAACATGGTGAGTCTAGGATGAACACCACCTCAGGTCGAAGATGAAGAAGGAGAAGAAGGGGCCATTGTCGAGATCGAATAGAGAAGGAAAAGGAGAGGCCGCCTTAGAAAATCGAAGAGGGAGAAGTGTATGTCGCGAAGTGGAACTGTGCTTGCCCTTGACCGTCATCATTGCTATCCTCCGCACCGTCCGCTAGCAAGCTCCCATGAGGGAGAAGAAGGAGATCAAAGAAGCAAGCAAATCGAAGGAGGGGGCTATTTGGTCTTTCAATGTTCACTTCCATGGAGCTCCTAGCACTTCTATCGGTCAAGGTGAGGAAGTCACTTCCATCATTTTTTATGGAAGTGGCTTCCACAAGGAAGTGAAATTCATCCCACCAAACATGTCTAAAATGACTTCCATTGCCACTTTCACTTCCGCCCTCTCCAATTCAACTCTACCAAACGAGGCATTATAGTTGCAAAGTATCTCAGATTCTGTGTGGTGTACATATGTTGTTTTGTGTGTATATATGTACTATGTAATGACATGAAGTATAAGAGAAGTGTGATGCCAAAAAAAAAAAGTACAAGCCAAGTGTGGTTTATTTAATGATACCGGAATGACTTTAAATATAAAGATTTGCAGTTAATAATCAAGACTATGTTAATCCAATCATCAAAATTTTAATTGCAAACAAATGGACAGGCAAGCCAATGCATCAAGAAAATTCTAACATTCAACCCCTGGTTAATTTCAAATTAGGGCGGCAATTGTGGATATATGCAAATTTTTTTCTTATTTGGCATAAATATTTCCATAAGGAATCATGTTCATGTCATTGTGGATACTAAATATAAGCACATCTCTCCATGAGGAGGATATGCAACTTTGCATCACTAGAATGTCACGCCCAAGTCGATATGCTGGCTTGGCTTAGTTTGACGGTCTTAAAATTTTGGTTTGGATATTTGTGAGAAATTAAAATAAAAATGCTCTTTCTAGATATATAACATGTTGAAACAAAGTTTAAATTGTAACGCCCTAAATTTTATTCACCAATATGTCCTGTAATTATTGGTGGCACTTAATGAAATGGAATGGTAAATATTGACCCACCTTAAATAGCCTTTGGCTATAAATTCTGGATTATAGGAATTAAACACTGAAAATTGGAATGTGAACAGTGCTGCCAGTGTAATTTCTGGCGAGGTAGCGAGATTGTAATGTGATTTTGGATGATCAAATGATGTTCAAAAAATGTGAAATTTTATAGAATGAAAGCAAACACTCTAAGCTTTAATTTGTTAGGTCATATAGATCATTTAGAGCTGTATATAAAGAGTTATGAATTTTTTAAGGTTACCCAGTGAAACTAGCTACTTTTTGGAACAGTATCCAAAGATTGAAATTCTGGGAATTTTCAGCTTCCAATTGGTTAAAGGCTATATTTTTTCTTGAAACTAGACTCAATAAGGGTTAAGTAGCCTTTGGAAGCACCTCAATTAAATGTCTACAAAAAAATATAAATTTTTAAAGTTGTGTGAAAATTCTGTCAGGTTTTAGCCAAGGTGCGAAAATGGCTAAAAATGTATAGGCAAAATAGTCATTTAGTTAAATAAAGCCCAAAGCCCATATCTCCCCTTATTATTGTGATGTAGAACGTCCAAAAAGGATAAGAGGAAGGGAAAGAATGAATGTTGGCAATTAAAATATGACAAGAGGAATAAATTATAGCCAAGGAAAATTAGAGTTAAAAAGTAAAAAATGGTAGGCAATTGAAGAGATAAAATTGTGATAGTTCAAGAAGCCAACTAGGTCAATTGGAGGCCTTCATTTCGTCATGTATGGGCGAGAAGCAAAGGGAAACTAATGATTAAATCCTAAGTGCTAAGTGGAAGGAACTAAATCAAGTAAAAAGCTAAAGTTTGAAAAGTCAACAATTTTAGGTAAAATATAATATTTGAGGAGGTAAACTTATGATAAATTAAGAAGCATTTTAACTCCTCTAATGGGCCAACATTTCGGTCTAGTAAATGGAGAAAGAGGAAAGAATATTTATGGCCCCAAAACAAAAAGATAAAGCTTCAGAAATTGGCATATGACAAAAGAAAAGAAAATAATATTAATAATAAGGAGGTGGAAGAGATATTTTAAAAGCTTCTTATCTCTTCAATCAGCCCTCATTTACGTCAAATGGAAACAGGGAGGGAGGGAGCGCTTTCAAGAAGCATAAACCAAGAAGAAGCACAAGGTGTTCAAGAAGCAAAGATCAAGGTAAGAGGCTTGATTTGAAGTGTTTTAGCCCTCTAAATTCACTTAGAACCTCTTCTAATCTCTTCTTCATCTTGGAAATTATGTTTAGCAAGCAAAATTAAGAAGTTAGAGAGAGAGAGAGAGAGAGAGGCAGCCATGGCTTTAGAGAGAGAAAGAAGAGGAAATCAAGGTAAGCTTGAAAGCTTGTTATATCTTGATAATTCATACTTGTTGTTAATGTTGTGGTTGATTTGTTGGATTGTTTTGATTGTTTTTGAAATTTGGAAAGCTTAAACGCTAAGGGGAGGTGCTGCCCAAATTTGGACTAACCATGTGGGAAGTATAATTAAGTGGTTAAACAAGTGATTTATGGTGAAAAGGTGCTAAGTTGATTGGAATTAAGAAACTATATTTTCCCTAATTTTTGTCCAAACCTGTTTTGGTGGTGTTTAGACTGGATCTTGGAGGTTTTGATTATTCCATTGTTTTTAGAAGGAAAAATTGTATAAGGTTCATGTTGATCATGAAGTGTTAAAAAACCTTGGAATGTGAAATGGCAAAATTACCCCTAAAACCCTAAGTAGGGGGTTGTCAAGGGCATTTTTGTCTTTTGGCAGTGATTTTGGTAATTCTGAGGTCAAAAATGGATTTCTTGAGCGAAATTATATAGGAATAGCTCGGGTCATAATTTTTGAAAAAGTATAGTTAGACCAAGTCTCTATAGGCATTTTGGTAATTGTACAGTTTTAAGCAAAGATAACCAACAAAATGTGTTTATAGTAGTACATGAATGAGTATTAACCTAATTTTTGTACATTTGAAATTTTAGAACCTGATTGATAGCTTAAGCTGTCGGAACAAAATTCAAGGAACGATTTACGAACAAAAAGGGGTTTAAGGTAGTAACTCTACCTTTCATACATCATGTCAATATTTATATGCTTTGTGTATGCCATCTTCCGTAATATGTATGGTACATTGAACTGAGTGCCTTTGGGTACACTGATATGCCCAGTTGGTGGTTTCGAGCTCAGCTGAGGTACAGAACGAGTAAGGGTTGCAACAATAGTTGGCTCTGAACGCTTCAGACTGAACTAAATTATACCGACTGAACTGAATTATGTGTGATTATAATATTGTTGTATATGGTATTCAACATATTTATTATTGCATTTTCTATCTGTTACTACTGAGATTCTTTGAATATCACCCTTTTCCCCAAAAAATTAACTATTCCAACTAAAGGAAGCGGCTTGAAGGGCAAAGTTATAATTACCGACAACTAAAGGTTACGGTCCAGTTCAAGTGCCAACATTAGTTATTTTTAGTTTTATCATTATTTTGGGAATTGTAAGTACCATCTACAAACCCTATTGAGATTCCTGTAAAATAATCATGTACATTTTATCAATATATCTATGTTATTCATGTGTACCCACTAAACCGCACATTACTACTCTGATTAATATCAATGATAAGTAGTATGTAAGACGGGGTCTTACACAAATCCCCACTATGAAAGGTGTCTACATTTAGTACTCAACTGTGCCTCAAACATGATTGCTTCCAATAGAAGAATACATGTACTTATAAAAAAAACTCCCTCTAGTCTTTTACATAGGATCACGATAACTATGTGGAAATAAAAAAATTAGTTAATTTAGTTAATTGTAATATGTGTGTTGATTTTTTCTAAAATGTCCTCATCAATTAAGTACATTGGAGTTATCCCTGAGTGAAAACCTCTTAACGCATGCAATTATTAGGGGTATTTAAAAATAAATTCTAAATTTAGGAGATAAGGCAGATTGAAGTCTTTTATATATATATATATATAAAAATCAAAACAAATTCATATATCTAACTCCTATATTTAGGATATGAGAGAGTAGAAAATATATACATACACATATGTGAGTAAAAGTAACGTCGTACATATTGTCATGCAATGTTACATTCTTTGGCAGGCTGAAGATATTTTACATTAATTTTTCATAGTATTTTATGACAAGAATGCGTGTTTGTTGAGATATAAATGGCATTAGATAACCGTGAATTGTTTCGATGTGCATGTTTGACACAGTTAACTTTTTAACAAAAAAAAATGGTAGTATTGCTCCATTTTAATACTTTCGAGGCAATATTGAACTTAAAAAAATTTTAGAGTAACATTGCTTCTTCCTGAAAAGTTTCAAGGTAAATTTGCACTTCAACCCTTTCTAAATGGTTTGGAATCTTTCAAAATTAGTGAATAAGAGAACAGGAAGGGGGGGCGGGAAGGCAAAATGTTGTGGATGCTTTATAAGGGAGTAGCTGCATGTAATTAAAACTTACTTTCTCAGCTTAATTAAAATTTGATTGAATTATCTTTCAATCATTAATAGGAGGAAAGTAAGATTTGGTACGTAAAATAATCATGCGCTTCACTTCTCATAAATGCTAAGGTTTTCCATTACAAATAAAAGCGGGAATGACATTTTTTAAAAATAAGTGGCCTAAGCTACACCGGGCATTATTACTTTGAACTATTTTGTTAATGACACTTAGTATTCTAAAGCAATATGTATACATGCGGTACTTTAAAATATTCTTTCAATAACACTAACACTGTTGGAAATAATGAGTGGATGTATCATAATGAACAAGTCTCACACTGTTTGAGATTGCAAGGGTTCAAGAAATAAATAGTCTTGAATTGTTAAATTAACCGAGAGGACGAGTGAACTCGCACAACAACGGGCCAACGAAGACAAACATAGTCAAAATCCGGCAATATCTCCCTCCCCCCCTCCTGTGCGTAAGTTAAATGCAAATTGGGCACATTTTATTGAGGTCATTTCATCAAAATTCAAATATCATTTTGGATTAAAAAAAGTTAAATGGGATATGCCATTATTTTCTTAATTGCGAAATCTTGCCATTGAAGCACACACTGCAGTTTTTGAATTTCATAAACGGAATTCTTAAATTAGTTTTAATGCTATCTGCTAGCACTTAGTGTGAAAACTGGGCATTGGTCTTTCCCGGCACATAAACTGATTTCATAATACAGTTTTTATTTCTTTTAATACAGTGTATCCATGGCCTTGAAACATCTTTATTTCCTAGCATTCAAAACCGATGGTATTATGGCTCCCAACGTTTAGAAACTGATTCTTTAATGACATTAAGAGGCTGCCCAGCATTTGAATATGTGAAGCCTATATAAGGCAGTATCTGCAAGAGGTTTAGATACATGGCTCTTGAGCTTTAGAGCACACTTCTTCCTCCTCTTGGATATTGTTTTGTCTACTGAATTTTATTATCTTCCGTAGTTTTGTTCACCCTGTTTTTGTAGGAAGGATTCGTTTAATCCCAAGGAATACCACTTCTTATCTGCCGGTAGTTGCGGAATAGCTTTTAAGAACAGTGTCCGAATCAACTCTCTCATTTGCAAGTGATGCCGCTAACTAGATCTGCATGGCACTAGAGATTGAAGACTTGGAAGATCCACTGAATTGATCTCCAACACTGAATGTGCGTGTCCATGATCTTGGGTGGTAACTAGTAGGTATCGTATTACTTCCTGAGGTAATTATTAATCAGTCTGCTTTTCAAGAAATGAAGGACCTACTTTCTACAAGTGCAAAATATTTTTGTGAAAATATTAATACCCTTATGAAGAAACACTTTTTCTATGTTTTAAGAATCACAGCAACCGCTGTTACAGGCAATTTTTTGGCATACAAGAATATAGAAGAAACACTCTCTGCCATAGTATTACTATTTTGCACTAACCTTCTAATGAAATTCGAGGCTAAGGTGAAGGTACTCTTGTATTATTCTACAACATTATAGTCTTGATAAATATCTCTTAATGGTGAAATTGTTGCTCTCTATCAGTCTTATGTGTTCTTAAGATGCATGTGTGGGACTATTCCCATGAGAAATGAGGCAATAAAGGACTTGCTATTGTGTGTAAATAGTGGATATGTTACTATTCATTATGTTTTCCTTAAGGTCTTCAAGGCTTGGTTTCTGGCCACAGGTACACACATAGTTAGCTTTATGCCTGAAGGTATTATGTTCTGAAGTCTAGGAGGATGAATAGTTAGTTACTTTGCAGCATGCACAAAGTAACCATTAGATGGTACTGTGGAGTGTTTTAATAGGAAAAACGTTTTTTAGTCCAGCATAATAGTGCATTACCTTCCATTGGAGAATGTAATTCCTATGTGTTGGCAGTTTTATCCTCTTGGTTGATGAGTATACTAATTTAGTTTAAATAATTGGTAACCTATGTATTTGTTCCAGCAATGTTATCTCTCTCCATTTGTTCATTGATTTTAATGTGATGTCAGTTTTAATACCGTTGTGCTTATCATCAATTTTGTTGAAGGTTATTATGATATTGCAAAAGAGGCTACAGTTTGACGTGTTTATGTTGCGCCTTCAAGGAGGTTAGGACAATCTTTTGACTTGGTAGTGGCTTGGTTTATTTTCCAAGTTTTCAAGTAGTTTTATCGGTGATCTTTTATCCAATTTCCTTATATGTCCCTGTTGGGCGTTTGCATTAATGCAATACACGTGCTTTGATTCACTTTTATCATATTATGTAAAGTGTGTGCAGTTTTATAAATATAAATATATGGTGGGTTCTTGACAGATAAATAGAAATATGTTTTTTATAAACAAATGTTCTTGCATCCAAATGCAGTGAAAATATGTGGCTTTCTTCAATAAATGAAAGTGCACGATATGATTTAATGGTATGAAAAAAAAAATGTGTTCATAGGGTGAAAATTCCGCCTAGCTTGCCTAAAGAAATTAGACCTGCTTCACAAACATACATTAGATAGATAAGGCATTGTGGTGGTGAGATAATATTAGGAAGACAATATTTGAGACATCCTAATTTAATTAGAATGGAAGGAGATTATAGGGTGAGATTCTAATTTAATTAGAATTATGTGAAAATACTTTCATATATACTTTCATAGATTCTAATTTGAGATATTTGAAAGTGTAGGGGTGCCTAACATGTGGGGTACCTTATAAATTTTTTAAGTTGCAAATTATTTCTAGCCTCATTTGATAAAACCACCAAGTTGTGGTTTAAAATTAATTATGTGGAGGTTTTGTTATTTGCTGCAGAGAGCAAATTTTGTGAATTATTTGTATGGAGTGAAAATTTAATTATTTATCTAGTGTAGAGATAAATGTGTTTAAATTTTATGATTTGCGAGTATATATTTATAGTGGTAGAAAATGACCACTGTGAATATTGAATTTCTAACGTAGATAGCATGTTTTTTAATGTGGCTTCAAAATTTAATATGAAAGCATGTGTGAAGCAAATGTGATTTTGAGTATTGAAATCATAAAAGGAAAAGTAATTATATACAATATTGAGAAACGTTTTTGAAGTTTCTTTTTTAGAACCATTGTGAATACTCTGTATGAGTCTAACACAGTTTTTAAAGTGACTTTGCTATTCCATCGGGTATGCACATATTGTTGAGAATTTGTTGCATTAAAGGATGTTAATCCCTGTGATATAATTTGTACTATGTGAAGATTGAGTGTATATAAATATGCAATCTCATGAGGAGATTTAAATATTTAAGAGGTACCATAAATATTGGTATCATATATAATGGATTCCTGTTCTATTGAGATACACAGATGTTCAACTGAATTTCAATTTTGTATGAGAAAATCCACTAACAGCCAAAATAAATTTTTGTGTAGCCAGAATTTATTATTCTAAAGATAGCTACAATTGATGCTAAGTTGTTGAAAACCTCTTAGGAAACTTTTTGGGTGTAAAAGCGATATTTTATGTCAACAAGTTGTGATTGCTAAATAGCAATAGCCATTGTAAAAGAACAACGAGGCAAATGAAAATTGTTTGAGATATGATGTGAATAAGTTAGTTCAAAAATTATGGAGTTATCTGAATCGATTTTGTGAAGTCAAAAGTTGACTTGCGGATCCGCTGACAAACCTCGGGAAGAAATTAATTAGCTGAGGGGAATGAGACTAAAGCCAACTCGAAATTAACAGCGATAGTCAACTCAACCTTTGTGACCAGTGATCCCATGAAGAAGGTTCATATGGGTAAAAACAAGTCGTTTGTTAATTCTGCTAGCACTAAATAAATTGGCAGTCCCTTCCTATGGCATATGAGAAAAAGCTATAATGCATTTTGGTGAGGCTGAGTGATTGAAACATATTTTTATATATGATTTTCATAATTAAATTGGGATTTTGATGCATTTTCTGGGACATTAGTGCATAATTAAGTACTAATTTTAGTTAGGGACAATTGTATTGAATTAATTGCAATTAGGGGCAAAATGGTCACAATTTATTAATTATTGTGTGCAATTGTTTCTTAGACTTTTGATGCTAGTTTGTGCTTAATCTTGCATTGTAAGTATTTTGAAAGAAAATTGGAGATTTTGGAGGTCAGAATTAATATTTAGATAATTGGAGCAAATTATAGAAAGTGCCCCAAAATTTCTAAAAAAATCACAAATTTGTGTAGAAAAGAGGTCAGTAAAAATCACAGAAGATGACCTACATGTCTAGAAAATTACAGTTGAGCTCCAAAACATTTCAAAAAGTTTGAATGTAGCCCCTAATCAAAGGTTTTAAAATGGTCATTTAAGTCCCTGGTCAAAACTTGCGTTTTGACTAGGGGTTAGGTTACTGTTCCTCATCTCTAAAAAGAAGACACACAAACCCGATCAGCTGGGGGTTTTGGAGAGGGAGCGCCGCTAGCTTGGGTCTTCAAGTGGAGCTTAATTGGGAGAGAACTTGAGAGGTGAAGGGAAGGAGACAGAGTACTACCACCGTCAATGACATCCCATCACCTCAACTCCGCTATCGGCGAGAGACAGAACCTGAGAGCTGAGAGTAAAAGAAAAAAAAATAGAGGGAGCTCAGGGATCGGTTTTCACAGTGCTTGAAGGCCGCGAGGGGATTTGGAGCTTCACCATAAGACAACCACCCACTGTCGAGACAAGACCACCATCACCATCGGTCTTTCTCTCTCTCTCGCGACAACACAGAAACGGTGACAATGCTGTGAGAAGTTTGACCGTGAAGAGCCTAGAATCTGTCTAGAGCATATTTCAGTCTGATTTCCGCCATGTTTCTGTGTTTTCTGGCAATGCTCATGCAATTTCTTGACATTTCCAGATTCCGGTGACGTTTTTCCAGATTCCGGTAAGAAATTCCAGTTTCCGGCCACACTCTCTCTCTCCTCTTCTCATTCTGTCGTTATCATCTCTTTGTCTGTTCACCATCATCGCTTCTATTTCTTCTTTTGCACTGCCATGAACAACCACTGTCCTTCTTCCATTCCTTTCCTCCTCCTTCATACCATCATCTCTCTATCTCTCTTACTCTACCACCACCATTAACACCCTCTGTCCCCACCATTTTTTATTTTTCCTGATTTTTTCCCACCTTCATTCCTGCTCTCACCAAACCCAACAGAACCTTTCCTCTCATTTCTCTTCAGATTCAGTGCCTCGCTCATTTTCACGGAATACCAAGTTTCATTTTCTAATATCCATCCCATTTTATTAAAAAAAACCAAAAATAATAGTCTAGTTTTTAATTAAATTGCATTACTCTTTAGTTATTAATTTGCAAAAATCCCAAAACCAATTTCCCCTAGGTTTATTACATTTGTCTGGCATTTAAATTACTTAGAATTCAATAAAAGGCACCTCGAGAAAAGAGAACGATCTTTGACTTGCCTATACGCAATCCTTAATAAATTTTTGATTATGAACGCCAAGGCTAATGTACGAAAAAGTCCTAATCAAATAGCGCCGTTGCCGGGGAGCTAAGTAATTGCCTCCCGAGGTAATCTAATTGTCAAATTCATTTTTGACAATAGGTCACTCGGGTAAAGCTTGTTAGTTTTGCATTTTTAGTTTTTCTTTACATATAGTTTATGATTTTTGCATTTAGGTAGTTTGCATAGCATTCATTGCATTCTTGCACTGTTTTGACTTGGCAGCTTCTGTGTGGTGTTATTTGCTTTCAATTTGATATGATTTTGAGCTCATTTGTATGAATTCATCATGTCTCCAAGTTAATTCATAGCATATTTGTATTGTTTGTCAATTTGATACTTTTCTTTCTTTCTCACTTGCATTTGTATTCTCTTAGATTCTTTTTCTTAGTTTTTATATTTTATAGTTAGATAGTCATCTTATAATTCATTGGGAAGTTATTGTCTTGAATTTCTAATGACTTGGTTTAATGATTGTCACAATTTACCTCTTAATTCTCACTCTTCCATAGGTAATTCTCAATCGGTGCAACAACAACTCGATCTTCTCTTAGCCCGAATGGAGAATCCAAAAAGAGGTTTGGATTGTCAACACGATCCACCTTTTCAAGATTCACCCGGAAAGGAAGAGTCTATCTCTCAAAGCACTCATTCCACTCAACACACTTTGCAACTCCTTCAAGCTAAGTTGGGAATTCAAGATAGTCCAATTGGTCAAGAATGTCATGATCCATTCCACCCTCCATACCATGAATCATACTAACAACCTTCATTTCAACTTGAATTCCAATGTGGAGTGGGGCTGCTCTTATGAGATCGTGGCGAAATCTCTAGAGCATTTGTTATGCACCAGGCACGCGCATGGCTATTTTAACGCACAAAACCAACATTAACATCGGAAATGTGGGGGTATAATTTGACTCTTAATATCTCTAGTACACACCCAAGATTTATTGATTCATAGAAGCATGCTTCACTGACATTTCTGTATACTAAGTGTTATCGGTCTAGGTCTGGTTCATAGTCCAAAGAACCACCAGATACAATGGTTATACTCACGTATGTAACTCAGCTAAGGTGTTCCTTTTGACACAACACATATGGGAGATTGTTGGAAATAATGAATGAGTGTGTCACAAGGAAAAAGTCCCACACTGTTTGGGATTGTGGGGGTTCAAGATATAAGTGGTCTTGAATTATTAAATAAGCCGAGAGGAGGAGTGAACTCGCACAACAACGGACCACCAGAGGCAAACATAGTCGAAATCTGGCAATAACTCCCCACCTCTTATGCGCGAGTTAAATGCAAATTGGGAATCTTTTATTGAGGTCATCAAAATTCAAATATCATTTTGGATTAAAAAAAGTAAAATAGGATATGCCATTATTTTCTTAATTCTGAAATCTTGGCATTATATTGAAGCACAAATTGTAGTTTTTGAATTTCATAAACGGAATTCTTAAATTAGTTTTAATGCTATCTGCTAGCACTTAGTGTGAAAACTGGGCATTGGTCTTTCCCGGCGCATAAACTAATTTCATAATACAGTTTTTATTTCTTTTAATACTGTGTATTCATGCCCTTGAAACATCCTTATTTCCTAGCATTCAAAACCGATGGTATTATGGCTCCCAACGTTTAGAAACTGATTCTTTAATGACATTAAGAGGCTGCCCAGCATTTGAATTTGTGAAGCCTATATAAGGCAGTATCTGCAAGAGGTTTAGATACATGGCTCTTGAGCTTTAGAGCACACTTCTTCCTCCTCTTGAATATTGTTTTGCCTACTGAGTTTAATTATCTTCCGTAGTTCTGTTTACTCCGTTTTCGCAGGAAATATTTATTTAATCATAGGGAGTGCTGCTTCTTATCTGCCGATACGAAATAGCTTTTAAGGACAGTGTCCTTTGGTATGACTCAAATCAACTCTTTTATTTGGAGGTGATGCCGCTAGCAGGATCTGTATAGCACTAGAAAGGACTTGAAAAATCCACTGAATTGTAAGATAATTTAGGAACTGCCGCCAAGGCACCATCAAACACTTAGTATTATAAAGTAATCTTTAGTGCAATTTTGTTCTAAAAGTATTTTTTTCAGTAGTAATTAACACTTAGTATTTTTTCAGTATTTTTTTAGTAGGATACCGGGTACTATATTAAAAAATTACTTTAAATTGCTAAATACATAAAAAATTGCTTTAAGTATTGATTGTTACTTTAAAAAAAATAATTCGGGTGCTCGATACAACGAAACTCAAAATGAGTCATAAATATCTCATTAAATTTTGTAAAGGATTTTGTAATAGGACAAAAAGTATAGAGTTTTATGAATAGAAGTGGGGAGCATTCAATACTACTAGGTTTGATTTCATACAAATATTTTTGGTTCAATTAGTTATAACACTTCCACTGTGATTTTTTCCATCCACGAAATTCTTTTCTTTTTTTTAACAAATTTATAGTTATTTGTCTCACCTTTTTAATATAAAAATAATAATTTAAAATAAATTGTTCAAATAAAAACGAAACTTTTGATTACGATGTTTTTCAACTCTAGAAAATCAATATATTCAATCATATAAGTTAGGTTGTGGCAATATGTTTTTTTAAAAAAAAAATACGAGGGAAGTTAGTTCTGTTGCAATTGATACGTTTTGTTAACAAAAAAAAAAACAAACAGAGAGACGTATTCCGTTATATTTTTGCATAAATTAGGTTGTCGCAACATAACATGTTGAGCCGGGGGGCAAATCCTGCGTACATCGGACAACCAACTACAATCTTAATTAAAAGTACAGCGTGAATTTTATTTTTAGAAGAGTTTTTATCTATTTTAAAGAGATATTCTGAGAGCTATAATTCTGCACTTTTTATATTTTTTGGACAAATTTAGCAGAAAAGGGAATCTATACACACAACACTGTTATAATATCTTTTTTTTAAAACAAAAATATGCTATCGCCTCAACTAGTTATTTAGATTTTGGAAATCCTTTTTACCAACTGGTATATAGGTAATAATTTTTAAATAATTTATATCATAACTAAATAAATATCATCAACAGTGATTTAGCTCTTTAAATTCTTTATTTTGATACTAAAGAAATTAGAAATATTAAAATCTATATAGCTCTCACAAGTCCTCCAAACTCATTACTCCCTCCAATCCTAAATATAAGATAAAATTGATTTTTTGGAAGAGATTAAGGAAGCTAACTAAATTATTTTAAAGTATTTATATTAATCATTTTTTCTTCAAATTATTTTGCCTAACTTATAAACTGATATATAATCTAAGGATATACAACATATAATATAATTAAATAACTAAAAAAAAAGTCAATTATGTCTTATATTTAAAACTGAAGGTAGTACTAATTAATCATGTTCGGACTTTGGGGGGGAAATTGCCTGCGTGCATGTTTGGTGTGTTGTTTTCTGTTCCCATTCCCCCTCTCTCTCTCCTCCTTGAGGGCTTGTTTGGTATGAGGGAAGGGGAGGGAAAGTGAGCGGAGAGAAAAAAATTTTTAGTTGAATTTAAAAAAATTAGAGAAATAGGGTTCAAAATTTTTAATTAATTTTTTCTTACTTTTGCATCTTATATATTCTCTTTATTAAAATTTAATTACCCCACTTTTTCAATCTTTTAAAATTCAACTCATAAAAATTTTTCCTCCCCTCTCTTTCCCTCCAAATCCCTCACACCAAATTCTCTATGAAGACGACACACACACTCTCTCCCCCCCCCCCCCTCATTTTCAATTCCTTCATATCAATCACGCAATTCATATCCAATATCGCTACTTATTACTCTCTGTATCTCTTTGATCTTCTCGATTGTTCCGTCCATGGAAGCACTACTACAAAAAGTACTTTTAACGTTACTAATTAACGTCTGTTTTTAAAAAACAGTAGTTGAAAAGGAGGCGGTGGCATTTTTGAAATTTTGACTTATCTTTTAACGACTGTTTTTTGAAAACAGTCGTTAAAAGTCACTTTCAACAACCGTTTTTGGAAAACGGTCGTTAAAAGTGTAGACTTTTAACAACTATTAATGGTCGTTGAAAGTGTACACTTTTAACGACCGTTTTGAAAAACGGTCATTGAAAGTGTCTCAGATCTGTTTTAATCCCAATTGTATCTCCTCTACTAGTCGCGCCTCTCCTTCTCAGATCCACCTCTGAGCCCTAGTCCAACCTCCAATCACATCATCCGGACCCTCTCCGACCCCAGATGCAACCTCCAGCATATTCTTCAACCCAATCACGACCTTCACCTTCCTCTTTGCTAGTGTTCTCGTGAACCCTCTCCTCCTCGGCCTCATTCCAATAATCAAGAACATGCTCAATCCATTCTCAAGAGTATAATATGCGTGGATCTTTAGCACTTTTGATCGTTTAGCAAAGTAGCAACATTTGCTTGGGTGTTAATGAGGTTGTAATAACAACCCAGAAGATTAAGTATTTCCCTGAGCTTGAGAGTGTTTGCAAAGCACTTGAGGTTTTTCTCCTTGCCTTTTTATATTTAATTTTTTTTGTTATCATTTTTGGAAGTTGAATTGCAATTATATTTGGGGTTTACTTCTTGAAACGAAAAGTTTGAAATTTTTTTTGAATGTTGCTCGTTGGAAATTTTGTTTAAATGTTACTCGTTAGAAATTTCTATCCCAAAACTTGAGTTCTGTACAATATTTTTTTAAAAAAAATAGAGGGATACAACGACCGTTTTTGCAAAAACGGTCGTTGTAAGTCTCTTACAACGACTGTTTTAAAACGGTTGTCTATTTTAAAACTTTCAACGGCACTCACATATACGTCCCTCTAAAAACAGTAGTCTAAAGGGCATAAAAACGGACGTTAAAAGTCCCTTCTGTAGTAGTAAAGGAGGTGTTCCTCATGATGTTGACTATAACATCTCGAATTTCAGTCACTAAAATTCTTTATATTTAATGGAATAAAAATGGTGAATTGTAATATACTTGAATTTCTACAAAAATACAATGACAAAATGGTAATTTGCCAATTAAGCCAAGAGATAAAAGAGAAAGAGGAAATGAGATTTTGACATCAAGAATAACACGGGAAAGCATTACAAGCCAAGTGGAAAAGGAGGAAATAAAATAATGGCGACATGTGCAATTAATTCTAATAAAATAATATTTATTTAAGGAGGTGAAAATTTGAGTTGTTCAAGAAGCAAATTGGCTCATTCAAGAAGCCATTTGAACTATTCCAAAGACCATTAATTTTGACCAAATAAGAACAAAAAGAAAGAGAAAGACTTGGAGGAGAACAAAGGGCAAAAATCATATGCTAAAATTATAATAAAATAATAATATTTTAAGGAGGGGAAAGAAATTTCTTGAAGAAGCCATGTGACACCCCCTAAATGGCCATAAATTCATCCAAAAAATCAGAAAAAAAATAAGAAAAAAATAAGAAAAATTTTGAGCAAATGAAAAAGGAAAGAGAAAATGTGAATAATAACTGTTCTTGAGCTCTGGAGCCAATTCACCTCTGAAATAGCGTTCTCTCAAAATACTCTTCACAAAACTTCTTTTGTTCATCTTAAACTTCATTTATATGGTTTTAGATTTTCATTTGGTAGTGTTTAATGGCATCTCATTTATCGGAGTACTGTCGGAGTTTCGATCAAGTTGCGGAAACGCCTAAATGTGACGCCTCTGCTTTTCGAGAGTGCTTGTCTCTGTCATGGAAGAACCCGTGCATTCTTCAACTCGCCTTGTCTGCTGGAATCGGCGGCCTCCTCTTCGGATACGACACTGGTACGCTACTTAATTCTTTCTTCTCTGCTTTTTCTTTCCGATCAAGTAACTTCCATTCTGTTCTACCTTCGATATCTTCAATGCCGCAGATTGATGTTTCCGGCAAAAGCCTTGTTCCTGTGTTTAACATCCTCATTTTCTCTGTTACTTTGCAATCTGAGTTAATCGGTGAAAGGAGATCACATTTTTTTAAACTAATTAATTTAGGTTTTACAGATTAAAATCTGAAGATTGTCAGATCTAGAGAGCGCGTCTCGGTTTATCTTCAGCTTATGCAGAAAAAACTAAAATCCGTCTCTCTCATTCTGCTCTTGTTTCTTCATCTCTGGATCATACACGCCTACTTCTTCTCTGTTGTAGTAGTTCATAAGCATTCATGAAGAATTTGATGTCTAGTTGTTCTAAAGGAATTTGTGTGTTGAATTTTTCATTTGATTACAAAATGCATTGGAGAGTGAAAGAGATTCATGTTTTCTTCTTCTTTTGTTTTTTGGATTATGTGCCGGAGTGATATCCGGGGCTGTTCTGTATATAAGGGACGAGTTCGCTGTAATGCAACAAAAGACATGGCTACAGGTGACATTCTTGTTTTGCTTCAGTTTGTTAAATATTATGATATCGTTTTTTTTTTTTTTTTTTTTGCATTCAATTCAAATCCTCCTGTATCTTTCTTGTGAATTTCATGCGTCTTGGACATTACATTCGTTTCAATTAGTGCCTTTTTTTAATAGATAAATGACTCTGTTTTTTCCATGTAATAAAAAAAAAAAGGGAGAATTACACTGTAGTCTCATAGAAGCAAAAATACTCAGAAATGATCCCATGAAATGGCTAAATTACTCTTAAATCTCATGGGATCATTATGTAATAAATTGGAAATGGTAAAAGTCCAATATACCCCTATAAGATAAATAGAGAGAGGGAAAGGAAATGATGTAAAATGCATAAACGAACAGCTCTGAAAATGGCGTGAAGAATGAAATGAAGATCATAAGCAAAGGTTGAAGAGTAAGGTATGGAATTGATGCTAACAATTCTCTTGTCTTCATTATTCCATTTGATTCATGTTTTCCATTGAGTGGTTAAACAAATTTTAGCTTGATCCATCTTCGTCTTGATTCTGAAAAATGGAAAAAGCTTACAGCTTTTTCCATTTACTATCCTCTAGTTTTCTAAAAAGGTAGATCCATTTACTGTCCTCTAGTTTTCTAAAAAGGTAGGTCTAGTAAATGCAATGGATTTTCTTTGGCTATGGTTTAAATGTATTTTGGTATGATTTAGTATGCTTTTTTTTGTTGTCATTATGCTCTGTTTTCTGGTTCACTATGCTATGTTTTTGCAATAAAAGAGCTAAGGAATGAAGATGAGGATGAAAGGTTTGTGGCTACATAACATGATTTGCGTAGGAAAAAATGTATTGTTAGCAAAGGCAGTAATAGTTGTCAATGGAGGCTGTTGAACTTGTTAATAACAATTATATGTCATATATAAATGTTTTTTTTTAACTATAGGTTTTGTTGATTCATCTTCATTTTGGTCCTAGAAAAATGGAAAAAATTTGTCTGCCTTTTGTGGGTATTATCCTCCATATGCTTGTAAACTATAAAGGCAGACCTATTAAATGTAATGGGTATGCTTTGACTAAGGTTTTAATGTGTTTGGGTACGGTTTAGTATGCTCTGTTTTTTCTGTCATTATACTCTGTTTTCTGGTTCATTGTGTTGTGTCTCTACAATAGAAGAGCTAAGGAATAAAGATGAGGGTGAAAGGTTTGTGGCTACATAACTTGATGTGTGTAGGAAAAAATGTGCTGTTAATAGGAGCAACAATAGTTGCTAATGGAGGCTGATAAACTTGTTAATGACAACTATATGTCATATGATAATGTTTTGCTTGTGTTGTTAATGTGGCCAATAACAGTTGTTAATAAGGCCGCTGCAATTGTTAATGACAACTGTTTTGTACAGTTGGACAGTGGTGATGGCTACCATATCTGGCAAGAATCTACTATATTTCCTTCATATAGAGGAAAGGTTTGAAGTCAGTGGAAATAGTGATATAACATATGTTGGTGGAATAATCAGATCTAAAACCATTAAGGAAGTGACAAGTTTAGAAGAGTTTAAAAAATGATATCCTCCATTTTGGGAAAGAGAGCTGCAAACTTGTACTTGAGACGGGGATATAACATATGCTGACCTAAATTGTACATTCCATTAGGGGATTGTAATGATCATGTGCACACTAAATGTAAATGTAGTAGCTTCTTTGTAATTATTAAATGCAGTCACATTATATAGATGATATGTTTTTGGGTTTGAGCAACTTCAAACTTGCACTTGAGATATTCTAAATATTTATGAATTATAAACCTATTTTCATGCGTTAAAGTTTGTGCTACAGTTATGCACATTTGATGCTTTTTGCTTGCATAATGCCACAGTTTCGACTAACAACTCTATGTGCCTACATTAACAAGTCAGAGAGGCTCTATTGACAAGTCATAGGGCTTCCATTGACAACTCAATGGCCTGCCCTTGACAAGTTAAGGAGCCTCCACTGACAACTCCATGTACCTTCATTGACATGTCAGGAGGCTTTATTGACAAATCATAGGACATCCATTGACAATTCAATGGTCTACCTTTAACAAGTCAAGGAGTTTCCACTGACAACTCTATGTGTCTACATTGACAAGTCAAAGAGGCTCTATTGACAAGTCACAAGGCGTACATTGATAATTCAATGGCCTTCCCTTGACAATTCAAGGAACCTCCACTGACAACTCCAGTGGCTTCCATTGTCAACCCAAGGAGGCTTCATTCACCAGTAAATAGACGTAAACTATAATTTTCCAATATGATTATAACAGAATATATAGATCAACAACTTCATCAGTGTACTTTGACAACTCCAAGGGCCTCCACCCACAGCCCTAGGTCCATATATTGACAACAGAATTTACATCAAATTACAACTTTTCATAAATGAAAATGGGCTACATGTGAACATAATTGCATATATATATATATATATATATATTAACAACTACAACTGCATGGTTGCCCACTGACAAGTCAATGGGCGTCCAATGACAACTTTAGGTCCATAAATTAACAACTTAAATTATATCATATTACAAATTTTCATAAATGAAAGTGGCCGGGATACAAAACCATATTATATCCAACCTTCATTTACATCTGAAAATGCATGTACGAGAAAGAACCAACAAATTCACAGACCGTGGGCAAAAATCAAGTGGTCTGGATTTTTATCTAAGCAGATTTACAAAAAAAATGTATGACATACACTTTCCAAAATCAAAACAACCCAAGCCACCATGCATTGATCAGCTTATATTAGAATTCTTGCAATTCTTTACAGTTTGATGAACTTCATAACGAGTCTGCCGCTCTCTTTTCCCAAAATGAAGAATATCATTGTTTTAAACTTTTCTAAACTTATTCCTTCCTTAATGGTTCTAGATCTGACCATTTCACCAACATATGTTATATCTCCATCTCCACTGACTTCAAACCTTTCCCCTATATAAAGGAAACATAGTATATTCTTGTTAGACGTGGTAGCTATCACCACTGTCCACCTGCACAAAACAGTTGTCATTAACAATTGCAGCAGCCTTATTAACAACTATTACTGGCCACATTAACAACACAAGCAAAACATTATCATATGATATATAGTTGTCATTAACAAGTTTATTAGCCTTCATTGACAACTATCATTGCTCCTATTAACAACACCTTTTTTCCTATGCACATCAAGTTATATAGCCACAAACCTTTCACCCTCATCTTTATTCCTTAGCTCTTCTATTGTAGAGACACAACACAATGAACCAGAAAATAGAGTATAATGACAGCAAAAACAGAGCATACTAAATCATACCCAAACACATTGAAACCTTAGCCAAAGCATGCCCATTGCATTTAGTAGGTCTATCTTTATAGTTTACAAGCATATGGAGGATAATACCCACGAAAGGCAAACAACTTTTTCCATTTTTTCAAGACTAAAATGAAGATTAATCAATAAAACCTATAGTTGTAAAAAAAACATTTACGCATGACATATAGTTGTCATTAACAAATTCAGTTGCCTCTATTGACAACTATCACTGCCCCTACTAATAACACCTTTTGTCCTATGCAAATCATGTTATGTAGCCACAAACCTTTCACCTTCATCTTCATTTTTTAGCTCTTCTATTGCAAAAACACAGCACAGTGAACTAGAAAATAGAGCATAATGACAGTAAAAAAAGAGCATATTAAATCATACCAAAACATATTTAAATCACAACAAAAGCAAATCCATTGTATTTATCTACCTTTTTAGTTTCCAAGCAACTGGAGGACAGTAAATGGAAAAAGCTGTGAGCTTTTTCTATTTTTTAGGACCAAAACGAAGATGGATCAAGCTAAAATATGTTTAACCACTCAACGGAAAACATGAATCAAATGAAATAATGAAAATAAGAGAGTTGTTAGCATCAATTTCATACCTTACTCTTCAACCTTTGCTTATGATCTTCATTTCATTCTTCACGCCACTTCTGGAGCTATTCGTTTCTGCATTTTACACCATTTTCCCTTCCCTCTCTCTATTTTATCTGACAGGGGAATCTTGGATTTTTTCCATTTCCAATAGATTACATAATGGTCCCATGGGACTTAAGAGTAATTTAGCCATTTCATGGGACCATTTCTGAGTATTTTTGCTTTAATGAGACTACAGTGTAATTCTCCCTAAAAAAAACTGTTTTTTAATCAGAAACATGGCCGAAGAGGCTGTAATTATTCTTATGATTGACCTCAATAGGTTATGGGCCCAAGAAAATTAAACTAGAAACCCATACCCAAAGTCCGAAAGTGTTTGCTTGCTACGACACTTATTATTTATATGATAAAACTTAGATATTTTTTATTGCTTGTTACGACTATATTATTGGATGACTGAAAAAAACAAAGTGGGACTATAAATTTATATCATTTCAATTTATTTTCATTTATATTACATTGAAAATATTTTTCAAAGATGAATTATTGGTGTAAGAAAAATTGTACTTTTTTTTCATGGAAAACGTGTTAAATATTAGCTACGCAGAAAATAAAGTCACAAGAAACAAATGGAGAAGAGAAAAAAAACCACCGGAGATGAAATTGAGAATGAACATATTAGGAGGACGGGCTTACTGCTGGCGTAGCAAGTTCCCTTGAAGCAATGTTTTGGTAGATGGATGTGAAGGGATAAAAGTTCAAAAATACATGATAAATTGCTGCGATTGAAATAATGTTGAGAAGTTAAAGTTATTAACTTGAAACAATCTTTGACAAATTTGCCATCATTTGCTTCAAAGGATCCTCTTTCTTTGATATTGTGCCATTAAAAATGCAGACCTTTTCACCATCCCAAAAAGAGTGTTAGTGTGTGTATTATTTATAGAGATTAAAAAAAATTGAAAGTCCTCATATATGTGATGAATTTCGTAATATATAGTCACTTTGCTAAAGACTCTTTGGGTTAGTGGTACTAGATGTGCCCTTTGTGATACCACATCTAGGGTTTTGATATTTACACCTTTTAGACTTTGCGCCTGCGAACTCAATAAAAAATAATAATATATGGTCAATAAGGAAAAAGATGTCAGAGGTGTGGATCTCACATATATCTATATATATTCACTTTGTTGTGTTTTTTTATATCATCTACTATCCAATTCGGGATCTATAATTATCTCTCCCAATATAAGTGTCTCCTTTAGGACTCGAACTCGAAACCACAAAAGATCTAGCGGGGTCTTGTACCGCTAGATCAACTCTTTGTTGACTCACTTTGGTTTGTTACTTTATACATAATTCAATGTGTAATGGTGTGTGTGTTTATTTATATATTCTACAAGAATTGGCAGAGAGTATGGCACTTGTAGGAGCAATCATAGGGGCAGCAGTAGGAGGATGGGTGAATGATAGATTTGGAAGGAAAGTAACAATCTTCGGAGCAGATTTCCTATTCTTTTCAGGCTCAATTGTACTGGCGGCTTCTCCTAATCCCACTGTTCTCATTGTGGGACGTCTCCTTGTTGGTCTTGGCGTTGGAGCTGCTTCCATGGCTGCTCCTCTTTACATTTCTGAAACTTCTCCCACTAAAATTAGAGGAGCCCTTGTTGCTCTCAACAGCTTCCTCATCACTGGAGGTCAATTCCTCTCCTACCTCATCAACTTGACCTTCACTAAGGTGAGAGATATTTCCATCTAACCATGTGATCATATACATGCTGTATAGTTAGTGGGATTAAATATGAAAATGTTGGAAATGACATTAAATGATATGAGAAAGAACAAAAACACACTAAAAGTCCTAAAGTTTTGGAAACAAAATTCAATAAAGATCAGGTTTAATTGGGTCTTATGAAAGGTTTTCAGATATTTGGCAGGTGTTGAAGGTCGTTACCATCATATTAGTTCATTAATTTTCTTCTGTTAATAATGACTTAAGATTGGTGATTTAAAAATGATATAGGAAATTACGACCGACTTTTTTTTTTTTTTCTCTTTTTGAATTAATGTGGCAGGCACTACCAGCATGGAATTATAAGCGGGATGGAATCCACAACCTCCCTTTTACACAAGAACTCTCATGCCATTAGGCTACAAAGCCATTGACACAACTTAGTTTTGTTAGAAATCCTAAACATGGTATTTCTTTTCATTTATAAATGAATTTTTACACATTAAAATTGATATTCCAGTTAGAATTTACAACTTAATTAACCTAACAAGTACCTACGCTTATTGTACTTTTGGAGGGCCATAATGTGCTTTTCTTCCTTTTGAAGTCCCTCGTTCGTAGTCATTTTCTCTAAAATGTTTCTAATTTAATAGTGCTTAATCACCGTAATGGTTCGGTAACATAGTCTATGAACACATGGACGATAATTTATTTCAGACATCAGGAACTTGGAGTTGGATGTTAGGAGTGGCAGCCGTACCTGCTTTCTTACAAATCATTCTTATGTTTTGGCTACCTGAATCACCTCGTTGGCTTTACAGAAAGGTTCACCACCATCGCTATCTTTTAATAAAAGTGTCTAGCTCTATGATGGATCGATTAATTTATGTAAAAAATGTGTGTATATAACAGGGAAAGGAAGAAAAAGCTAAATCAATTTTGAGGAAGATTTATGTTGAAGTTGTTGAAGCTGAAATCCAAGCCTTACACGATCAAATTCAAAAAGAAACGAGGTTACAGGAGGAAGGAAAAAATATAAGATAAGCGAAATGTTTAAAAATAAAGCAGTAAGAAGAGGGTTATATGCAGGGGTTGGCCTTCAAATCTTCCAGCAATTTGTGGGCACCAACACAGTGATGTATTATAGCCCACAACAGTCTAATTAGCTGGTTTTGCTTCAAATCAATTAGCACTCCTTCTATCGCTCATCACAGCTGAGCTCAATGCATTCGGCTCCGTTCTAAGCATATACTTCATTGATAGAACCGGGAGGAAGAAGCTTGCTCTTATCAGTTTGGTTGGTCTTGCTCACTTGTTCTTCTAACCGCTATATTTCAAGTTGCCAGCACTCACTTTCCTTTGGTTAGCCCTATTGCAACCAACCAGTTCAATAACACCTGCCCTAGTTATGCCCCAGCAGTGTATTCTGGTTCATGGCATTGCATGACTTGCCTCAGAGCTAACCCAATTTGTGGATTTTGTGCTGACAAATCTAATAAGGTAACATCCCATAACTCATTTCAATCTACTTAACTTGCCAATGCAGCGTGCTTAAGCCAAGCCTAATAATATCCTCAGTCTGACTATGATTTGGTCGGTTTACTAATGAATCCTTGACAAATCTAATAAGGTAACATCCCATAACTCATTTCAATCTACTTAACTTGCCAATGCAGCGTGCTTAAGCCAAGCCTAATAATATCCTCAGTCTGACTATGACTTGGTCGGTTTACTAATGAATCCTTGACAATAAAAAATATTGCAAGAATACATAAAAATATTAGAAGTTATTATCTTCCATGACTAGATCATTAGAGGTCCACTGGGCTCTGCCCTTTCTTGATCCAAGCCGTTACTCAAATAAGTTTGAAATCTTTAAGGATAATTTTATATGAAGTTTTTACAGGTTCGTATAATGGGGAAAAATCGAACAAGTGAACACCGTCAACGTTCAATCTTCATATCTTTCATTCACTTGGCTCAATAAAAAAAAATCATATGAAAAACTCTATAAGAATGATACCAAGATTATTGAACATTTATGTTGTTTTGCTATAGGGCATAAGAATCTGAATTCGAGTAACCCTGCTTTTTGTCTATGAAATTCTGTAGAGTAGTAGTGATACTTTTTGTGAATGAAAACATAGTAGATCTTTCTAACTAATAAAATTTTTAAATTGAGACTTTTCCCTTATTTTCTTATTACTTTATGCACGCATACAACCATCCCCAAATTGTTTTAAATCATGATGAAAAGCTTTATAAGAATGATAACATTTATGGTGTTCATTTATTAGCTGGAATGGCCAGAATTCGAATATAAGTACTTTCTGTTTATGAAATTATGCAAGAGCTAGTAATGTCCTTTCTGTGTGCATAAACATATCATATCCTTCTGCCTTACAGAATTTTCAATCGTAGACTTTTCACTATTTTTCCTATTCCTTTATGCACGCGTACATACTAGCACCCCTAAATTCTTAAAATGTTAACACTTGAGTAGACTTGTTATGTGTTGATAGTGATCATAATATAAAACTGTGAATTGCTCTTGTGAAGCTATCACCTGGGGCATGTTTGGTGACAAGTGAAATAGCTGAGAAAGAATGCAAAGCAGAAAAAAGGGAATGGTACACACAGGGTTGTCCCAGCAAAGTTGGTTCGGTAGCAATATTAGGACTTGCTCTCTACATCATCTCCTTCTCACCTGGAATGGGAACTGTTCCTTGGGTCATGAACTCTGAACTATACGCTCTTCGGCACCGAGGAATCTGTGGCGGCATCGCCTCTACGGCTCTCTGGATCTCCAATCTCATTGTGTCCCAAACCTTCTTGACAATGACAAAATCCATAGGAACCTCATGGACCTTAGCTTCTTGGTGTTTGGTGTCATAGCTTTTGTAGCCATTTTCTTCGTCCTCGCGTTCGTCCCTGAAACTAAAGGCCTTCCCATTGAGGAAGTCGAGAAGATGTTGGAAGATCGCTCTGTTAACTTCAAGTTCTGGGAGGCACGCCAGAGGAAGAAGACAAACATGATGAATGGAAATAAGGACAAGTCAAGAAATTAAATTTTTACTACACGGATGTGGTATTTTAATTAATTAATTATGGTACATAAATAACCCACCTTGAGCGAGCGATTTTTTGTGTTATTATAAGCTTATTTGAGTAAGGGGGTGAAAACTTACTTTCACATAAATCGAGATAAAATTCATCTCACAGATTTATCTCATATACCATAAATCATGTTGGAAAAGCAGTTTCTACCGCTAATCCAAACATACACTATATCATAGGAGTAAGATTAACCGGACAGAGAGATAACAGATCTTCTCTGGAAGACTGAAGAACTACTCCCAGAGAAGCTCATATATTTAATTGATATGTAATATATATAGGTTCTTATATTTGTTTTAGGTTAATGAGAATAATTAGGATGCCTTTTTATAAACAGTATGTACTTCTTTATTGGGCACCTATTATGTGGTTATTGTTGTAAATCATATCCAATATTCATCATATAATTGCAGCCATTGTTATCACAATGGCATTCTAAATGCTGGAATGCTTTTAAAATTGGAGAGATGTGTTTTTTTTTTTTAAATGCTAAATTTGGATGATGAACAAAGTGAGGGGGAAATAGGAGGAGGGAATATTTGTAAAAAAAAAAAACTTCCAAAAATAATAAAATTTTATTATTTTTAGAAGTTTTCCCTCATAATATTCTTTTTTTCTTTCCATTCAAATGTAAGGTTAAAGTCATATGCTTATAAATTAAGGAATTTATCTATTTTTGGCTAACAATTAAAAAATTTATATGAAGAGTTGCTTGTAGAATTCAAATATAAAAAGCTACCATGGTCATGTCTCTTTATTTCTCAGAAACATATGTGAAACATTATAACTAAAGGGGCGAGAACCACAATTTGGTAAAAAATTATGTTGTTTTTTAAGAAAACCATAAATACTATAAAAGTGTAGCGCTTCATGGACATGTTATTTTAAATAACAATTGATTATTTATATTATGTTTGTTTATAAATTAACATATAAGGCTTATGAATCTGACATATCATTATGACTTTTAATTGAAAATATATTATTTTAAGTGTGTGTTGGGATAAAAAGAAAAAAGTATTTCTGGAGGCAAAACCATGATTTTGAAAAAATTTATCCAAACACTTGAAAAAAATACAGAAGCACTTTTTTTTTCAAAACCATGGTTTGGGTTAAGTTACCCAAACACTGTCAAATCTGCAAAATCATGGTTTTGACTGAAAACCGTGGTTTGGGGTTTAAATCCATGATTTTCCCAAAAGCTATTTTTTTTTATCTTTTTCAGAAGTTATTCTCCAAAATCTATTATCTGAAATCACTTTTTCTTTAGAAGCTATTTTTGAAAAGCTAATCCAAACACACTGGAAGTCTTATTCTTCTTCCCTACCGAGGTTGTTTGCGATAGCTTGGTGGTATTTTTTTTGAGGAAATTACATTCAGGTCCCTGATAATAGGAAAACTTTAAAAAAAACCTTAAAATTTTAAAATTGCCAACAAGTCCCGTAGGACCTTTTTGTAATAAATTCTAGTTCCTCTGACAAGTCTATGGGCGTCTATTGATTACTCCATAGGCACAACATTAACAAGTCCATGAGCGTCCATTAATAAGTCTATGAACATCCATTGACAAGTTCGTGACTAGAATTTATTGTAAAAAAGTTCGGGATTTTTTTATAATTTTAAGATTTTAAGGGACCATTATTTTATTTTATTTTTTTGTCCGGGACTTGAATATAATTTTCCTTTATTTTTTAGATATGATGTAATACGCTAGCAAGACTTTTCTTGTACAGCCTAACCTCCCTCTCTCTCTCTCTCTCTCTATATATATATACACCCACCGACACCGTATGTATATCGGGGGCGAATCTTGAAATTATTAAACATAATGCTACCAGAGCCAAAGGACTTAAAAACAAATTGAAACCTTTTGTCCTTTTTATTTCCGAATGTAAAGTACATTCTGATACTATTATAAGTCCCTTTTATCTAAATCCCACATACCAAGAAAAAATAGTTAACCCAATGATTATAGGGTAAATTTTCAACTATACCCTCATTTATGAATGTGTACTTTTCAACTTTTTCTTCTTTATCTCTCTTTAAATTATTTCTTTATTGGTACAATAAATAGGGATAAAATTGTCATAAGCTCATTTATGTACTAAAAGTAGACTTATAAATAGAACCAAATTTTTTGGTCAAAAAGGACTTATAGAGACCAGAGTGGTAATATTCGTAGACGTAGTAGGGTCAACATTGATAACTACCTTACGCCCGCCGTAGCTGGCACCAACAACCCCCGTTTACTTCGGATCGCAATGGTCCAACAAACTCTCTGCATTAAAAAAAACCTTCATTCAATTATTTCGAATCTGATGTGTATATTCTCCAAACCTAGTTAATCACATTAACCGTTTTTACTTGTTCAAAGTGAATTTAGCTTAAATAGCAAGATGATTAATATGAATTAATTACTGGTTGGAGGGGTAAAGAGAGAAGCTATATAAAGAGACGTTCATGCTGTCCTAAAACCACAAAACAAGAAGCCATTTTGAAAAGCCAAAATGGGTCTCTCAATGGCTTCTCTCAGTCTTGTTTTGGTTTTAGTGTCTCTAAGCTTGCCTTCTCAAATCTGTGCTAACTACCATTACTCATCTCCGCCACCGCCGGTGTACTCGCCGCCACCTCCCAAGCATCCTTACCATTATGCTTCTCCACCACCACCGGTCCACTCTCCGCCACCCCCCAAGCACCCTTACCACTATGCTTCTCCACCGCCACCGGTGCACTCGCCACCACCTCCCGAGCATCCTTACCACTATGCTTCTCCTCCTCCACCCCCTAAGAAGCCCTACCATTACTCGTCCCCACCTCCTCCAAAGAAGCCGTATCACTATGCTTCTCCACCACCTCCAAAGAAGCCGTATCACTATGCTTCTCCACCGCCACCAGTGCACTCACCACCACCTCCCGAGCATCCTTACCACTATGCTTCTCCTCCTCCACCCCCTAAGGAGCCCTACCATTACTCGTCCCCACCACCTCCAAAGAAGCCGTATCACTATGCTTCTCCACCACCTCCAAAGAAGCCGTATCACTATGCTTCTCCACCGCCACCTCCTGAGCATCCTTACCACTATGCTTCTCCTCCTCCACCCCCTAAGAAGCCCTACCATTACTCGTCCCCACCTCCTCCAAAGAAGCCGTATCACTATGCTTCTCCACCGCCACCGGTGCACTCGCCACCACCTCCCGAACATCCTTACCACTATGCTTCTCCTCCTCCACCCCCTAAGAAGCCCTACCATTACTCGTCCCCACCACCTCCAAAGAAGCCATATCACTATGCTTCTCCACCACCTCCAAAGAAGCCGTATCACTATGCTTCTCCACCGCCACCAGTGCACTCACCACCACCTCCCGAGCATCCTTACCACTATGCTTCTCCTCCTCCACCCCCTAAGAAGCCCTACCATTACTCGTCCCCACCACCTCCAAAGAAGCCGTATCACTATGCTTCTCCACCGCCACCTCCTGAGCATCCTTACCACTATGCTTCTCCTCCTCCACCCCCTAAGAAGCCCTACCATTACTCGTCCCCACCTCCTCCAAAGAAGCCGTATCACTATGCTTCTCCTCCACCACCGACTCACTCTCCACCACCACCTTACCACTACTCGTCTCCTCCACCACCACCTAAGAAGCCCTACCATTACTCATCTCCACCGCCTCCCGTCCACTCTCCGCCACCTCCGTACCACTACTCGTCTCCTCCGCCACCACCTAAGAAGCCTTACAAGTACTCTTCTCCTCCCCCTCCTCCTCACAAGCCCTATGTCTATGCTTCGCCACCACCTCCTTACCACTACTAGATGATAATGCCTTTGCATGCCTAGCTTGCATCTCACTGTAAGTTTCTTTTGCCTTTATTTTATTTGTTAATTATTAGCTGATTTATTTTCCTTGTTAATTTTTCTTAGAGACAGATATGGGCAGTTACTAGGATAATGATCTCACGGCTTGAATTTTGTCTGGAAAAACTCATTTTATATATATTTAGTAATTAGATGGCATGATAACTACCTTAAAATATGTTTCAAAATTTCGAAGTCTTCGTCAGTTTTCTTTTTAAAAAAATCAAGCTATAGCATGTTGACTTGCTTGTTAATTTTACATCATGTCTTTTACTCATTATAACGATACAATTTCTTCACATACCTTTATCATATTATAAAGAACATACATGCAAATAAATTGTATACAATTTTCTTTCCTCTAGGTTTGAGCGGAACAAAGAAAGCAATGGAAGGAATGATGAAGAGGGAGGAAGGAAGGGGTTTACAGTTCAGGAAAGAGAAGAATGGAAGCAAAGTTTCCGCGTGGTCTTAATTCATTAAATGATGTTGTTTTTTTATATGTATTGAGCGACAAATAAAGTGTTATAATTTAAATCCTGTGTCTTTTTCTTCTTTGGTGTGGGTATTGTATTTATTTAAAGTTTGTAAGGAACTGCACTGAGATGGTCCACGTACATGTGCTCGATTCTGATAATTCAACAGCACATGCATGCATACACTTTGTGCAGTACTTTTCAATTCTTGCTGCCTTTTGCAAAGGTTTCTGAAAAAACCATTTATATATAATAAATATCCATGATTTCTCTGTCAATATCTCTGCCTCTGTGACCTTGCTTTAATGTGAATATTTCACTTAAACAGTTGTCTTTTGTTATCCTAAACTAAGGTTTTTCTTTTCTTTATTGATTTTGAACGCGTTCTCCTCCCATAAGTTTTTGGTGATTTTACAACTTTTTCTTCGATTGTTCCTAGCTAATTAAGATTTTGTAGTACCCTGAATGAAATGAAATAAAAAATAAAATAAACGGTTATTTTGTTTGTATTGTAAAGATGTCATTAGTTCCTTATAAACAAAAATAATAATAATACAGTCCCTTCGGAAACATCCGAAAGAAAATGTAATAATAAAAAATAGAAAATTAAATAGTAAAAAATATATATGGAAACTTAAACTTTATTATTCTCTATACATTTTTTACTAATAGAACAAAGTAAATATCAAATGCACTTACTTATTCCTGACACATACGTGCAAAAGCAGTCGTACTAACTAAATCATGGCTTTTAGAATGTAATTAGATTATCTTTTAGAAAATAGTTTCCGGAGAAAAAATAATAAAATTGATTTTAGACAATAGATTCTGAGCAAAATAGATATTGAGAGAAAAAGTGATTTTGATAAAATGATAGTGTTTAGATATTGTAATCAGAATCATTTTTCTTTCATGGTGAAATTACTAAAACAGACATTAGCTTTTATGATAATTACATATAAAGGATAAAATTATATTTCATGTATCATTTAACATTAAATTTCATAATAAATACCAAAAATAAAATAAATTTGTTTACAAAATTAAAATTATAATATTAGTCAATTATGTAACATAAAAAAAAGATCAAACATACATATGTACGTGTATATATATATATATATATTAATAAATTGACAAGAGCTCACCACTTGAGAAGATAAGAGAAAGAGAAAAGGGACAGGGGAGAGGAAAGACAAGAGAAAGATAAAATGGGTAGAAAAGGGGCAGGAGCTCACCACTGGAGAAGACAAGAGAAAGAGAAAAGGGATAGAGAAGAGGAAAGAGAAAACAGACAACTCATTATTCATCCAACAACCACTCTGGAAAGAGAAAAGGGGTAAAAAAATAGCTTGATCCAAAATCATGATTTTGGACCCAAAACCATGGTTTTGGATAAAAACGGGATTATGGCATTTTGAAGAGTGTTTGGCTAATTATTTGGGAAAAATATCATATTTGCCCTGGAAGTTTTACTTTAGGAGCAGTGGGCACCTAGAAGTTTTTTTTTTTTTTGGATCATTTTTACCTCAGAAGTTTACAAAACGTAGCATATTCACTATGACCTCACAGTAGCACCAACAGACGTTTGCCACATCAGAAGAAACACCAGGCAAGCTTCCATGTTTGATACAGATGGGTTGTCTATAGCCACATAAAAATTGAGTGCACTGAAAAATTAAAACGTTAGGGCATTAAAAAGGATAATAGAAATTGAGTGGCTTTGTAAGTCAAATTCACTTAGGGAAAAAAAGGGTTCGGTGAGAGGGGAGGTGTTGAAATCTTGCATCAAAAATCCCAACCGATATGCGAAAACAGAGGTGGTCAAATAGAGAAGAGAAGAAATAGGTGAGTCGACGGTAACTTCTATGATTGGTAGCAAGCGGAGGGTGCTGTGGTTAATACGTGGAGGACGAGAGTTTGAGTACGACAAACCGACGAGGATCTGTCACTGTGGAATCATGGCTTCTTTGCGTACGTCATAAACTGAGCAAAACCCAGGGAGAAGATTCTTTGGCTGTCGAAACTATCAACAAGTATGTTAGTGTTTATTTAATTGATGAAAGTTAATTATTTGTGTATTATTAATGGTGCTGGATGATGTGGAGTAATGTGTTGGTAGTAGTTGTGGGTTCTTTCAATGGCATGATGATGAAATGGGTGGGAGGTCAAGTGAGGTGATAAACGAGCTTCTTGGTTATGTGGATAGATTGTATGATGAGAATCTAATGTACAGGCGAGGAGTTGATGATAAAGTCGATGGAAATGTTCAAGCAAAAAATTCGAACATGTATTTGGTTATGAAGAAGCTTCATGGCAGATTGAAGAAGGTTGATGGTAGATTGAAACTTGCAATTTGTGGATTGGTTTTGACTTGGGTGTTGTTTGTTTTTTTTCATTTTGTCTTAAATGGTTTTAAAGGTTTGTGGAAGGCCATTGTTAATGTGGAATGTAAGTTCTATCCAAATTCAATGATATGTATAGGTGTTTGTTTAAATCAATGTATGTGTTTAAGCAATTCCTTTTTGTTGGAATGGTCTTTATGTAATGTAAAATTAAGTTAATGATAAAGAAAGAGTGAGGTTCATTACTCTGTTTATGTTGCCCAAGAAATTCCTCCAGAGTTGCATCACTTTGTGTGCCAAGTCAATTACTCTATTTTGTTATAACAAAACGCTGGCAAAGAATTGATGTGGTTTGTGTTAGCTCCCACACCACAATGTTTTGCTGATCACAAAACTTTAGGACCATGGAGAAAGAAATCAATAAGGCAAGCAAATGACAAATCCTACAGAAAAAGACTAAGTGTTCAAACAGGGAGTAAATCAATTTATGTATTAAGTAAATCAATTTCCTTATGATAACAAGATCTTCTATAGTGTGAAGTAAATGGATTTATATATGTTGTAAATCTATTCACTACGTCTGGCAGAGAGCAACTAAGTTTTCAAATATAAAGTAAATAGATTTATAAATGTTGTAAATCGATTTACAAAAGATGACCGAGGGCAGGTAAGTTCTTAAGTGTAAAGTAAATCGATTTATGAATGCTATAAATCAATTTATAAAAGATGGTCGAGAGCAATCAAGTTTTTAAATGTGAAGTAAATTGATTTATGAATATTGTAAATTGATTTACCAAATATGGCCGAGAGCTTTATGTTTTTCAAACTCAAGTAAATCGATTTACCACTCCTCAAATTAATTTACCAAACTTTATAATGTAAGGTAAATCAATTTATGGATGGGATAAATCAATTTACATAATCCAAGGAAGCCATCATGTCTGATAGGATTCCTAAGCCTCTTTTACTGTATTCTAGGAAGAGGTGTAAGAATTAGGTGGTTTTAGTATGTTTATCTGTTATTGAATAGTTATTACAAGGAGTTATAAGCAGTTATTTCATCTTATCAGTTTCAGTTAGTTATTAGGGGGTTAGTTATAGTCAGTTATTTAGGGTCAGTCATAGTTAGTTATTTATATGGATATATAAACAGATGATGTAATTGTTGTGGAGGTCAATGAAATAGTATTATTCAGAGAACTTGTTTCTTCCTTATCCTAGGATTGCAGATTCTAGTCCTAGTGGTTTTCTTCCTATTTTATTCTTCTCTCATAATTACTAGTCTATTTTGGCAACCAAGCTCTATCAATCTGGTATCAGAGCAAAGACCCTCAACCTTATGGGACAAAATGGTGAACACCCGCAATTTTGCACTTCCTATAGAGCCCTCAGCCGCTATTCAACATTCTGCAAAATCACGTGAATATGTTCCTCCCACTGACACCTTCCATCGCACACTTACTGAACTCATGCACCAACAACATAATGCCCTCCTCAACAGATTTAGTTTAATGGACGCAGATTTTAGTTTAATGGACGCAGATATATTAGAATTGAAGAAACAAAAATCGCCAGTTCTGTTACAGGGCCAAACCAGTAACCCAAATAGAGAGAACTTGATGGAAGCCGATGAAGTTGAACATGACAGCCCCTGGTGGAATCGAAATCCTTCTAAACGACCACATACCAGAGTAGATTTCCCAAAATTTAAAGGAGGAGATCCTCGCGGGTGGATGATGAAGGCAGAAAAATACTTCCGTTATTACCAAATGCCTGAAGATTTAAAAGTGGAGGTCGCAGCGATGAATTTAGAAGGAGATGCTCTGGACGTATTAACATGGATAACTTCCAATCGTACCATCAGATATTGGGATGAATTAATCCAAGTGTTCCAAGAAAACTTTGGTTCTACTGAATTCCAGAGCCCAAATATCTTTTTATGTGACGTTAGACAGACGGGAACTATAGAAGAATATAAGAAAGAATTTATACGGCGCTCTTCTCGTGTTCATGGTTGGCCGGAACACTGTTTACTGGTTGTGTTCATCAATGGCCTGAAGGAGGAACTCAAGTCTGATGTTAAAATTAAGAAACCACACACTGTGTATAAAGCTGCAAGCCTTGCCTTGGAGTTTGAGGCCAAAACACAAAGCCAACCTTATATTTGTGCGACACAGCGGTTTCCAACTTCAAGGAATACAGAAATTGGATCGAATTGGAGGAATAATAAAAATCTTTATTATCCATGTCAGAATTGGGGAGCTGATTTTAATAATAATAATTATTATTATTCCCAAAACTCCAATCAGACGGTTACTCCATATGTCAAGCCTTTATCTTCGGCCCAGTCCAATTCTTCGATTGCGGCTTCTTCCACTGCAATATCTGATTCTGAGTGTCAAAACTGAAAGGCCAAAGGACTTTGTTATAGCTGTGGTGAGAAATTCTCACCTGGCTATCGCTGCAAGGGGTCAGCTCTTAGAATCATGGAGATAACAGAAGATTCTAGTGAATTCGATCCAGCAAAGGATGAAGAGCCAGAATTTGAAGCAAATATGGCAGAGATTTTGTTGCACGCCATTATTGGCAATCAATCAACAACCACTATGAAGGTTAACGGAAGACTCAATAATACTCCAGTTTTAATCCTCATTGATAGTGGGTCCACACACAACTTTGTTTCTAACAAGTTGGTGTCCGAGATGGGCATTCTAATCCAGAAACTTCCGCCTTTTGGAGTTCAAGCAGGTGACGGTTCTATGATCACTTGTGACACCATCTGCAGAAACCTCAAAGACACAGTGCAAACTTTGGTGGTGCAGGACGATTTCTTTCCTTTCTTTTTGGGTGGCGTCGATATAGTGCTTGGTATTAAATGGCTAGCGTCCCTCAACATGGTCGAAGCAAACTGGCAACAAATGTTTATGGTCTTCTGGGTTAACGGGAAACGCTATAAACTTCAAGGGATTTCTAAACCAAATGTGGCAGTGTCACTTCATAGTTATATTGGTGTCGATATTGTTCGAAATTTTGAGATGGTACAGGATTTAATTCAGGATTATGCTGAGATCTTCACTGAACCCAGTTCTCTTCCTCCCCTGCGAGGTAATTGCCATGATATTCCCTTATATCCAACGGCTGTTCCTCCCAATATTTGCCCATATCGTTACCCATATTCACAAAAAGATGAGATGGAGCGACAAATCGATAGGTTGTTGAAGAAGAAGTTCATTGAGCCAAGTGTAAGTCTATTCGCCAATCCAGTTTTGTTGGTTCCTAAAAAAGATTCGTCTTGGAGACTCTATGTTGATTACAGGGAATTAAATCGTCTCACAGTGCCTGACAAATATCCTATTCCTACTATTGAAGAGCTCATTGATGAGTTACATAGAGCAAAATATTTCTCCAAGATTGACCTTCGTTCTGGCTATCATCAAATCAGAATTCAACCCAATGATATCCATAAGACAGCCTTCCGCACTCATTCTGGGCATTATGAATTTGTGGTATTGCCTTTCGATATTAAAAATGCTCCTTCTACATTCCAAGCAATATGAATGATTTATTTCGCCCCTTCTTGAGGAAATTTATTCTAGTGTTCTTTGATGACATCCTGGTGTACAGCAAAACTTTTGAAGACCATTATGAGCATTTACAAACAGTTTTCTATCTCTTACAGCAGAATGATTTTTATGCCCATCCTGATAAATGTGACTTCCTTCAATTAGAAGTCTCATTTTTGGGCCACATCATTTCAGCTAAGGGCGTTTCTGTTAACCCCGATACAATTACTGCCATTAGCAATTGGCCTTTACCTAAGAATATCACTGAACTCCGAGGTTTCTTAGGTCTAACGGTATATTATCGAAGGTTTGTCTTCCAATATGGGCAAATAGCAAAGCCTCTTACCGATATGACTAGAAAAGATGCTTTCACGTGGACTAAGCAATCTTTGGCAGCATTTGAGGACTTAAAAAGGGCTCTTATTCAGGTTCCAATTCTTCAACTTCCCGACTTCACCAAGACCTTCATTATTGAATGTGATGCATCTTCCTCGGGCTTAAGCGCTATTCTGCAACAACAAGGCCACCCAATTGCTTATTATAGTAAAGGGCTATCAGCTTCTCACAAACACAAGTCTGTTTATGATCGTGAATTATTGGCGTTAGTCTTGGCATTGGATAAATGGCGGCATTATCTCTTGGGACAGAAATTTGAAGTTCACACTGATCATTTCAGCCTTAAATACTTACTGGATCAGCGCCTTACCACCCCTACTCAGCAGCGCCTTCTTGTCAAATTGCTTCCCTTTGACTTCTCTATTATATTCAAGTCTGGTTCCTCCAATCAAGGGGCTGATGCGCTTTCCCGCCATCCTCACTCGAGTGATTTCTTCAATTTGGTTATTCCTTATGCAGCTGATTTTGATGACCTTCCTGAAAAATTGAAGCAAGATTCCTTCACCAACTCAATTATTACTTCACTCCAGTCCAATTATGCTTCGGTACCACATTATTCTTTGGTTTGTAACAGGTTGTATTACAAGAACTGTTTAGTCTTACCAGCAAACTCCTCTCTCACAGCAACAGTTATGCATGAAGCTCACTGCTCTCCTATGGGTGGTCATGGAGGTGTTCTTAAAACTTTGAAACGATTACAGCAACACTTTTTTTGGCAGAATATGAAGCAGGAGGTACATGATTTTGTCCAGAATTGTCTTTCTTGCCAACAAGGTAAATCTACTACTCAGGCTCCTGCTGGTCCTTTACAGCCCATTTCCTTGCCTAATCATATTTAGGAAGATTTTTTATTGGACTTTATTTCTGGCCTCCCCAAATCCAGGGGCTATGATGTTATTTTGGTTGTGGTTAATCGTTTTAGCAAGTATGCTCACTTTATGGGCCTTTTGAGACACCTTACTACTAAAACAGTTGCTGCTCTTTTCACTAAGGAAATCATTCGCCTTCACGGTGTTCCACTTTCCATTATTTCTGATAGGGATCCTATTTTCTTGAGTTCTTTTTGGCAAGAGCTCTTCAAGTTAAGTGGCACTACATTACGGATGAGTACCTCTTACCATCCTCAAACTGATGGCCAAACGGAAGTAGTCAATCATTGTTTAGAAAATTATCTCCACTGCTTCTGTCAAGACCACCCGAAGTCTTCGTATAAATTCCTTCATTGGCCATAATTCTCTTACAATACTGGCTTCCACTCTTCTTTTGGATTCACACCTTACATAGTGGTTTATAGCAAGGACCCACCTTCTCTTTTACCGTTTATTCCTGGCACCACCCGCCTTACTAAACTAGAGGAGTTTTTCTTAGAACGAGATGCGCTACTAGACACTGTTAAGGCTAATCTCTTAGCTGCTCAAAGGCGTATGAAATTACAAGAAGACTCTCATAGAAGGGACGTGGACTACAACCCCGGTGACATGGTTTTTCTCCGGCTTCAACCGTATCGCCAAAAGACTCTTTCTAAGAAGAAGTTTGACAAACTTTTAGCAAGATATTTTGGCCCCTATCCCATTGTCCGTAAGATTGGCGATGTAGCATATGAATTGCAGCTTCCTCCAGGCACTCGTATCTACCCTTTTTTCCATGTTTTGCTGCTGAAACATGCTCATGGTTGTGATCCTCAAGCTCCTCTTCCGGTTCTACCTTTGAATGCTGACTGGGATTTTCTTTTAAAACCGGAGCAAGTAGTTGATTCATGGGTCATCTCCAACAATGGTACCCCAGACGTCGAGCTCCTCATCAAATGGAAGGATCGCTCTTCTGAAGAGGCTAGCTGGGAATTTTATGATTTTTTGTCCACTCAATTTCCTGATTTCAGCCTTGAGGATAAGGCTTCTTTCCTCGGGGGAAGTAATGATAGGATTCCTAAGCCTCTTTTACTGTATTCTAGGAAGAGGCGTAAGAATTAGGTGGTTTTAGTATGTTTGTCTGTTATTGAATAGTTATTACAAGGAGTTATAAGCAATTATTTCATCTTATCAGTTTCAGTTAGTTATTAAGGGGTCAGTTATAGTTAGTTATTTAGGGTCAGTCATAGTCAGTTATTTATATGGTTATATAAACAGATGATGTAATTGTTGTGGAGGTCAATGAAATAGTATTATTTAGAGAACTTGTTTCTTCCTTATCCTAGGATTGCAGATTCTAGTCCTAGTGGTTTTCTTCCTATTTTACTCTTCTCTCATAATTACTAGTCTATTTTGGCAACCAAGCTCTATCAATGTCATTTTAATAGTCGCCATTATGCTACCGTCTGGTCAAGGCGAATATGCTACATTTTGTAAACTTCAAAAAACTTCCAGGCACCCATTGCTCCTACGGCAGAACTTCTGAGGCAAAAATGATTCTTTTCCCTAATTATTTTCAAAACCATGATTTTCTTTCCCGAAGCACTTTTTTATGTTCATCCAAACACTCATGAAGAGGTACCACTTCAAGACATCCCTTTATCATCTATAAATACTCACCACCATCACTTCATCCACACATCATATGACACAATACTAAGAGAACAAAATCATTGCTTTTATCCTTGAGTACACACAAGAATAAAGTTAAATTATCACTTTGTAAAAGTATTATTATCCTAACCTGAGTGTTGGGGGTGGAATTAATCTAGACCCAAGAATCTTCCTTGTATCCTGCAAGAAATTTTTTGCTCAATCCAATTTGCATCCTATAAAATAGGAATAGGGGTAAATTAAGCCAAAAGGAAAATACTACCCACTCTTTGAATATAATCGTGCACAACTTGCTTCTCCATCTCTGTGAAGGATCAGTCCCACCAACACTCAATCATATAAGCTTATTGTTTCACGGATCCAGGTAACTATTTCTAGTCAAAATGCTTATAAACTTGCGATACTCGAATGAAACCATGAGAATTAAGTGCATAACTATGATCAATTGTCTGATCATATTCATCACACTGTTCTTTTTTAATTTACACTAATATCCCTCAAGTTCAATATAAATACTTCCTACCAAGTCTAATGAGTGTGAATTGAGAATCAAACCGATTTTTTAAGGATCATATCACTTCCATTTTAAAATAGTTATTATTTAAGATTATGCATATACAAAATATGAGATCAATTAAATATTTTTCATTATAGTAAGATCTGATATTATTCATGTAACTAAAAAGCACCCATATGTTATTATTATTTTCGTTGATGAAAGATAAAATGGTTTCCAAATATGTAACCAAGTCTAATTTCTGCAGCAATCATGGTTTTCAAGATAATTAAATGCAAGTAAACTAATATTACCCATTTGTAAGAAATTTAAAATGAGTCCGTTCATGATTGATAAAAGAGGTAAGATTTAAGATTGTTTTCTCAGCCAACAAATTGTTGGTTTAGGTGGTAAAAGATCTCATCCTGTAAGAAGAACACAAGTTCAAATCCTAGGAAGTACACTTATTAGGAGAAGCGAAAATCTTTTGCCCTCCCTTGATCTAATAAAAAAGAAGGCGGTTTTCTCAAGCATATCTTGTATATTTGCAATACATGTTTAAATTAGCACAGGTATATTTCTTTTCAGTCCATGACTTACCCTGTACGAAACTAACTTTTGTTATTAATACTTTCATTTTTCTTAAAAAAATAAATGGTTAAGATGCAAATTTGCCTCCGAAGATTTTGCTGAAGAGAAATATTGCCCTGAAAATTTTTTTTAGGTTTAATATTGTTCTAGAAGTATTAAAATGGAGAAATGTTGTCATTTTCTATGAAAAAGTTAATAGTCAACGTCAATTTTTTAACGAATAATGTTAATTTTTTAATAGTATAGGGCAACATTGCTATGTTTTGAAACTTCCGGAATGACATTGAATCTGAAACAACTTTCAGGGCAATATTACTCCTCAGCTAAAACTTTCGGAGCCGATTTGCACCTTAATCCAAAAATAAATCCACTTGCTGAAATTTGATTGGGATTTCACCTGTTTTGATTTAATGAGACATAAGTAAGTATAAAAGGATAAATACCTATTTTCTACGGTTGAGATATTGATATTGATTATATTTCTACGGTTGAGATACATGAGATATTGATTATATCTGTTTTCTATACAAATATATGAGATATTGATATTTTTTAATTATATTAATTATATTTTCATAAGGAAAAGCATAATCCTATCATTCTACGGTATAATATATTTAAACTATAAAATTCAAGATATCTCTATAACTTTTAATGATATTAAAATAATATGATATTAATATAACGGATGAGAGATTAACCTACGAGAGAACTAAATTTTGTGACAAATAATATTCTTATTAACAATTTCTTAAAAACTGGAAGCATTATATATATATATATATATGTATGTATGTATATAAGTTAAGAATTTAAGTTACGTTACCAATATATATGTGTGTGCATAAGTTAAATTTAAACCATAAGTGGAAAGAGGAAACCAAATTTAAAATAGGGAAAATTGTGAAAAAAATATCTTATTGGCAACTTAATTGCTAAATGGAACCCCGGTGTGCAGATGATCTTTCGGGTGTGCATAAAATCTTCTCCTATGTGCAGACAATCTTCCTTGAGTATAATATTCTTCCCTATGCGTATGCAAAACATCTCCACCTGTGCCTGTGTGCATAAATCTTCCCCCATGTATGCAATATCTTCGCCCCGTGTGCACACGATCTTCCCAGGTCCCATTTGGTAATTATGTTGTCAATGAGGTATTTTTTCACAATTCTACCAAAATTTAAAATAAAAGAAATTTTAATCTTATTTTTCCCTATAAATTTTAAAATATATATAATTTAATATTAAAAATATTGCAAAATTACTGATTTCATCCCATAGAAGATTTAAATTTAATTTTGGGTTAATACTATCTTTAGTCCTTGTAGTCTACAATCATTTTAGTTTTAGTTCCTGAAGTTTCAAACACATGATTCTGATTCCTCAAATTTACTTCGTTTTAAATCTTTAGTCTCTGAAGTTTCATAAAGACTTTGGGCCAGCGTTAACACCATTAATTTAGCTAAGTGGCACTAACATTGCTAAATATGCTTATGTGGAAGCTGACTAGGCAAGCTGAGGTGGAAAAATAAATTCTAAACTTACATTTTTAAAGCTGGTATATAATTTTTTTATTTAAAAAAAAAAAAGATGAAAAAAATTATATAACATCTTTAAAAAATGTAAGCTTAGAACTTATTTTTCCACCTCAGCTTGCTTAGTCAGCATCCACATAAATGTATGTAACAGTATTAGTTCCACAAAAACTAAATTAACGGTGCTAACTTTGACTTCAAGTCCTTCTGAAACTTTATGGACTAATGGTTTGAAATGGAGTAAATCTAATGGACTAAAACCACATGTTTGAAACAGAGTAAATTTAAAGAACCAAAATCACATGTTTAAAATTTTAGGGACCAAAACTAAAATGGCTCTAAATTATAATTGACCAAAGATGGTATTAACTCTTTAATATTTTTAATAATTATCTTTTAATAAAAATATTATTTTTCCTGAAGCTACAAAATTAGCCTAATTTATAGATCAAATTCAAATATAACTTTTATATATATATATATAGTTGAAACTGAGAAATTCTTGTATTAATGGGATGCACCACATCATATGTGTGTCACGTAATAAAATTATACCACATCACTCTTACTAAATCCTACTGTTTCTTCTTCTCTTTCCTTATTTATGTCATCCCTCACCAAATACTCCCTCAAACATTTAATCAAATAATAATAATAATCAATTTCTCATAACACTTAGGATTTAATGAGAGTGATGTTGTATAATTTTATTAGATAGTGTACAAATAACGTAATGCACCCGATTCATGTAAGAATTTCTCATTGAGACATTTGACGGGACAACAACATAAAAAAGAAAAAAGAAAAAAAGTTTAATTGAGATCAATTAATTAAATTTGACCCAATTCTTTTCCATCTCGCTGCAGTTGGGAATTCGGGTCGGGCCCAAGGCCTGAGTCCTTCAAGAACTGGGTTTATGATTTAGAAACTAAAATAGGAAGCGGGCCTTACAAGGCCGGCCTTTTTAGGCTCGTTTAATATTTTTTTAAAAATAAATTAATATATATAATATCATTATATCAAATTATCAATATGAAAAACATCTAAGTACCTAAAAGAGTATTAGTAACAAGTAAACACTTATTAAATGGTTTGATTTATTTTATTTTCTACAATGATTTATTCATTTAAACTTTAAAAAAGAGACTAATTTGGACATTAGATGATTATTTTAACTAAAAATTTATGAGTTTTAAAAATAATGTATCTTAATTTAAAACAAAATAATAAATAAATTGTAAAACTTGAAAAATATTTTTTTTATAATTAAAATGAGTTCAGGCCCATTTAGATCCGAGTCCATAAAGGGCCAGTCTTATAAAACTACGGGCTTTAAAAATTAGAGATTTTTTAATAAACGGTTCTAAACGGACCGACCCGTATAAACCCGAACCCATAAAGGGTTGCCCGGCCCCAGCTCCACGTATCACGTCACGTCTATATATTCCTCTCCCCTGTCTAAAACCTAGTCCGTGTTGTGTAATTAATTAGTGATCATGGAAGGAGGAGTGCCTCAAGCTGATGCCTCTGCTTTTCGATCTTTATTGTCTCTTTCCACCAAAAATCCTTACGTTCTCCGTCTCGCTTTCTCCGCCGGCCTCGGCGGTTTCCTCTTTGGCTATGACACTGGTACGCCTCTGTCTCTGTTTTTTTCTTATTTCCATCAAATTTACCTGATTGTCCTAAAAGTGTTTCAGAACGTATTTTATTTAATCATTCATGTGTTGATTAGTGAGTGTTTAGTTATTTATTTACTAAAATGAGTGGGAAATTGTGCCTGCAGGGGTGATATCTAGTGCTCTGTTATACATCAGAGATGCTTTTCCTGCTGTGGCAAAATCCGCATGGTTGCAAGTAATTCAGTCTCATCGTTTTTTTTTTTTATTCTTTTAAAAACAGAGCATTAGTGGATAATCATCATCGTCAATTCAACCCAAACAAAATCAAATTCTTTGTTTCCATGTTTATCTTTCGTTACTGTGCTCGTTTGGAATAGGTTATTTTTAGGCAATAAGTGTTTATAAATCGTGATTCACGGTATACGAGGTAAGTATGTGAGATGAGTTTTATCTCGGCTTGCATAATAAGGACTTATTTTCTAAATTTAAGTGATCCCAAACACACAATATATTCTTCCCCGTAATAGAGGCATCTATCTTTTAAATTCAAGATATTTAATTACTGAATAAATCATAAATATTTATCTATTCATTCCTTAGGTTCATTAGTATTTTCAATGTCTTTGGTTTATATTTTTCAAATGTATCTCATTCACCTACTTATAGCCATATCTCCCATTCCCTTTCTTCCCTTCCTAAATAAGTGCATGAAAATAATATTGTATCTTAATGAATAATTTTAATACTTACTAAATAAATACATTTTTACCTATTTTGTCATCAATTAATCTTATATCCTACATTCTATTTCATCCTTTTCTCATTATTTCACTCTCTCTCTCTCTTTCTTATTCATTCATAAAGGGGGCATTATTGGGGGATTATATTTTCTACCTATTTATTATTTTTTATTGTTACCCCTAATCCTAAGACCCAGTTAACTCTTTTAAAGAAATTAAGGAAGATAAATAAATTATTTTAAAGTATTTATATTTATATTTTTTTATTCAAACTAATTTACGTGGCTTATAAACTAATAAAAAATGCAATAATACACAACATATATTATGATTAAGTAAATTATTTAGCTTATTTAACATTTCAAAAAAAAAGTGAATTTAGTCTTATATTTAAAACCAGGAGGAGTAATTTTAACTGTATTTTAGGATCTCACCATGATTCAGTTGGATTACTTAATCAATACTCGAATTACAATTCCAGATAAGTGGTTAAAAAGTAATCAAAACAAATCAAATTGTTTCAACAGGGAGCTGTGGTGAGTTTTGCACTGATAGGTGCAGTGATTGGTCTCTAGTGGGAGGATGGTTTAATGATCGATTTGGAAGGAAAAAAGCCATAAAGATTGCAACTTTTTTGTTCTTTTCTGGGGCTGTGATTATGGGTGCTGCCCCTAATCCAGGGCCCTTTTGGCCGGTACATTTGTGGTTGGTCTTGGTGTTGGAGCTGCTTCTATGACTGCTCCTCTTTATATCTCTGAAGCTTCTCCCACTAAAGTCAGAGGAGCCCTTGTTAGTCTCAACTGTTTCCTCATCCCTGGAGCCCAATTCCTCTCTTATGTTATCAATTTGGGCTTTGTTCGCGTAAGTAAAACATCCTTCACTCTCATTATTTACTACTGTATTTTGGTTCATTCTTGTTATAGGGCACGTTTAACTAATTTATGCTTATCGTTCAATTTATTAAATTTATCTTAAATTGATACAAGGGTTAGTATAATTTTTAATCCTTTAAATTTGTCATCGTTTTGGTTCATCAGGTTTCAAATAAAAAGTTTTAGTCGATCCCTCATGTTTTATTCCGTATGAAACATTAATCCTTATTATTAAACAAAAGTATGAACTATTTTGTCACCTAAGGACAAAAATCTCTTGGTTTGAAACTTGAGGAACAAAATATTAGGTTAACCCTTAATACAATTTTACTATGTTACCTCTATTAATGAGATTTTGATGGAGAGAAAAGAAAAACACTCTGATTTATATTAAGGACTAAAGAATACTTCTAGAAGGTACCTATAAGATAGAGTATTCCGAGCTTGTTATTATCATGGTATTACAACCCAATTCAGGTTGGTATTCTTGTTGTTGTTGCTGTTGAGTCACGAAATTTGTGGGTAAACTTTCGGTTTTTTTTTTTTTTTAATGATGTTTTGGTGGTTCAGGCAAATGGAACGTGGAGGTGGATGTTAGGAGTGGCATCAGTGCCTGGTTTGATTCAGTTCATTCTAATGTTTTGGCTTCCAGAATCACCTCGTTGGCTTTTTAGAAAGGTGCGCCTTTGATTTTTCAACTTCTTGTGTTTTGTATTTGTTAATTCATGTCATAACCCTACAAACTTGCATTCTATCTCTTGAATATGTAGGGGAGGGATGAAGAAGCATAAGCGATTTTGAGGAAAATTTATGATCCCAGCGAGGTTGAGGCTGCAATTGAAGCGTTGGAAGAGTCAGTTCTGAAGGAAATGAAGGAATCAGAATCTGCAAGCAAGGTTGGCATATGGAAAATGCTGAAGAACATAGCAGTGAGAAGAGCTCTATATGCTGGAATGGGACTTCAAATCTTCCAACAATTTGTGTCACAGAAACTCATTCCCCTGCTATTAGTCCAATTGCAACCTCTCACTTCAATGGAACCTGTCCTAGTTTTGACATTGCAATGAAGTCTAATACTCCATATGATTATAACAAGTGCCTCAAAGCTTCTCCAACCTGCAGATTCTACACTGACCCGTCTAAAAAGGTAACCTATTATCACTCCCCTATCTCGTCACGACTCTGCAATTTTTTTTTATATGATTATCTGATTGAGTTATATTCAAATATTGTTGGGCCCAATTAAAAGTAGTTATTTCAAATATATGTTTTATGTAATCACACGGACTTACTTTGATATATGAAAAAATGTGAATTGTTGTTGTGCAACTCTCACCTGGGGTGTGTTTGGTCTTAAATGACAACTCAAAGAAGCAAGCCAAGCACAAAGTTCTTGGTCCACAGAGGGGAGTCCTTCAAATTTTGGTTGGCTTGCAATCTTAGGGCTTTCACTTTATATCATATCCTTCTCACCAGGAATGGGGACAGTTCCTTGGGTTGTGAACTGAGAGATATATCCATTGAGGTACAGAGGAGTGTGTGGAGGCATGGGAGCTACAGCAGTTTGGGTTTCAAACCTTGTTGTGTCTCAACTCTTCTTGGTTATGACCAAGAGTATTGGCACTGCTTGGACTTTCATGATCTTTGGTTTTGTTTCTTTCATTGGAATCTTCTTTGTCCTCATCTTTGTACCTGAAACTAAAGGCCTTCCCATTGAAGAAGTAGAGGCCATGCTTGAACAAAGGCCTGTCCAGTTCAGATTTTGGAAGGAGAATCCTTCGCCTTCGCCTGTGCCTGTTTGACAGAGGGGTTTTAGAGTGACAGCTTAATTCCATGGAGCAACATTTAAGAGAACTACTATGAGTTTCTAAGGAAGAGATTTAATAATCAAAAATTTTCAATGACAAATAAGCATTTTCTGTAATAGAACTTGTTATTACATACTCCTTAATTGTTATTAGACTTTTAGTAATTAAATTTATTCCTGATGACCATATAACAATTCCCCCTTACAAGGGGTTTATGGCTTGACTTTTGATGTCTTTAGCTTCTTTCTTTAAGTGATTTGCTGCATATAGATAGTTTTTTCTTTATCTACTTGAACTTTATGTAAATTTAAATCATATTTAGTTATTTGTGATTTCCCAGTTCATCATCTTCACCGTTTGTAATTTCCAGTTGATTAGGACGCCACCTTTCTTCAATGGTCAGTATAACTTCTCCATTGACCTTAATATATTGGCCTCTTGGGGCTTAAAATTGAAGTTGAAATCTGACTAATAGTAAGGCAAAAAAAAAAAAGAAATCTGACTAATAGTAATATTGGAAATTCCATTAAATTAGTTACAGTATATTTTCAATTTGAAAAATTAATTCCTAAATTTTATACCTAAATATGAGCTAATTTAATATTATTTTTAAAAAAAAAATAATAAAGATTGGCTTAGTGAAGAAAAATTCCGCTGAGACAATTGAATTGGTACAGGTATACAATAAGATTAGCCCAATAAGGGTTTGGGCCCATTAAAAAGACGTTGGCACCCTCTATTTTGGCCCATCATTCCCCAAAATATAATATAATCTTTACATCTTAAGTTGGCCAAAAAAAAAAAAATCTTAACATCTTAAGCACCACACCCCTCATCTTTGGGTTCAGCTGGCGAATGTGTCGGACACTCTCACCAAAGGAAGAGGGTTTGATTCCGGGGAAGTCCACTTAGTTGTGGTCCAGTCTAGGCGCTGGAGGAGGCATCCCAACTTGAAACCCTACCCTTAGATCGTGGGTGAACCTAACCCCTTTCCTAAAATTTTGATATCAAAAAAAAAAAAAAAAATCTTACGAACACACCCAATAAAATGATACTCTTACCATCCTAAATAAAAGGGCTATTTAGGGGTAGGTATTGATTCTAAATATAAAATGGTCATATATTTTATCTATAATATTTATCATTTTTTCTTAACACTAATATATATGATCCAATGTTATTTAATGATATTTTAATAATATAAAGTCACATTTACTATAATTAAATAATTTATCTCATTTCCTTAACCTATTCAAATTAATTAAGTAGTTTTTATATTAAGGGCAATACGAGTACCATTCATCAGTGGACTAAACAGTGATTGGCAATAGTAATTTTTTCTCCCAATTCCTTGGTCCCCATCTAAATTCTCTCTCTATTTTCTTCAAATCTCCCTCTCTTCACTTTTAAATTTGTATACAATGAAATGGTAAATATGTAACATCTTTATATGTTTTTTATTATAAATTAATTTTTAAAATTTTTCACGCAGTTGTATTTGTCATGCTCTTGTTGCAGTCCACCTAATGCCTATACAAGGGAAGGGGCTCATTCCCTTGACCCCTATAGATAATAATTTGACTTCCATGTCATTATTGGCAAAAGTAAAATTCAAGTAAATTCTCCAACTCTCAAGTCAACTCTTCTAAATAAAAAAATTAATTATATATACTATATATATATATATATAGTGTCTGTTTGTAAATGTGGTAGAAAGTACTAGTATAAACGTTTAATATCGTTGCCTAGTTAAAAAATTCCACATTCCATGTATGTGATTTGGAGAGTTTTTGTGTTTTATAAGGTTGATAGATTGGTCATGCCAAGAATCTTTTCTCCAATTATTTGATAGACATTACAGAAGTCAATCATTTGCGTTGGGGCTGCTTCTATGACTGCTCCTCTTTATATCTCTGAAGCTTCTCCCACTAAAGTCAGAGGAGCCCTTGTTAGTCTCAACAGTTTCCTCATCACTGGAGCCCAATTCCTCTCTTATGTTATCAATTTGGGCTTTACTGGCGTAAGTAAAACATCCTTCACTCTCATTATTTACTGCTGTATTTTGGTTTGTTCCTGTTATAGGGCACTTTCAACTAATTCATGTTTATCGTTCATTTTATTAAATTTGTCTTACATTGATACAAGGGTTAATATAATCTTTAATTCTTTAAATTTGTCGTTGTTTTAGTTCATCAAGTTTCAAATCAAAAGTTTTAGTTGGTCCCTCAGGTTTTATTCTGTATGAAACATTACTCCTTATTATTAAACAAAAGTATGAACTATTTTGTCCCCTGAGGACAAAAACCTCTTGGTTTGAAATTTGAGGGATAAAAGATTGGGTTAACCCTTAATACAATTTTACCGCATTACCACTATTAATGAGATTTTGATGGAGAGAAAAGAAAAACACTCTTATTTATATTAAGAACTAAAGAATCCTTCTAGAAGGTACCGTATAATAGGGATAAGAGGGAGTATTCTGAGATTGTTATTATCATGGTATTACAACCCGATTCAGGTTGGTATTCTTGTTGTTGTTGCTGTTGAGTCACGAAATTTGTGGGTAAACTTTCGGTTTTCTTTTTTTTAAATGATGTTTTGGTGGTTCAGGCAAATGGAACGTGCAGGTGGATGTTAGGAGTGGCATCAGTGCCTGGTTTGATTCAGTTCATTCTAATGTTTTGGCTTCCAGAATCACCTCGTTGGCTTTTTAGAAAGGTGGGCCTTTGATTTTTCAACTTCTTGTGTTTTTGTATTTGTTAATTCATGTCTTAACCCTACAAACTTGTATTCTATCTTTTGAATATATAGGGGAGGGATGAAGAAGCAAAATCGATTTTGAGGAAAATTTATGATCCCAGTGAGGTAGAGGCTGAAATTGAAGCTTTAGAAGAGTCAGTTCTGAAGGAAATGAAGGAATCAGAATCTGCAACCAAGGTTGGCATATGGAAAATGCTGAAGAACACAGCAGTGAGAAGAGCCCTATGGCCTATATGCTGGAATGGGACTTCAAATCTTCCAACAATTTGTGGGCATCAACACAGTCATGTACTATAGCCCCACCATTATTCAACTCGCTGGAATCACTTCGAATCAAACCGCACTCCTTCTATCACTCATTACATCCGGGCTGAACACATTCAGTTCCATCCTCATCATTTTCTTTATCGAGAAAATCGGGAGAAAGAAGCTCGTATTGATCAGTCTAGTTGGTTGCACACTTTCCCTTTGCATTATCTTTGCTCCATTCTATGTCACAGAAACTCATTCCCCTGCTATTAGTCCAATTGCAACCTCTCACTTCAATGGAACCTGTCCCAGTTTTGACATTGCAATGAAGTCTAATACTCCATATGATTGTAACAAGTGCCTCAAAGCTTCTCCAACCTGTGGATTCTGCTCTGACCCGTCTAATAAGGTAACCCGTTATCCCCCCCTATCTTGTCACGACTCTCTATTTTTGTCCCTGATATGACTATCTGATTGAGTTATATTTGAATATTGTTCAAATATATGTTTTCTGCATTCATACGGACTTACTCTGATATATGAAAAATTGTGAATTGTTGTTGTGCAGCTCTCACCTGGGGTGTGTTTGGACTTAAATGACAACTCAAAGAAGCAAATGCCAAGCACAAAGTTATTGGTACACAGAGGGGAGTCCTTCAAATTTTGGTTGGCTTGCAATCTTAGGGCTTTCACTTTATATCATATCCTTCTCACCAGGAATGGGGACAGTTCCTTGGGTTGTGAACTGAGAGATATATCCATTGAGGTACAGAGGAGTGTGTGGAGGCATGGGAGCTACAGCAGTTTGGGTTTCAAACCTTGTTGTGTCTCAACTCTTCTTGGTCATGACCAAGAGTATTGGCACTGCTTGGACTTTCATGATCTTTGGTTTTGTTTCTTTCATTGGAATCTTCTTTGTCCTCATCTTTGTACCTGAAACTAAAGGCCTTCCCATTGAAGAAGTAGAGGCCATGCTTTTGAACAAAGGCCTGTTTGGAAGGAGAATCCTTCGCCTTCGCCTGTGCCTGTTTGACAGAGGGGTTTAGAGTGATAGCTTAATTCCATGGAGCAACATTTAAGAGAACTACTATGAGTTTCTAAGGAAGAGATTTAATAATCAAAAAGTTTCAATGACAAACAAGTATTTTCTATAATAGAACTTGTCATTACATGCTCCTTAATTGTTATTGGACTTTTAGTAATTAAATTTATTCCTTATGACCTTATAACAATTCCCCCTTATAAGGGGTTTATTGCTTGACTTTTGATGTCTTTAGCTTCTTTCTTTAAGTGATTTGCTGCATATAGATAGTTTTTTCTTTATCTACTTGAACTTTATGTAAATTTAAATCATATTTAGTTATTTGTGATTTCCCAGGTCATCATCGTCACTATTTGTAATTTTTAGTTGATTAGGACGCCACCTTTCTTCAATGGTCAGTATAACTTCTCCGTTGACCTTAATATATTGACCTCTTAAGGCTTAAAATTGAAGTTGAAATCTGACTAATATAAGTAATATTGGAAATTCCATTAAATTAGTTACAGTAGATTTTCAATTTGAAAAATGAATTCCTAAATTTTATACCTAAATTTTAAAAACTACTTATATATGATTCTGGGAGTTTTTTTTTTTTTTTTGGACATAGATTCTGGGAGTTTTGTGTAACATGATATACAATTTTTTAGGAGATAAGTTCACTTGTTGAGCGTTTAAGTACATATTTGGGAAACAATAAAACTATTGTTTTGGTAGTCCTTTTGTTGTAAATTGAAACAAAACTCCTCTCATATACTTGCCCCATAAATCATAAAAATTATTCTTCAAAAACTAATCCAAACATACACTTAGCAATATGCGCGTTTTATGACCTAAAATTCCTCCCAATTGATAATTATTGTATTGTTAAATATTGAATTCAAGTCAGGCGCTTTGTAATTCAAATATTTTAAATTATTAATAAGATCTCATATTTTGATTAAGATTTCATTCTAAATATGAGCTCATTTAATATTATTTTTTTAAAACAAAATAAAGATTGGCCTGGTGAAGAAAAATTCCGCTGGGATAATTAAATTACTAATACGATTTCATATTTTGATTGAGATTTCATTCTAAACAAGTTATATCTCCCGGTGTATATGAGGAGAGAAGGGTATCTTTATTGATTTTTTTCTTCATTTACTCTCCATTGAGTATATCTATCATTAAATCAATTTTCAATGGTTGAGATTTACCATGATAGATTTTTATTATTATGTTATTCTTTACATATTATTAAATCTCAACCATTGAAAATTGATCTAATGGGAAATTAAATGGAGAGGGAAATCAATGGAGACATCATTTTCCCGTGTATGAGAAGTGTTTTCCAAAAATTGTGATAATAATATATATGATAATGTTACCTATTTGAATTGGGCATATAAGAACAAAATTTAGGTGATATGATTAATGAAAGTATGTTGAAAAGATAATCAACATGTAGCGTCAAAGTTTTTTTTTAAAAAAAAAAAAACCTCATAAAATAGATCTTATACTAAAGATTAAATGGGAGCGCATCATTCCAACTTGGACAACTTAAATATCAAGTTGGACCCTGCCACACACACACACACACAAGCTCAAAAACTTGGCTTAAATTTAGATTTAAGTACTCTTCTAATCTTTTTCTCCTCCTCATCCAATCTTCACTTTTAATTTAAAAATTTAACAATTAATATTTAATATCTTATAAAATTATATTATAATATTACATAAATTATAAATAACTGGACATTTTACCATTATTGCCTTTCCATATTTCTAAAATCATCATGTATAACGTCTTACTCTCATCTTCCATCCATTCAATTCAATTTCGTGTTATTTATTCTTGACGCGTTGAAGAATTTGTTGTATCTAAAGCTTTTTGCTAAATGCTTAATTGTATAAAATCCTGATACAATGGAAACCAAGCAAACATCGCAACTAATGCAAATATAACGAACCCCATTATGTAATTGTACTCTCTTGCTGGTGCTCTCACCGACAATCACATTCCAATGCTCTTCACCACAAGCTTGCATGCTTTTGCTATCTGCTGATGCAACCAACTCTTTTTAAACTATATAGTGATTTTTCAATGTTGCTTAATTAAAATAACTAAACCTTTTATTTATACACACGAAAATAGATAAACAAATAAATGTCACATGACAAATGCCCCCAGAACGAAGATAAGTCACATGACAAATGCTCCCAGAACGGAGATATTCTTCATCTTTAGGTTGAAGTACCGTTGAATATTATACTAATCCAAGTGCCTAAGAAGAAGATTACTTGAAACCAACATCCGTTTGCTTCCTCTTCTTCCCCAGTGCTTTTCCATCAACTGGTTTGCTTTCTCCATTTCAACCGAGCTTGAAATCTTCATTGAATGATATTTTTCTCCACTATTTTCTACCACTCAAAGCCTGAAGGATTTAATAGGGAAATGGTGAACGACCAAGAGCATATCATGAACCATATTGAGCTAGGTATAAGGATACATGCTCTCGAACCTCAACAAAATAATGTCTAAAAAAATAGAAGGGAACTTACTATCGCTATAACTACTAACATAAAAGGGGATTGTTCATGATTGTGGCATAAAAATAAAGGAAATAAGATAATAATGATATTTAATGACATTGAAAGCATTTTGAAAATATAATTTATGTCTATATTGCATATTGTCATTAATTAATCAATTAATTAAATATTATTAAACACGGTATTGAAAACTCTCTGCATATTTCTACCAATCCATTAATTATTATTAAGAGTTTAATAAATTTCTAAAATATCTCTACAAATTTTTAGCAATCCATTAAATATCATTATAAGTTTGATAATTCTCCTTAATAATCCCATCTCCTAATTTTTCAGCTAGAAATTTGGAATATTATAATTATGTATTACAAATCATTATGGTTAGAAAATTTCTGATGATTGTCAAGAGCTGAAATATAAGCTATTGAAAAAAAAATGAAATTACTATTTCAAAATCAAATCATTATAATTATGACATAATTTATGAAGATGGAAAAATTGGAATCCTCATTATTTATGGGGATGTAAAGCCATTGATGGGGAGATAATTTCCGCACCTATATTGCCGTTTTTAGGAAAAAAAAATTAGTTCAAATGGAGGAAGTTATAAAATAAAGAAAATTAAGGAATTTAAAAATTATCAAATCATTTCCACAAACAATTGATTAACCAATCAAATATGAAAAATACAAATAAATAGAAATATGACATGTTATGGAATAATGATTAAGGCGGTGTATTTAATTATGGATGGATCTGATCCGTTTCTTATGAAATTGAGTATTACAAATTTTGCAAAAATAAAGTTGATTGATTGATACGAGCTAATTTAATATTATTTTAAAAAAATAATAAAGATTGGCTTTGTGAAAAAAATTCCGCTGCGACAATTGAATTAGTACAGGTTTCCAGCAAGATTGGCCCAATAAGGGTTTGGGCCCATTACAAAGTCGTGGGCACCCGCTATTTTGGCCCATCATTCCCCAAAATATAATCTAATCTTAACATCTTACGCACGCACGCAATAAAATGATACTCTTACCATCCTAATTAAAAGGGCTAGTTAGGGGTAGGTATTGATTCTAAACATAAAATGGTAATTGTTGTAAAATACTAATTAAGGTGGATGTCCATGAGCTCCCAACTCTTGACCTTTCATTTTCTACATCCTATAACCTCTCCAATGAATGATCTTTAGGAGTTTTCATGCCCATAACTCAAAGGTTACAATGTGTGTACCCATGAGGATTAAAGTTTACCATTTACTTTGTGTAACTCTTAGTTGTGGTTGAGGGCCTATAAATAGAGCATTATGTACTACACTTTGTTAGCATCCAAGAGAATAAGAATCACTCCCTCCTTGCTCTCTATTTCTCTCTTGTATTTCTTCATTCCCTTCATCTCAATCTCTTATACTTTCTTGATTTTATAACACGTTATCAGCACGAATTCGCTCAGAAGACCTATGGTCTAGTTTTCTATCTCTTCTACTCTCTAACTTTCTCATTTCCATACTATGTTTTGTATTGTTTATTCTCTATGTTATTTTATCTCTCTAGTCTACATTATCAATCTATTGTTCTATATTATTTTTATTATTTTTCTTTTACGCTATCTATTTTTATCCATCATGTTGTTACCTTTTACATATATCTAGGATAATCTAAGCCATTATATGGAATTAAATAGATTTTTTACCGATTTTTTTTTATACATCGGGTTCCATGGCTAAGATTTGAGATTATATTATCTTTCGCAAGTTTTCTTTCCTGTCACTTTTACTTATCATTTTCTGTTAATCTCTTATTATGAAAAAATTTATATATATATTTTTATTTTATATTCTAGTATTCTTTACATTGTATGTTATTATATTATGTTATTTTATTTTATTTACACTTATTTAATATTTATATTTATTTATTTTATTTACATTTTATGTTATATATTATTGTTTGTTTCTTTATTTTATGTCATTTATTTCATCTTGTTTTATTGTTATTTTATTTACATTTCATTTATTTATGTTAATACATTATTGTTATATCATTATATCAATCTTTTATTTTCATTTGTTTATTATATTACATTAATATATAATAGTATTATATATGAGCATGTAATGTGGTCTATATGATCATGGACTTATCTATTATTTATATTTGATTATGAATTTGAATTTATTTAATTTATTTTCTAGTATTTTGATTTTATCGAGAGGCCAGAAGCCATAATATTCTTAATTTCGTGATCAGATGACCAGAAGTCACATCACTTTTGTAATAGCTCTTATGAGAAAGAACGCTATTGATTTCATTAAATTGCAAGATTGATAAGAAAAATTTTGGCACTTTATGATTTAATTGTTACAAATATCAAAGCCCTGAAGGCTAAATGTTCAAATATCAAACTAAACAAAAAAAATAGTTTTGCAAGGTTTTTGCTATGGTCCTAAAGACCAATATTTGGAGAAATTAATGATGTTATTGAAAAAAAAACACATATAGAAGTGAAAATGAGCATGATCACATTGCATTTGTAGAATTGATAGTTGAAAGCTAAGAATACTTTGTCTTAGCGATTGAACTACAATCGTGGAAATAATAACATTTCTAAGGTGATCAAAATTATGAGCAAATATTATACTATGACTAGAAGTCATATGGATAGAAAAATGGTCTAATATGACCGGAAGTCATATAGACTAATATGTACTAATTTATTGAAAATAAAAATCAAAATGGCTGTGAAGCGAAAAAGACCATGAAATATTGTGAAAAATATAAAAAATAGTTATGATGCTTAAAGCAATAAGTTACGGAGAAAGATGATCAACTTATATAGCAAAAAAGAAATAATTGTAAGCCCTGAAGGCTATATGATTTTGATTGTTTATGTTTAAATTTAAATTGATTGTGATTAATTTGTGAGAAAGAAATTATTATTTAACATTGTGATATCAACATGAATGATATATGAAATCAAATAGATAAAAAGGTAATGATTGGTCATTTTAAAATTTCAGTATAGTGCCAATTTATTTACAAATTTAAACATTATTGGTAATTATTAATATATTTTGATTTCATGGCCTTTTAGGATGCTAACTATCTCATGGTTAATCTCTATAACTCCCAAATCAAATGGTTTTCAGTATTTATTCATATAATCTTTAATTATACAATTAAGTTGTTTAATTACATTCTTTATGTATAATTGTTCAATTTATTTATAATTTTAAGTATATTGTGTATGTGAATACTATTCATATACATCAATGGAGTTTACCATCTCTATTTTTTTCTTGGGGCTTGTATTTCTCTGTTGCACCAAAGATTTCCCAACAAACATTCAACTCATATACCTCAACATCAAGGTACTTTCTTTCATTATTAATCATATTTTTCATTTTAGCTTTGTCTTCCATCTCTCTTCTCCTCTTGAGCACTATTATGTTGCCTTACAAATATATATGTAATATTTCTTAGTTCCAAACTTTTGTTATTGAAAGGCATACAAATACTCTTCAATTTATATTTTATTTTAGTATTGATAATTTATTGCCTCATTTCCTAATTCATTGTATTAACATTTCTTCTACTCCTTAGTATTTTTATATGATATGTGCAAGTTTCATACATTAATCATAATATAATATAATATATAATATGATATATATATTGGAATCAAATTAGTTTTATGTGACATTTGTGAAGAGAAAAAAAAAATCATATGTCATATTTGAATTAAGAAAGTGAGAATTTATTTAATTTTATGAGAAAATTCATAATGAATAGTTTATGATTTGTTAGACAAAATCATTTTCATAATGTGCATGAATTATATAGTGCAAGTCAAATTTATGGATGATCAAATAGTAAGGAATATTTGAAAGAAGACTATGTATATCATAAGTATTTGTTATTTTATATTATAATGCATTTGTCTTTACATTTCTCTCAAATTAATTTTAGCCCCTAAACATCATAATTCATTGCAATAAGATCTTTATGTATTTTGATTATGGATCTCCTCATATTTCTTTATGTAGTGAAAAATTCTAAACATTTCATATTTTGAACATACATCAAAAGAGGCAAATTGAAGCATATTATTATTAATAAGTAGCAAAATTATATAAATATGCAGGAATAAATGTTAGTTCTTGAAGAACATAAATGTAATAAAGTTGATATAGTTCTTGAAGAACTAATATAGTTTTTCTTAAATTCTATGGGCAGAAGAAGAATTAATCAAGGAAAGCTATAACCCATAGATTTACATTAGAGTTTTACTCTATTATAGGGTTTAAATGATAGCCCAATTGACTGAAATCCATGATTAATTGTGAGTTATGAAGTACTTGAGTTTTGAAATGAAAAATATATTATTAGTTTGCTATATACAAATTTGTCTTTGAAATAGAGAAATAAAGAAAGTATATTTATATGATTCACACTTGAGGGGGAGATTGTTAGAATATAAGTGTGAGTTAATATTGAAAATTTTTACTCATATACTTCCTCACAAAACCTATTGATCTCCGAAAAATGGATGTCATATTGACATTTTATATCAATACTTATGAAAATTGAAAAGTTTGTCGTTGGTTAAGCAACATGTTACAGTAAACTAGTAGTTTACTGATCCAAACAAATTTATGTTGGCATGACTTGTTTGATTCATCAGAGTTATATATAAAAGATTACGTGTGACATCCATTGAAGAACTAGAAGATTCTTCATAAATAGCCAACATAATATATAATTTAAGAGTTATCATGTGCTGCTTGTTCTCAAAGAAATTTAATTATGAGAGTATCACAAGCTATGATTTGGAATGGATCTCTATATTTCTGGAAATAAATAAACTCATGTATGGGCCCATTCAAATATCATGTAAACCATATCAATGTTCAATAATTTTGATAGATGCATTTATAAGATGGTTACATATAATATTAATATTATTTTGCAACCTGAAGTTTGCAAGAATATTTGAATAAATTATTATGTTACGCGCAATTTCCAGATTATACGATTCATTCATTGAAGCCTCCATAAATAGCTAGACTAATACTTATGAGAACAAAATTTATGTTTCAGTGTTGGCATATTTGATCTTACATATTGCAACACTTATACTAGCCAACCAAATTCTCCCGATAAAATTGGCTTTTGGTCAGAAGTCAAGTATATTCCATCTTAAAAAGTTTGAATGTGCATTCCTATTGATTCACCACAATGCACATAGATGGATATTTAAAGGAAATTGAGATAAATGTTGGGTAAGAACCTCCTTCTTCTTGTTTGTCTCTAAATGAAACAAAAGGATGTTTCTAATGGAAACAAATGGATTTAGGAGACTTATACTGCATGATTAGTCAATTGTCATTTGACAAAGTTTTCCTAATATGAGGGGGAGAAATTAAATAGCTGGAAAAGAAAACAAAAGGAATGCATTATTACTATCAAATATAGATCCTTGAATATAACAATATGAACCAGAAGTTCATTTGGTTTGCATTCATGAAATATTACATAAAATCTGCCAGATGCAATTACTGACCTAAATGGGAATTACTAAATCTCATATTCCAGCTATAAGTGGTCTAATTAGCATAAATGAAAGTGAGACATGCCCGAGGTATGAGAGAATAATCAGTTCCAAAAGAAAAAAGAAAGAAGCAAATAATCAAGATAATCATATTAAGGAGGCAAACACTCCAGAAGAGGTCAAGACATAACTACTTGCAGAACCCTCAAAAGAGGTTCAGGTACCTGAAAGTAATAAAGAGATCTCAATGAATTATGTTACAACAAGAAAAGTAGAACTGAAAAGATAAAGTTGTCGACAACAGTTTTAGTAATAATATCACGTGATCAAATGAGGATCTTATACATGAATATGTCAGTAAAAAAAAAGGTGATTGGCCAACTGAAGAAGGGGACAAGACGCAATGAAAAATATTCTTTTAGCATGTGAAATTTATGGACCTGTAGTCCAAAACATTTGAAATATAAAGTTATTTGTGATATATGAATATTTATGTGAAAATAAAGATTTTCACAAGGTTTAATGATGATTATGATGAGGTACAACATTTGGTAGTGGATACAATAATTGTTGCATATATTATTAGTCTGGCAGTATATGCAAACAAAATAATGCGTCTATTAGATATCATTATATATAGCATATGCATATGGATAGTGAATATTACATGAGAGTCTTTGAAGGATCTAAAATGCCAGAAGCATATACAAAAAAAATTATTCTATATATAAAATGTTGTGCGAGTTTTAAAATAATTCAAGCATATATAATTAATTGAAAAATATATTAAAAAATGAGTAATTTTACATTTTACTTGACTTGTAGATCAAGTTATCAAATGCATCAATGATTTCAAAATCACATATTTTTACCATGGTGAATTTTCTTGTAAAGATACATTGAATTTAATGGTCCAGAAGTACCTTATACTTTATGAGAATATTTTTGTATTATGCTAATATTGTATCTATTATAATTTTATTGATAAAAATTAGTTCTTGCAAGTATACAGTGGATAACAAAAATGAGATTTAGTGTGATAGTCCTATTAACATATTATATAATATTATTTTGTTCAAAACAAACTGAATATGTGGGTATAAGATATATTTTGATGATTTTCAGAATAATTTTTCTTTATTGTTTTCACGATGAAAAAGATAAAGGCATAATATACTGATATTTTAGCATATCCAAAAGATATGTAAGAGGAATACATCTAGCAGAATATTTGGTGACAATGTATCATTCATAGTTTGGTGGCTAAAAGAATGATATGCTCAACAATACATTAGAAGTTATGTTCTTATCAGGGGGAGTAAATACGATATTATCATCGTATGAAATAGAGACCATGCTGTACTCTTTTCCTTAACCAAGGTTTTGTCCCACGGGGTTTTCCTGGTAAGGTTTTTAATGAGGCAGTTTCGATTTGTATTATGTACTCTTTTTCCTTCACTAGGTTTTTGTCCCATTGGGTTTTTCCTAGTAAGGTTTTAATGAGGCACAATATTTTTTTTTATGGACATCCAAGGGGGAGTGTTGTAAAATACTAATTAAGGTGGATGTCCATGAGCTCCCAACTCTTGACCTTTCATTTTCTACATCCTATAACCTCTCCAATGAATGATCTTTAGGAGTTTTCATGCCCATAACTCAAAGGTTACAATGTGTGTACTCATGAGGATTAAAGTTTACCATTTACTTTGTGTAACTCTTAGTTGTGGTTGAGGGCCTATAAATAGAGCATTATGTACTACACTTTGTTAGCATCCAAGAGAATAAGAATCACTCCCTCCTTGCTCTCTATTTCTCTCTTGTATTTCTTCATTCCCTTCATCTCAATCTCTTATACTTTCTTGATTTTATAACAGTAATATATTTTATCTATAATATTTATCATTTTTTCTTCACACTGATATATATGATCTAATGTTATTGAATGATATTTTAAAGATACTAAGTCACATTTATTATAATTAAATAATTTATCTCATTTCCTTAATCTATCTAAATTAATTAAGTAGTTTTTATGTTAAGGGCAATACGAGTACCATTCATCGGTGGGATGAACAGTGATTAGCAATAGTAATTTTTTCTCCTAATCCCTTGGTCCCCATCTAAATTCTCTCCCTATTTTCTTCAAATCTCCCTCTCTTCACTTTTAAATTTGTATGCAATGAAATGGTAAATATGTAACATCTTTATATGTTTTTTATTATAAATTAATTTTTAAAATTTTTCACGCAGTTGTATTTGTCATGCTCTTGTTGCTGTCCACCTAATGCCTATACAAGGGGAGGGGCTCATTCCCTTGACCCCTATAGATAATAATTTGACTTCCATGTCATTATTGGCAAAAGTAAAATTCAAGTAAATTCTTGAACTCTCAAGTCAACTCTTCTAAATAAAAAAATTAATTATATATACTCCCTTCGGTCCTAATTATAAGATAAAGTTGACTTTTTTGGAGAAATTAAGGAAGCCAATTAAATTACTTTAGAGTCTTTATATTTTTATTTTTTTCTCCAAACTAATTAATTTGTCTACTAAACTTATATATAATATAAGGATACTAAAAATATAAACATTCTAAAGTAATTTAATTGGCTTCCTTAATTTCTCTAAAAAAGTCAACTTTATCTTATAATTAGGACCAGAGGGAGTACTATATATATATATATATATAGTGTCTGTTTGTAAATGTGGTAGAAAGTACTAGTAGAAACGTTTAATATCGTTGCCTAGTTAAAAAATTCCACATTCCATGTATGTGATTTGGAGAGTTTTTGTGTTTTATAAGGTTGATAGATTGGTCATGCGAAGAATCTTTTCTCCAATTATTTGATAGACATTACAGAAGTCAATCATTTGCTCTCATTATTTTATTTATTTTTCAATTTACCAATCACAACGGCACTCTATTTGTTTTTTGTGTCCCAACTTTTGACTTTTGATTCGGACATATCATTGTCTAATTTAAATAACTGAGATGAAGGGATGACTCTATATTACAAATTTATTAGCTGGGCCGCGTCAATGGTACGATGACTTCTTTGTTATGATGTGATGTTTTCATAAATTTAAAAAGAGAAAAATGACAATTGTAGACCGCATAGGGTGTATTTGGTTTAAATAGAGGAGGTAAATATTTTTTTGGATTGGAAAAATGTAAAATTTATCCTTTTATTAAAAGAAGGGATAAGAAATGAGAAGGTAAATTTTAAGTTCCTTTTATCCAAAAAGGTAATTTACCCTCCTTCTCTCCCCTCCCTCCCCTCTAAAGGCTGTGTTTGATTTAAGGGAGGAGGGTAGTAAATTACAATTTTGGTTTAGAGAAATCCAAAATTGACCTTTTCATTCTCTTAAATTTTGAATTTCCACCCAAAAAATACCTTTTCATTTTTTTTTAAATTTTGGGTTTCCCCCCAAAATTTAAATACCTTCAACCCAAAAAAGTAATTATATTTAACACCCCTCTTCTTCCCTCCCCTCCCCTCAAACAAAACACATACTAGAGGTTTTTCTAAAGTAAAGTGAGAGTAGGTGAGGGTTGAAGATTGAAAAACATTGTTTGATTGGAAGGAGGGGAGGGGAGAGAAGGTGAAAACTTTCTGTCTTGCAGTGCTCCCTCCCCCCTTTCTCAAACTTCTAAATTTGGGGTTTTTTCTATGTAAGAGAAAATTTACATCTTATTATGACTGAATTGCCCATATCAATTTTGTGATATTCCATGACTACCCTCAAAACTTAAAACCCTCTTTTTTCAGCCTAGTTCCACTCGATCGCATTTGTTTAGTCAGTTTGGTATCCTTTGCTCGTCTCCTCCTTTGCTTTCTTACCATCCAATGAGATTTCTCCTTTACTCCCTTACAATCCGAAACCTTAATAATCTCCACAAGTTTCCCTTCGTTCGAACACATTTCCTTTGTCATCTTTTGTTTCCCTTTTATGATGTCTAATATGATGGAATTGGCAAAGGAGCTAGACCACAACAAACGCAGCGGATGGGCGATAATGGAGGAAATCCCTCCTTCACTTTGACGATTTGCAATTTGTAGGGGAGGTATTTTTTTTTTTTTTTAAGAATGGAAGGTGGGAAGGATGCAGAAGTAGATGGTAAGGAGGATACACAAAGGAAACAAGGGTTTTTTTTTTCAAAACGATAAAATGGCAATTTAAACCTGAAGTAAATAAATATATAATTATTATAAATTTATTAAATTACATAAGAAGCGACATATGATATAAGGAAAATATAATTATTAATAAAAAAATTGTAAAAGAAGAAGGAAAATATATAGATAAAGAGAAAATGATATATTTGTCTACATATAATTAGCTCCCCTCACCTACCGTACTGAACCAAAAAATAAACCAAAGCTCCCCTCCTCTCTTTTTGAACCAAACAAAGTTCATAACCTTCCTTAACCTAATTTTAATAAATCTCACATAACCTTACCTCCAGTGAACCAAACACACCCTTAGAATCTGCTTGGTTTGAGTGGAGGGGAGGGGAGGGGAGGGGAGGGGAAGGGAAGGCTGTGCCCCCTTGGTTGATTGACAAGATTTCCCCTCCCTCCCCTCCAAACCTCTCCCCCCAAATTAGGGGATTTGGAGGAGAAGTTTGAAATAGCCTTTGTCATGAAGTAAAATAGTCATGGAATTTTGCCATTAATCCAAAATTAGCCTGTCATTTTTTACTAATATATATAACTATAATTATAAAATATAATTTTAAATGTATATATATAATTGTATCAAATGTTATTTATAATTTATGGCATAAAAATGCTATTTATAATTAAAATTTATTATACCTCTAATAAAGTTGGGAAAAAATCACTTATAACATAAGGGTAAAGTTATCCATATGAAAATAATTAATGTTTGATATTTATGCTATTATCCTAATGTATTGCCCCGAATCTCATGCCTTTCTTAGGCAAAAAAAAATCCCATGCATCTCGTAAACTCCAATCACCGGCATCTTCGATCTCCTCGTTCGGTCATCGTTGCTTGCTGCCATCTTGCCACTACAGGAAGAAGAGGCCAAAGGGGCAGGGAGAAAGGATGAGAGGTCAGCGAGAGGGAGAAGGAGATCAAATAAGCAAAGAGAGGCCGACGACAGGGATGAGGATTGAGGTGGGTTGGGAAGTCGCCATTACAAAAGAAGGAGGGTGGGGATGTCTCTTCATCCTCTTTGCCCTGTCACCATTGCATCATTTCACCAACAGTGAGAAGAACGACAAGAGGCATTGGGGGCTCTGATTGAGGAGACGCAAGAGGCGAAAAAGAAGAAAAGAAATCCTGAAATATTGAAAATAAGCAGGGGCAAAGTGGTCAGTTTATAACAAAATGTTGCCCCTTCCCTCCAAATCCCCCTAATTTGGGGGAGGATAGTTTTGATGGGAAGGAGGGAAAATTTTTCAAAAAATTTCCCTTCCCTCCTAAATTTTTTGTGTTACCAATTAAGGGGAGGGGAGCAAAATCCCTCCCCTCCCCCTTAGACCAAGCAGATCCTTATTTACAATTAAAAATCAAATGACTTTAGAAAATTCACCTTATCACTAAATGCATAAATATCCAATAAAAGGCCACTCATAAATATAAAAACAGCTAATAGTTAATTTAAGAAAGGTTTAAATATAAGAAGAGCCAACTGTAAATGGATAGATAGTCTCATGAATTTGCACATTATTGGAATGTTACTTCATAAATTTGTGGAAAGTCAGCCGGAAACAAATCGATAATCTCATGAATTTATATATCGTGACTTGTGATATAGGAATAGTCACTTATAAATTTAAGAAATATCACTTGTAAATATATGGAAAGACAATTGTAAATGGATGAATAGTCTCTTGTTAATATATGAATTATCACTTATGAATTTAATATTTGTCAAAAAAAGTTTTTGGAAAAATATAGAATGAATAAAAAAAGCAACTGTCCAAAAAATAAGTTTTTGAGGGAAGTCTCACTAGTGTGTCTTCATAATTTTTTAGATTTAAAAAAATTAAAATAGAACGTGGCATGGGGTCTTTGTCTATACTTTGAAGAGGAAACCCATTTAAAGGTATCTATCGTACGTCAATAAAGTTTGGCACAGTTGGTTAAGGTCTTGCCACCCCGATTATAAGGGAGTGTGTTCGAACCCTCTGACCGATAGGGAGACCTCATTGGTAGGAAATCTCGTAAGTCTCTTGTAAGCGCTTGAAGAGCCCTGGGGCCGTGACCTATCTAAACTTTTTATTATAAAAAAAAAAAAAGGTATCTATCGTACTTTTCTTCAATTTTTAATTTGATTCTCTCTTAATTAAATATTTCAATTTTGCTCTGTTGGTATCGTTAACTCCTATAAATGAGCTAACAGCGCTAATAGAACAAAGCAAAATTAATTATTTAACTAAAAATATATATTGATATTGAATTAAAAATTAAATTAAAAAAATTTGCACTGAGTTTTCCCTATCTTGAGATTAGATCTGCTTTTTTTTTTAAAAAAAAAAAAGACAGAGATTCCATTTCATACATACACTATGGCTCTATTCAGCTAAGTAGGATTCCTCCTATACCATAGGTAAGGTACATTAAATAACAAAAAACATGCGGTAGTCACATTAAAAAATGAAATTCAGGCCAGAGAAAGTATAAATAAATGAAATAAAGATTAAAAAAGAGATTAAAAGGGTTAAACAGCTTTAATGGCAAAAAAAAACTGGTTAAACAGCTTTATTAGGACACATGCTGGGTGATATCCCATAAAGGGAAGCATGCTGGGCTTTCAATCTCTCAGTCAGAAAATCATGATTAGAGAGGAATTAATATAATATATTTTAATATTAATGCAAGTGCTAATTATATAGAGTCGTACTCACACCTGCTGATTCTGTTGGAATTATTTCAGCAAATAATTATTATTTCACCATAGGCTGTGTGTGCGCCTCACCAAACCCACCAAAGTTTTATTCTTCTCTTCAATAATTACTTTCTTGATATTCTTTTTAATAATTCAAAACTTAATTAATTAAACTAGCTAGTGGAGAAATTGTCAGCCTTTTCGCGAGCAAATATTATTTTGTCAGCGTTATTATTGGCTCTTAAATAAATAAAATGTTGATGAAAAAGATAGGACTATGTACCACCCAAATTGGTACCACTCTGGTCCCTATTATAAGTCCTTTTTGATAAAAAAATTTGGTCCTATTTATAAGTCCACTTTCAGTACATAAATGAGTTTATGACAATTTTGCCCCTATTTATTGTACCCATAAAGAAATAATTTAAAGAGAGATAAAGAAGAAAAAGTTGAAAAGTACACATTCATAAATGAGGGTATAGTTGGAAATTTACCCTATAATCATTGGGTTAACTACTTTTTCTTAGTATGTGGGATTTAGGTAAAAGGGACTTATAATAGGGACTAGAGTGGTAAATGACAAATATTATGGTGTGAGTTGTGAGTGAATTATTGGAGGGAAAAAGTGTTGTGAGTGAATTATTGGATGATGGAATTAGTATTTACTCCACTTGCCCAAACTATAAGAGCTAATTAATTAATGAACTCATTTGAATCCTAGATGTTATAGCTCAATTCATTTTATTTTTTAAATTTATCTTTTTTTTTCTCAAACTAATTTATTTAGCTCGTGAAGATATGGACTAAATATAATCTAATGTTTTATATGAGAATTTTAGAAAAATCATATCACATTCGTTATGATTAATTAATGTATCTAAGTTTATTAATTTATCTAAATTAATGAAATAACTTATTTATTAAGATATAAGGTCTTGTTTGGATTTGCTTATGAACACATTCATGCCAACCCAAACAAGATTCATATCACATAATTGTTTTGTGAACCATTATGGTTGAAAAGCTAAATTAGGACTTCAAAATCCCAATCCAAACAAACACTAAAACAGAAGTAGCTGTGACATTCCAAAGAACTGAGTCTCCATGTTCTTTAAGTTTTTCATCAAATTTTACAGTACCATCATATCCCACTTGACTTTGAAGCCAAGGTTTTTATATCCAGCCATGAGTGTGCAGTGAAGTCTGTAGTTCTCACACACCCACACACAGTCTGGTTTGTTATTTCATATTGATCACTTAATAATTTTTTAGAAAATAATTTATTTATTTATTTGTGAGAGTGAGACTTTAATATAATCCCCTCTCGCATTATATTTTTCATGCACAAAATTTGACAACTTAAGTCAGACAGCTTTACAATATGATATCAATATAAACTGATTATAGACAAATATTAAAAAAAAATTGTGAAAGCATGGCTGTGTGTATGAGATCACTAATAAATAGAGTATTTGTGGTGTTTTAATCACTATACAACACCGACGACCACGACCATAACAACAATAAAGTATTATTCCTTAGGTAGAGTCGGTTATATGAATCGTACGTTTCCATTATGCTCTATCAAAAATTATTTCTTTAGATATATTATTAACTAAAAGATCATTCTCTATGACCGCATTGAGCGTTTGCTTCAATCTTCCTTGACCTCGTATTACAAAACTCAATATTGTTTGATCAACCATCCTTACCGAAACACTCAGAGGCCTTCATTAAATATGTCTAAACCACCTCAAATGACTTTCTACCATTTTTCTTGCAATATAGACTACTCCAACTCATTCACATATATATATGAGTATTACGAATCTTGTTTTTTTTTTATAACCACATATCCATCTCAACATCCTTAGATTGGTTACTCCCATTTTATATTCATGTTGTCTCTTTAAAACCTAACACTTACTACTATATAGTATTACTGGTCTTATAGCAATATGTGTTTTAATCACTATGTAACGTTTAAATTTGTCTTTAAAGTTTTTTACTGGTGAGATTGATATTTTTTAACTTCCGATTGACGCAATGTAATCCTTAAAATATTAAAAATGGTACGATGTCGTCCTAAAAATAGAGCAGCATTTGACCGAGGTTGAAGATTAGTTGAACAATTTTGATTAAGATTAAACGAGTATATAATTTTCTTAATAAAATGATTTTATTTTAAATTTGAAACTAATGACCTTGTTCAAGGGGCTGCCTGCCTTGTTGAATATGCACCTATTTAATTTTAATTATTGATAATAATTATGTTGTTTTAAAAAATTCAATATAAAATTTTATGGTTTCAAATATTTCAAATAAAATTTAGGATTGATACAACTTTTGATTTTTAAAGTTTGACCCAATTTCAGTTTTTGTTCTTCAAGTTTGAAATCGGTGATTTTTGTCCCTCAAATTTAGTCTGTTTATAATTGTTCATCCCTCAAGTTTAAAAAAGGACTTGATCCTATCTTTGACAGCATCAATTCATTCAACGTGGCGCTAACACTGTTAAAATAGCTTAGGATTAATACAATTTTTGGTCTCTCAAGTTTGAAATCGGTGGTTTTGGTCCCTCAAGTTTAGTCCGTTTATAACTATTAGTCCCTTAAGTTTGAAAAGGACTTTATCCTACCTTTGACAACATTAATTCATCCAATGTGGCACTAACACCATTAAAATAGCTTATGTGTTATGCTTTATTAGAATAGCTGATATGACAAATATATTATAATATAATATACCGTGTTGAACAAAAAGGAAAAATGACATCAAAATGAAATGCACGAGCTAGAACTTCTAAAACACTAATTTCTTCAAAGTTTGAACACACTCATTGCTTCGACAAACTAAACTATCTTATCATTTCACACTAACTATCCTTAAATACTTTAATTAATGGGTTAAATACTAATTATGTTATGAAAGTTTACATGGAAGGGCAATTTTGCCTTTAAAGTGTTAAATCTTGGATTTGTGTTTTAGAAGTTTTGGCTTGTGCATTTCGTTTTGATGCCCTTTTTCCTTTTTTTTTCAACATAATATATTATATTATAGTATATTTGCTATATCAGCTGTTCTAATAAGCATAATACATAAGTTATTTTAACAGACGTCAGACAAATTAATGCCGTTAAAGGCAAGACCAAGTTTTTTTTAAACTTGAGGGACCAAATAAAAGGATTAAATTTGAGGGACCAAAATCACGGATTTCAAACTTGAGGAACTAAAACTAAAATTGGGTCAAACTTTAAGGACAAAAAATGGTATTAACCTTAAATTATTTTAACTGTGTTAGCGCCACGTCGGACGAATTAAAACCTTCAAAAGCAAGATCAAGTCTTTTTTAAATTTGAGGAACTAATGATTATAAACAGATTAAATTTGAGAGATCAAACTAATCGATTTAAAATTTAAAGAACAAAAAATTATATTAATCCTGAAATTTAATTACGTACGTAAATATTGAGTGATGTTTAGTCATGACAGGTGGCCCTGTCTTCCAAAATAGAGGGAACTTTGAGGCGCGGGTCTCGACTCACAAGGACCTGGCCGAACCAAAACGGTTTTGTTCCTTCGTCACTAAAACATTTATTCAGTTTAATTTATTTTTGTTAGGAAGACCAATCAAAATTTACTTTTAGTTTTAAAACGAGAATAAATTATCATTGGCGCTTCATTCCGTCAAGTAAGAACTCTCATGTGATATACTGATCTCTGTTGCTTATTTAATTATTGTTTATTTAATATTTATTTTGGTTTGCCGTGCCTCTTGTATTAGTTAAGTTTGTAGATAATACTTTGTCGTATTACTCGTTTTATACTCACTTCTTTTCTTTTTCTTTTTTATGCTTTTTTTGGGGTACAAGACAGACTTCTATGGTTGATCTGCGAGATTGTTTTGTTTAATGTGGGCTTCGGCGTAAAAGCAGGTTCGGTTTCACATGTTTTCAATTTTTCATCTTATTTATATTTTTTTATTAAAACCATTTTTGCATAATAGTATAAATTTATAATTTTAATTTAAATAAAATGTTGATATAGAGTCCGAAACAACATAAAAAAAATTGACTGTGTTTTGTGGATAAACAAATCTCAAGTACATTTTACCAACAAGTACATAAATTCGCTAGTAGGAAGTTAGAGGAAAAAGATCCCCTCAGAAGCATTTTTCTCATAATCCCATCAAGACCGTTGGTTTCTTTTACTCTTGACTGTCCATTTGTTTGCTTTTAAAACACAATCACTATTGGATTATTTGGAAGGACCTGATTTGGACGCTAAGAGACGCTGAGGGATGCGCTTCTGAGAGGATCCGGACTTGAAGTTAAACCAACGATTTCAGGTTTAAACTTGTTGTTAGATACTTGTTGGGAGATCTTTGTCGCTCTTATGGGCATTTTCTGTTCACCCAAACTAGTTGGAATTTAACATAATTTCTAAATGTCAGGCCATTTGGTTAAAAAAAAATACTACAATAAGCTTTTTTTTTTTTTTTTGAGCACTTGGTATCTTGGCCAACCTTTCAGGATGTTAGTGAATTATAAATCAAACTAATTCGGATTGAACTATAGTAGGATCCATATGGACGGCGAACCTACCACTTAGATTGCTGCATTCTCAAAGGATCAGACACCTTATAACCTTTGATTAAGGTGGAACGACTTTTATCAGTTGATCCAATCCCTAGGATATTAGGAGCTTGTTTTAATCTATATGTAAAAACATTAATCTCCTTTATTCTTTATTTTTTTCCCAAACTACCCGCACAGTTAGATTCATATATGATATATAGGCTATGTTGATAATACTCCATTACAAATTATTAAAATAAAAGCCATTTCAAGGAGTCCAGCACATATTTATTTAAAAAAATAATATAATTAATTTGCTTAAATTTTTAAAGGGTTAAGGGGCAATTTTGTCCTAGAAGTTTTCACCAAGAGGCAATTTTGCCTTTGAAGTATAAAAAAAGGAGTAATTTTGCCTTTGTCGTTAGCCCAGTTAATTTGACCGCTAGTTAACCAAATATGCTGAGCTGACAGTCTACATGTCATCCACTTCATCTTTTTTAAGATGCAAATTTGTGCAGGAAGTCTATGTGTCATTTACTTCATATTTTTTCAAAGTTATATTTAAAATTTCCGGCTCAAATTTCACCTTAATAAAACTGATGGGGATTACATTTGGATTGTCAATTCAGTATATTTGGTTAACTAATAGTCAAAATTAACTGAGATACCGGCCGACGCAAATTGACTCCATTTTTTACATTTTTGTGGCAAAATTATCTTGGAAAAATTTTCAGAGCAATCTCGGTGAAAATTTTTAGGATAAAGATGCCCCATAGTCCAAATTGAATGCCAGCATGTAAGGTGTGTATTTGCAGAGTTGGCCTGGGCAAGTACATTGCATATCAGTGGGGGGCATAAAAGTATTTAAGAATAAGATTTGGTGCCAAATAGACACATCATGTTGTGCGTGCGGAGGGACAACTAAATCTAATGCCCATATATAATTAATTAATTAATCAAATCATAAAACCACTTTATGTAATCTTAATTAAGCATCATGATTAGACTTTAATAAGCTAAGCCCCCAAAAATATCATCTTCTTTTTTAACAAAAAGTTGGCTGCATTATTGGAGATGTGCTCAGTTGTAATATTCTGAACTGCATCATCATCTGAGTGGAGCTTTTACAGTTTTTTCTCCCACCCGTTTCACTTTCAGGTTTCTACTTCTATTTACGCTTATAACCTTCCCTCCTCTTATAATTACTATCCCACCCACTCAATTGTTGGGGCTTGACTCGGTCAAATGGTTGTATGAAAAAAGAAAAAGAAAAATATTTATATGAGGTTACTTATACCCATTTCGTCAAGTTCTCCAATCACATGTAACTTTGAATTATTACGATTTTACTATAAACTCATATGAAAAAATAGGACACATGATTATATATGATTGAAAAATTTAATGTAAAGAATATAAGGAATTTGATGTAAATATAGTCCCAGACAAAATTTACGAAATTGAAATGCCATGGAATTCCTTCTTTTGTTTTTTCTAGCATACATGTATTCTAGCGACAATAACGTGTGAAACTGGGAATCAATTATGTGTTGTCAAAACCCACAAAGGAAATATGCCATACCCCCTTATTTTCATATGTAGCAAGAGCTATATAACCACATTTATTTAAATTATGTGTGTATGGATTAGTTTTTGGAGAATAGTTTTTATGATTTACAAGGTAAATATGTGAAAAGAGTTTTGTCTCGATTTAAAAAAAAAGATTTCTGAAACTGTGGTTTTGGTCATACACACTATTTTTATAGACTAACATGTGATAATAATATTTTTTAAAGATAAAACAATTAAATTTGTCAAGCTTAAGACAAACATTGAAATAAAAATGTGAACAGCACATAATTAATGAAAAATATATTTTATAAGAATATTATTATTCCTCTGGTCCATTAAGGCATATTTAAGAAATTGATCTTGGTTATAAATATAAGACATAATTTTTATATTTGTCAATCTTTTTCTAGTTCACCTTTATTGATATTTCCTCAACCATAATTAAGGAGGAAAGGGGAGGAGACAATTAAGAGATATGACTAGGGTGTTTCACAAAATACATGTCATGTTAATTAACTTAACCAACTTTCTTAATATTATTAAATTAAGTAAATACTCCCTCTGATTTTAAATATAAGACAAAGTTGATTTTTTTGGAGAAATTAAGGAAGCTAATTAAATTACTTTAGAGAATTTATATTTATATTTTTTCTCCAAACTAATTAGTTTGACTAACAAACTAATATTATAATCTAAGAATACATAACATATGATATGATTAAGTAATTTATTTAATTTCCTTAACCTCTCCAAAAAGAATCAACTGTATCTTATATTTAGGACTAAAAAAAATTTATCTTATATTAAACACCGAAGGAGTATCGTATTTTGAATTGGGAAAGATTTGTGAATATTCACTTAAAGATGCCAATTTCTATGCCTTGCGTGTGTGGAAACATGAGGTCGATAGTTGTGTTCTGTTATGGCCACATATATATTATTTGTCCATTTGACAAAAACTAATGCATCTAGTGAACTAGTGTAAATTAATCTTTTACAATGACTACATTCTTTATTCTATAGGGAAATCCATGTTCTATTCCTTACTAGTTACCACACAATTGTCGTTTCGTGATATACTAATACTAGGCTAAAACTTAATTCCCTTGTTTAGCCCCCAAACAAAACACACATACAACCTAAAAAAAACGATGGTTAAACCGGGAAAAAAATACACATAAATAATATTTCCTCTGATCCTAAATATAAGATAGAGTTGACTTTTTTTTAAGAGGCTAATGAAATTAATTAAATTACTTTAAAGTATTTTTATTTTTTTCTTTAAACTAATTAGTTTGACTAATAAACTGATATATAATATAAGGATATACAACATATGATATGATTAAATAACTTATAATATAAGGATATACAATATATGTCTTCTCTAAAAAAGGTTAACTTTATCTTATATTTAGAATCGGAGAGAAAGAGCATGGTTTATTTTTTTTAGAAAAAAACAAAGAAACGTGAAATAGGCAAGCTATGAAAAGTCAGATAGATGGGAAGACAAATACAAATAGGAGTCATGGAGGTTCGAATAACGACAAAGCATGTACATACAAACTATATACATGCATGTATATAGCCGGAAAAACGGGTCAAGCCTGTTAGGCCTGTCCTTTTAGGTCCTGACCGTTTAAGGGTCGGACTTGTAAATTGTAACCTCAAAAGGAAGTTAGGCCTAAAAGGATCGGCCCTGTAGGGCTTCAGGCCGACCCTTTAAGCCTATTTATTTTTTATTTTTTTTGTTTGGAAAGGAATCATGTTACATTTTTGAATTGCCTTATTGAATCTATATGTCACTCTGTCCTCATATTGTATAGAGTATGATTTTTGAATATATTATTTTGTCTAATTGAATCATATTGTGATCTTTGAGTATATTGTTCTGCCTATTTAGAATAAAATCATATTATATACTATTCTGCCTGATAGAGTATGAACTTTGATGGAGGTTGTGATTATTTGACTACTTAAACCTACTGCTCAAAGTGAAACACAATCAAATGTCCTTGAAATTGATGGTAGTGGCGAAGAAAGTGAAAGTGATAGTCGTCATACTCATGTTGTTTAGAGATTAGAGTATTTAGCTTCTTGCCTTCTTATACTTTGGCCTTTGTGAGTTATTTATGGACATGATTTTACCTTTAATTATATATTAGTAATTGTGTTTATTTGTTGCAAGAGACGTGTTATTTAAATCTTAATGTTGACAATATTTATGTATTAAATTAAAACTTTAATCGTTGTTATTTATTAACCGTGGTTTCAGAAGCACTTTTCCCCAAATCGAGATAAAACTCCTCTCACATACTTACCTCGTAAACTGTAAAAGCTATTCTCCAAAAGCTAATCAGAACACACACTAATTATATCTCTCTGGGAAAATACGCAGGAAAAATAGTTAAATATTATGAAAAGGACTTCCCGGCCCTAACCCTGATGCTCTCGGGCCGGGCCTTGAAAAACTGCAATTTTTCTGACTTTGAGCCCTTTAGGGCCGGCCCTGGCTCGTCAAAGGCCGGCCCTGATTCCCGGCTCTACATGCATGTATGATAATCTTGTAGCATATAAATTACCTTGATGTTCCATATAAAATTTGTGAATTAAATACTTGTATGTAATGAAAGAAAAGTTATCAAACCCGGATTAGACTGGTCAGGGTCAGCCAGGTACCTGACGGCCTGGTCAAGTAATCAGTTCAACAGGTCCCTAACTCAGAACTTTGGGTGCCGGGGGTAACCTGGTCTCAACGCGGCAAGTTGCTAGGTTGCCTGAATTGCCTTTTTTTAAAGAAAAATTTAACCTATTTTTTTACGGCTATTAATTGTTGGCCATAATATTGGTCAAAGTTAATGACTATGAGTTTAGTGATTAAATAAGTGTAGTTAGGAATATTTTGTTATCATTTATTTATTTTGATATTTTGTTATGAAAAATATTTAGTGAGTATTGATTTTAGTGTCCTTAAACAGTAGATTGATACTATAATGTTAATATGTCACCGAAATAGAAAAAATTGTTAAATAAGTGTATGATTATTTTATTAATAATTTAATGTATCAAATTAATATATAGTACTTGGGTGGTGTAATAGGAATTTAAATTGTTTTTAATTTTTCTTTCCCATTGGTCTTGCTTCCGAGTTGACTCATTGACTTTTGACTTATTGTCTCAACCATTTTTGAGTCAGGTCCGGTTTGAGAATCTTGAATGAAAATAGAGTTAATACTACCTTTATTTCCTTAAATTTATTTTTATTTTGGTTTTGATTCCTCTAGAGTAAAATGGAATAGACTTTTGTGCTCGTTTGAAATAGCTTATTTTTGAACAATAAGTGCTTATAAATCGTGATTCACGGTATACGAGGTAAGTATGTGAGAGGAGTTTTATCTCGGCTTACATAATAAGGACTTATTGTCCAAATATAAGCCCAACCAAACGCACACTTTATTGAATTATAGATACCAATATCTCAAACAAAACGAAACTTTGAGGATTAAAACTCATGATTTAAGATTTAAAGAACTAAAATCAAAATAATGATAAGTTTGTTGTATATTTTGCAAAAAAGATATTTATGGAACGAGTAATGACTAATGAGTGAAGCGAAGGGGCGAGAGAGTAAAATAAGCAAAGAAGGAGGGCCAAATGTGAAGACGTGGCCACTCGCATAAAATCTGGAACGGCGCTGTGTCTTTGTTTCTTTCTCTTCCCTTTCCCGATAAGCCCTCCTGTGACCTTTCTTTTTGTTAATGCAAAATGCAAAATGCAAAATGCGAAAGCAATATGGATTTTGATTCAGAGACTCACCCACCAACTTCTTCACCATCTTCCTCACCTTAATTCATAATATAATCCCCTCTTCATCCTCATTGTTTTTTAATTTCCTTTCATTTTCTCACCCACCAAACAAGCCCCGTAAACCCTAGACACACTCTTGTGCCTCATCTCTCAGCAGAAACACTGTAAGTGTTAATCTGAACTCCAAATTCACTTCACTAACTAGACAGACATATAAATATATATAGATATATATTGCATGTGTGCTTAGTTTAATAGAGATAGAGGACTTTAGGTCTTGTGTAGGCTCTAGACTTGAGAATATTCGACAGCTAGAGAGAGGAGAGAAGAGACTAAAAAAGCTTTTTTCTTGGTTTTTTTGCATCTTCTGTATTTGAAGGTTGAGATGTAATCAAGACCAGTTTGAGCATATAGAAGTTCGAACTTGATTTGAAAATGTAATTTCTTATAATGAGCTCAAGTTTATTTGCAGGTTTTTCCCTGATGATTTTTTATTTCCCTTCTTGCTTCGTTGATATGTATGTAAACCTTTAGCTACGCACAAATCTGTGAGGAATTAGATCTGCCCCATAATCCTTCAAATTAAGGAAGCTGAATCTGAACTATATTTCATGGCAATATAACTCCTATTATTAAGGGCGGTGAAAGAAAGATATATAAAATTATAAATGCAGTAGGAGCTTAAAGAGGAGGCTCAGATCGGCAAAACCTTGAGCAAGTTTTGAACTTCAGAACGGCCCACATCGGAGGTATGAGAGAAGCGTTCATTCCTAAGCTGAGAGAGTCTTTAATAATCTACACTTAGGTTTTCGTTGTTAATTAAAAGTACTAATCTAAATAAATACTAATGTCTGATCTTATCTGTTCTGTAATAACCAACAAGGCAGTCTGAGAATGTGTACTTAGTTACTACTACGTATTAATTAAGCATGTCATTTTTCTCTTTAAAAAATTTGTTTTTCCAGTGATTTTTTTATAATATTACTCATTACTTTTTTTTTTTTGGTGGTTGGTGAAGATGAAAATTGAAATGCTTTTGGTTTTTGCAGGAGCTGAGTCGTCTCTGAGACCTACTCACACAGGCTTTGCTTTTGAAAGCCTTCTCTCTCTCTCTCTCTCTCTGCAACTGCCAAAAAGCTTGAAGGAGGGCCTATCTCCTTCCTGACTTGGACTGTGATATATCGGAGCGAAAAAAAGGCCTTTTTATCACTACAAAACCCAAAGGACTCTGAATTATCGTCATCAATGCAAAGGACACACCAACCCCACCTCCACTCTCTCTAAAAAAAACCTCCCCTTCTCTCTCTTTCTAAAGTGTAAGGTTAAAAGAGAGCAAAGGAGTGTTTTTCTTTTTCTACAGCCTCAGCTTCCCAAAAGGCATGATTGTGGTATGGAGGAGGATGGGATTCAAGCACAAGAGTGTAAATTCCCAAGAATTGAAAATGGAACTGCAAGAAACGATTCTTCCAACAACAACACCAAGATAGGTTCCAGTATTAACGAAGAAAATGGAGACCTCCTCAGGAAAAGAAGTGGTGGAGGAGGAGGAGGCGGCGGCGGAGACGGAAGCAGCCACCGATTTCACGGCTGGCACCACCACTCATCTCGAATCATTAGGGTTTCTCGTGCCTCCGGTGGGAAAGATCGGCACAGCAAGGTCATGACTTCCAAGGGTTTAAGAGACCGAAGGGTTCGTCTCTCTGTAACCACCGCGATTCAATTCTATGACCTTCAAGATCGTCTTGGTTATGACCAACCTAGTAAAGCTGTGGAATGGTTAATTAAAGCTGCTTCTGATGCAATTTCTGAGCTTCCTTCTCTGAACAATACCTTCGCTGAGACCCCAAAACAGCCCAGTGATGAGAAGAGGGGCGGTGAAAAATGTGGAATCGGTTCAGCTGATGCAGAAGAAGATGTTGAAGTGAGTTTCCACCCCCACCACCAGAATCAGAACCAGAATCAGAGTCAGAATCAGAGCCAGAATCTTTCCTTGTCCAAGTCTGCTTGCAGTAGCACATCGGAGACAAGCAAAGGCTCCGGCGTCTTGTCCCTCTCGAGGTCGGAGATTCGGGTCAAGGCCCGCGAGAGGGCGAGGGAGAGAGCGGCGAAGGAGAAGGAGAAAGAGAATGATGAATCTTGCAATAATAATAATATTGCTCATCATCCCCATAATAATAATAACAACATTGTCATCTCCATGGCTCAAACTTCTTCCTTCACTGAGCTTCTCACCGGTGTACCTGCTGCGACTACTAGTCCCACCGGGTCGGGTCACCACCACCACCACCACCACCGGAGTGATGAGGCTGATCTGTTCAACAAAGGAGCTAGACATCAATGGAGTATAGCGCCGATGGACTACTTCGGCGCCGGGATTCTGGGAGGTTCTTCGTCGGCGTCGGCTTCAAGAACTGGCCAGCATCATCATCAATCTTCTGGGTTTTCAGGGCAGATCCAATTGGGAAACAATCTTGCTCAGGCAATGTCAGTTGCACCACCGTTCGGAGTGCAAAGTGAAAACCATCACTCAGATCAGCTTCAGCATTTCTCGTTCATCACCGACCATATTATGCCGGCGGGGGTGGTGACGTCGTCCTCGTCGGCGTCGCAGGCCCCAAGCGGCGGCGGTGGGGGGAGCAACGAGTATAATCTCAACTTCACAATCTCTTCTTCAAATTCCGGCGGCCTTGCTGGTTTCAATAGTAGGGGGACCCTTCAGTCCAATTCTCCGTCTCTTCTGCCTCATCATGTTCAGAGGTTCTCACCTTTAGACGGATCGTCCAACTTACCTTTCTTCATCGGAGCCGCCGCAGCTCCGGCCATGGAGAATCACCACCACCACCAACACCACCAACACCATCAGTTCTCGCCCGAACTAGATGGCCGCTTGCAACTCTGCTACGGCGACGGAAGCCGACATTCAGACCAGAAGGGGAAGGGAAAGAACTGAGTTCCGATCGACAACACCCCATTTCTGTGGATCCATGGCCTTCCCGGTAAGACAAAATAAACATTTTTTTAAATTAAAAAATTCTATCATTTTTCTATCTTTTCACTTTCTAATCACGTACAGTCAAGTAGCTTCCATAGTCCTGGAGTAGATAACTAGATATTATAATTAAAATGCTTGTGTGGTGGATAAGTGTGTACTGTTGTTGCGCAACAGTTTTAGTTTGAACATGCTAGTGAAGCAAACAGGAGTTTAGTTAACATTTTTGAATATTCTAAAAAGAATAAATAGGACATGGCTCCTATATATCTTCCTATATGGGAGATGGTAGCTAGGTATCTTTGTGGGTAACAATAAAGAAACAAACGAGGTGGCTGTGATTGTGTTGAGGTTGTCGTGTGGAAGATTAGTGGGAGATGGGTCTGTGTGTCTCCTCGTTTGAGGTCGGTATTGTTTGCTTGGTTCCCTTGTTGTGTTGCATCTTGTAAGGTTATAAGCTCATGAATGAAGGAAATGGCGGATTTGTAGGTCACACTCACTTTGTGCACAGTACAAGGTTAGGGAAAGTAGGCCTACAAATCACAAATATATATATAGGATATTAGGGTTCTGCAATTCCAATTCGTTTCTCACATGACTCTGCTCGGCGCATTGTCTGCTACTCCTTGCCGCTCTATTGCTGCTGCTACTTTTATACTCCCTGGTGCAAAACATAGGGCCTCTTCTATAAAAAATCTTTATCCTTAGCTCTCATAATATGAGTCACTTAGAAAGTTATTAAGTCGTGATTATTTTTTTATTTTATCCTTATTAATTGGTGGTACACATTATTTATTGAGAAAGAGGATAAAGGTAAGACAGATTTGAACAGGGGCAAGGTTGGAAAAATTTTTCAATTTAAGGCAGATTGGATTTAATGAGCTAACGTCTTTTCTTTGATTTAGGTGAAGTAGTTAGAAATGACTTATATTTTTAAGTTTGGTTAAAATTACTTACATATCTCTCTTCCATTCTTGACAATTATACCATCTTTCCTTAGTTAGAGAAGCAACCTCTCTTCTTCACTTTAAAAATATAGAAGATGTCTGTATTATTTATTACAAAATTTAGAGCATGTCTATGTCAATATCAATATTAATTACTCCCTCCGGTCCTAAATATAGGACAAAGTTTTTTTGCACTAAAAACTTTGTCCTATATTTAGGACCAAACGTAGTATAAAAATAGTCGAAAGGTGTACTGTATTTGTAGCTGTGATTTTGCACCAAAATCAAAGAGGGGGATGAATATAATTTATTCAAATAGAAATGGAAATTAATAGATCATATTATATATTATATGCATAAACGTGCCCGATTTACAGACAGTGAGTGCGTGTGTCAGTGTACGTAAAATTTATTTTATTATAATCCATAGATTCATAATAAGGCACCTTAATTATATCACAAAGAAATAAAATATTATAGTTAAGTCATTTAATATGTCTCAAAATGCAACTTTTTTTCACTTTTACCCTTATTGAGAAATGTGTTTAATTGGGTTGGGAGTGTTATTTTGGAGAGGGGGATAAAATGAGTGGGGCAAAGTTGGAAAGTGGGTATTAATTACAGGAGCAAAATAGGGAAAAGAGCATTAATTAAACAGGAAGTGACTTATATTATAGACCATGCCTTTTTTTATAGAAGTGCCCTATATTGTAGACCAGAGGAAGTATATGAGTATATATTCGTATGTGGTTGTTGTGATTGGTTTAGGATTGAGATTATAGTAATAGGGAGAAAGGTGGATGCACGTAGACGCACTTTTATCTCCTTGAGCTTGAGAAGTCAAGGAGTCACAACTTGGTTAGGCACACACATGTATTACGGACAATATTATGTTAAAAAAATTCAAACCCTCCTAGTTTTAAGGCAATTAGGGTAGGCTTAACTGTAAAGCAATTGGTAACTAATTAATTATATAGAGTTGTATCTTTTCATCGCTTCTCTCAAGAAGTAATTCATGATTAATTTACTACTGTAATACAATTGTGTAAGTCAATCCAGTATAGTAAACTGTCCCAACACCCAAATTTCAAATGCATATATATGATATAAAAATAAATCAATTGTAGAGCTTTTAATCAAATAGTAAAGGTCGGTAAAATTGGTAAAGAGGTTGGCTCTTAACCATAAGGTTGGAGTTCAAATCCCACCGTTATGAAGATCTTGTTGGTGGGCGATCTGTAGGTATCTCTAGAAGCATTCTTTGAGCCCGGAGGTATATCCTGCTCCGGTAAGCCTCTGAGAGCCAACTCAACTAAACTTTTTGGAAAAAAAAAAATTTGCTGGGTTTTATTTATTAGTTATATATTCTCTATTCATATATAACGTTTGATTTGCCATGAAGGCATCCATAGAAATTGCGTTTCTGGTTTATTTTGATTTACTTTCCTCAGAATGACAAGAATTTGGTGTCCTTTTAACAATATGTTGTGTCATATTGGACTAATTACGAACACTAACACTGATTAATTAAAGGATCATTTCAAAAACACTAAAATAAAAGAACAATAGTGAGGTTAAATTGACAGTGTACAGGCTGGGAGAGACCATTCCCTGTCTTGTTGGAAGTTCATGAAAAGGATTAATGTGGTATTATCGTTATCATTATCATATATTTTTTTGATCCTAATGATATAGTTAGTTGGAAATCTTGCAAATTATATACTCTCCCTCTAGTCCTAAATGTCTATATGTGTGTGAATAAGGGCCCCGATTCAATTTTTAAGAAGAGTTTCTGATTTTATTAATTCATGTAATAATTTTTGTTCAATATATTTAGATGCTAACTATCAAACCGAATGAGTAGGGTAGAAGTCTTTTTTATTTTTGGGGTCAAAAAGTAGGATAAAAATGTTAAGATTTCATTTAATTTATCGTCTAAGATCAAATAGAAGATAATGGTGCAATTAAGATTTTTTTTTTATCATTGTTTTTTAACTAACTCCTATTTTGAATGTCTGCTGGACTAGAAGTTGGTGCAAATAACAAGTTCATTGTTGTGCCTTATTGTGAAGCCCATGATTAATTTAAAAAAAAAAAACTTTCCTTTGTAAAACTTTGTATATAAAATTGTTCAAACTAGTACTATAGTGAAGCGTTTAAGGTAAATCCTTGATTATGGCAAGAGGATGAATTTGGCTATAGCCTTACTTTCTTTTGTGAAAGGTGGCCTTAATGATGTTAAATTAGTATGTGGTTATATTCTTTCACAGAGAAAATCAAATCTTTTAACAAATATGCTTGACAGTAATAATGTATTTACAAAATAATGTAATTGCGTTTGAGGTCCTTCACTCTTTAAGAACCCTTGAACCTAACATTCCCTCTTGTTATTGAAATTCACATACCCTTGTGATCAAGTGTGTGTGTGTGTGTGTTTTCTTTACTTGTTTACTCTGGGAGATTGAGATTGATTCCCAAGTAACTAGAATAACATATATACTGATCAAGAATGTAAAACATAATTAGAAAAAAAAAATCATTCAGATTGAAATGAAATCAAATACATGAGCTGATTAATACTATCCATCAAACACATATTCATGTAATGGCTGCCTCACATGTTAAATGGCTTTTGTTTACGGTTTAGGGTTTAGGAACATTTCACATGTGATGGCTTTTGTTTAGAGTATGAATAGCTCAAATGTTAAATGGCTTTTGTTTATGGTTTAGGGTTTAGGAACATTTCACATGTGATGGCTTTTGTTTAGAGTATGAATAGCTCAAATGTTAAATGGCTTTTTTTTTTTTTTTGATTTATTTGGCTGAGATGGATAAGTAAGTAGTTTTGGAATTTGGATGGGTTTAAGAAATTAAAGAATAGGTTATGTTGTAGAAAGTTGAAAATTTGAGAAGGTGTTTGGTCATCATATACAAAAGTTGAGAAAAGTAAATGGCACTGTCCATCAAAATGGGGAGGGCTTTTTTTTTATATTTTTTTTTATTTTGTCACAAGTTCAAAAATGATTGTTAATTAATTTAACAGATGAAGTGATAATTCAAGTAGGAAAAACTGAGGGCAAAATTGCTAATTTGGGATTGAAATGACCCAGCAAAGTCATATACTCTCTCCGTACAAGACAAAGTTGGTTTTTTTGGAGTGATTAAGGAAGTCAATTAAATTACTTTGAAGTGCTTATATTTTTCATTTTTTCTCCAAACTATTTTGCCTCACTTATAAACTGATTTATAATATAAGAATACACAACATGTGATATAATTAAGTAACTTATTTAGTTTCTTTAATCTCTTAAAAAAAGTCAGCTGTTTTATATTTAAGACCGGAGGTAGTAATCCTTTTTGTCCTCTGATAGCCCTATTCCTATAATATTGGTGAGGTTATAAGGTTACTATACACTCTACATTAGAATTTCACAGATTTGTGTCCCATACTTTGCAGTTGGTCTAAGCATATGACCTTATTTTATCTAGTACAAAGGTTTGGTTTAGTTGGGGCCTAAGTTTTAAAAGGACCATGATAAGTTTCATGGTTTAACAAATGCTTCTAGAGATGCTTCCACCAACTAGGTTCATGTTCATTAGCAGGAAGATTTAAACCAATGCCCTTATAGAGAGTATACTACCTCCAATCTTTGATACAAAACTTAGTTGATTTTTTTGGAGAGGTTAAGGAAGCTAAATAAATTAGTTTAGAGTATTTATAGTTATCTTTTTTATACCAAATTAATTTGTCTGACTTGTAAACTGATATAAAATCAAATGAGATACAATGTATGTTATAATTAACTAACTTATTTAGCTTCCTTAACCTCTTCAAAAAAAAGTCAAGTGGGTTTTATATTGAATGTTGGAGAGAGTATATGCTGTCAGTACTATAGTAGCTTGAGAACTGCAAGTAATTACAATGCCAAAAGCCAATTCACCTTATTAGAACATGTGGCCATAAAAATAAATTTGAAGTTTTTTTTTTCCTGTAATCTTCATGCTTAAGCTATGGTAAATAGCTACAAATTTTTTAATTTTTTGACCTGTAATCTTTAATACGATGGTTAATGTACTATATCTGAAATGGGTATATGTCTCTCATGAAGTGTTCTATTTGTTCAATTCATTATTAACTTTAGTCCCCAGAAACTGGGTCTCTCTCACGGATGAATTTTAAGGTTGTTTCATCAAATGTACAGTGAGCTTAGTAGATCCTTATCTACCTACCTGAACAGGAGTTACCATTAGAATTTGAATCTTCTGCTATATTCAAGTAAATCCAGTTATAAGCTGCATATATTAGAATTTATTTAGTCCTTTAATTTCCCACTGAAGCCTGATTTGTGTGATGTTTTTGTAATATAGGGACCAAAATTAAAGTGAGAGTAGTAGAAGCAAGCAGCTATATGGCAGAGCCTACATGGGATGGTACAATGTTATCATAAAAGTGTTGATATTCATACATTGATCATTTGGAAGTATCATTGGCTTCTTCTTAAGTTCAATATTTGGATACAATTAATTTTATATTTCTTAATTATTAATGCGTGCTGCATATCCATCCTTGTTTCTGGAGAAATGTAAGAGAAAAACTTGAAGTTATTCTTTTTTGGCTTTCTGATATTATTTTTGAAAACTGTCTATATACCCATTTCATTAGTGTGTGTGAATGAATCAGTCCCTAAAAGAAGCCAAACCTCTTGCGAATTTAACACTAATTTCTCCTTTTACAATATTGTTGCACAACATACCTTTTTTTTGTTTTTTTGCCAACACAATATACCTTCTTTACTATAAAATTGTTACTCCCTCCAGTCTAAAATATAAATTAGGGTTACGGTGTAATCAACACCTTGAAGTATTATTTTAGGTGCATCCAATGTTCTGAAGTAATTTGTAGTGCATTCAGTACCTTAAAGTATTTTTTTAAGTGCATCCATAATTTGGAAGTATTTTTTTTGTGCAATTTCGCACTTAACAATTTATGTAATTTAGGATATTGGATACATCTTAAAATATACTTAAGGATGTTGGATGAACGCAGTTGAAAAATTACTTCATGGTACTCAGTGCACTAGAAAAAATACTTTAGGGTGTTAAATGCATCATAAAATATTTTAACGTACTGGATGCACCTGAAAAAATACTTCAGGATGCTGGTTGCATTTGAAAAAATGCTTTCGAGTGTTGTTTGCACCTTAACTATATAAATCACTTTCAACTATTGTTATTGGAACTAAAGAATAATGGTAAACTCATTATATTGATAAAATTTTTCAACTTTATACATATTAAATGAAGTTTTGAAAGTGGAAGAAAATGTGATAAGCTATATAATTATTTTTTCCAGTTCTTATTATAATACTCAATGTGATAAGCTAGCAGAAGTATGTTCTCTTCCTCGGCATTCACATCTTTAATCCTCGACGGAAATAATTCTAGAATTCTCTCCACCATTTCTACCACACCATTTTTCGCAGCAATCATTAGGGGTGTCTTAGTGAGTGTTTGGAATGACTTAATTTTAAGAAATAAGCACTTATTACATAAGTCAAGACAAAACTCCTCTTACATACTTACCTCGTATACTGTGAATCACGAATTATAAGCACTTATTACCCAAAAATAAGCTATCCCAAACGAGCACTCAATTGTTATTGTACCTGACTCCAACTCAAAATTAGTTTGAGAGAGAGAGAGAGAGAGAGTGTGTGTAATGTAGTTATATTATGGATGGAAATGGAATGAAGGAAAGAGTGGCAGCTGAGAGTATTGAATCTTAAACCTGTAGCTTCACAGCATGTTCATAAATAAGCATCCCCCAGAAAAACTGCATGCGAGATTGGTCTAACCTTATATATGAGTATTCATAAAAAAAGGAACCAGGGGGAGGTGTGTATCTTTAGAAAAATCCCACAAAAATACCATTGAAATATCAAAATCCCAACTCATGGCTTCAAAATTTCCATAATCCCAAATCATAGATTCAAATTTCTATAATCCCAAATCAGTCTTTGGAATTTTAATATGTTGTGAAGAAAAAGACATCATTGACCCTCACTTTTATGTTTTTTTTTTTTTTAAAATGCCAACTAAGCATATCCCTCACCGGCGAGATAGTCAGAGCTCTGGTGGCCATTTGCTAGCAAGGGTGTACGTTAAGGGTTTCTTTCTCTAAAAAATGTAAGGATAGTAATGTCTTTTCACAATATTTCAGAATTCCAAATAACTCTATTGGACTTGATTTGGGATTACTGAAATTCAATACCTTGATTTGTCCTTTGATATTTTCCCATCATTTTCCCTTTATCTTTTGAAGATATATAGAGAATTCAGAAATACATCATAAGTGGAAAAGAACAATGCATGTGCATATTCATACAAGGCACAAGTTACAGCATCCCTAAAGTATTGGAGAGTGCTCTTTAATTTATGCACAGAAACAAGGAAGCAGGAAGAAGAAGAAGACAGAAGCATAAATTTATTTAGTTGAATTCGACAATGCCTTTAATATTCACAGTAGCATCTTTTCGTATTGCTCTGTGCCTCTGTGCTGCAAAAGTGTTATGAAAAAGCAGCTGTGAGAAAATGATAGATCAGCATAACTTTTGCTGCTAAAAGGGAAAAAAAAGAAGGAAAATATATTAATAAAGCAATTGCCTTGATATATGTGAGACTTTTCTTCTAAGGTCAATGCTACTGGAGTTTTTCCCCCCTTTAAAAAAACCCCTCCTTTTTTTCTGTCCTCTCTCTAATTTTTTTCCCCACTAAAATTATTGATTGAGCAAGCAGGGGATCAATACTAGTAGTGGGAAAACGGGCTGGCCCGCGGGTTGCGGGTTACAGCGGGGCGGGCTGAACCAGCCCGCCCCCTTCACGGGCTGGCGGGAATTTTTTTTTTTTTTTAAATTTTTAATCTTTTTTTCTTTCATCCGTTCGTATCACACTTCTTTTTTTTTATACATTTGTGTTAAGAAATCAATTTCATTCTTACTTTCCTTTTTTTTCATCTATTTATATCACAAAACTATATAAATACATCTCTTTTTAATTTAATAATAGTATAATAAATTAATATAATATGAAAATAAGTGTCAAATAAAAGGTATGGGGAATTAATTAAACATATCATCAAAGAAAATGAGATAAGGGACCAAGGATATTTGAGAAAAAATTTAAAAAAAATAAAAAAAAATTAAAAAAAATAAAAAAAATTAAACGGGCCAGCCCGCATCTAACCGCAGCCCGTTTAGCCCGTTTTTAATCGGGCCGCCGAAAACCCGTTTAAAAGGGGCGGGCTGGCCCGCCAGCCCGCCCCGCATTACCAGCTCTAATCAATACTCCTACAAACATTTGGGAAAGTGGAGCAGTGTTTGTTTAAAAAAAAAAAAACTTTTAACTTATAAATATGATAACAATAATTAGGGCAGTGTGATAACTAATTTCTCTAAGGACAATTAGGTCATTTCACTAAAAAAACATAATTTTAGAATAGTCCCTATGAACTTAATAGTAATTAAGTCATTTTGAAGGACCATGTTAAGATTTCTATATTTTGTGACCATTATGGATGTGTTTGGTTTAGGAGGGGGTGGGGGGGGGTTAAGGGGGGTAAATTACCTTTTTGGGTGGGTTCCCTTCAAAATTTACTTTTTCATTAAAAGGTTTAGGGTAAATTTTGGAGGAAACGCTCCCAATAAGATAATTTATCACCTTTACAAACCCCCCAACCCCAAAACCAAACACATCCTACCTGTCTCCCTATTTAGAACTCTCTTTTTTTTTTTGATACATAATATGACCAAATTAGTTTGGAGAGTACATACAACAAAAGATAGTAAACATTAAAAGGATTGTAGAGAGTCCTCCCTCATGATGAGAAGACACCCAGGATGAGGAACTGGTAAGACAACTAAGTATTGGACTAAATTATGAGCATCCCTTATCAAATAATCAGCACACCGGATTGTATCTCTCAGTGTATAGCCCTATTTAGAACTCCAAACACACTTTTGTTCCGACCAATACAAAAAAAGAACTTGAAACAAATTCATGTCCTACTAGGCCTTCTTTGTATAATTCTTAAGGCCCGTCATATCACTTTTTCCATATATTTTTTAAAATTTTATTTACATTAAAAGAATGAAAATGACAAATTAAAAGGAGGAGGGAAGAGAACAGTAACAAATTTGGCCCGTGTGAGCGTTTATTTAGTGTACGTTTGGATTAGCTTTTGAAAAATAGTTTTTACTATGTGAAAGGAATTTTGTCTTGGTTTACGAAAAAGGACAAAAAAATCATGATTTCAATGTCACCCAATAATAATTAACAAGTGGGACGCTTGAAAAGAACAAATAATCATTAACAATAATGGAACACAAATCATTTTAATTAATTTCAACATATTTGTGCCGGTCTTGCTACGAAGATCATTGATTGTTTCATGCTTCCCAACTTGTTAACATTCTCAGCTTAGGTGCATCAGCCTACAAGCTTGCTTGAAATTGACATTATTTAGCCCTTGTTTTGAATATTCCATAGACATGGCATCTTTTGTACGTTCTGATTAGGGAGAATTACACTAAGGTCCCATGAAAAAAGAGAAATGAAAAAATGGTCTCATGGAGTTGTTAATACAGGATCATGGAGTTGTTAATGAGTTGTCAATATAGGCTCCTAGAGTTATTAATGGGACCATTTTTTCATTTTGTAATCTATAAGGACCATTTCTTCATTTTTTTCCTTCCTTGGGACCTCATTGTAATTCTCCCTTCTGATTATTATATGAATGTTATGTTTTTGTATTTATTTATTTATTTATTTATTATTATTATTATTATTATTATTATTATTATTATTATTATTATTATTATTTGTGCATGCTAAATAATAATGTTTAACACAAAATAGATAGACACGGCATAACATAAGGTCACATCTCATGAATTTGCTTGGTTGGATGAATGGAAAATACCGGAGTTATGTGATTGACCATAAAATTGGATCCATCCATGTTATTGCTATTAGTAAATCTAATAATCAATTTGTTATTTTCATTAAAAGAAGTCACAATTAAAAGATTTTTTTAGTTCAGGTGGCCCCATGACACTAAGCATCTTCTTAAGTTTTTTTAAGCGTGAGATTGCCATTTCAACCCTATATGAATATGGTGTGTGTATTCATTTATTTAGATGAAAGGTAAAATTTATTTTTACATAGAATTTTCCCTGTAAAAATAAACATCTTAAATCTCATCTCTCTCTCTCTCTCTCTCTCACTCTCTCACTTTGGTCCTTAATATAAGATATATTTAAAGAATATAAAATACAGTTTTTATATTTATCAATCTTTTCCTAATTTACCTCTACTGATGCTTCATTAATAATAATCAAGGAGAAGAGAGCAGGAGGAAATTAAAGAAGATGAATAGAATATTTTAGAAAATACATGTCATATTAACTAACTTTCTTAATGTAATTAAATTAGATTACTATATATATATATATATATATTTAAACTTATCATATTAGATTTAGAATCTAAATAACTCCTTTTTTTTTTTTTGAAAAATAACTCTAACAGAAAAAGATCTATTTGTTCTTCATTGACCAAACATAAACATGATCCAGCTCAGCCTGATTGATTCTGTTTAGACTGAAAAGCTATGTGGACTGTGTTGAAAATGATGTCTTCATATTTTTAAAACACAAGCATTCCGTACAACTTTCTCCTGTTTATTTCTTTAAACAATATATATCCTAATCTAATTTTGAAAGAGATATCTCATCTCTGTCACCAAACCTGTCTCCAAACCCTATTTCAATTCCTGTTTACTTCATTCCTCGTATATATTTATCCAGCATTTGTAATCCCTCAATTCCTGGCTTATTATTCCACAAATCACATACTACCACGATGAATGACTTAGGTAAATAGTAATACCCTCTCAGTTCTTTTTTTTTTTTAAAGAAATAATTAATCGAATTATGCTATTAAAAAATGGTTAAAATTAGTTGGAAACAATAAAGAGGTAAAAAATATAACTTTTTTTTTGGGTCAAAAATACCTTCATTTATGTTGTAGAGAGAATGTGTGGTGCAGGCAAAATGTGTGGGAATATATGAAGTCTTCTATAAGGACAATTTTTTCAAAAAAAAAAAAAAGTTGACAGGATGATTAATGATTTTTTTCCTCTTTTACCTCTTTAGATAAATTTTATCAGTTTAAGATATATTAAGTGACTTAACTAACATTCCTTAGTTCGTATAAATTAGTTAACATTGTCTTATATTTTGTACTAAAGGGAGTACAATTATATGGACAATATGAGTAATAAAATGTGGGTAAAATGGAAAATAAAAAAAAAATTGAGACAACCTCCAAATGTCTCCTATAAAAAAGAATGTCTCATGTTAACCAATTGTCACTTATAAAAAAGGAAGAGAAGGAGATAGAAAGAGGCAGTGAGGAAGAAGGAAGAAAAAACTGAGGCAGTGAGAATTACCATTTTGATTCTATTTATAAGTTTTTTTTATATAAAAATTTGATCTTATTTATAAGTCCAGTTTTAAGGTAATAAATGCATTTTGTACTTTTTTCCCCCTATTAATTGCAATAAACAAAAGGAATTTATTCATGTTGACTTTTAAAACCAATCATAGATAAAGACGAAATTAAAAATTTATCCTATAATTAATGAGTTAACTAACTCTTTAATATATAAGAATTAATTTAAAAAGATTTATAAATAACACGAAAATGATGTACACAACTATCACTATCGTTACCCAACACAAATGGGCTACACAAAAAAATTTCTAGTGGGCAATAATAAATGCAAGAGCTTCCATTAAAGTGCCCTCACCTAAGCCTTAGGGACCACCCTAAGGAAATTAAAAGCCACCAAGCTGGCGCTTTGCAAACTCCATTATTCAGCAACCAATTTCTTAGGGTTGACAATCTTTAAGCTTTAAATGATAAAAGTAAGCCGCTTTCTATGACCTCTTTATACAAATCAGTAACCCAAAAAAAACCAACAATCAATTTGGGTACTCCTCTCTTTTTGAGAAATTCAGGACACTTGGTGCAGCACATCTTCCTCTCAAGAGATCTTGGAATTAAGTACTGTGCCAAACTGCCAATGAAAAAATTGTCATTTTATTAAAAAAAGGTATGCCTTCATATATCCATTGAAAAATAAAAGCACATCAAAATATTGACTTTCTGGTTTGGAGGACTGCAATTGCAAACAACCCTGGATTATAAGGAAGCGGCTTCGCTCCTCTATCCATGACATCTATTGCCTTCCTTTTTTTTTTTTTAATAAAACTCTGTCGTTTTGGTGCAAAAAACTAAAACTGATTACTTTTTTTTTTCTTTGAAAAACAACATTCAACATACTGAAATATTTTTTCAGTACCTGTTAGTTTCCTAAAATATTTTTTTAAGATCTTAAAATAGTTTTTCAGTATTTTCCAATATCATGAAATATTTTTTTAGTGTCATTCAATACTCTAAAATATTTTTGATGTAATATTTTAGGATGTTGGATGCACTAAAAATTAGTTCAGGGTATTGGATAATATTTTATGATGTTGGATGCACTAAAAATTAGTTCAGGGTATTGGATAATATTTTATGATGTTGGATGCACAAAATTGTTTTGATCCACTTACCACCCTAAAATATTTTTTAATAACACTCAATATCTAGTTTCAGAGTTACTCAAACACCCACTCAGTATACTAAACTAATTTTTAGTACATCTAACATTCTAAAATATGGTACCAAAAATTAGTTTGAAAAACAGTGTTACGGAAAAAATATTTTTAGTGCTAGATGAAATAAAAATTAGTTTTGGATATTGAGTCAATGTTAATGAAAAAATATTTTAGGGTACTGAATGCTAGATATTGTGTGGTATTAAAAAATATTTTAGGCTGATAAGTGAACTAAAAATTTTTGTAAGATACTGAATGCTATTTTAAAAACATTTCAGGATACTGGATTGTACTGCAAAAAAATATTTCAGAATGTTGAATGCTGTTTTTTTTAAAAAAAAAAAAAGTCTTCAGTTTCAGTTTTTTTGCATAAAAACGGTGCAGTTATGTAGAAAAGAAGGGCAGCAGAAGGTATAGGAAGAGGAGAGAAGCCACTTCGGAATTATAGATGGGTCAGGAGTTATTATGTTCTATCTGGTGAACTTTCCTGTAAATTGTATCTGCTCTGTGATGTTTTTTTTCATGTATATGAGTATCTGTTTGATATGTGAAAGTACTATACAAAATCAATACACACGGTGAACAAAAACGCAACTGAGAATCCATTTAGTCCCAACAATCACATACTACTGGGTTTGCAAATCAAGACTATGCGGCTATCACTAACAGGCGGTGGTTGCCCGTTGGTTATAGTGAAATAGGCTTTAACTGCTGAAACACAGGATTTTAAGTTAAAGTTTGTGTGAATACAAGAACACATCTTTAGAAGAGTTACCTCTAATTGAACCCGACAATGCTTGCTAGTTTAATTCTATGTCCAAAAAAAAAACAGATTATGGGGCTATCAATATGAAGCAGAATCAAGCGCTTAACTACTACAGTTTGAATATAATTGGGTATCACTTGGGGATTAAAAATTTAAAATATTATATGCAATTAGCCATTAGGGCAAGATAAACCCTTCAGATCATAACAAGGCAGGGAGCAGCCTCGCTTATAAAAGAAAAGGGAATCTAATTGCAGATACATAGGCCATGGAATTTAATATCTGATTCTTTTTACATCTATTTATATGCTCGAAACCTGAGCAGGTTCTTCTGACCAGTACAGATGAAGCAAAGCATTGCTCACTCAACTTGAGATGTATATTTCACAAAGGATACCAAAAATAATACCTAGAATATTCACATATGGAAGAGTAAATGACTACAAAGCTCTAAGCTTTTACAAGATCATCATCTACTTGCAGGTGTGCCAGCACTCTTACAAGCATTACCTCTAAAAACAACCAGCAAAATGCATTTAGTCATCAGTTAAGATAAAGATACGTGAACGACACCCGCCGCATTACGAGACATTCAACTCTAGGATGAACTTTCAGAGGTAGAAAAGGGTATTATGATGAGGCAAGGGACCTTTCATGGATATGCTGACCTTTTGATTCCTTCAGTCTTGAACTTCCAAGTTCCCCTATTCATTCACTGAAAACAAATTCCATTCCTAAACAAGTAAATAAGAGTGGTAAAACTTGCTTATAAAAATAGGCTAACGCCAAATCAAAAATCCCAATAAAAAGGAAAGAATCAGTTTATCAGAATCAAATGATGGTATTATTCCAGGCAAATCATTTCCGGATAATCTGTGCTAATTCATACTGAGTATGCTAGCAGGCATATATACAACAGAATACAATTCATTCATCCTTTTCACATGTTGAACGACAGAAGATTGCCCAAGTTATGTTTCCACATTATCCCACTTCTAAAGCTATAAACAAAAGATATTAAACTAGTCTATCACTCTCAGGCAATTAAAAAACAACTGATGTGGTTGGTACACAGTGAGATCTCTCCTATATCACTAACTCTGTTGCAGAATCAAGAAACCATATCTAAACCTGGCACAACCCTATGACAAAGAAGCCTTTCAAGCATGGGGTTCTGGCAGAGCAAATAGCGAGCCAATAACACTCACAAATATCTTCAACTGGCAGTTCTTTAGCAACATCTTATAAACGTTAAATTGGAAACAAAAAATTTGCACGGTAAGGGCATAATAAAATTTACCTTCTATCCTATTGCTCGCATTAGAAGGAGTTCATCTCAAGACAGTAAGTCCTCCTCTTCACCAGCATCCTCACAGCAGTCCCATAAGGCTCTTCAAATGCTGTAGAAACCCAAGACAAATCAGACATTTCCTTCTTCCCCATCGCTGATTGCTCACTCGGCCTAATTGCAACGAGCGTTGCGCCCTTCAAAACAACCCCACTTGGCAATTCTATGTGGGGTGCATACCAAAGCCTCATACTAAGGGCAGGCACAAGAGTCCTCTTTGAAGCTGAAGAAGCTGAAAGAGGCTTCACTCTCAGCTCCTCCAGCTGATCCCTATCCATATATAACACACCCTGCCCATCAGCATCTGTCAAAACTAAATTGTCTAATGTTCTATGCTCTGAAATGATTGGCTGCAGCAAGTAGTGCCTTGCTGAAGCAGCAATCAAAGAGCTGATTGTCCATACAACTCTAAGTTTCAGACCCCCGTTTGTGTAAAAAGAATCAGGTATGCTTCCATTGTCATCAGCACCATAATTGACGCATGAGGCGTCAGAATTCCCATCCTGAGAATTCAAAGACTTTCTCGGGTGAATGACCGAAGAAGCGCCTAAGATTACACAATTATCCAAAGTAGACCCAAAATCAGCTCTCCATTTTAACAAAACCCCATCATCTATTCCTAATTCCCCACTGGGAAGCTCGATTCGAAGAAACCGAATCTCGTTGAAATTCTTCAAAACTTGAGTTGGTGAGTGATGGGTTACACCGCCTTGCTCGCCTTCCATGTCTTCACTCCCAACGGCAAGCGAGGATGACGAAGAACCTGAACTCAAAGAAGCCCTTCTGGGACCTAACAACTGACCCAGAGCTTGAAGGGGTTTCACAATCCCACCGAACACTAACCGAAATAGATTCGAGAAGGGGCCGCGAGATTTGTCCGACGAAGCCGCAGAAGACGAAGAATCGTCGTCGGATATGACACAATCCACACGAACGACGACGTTTTCAACCTGCGGCACTAGAGAGTGAAATCGCCGGGAAACCACACAACACCGACCAAGGGCCTTGACATCGCCGATCCTGTTGAAGATCAGGAGAAGCAGAGAGTCAGGGAGGTGATCGAAATGATCAATTTCGACACCTTCGGGCTCCGGGTAGATTCGGCAGGTCGGATCTGGACGAAGGGTGGACATTGCAGAGAGTAAAACGACAGATTGTTCAAAAGACGAATTGCGAAGCATAGCAGAGATCAAGGTCAGAAATTTCGACGGTGTTTAGGTATGAGACTCGGATATTTGAAGGAAGTGAGATTAAAGCAGATCTACATGGTATTAAATTGAGCCGGAGAGAGATGAGGAAATAGAGAGGAAAATCATAATGTAAAGAGATGAGGAAATAGAGGAAAAATGAGCAGAAAGGGACGAAGGAAAGAAGAATGGAAATGGTGGGTATTGTGGCGTAGAGAGAGAGAGAGAGAGAGAGAGAGAGATTGTGCGCCTTCGTGAGGGAAAAAGATGCGCCCGTCGTGTATTTGTGTCTGTGTTATACGGTCAACTATTTTGCTTTTTTCCTTGTGAGTTTGTGATTAGTTGATTACTGATTAGTGAATATTTATTCACTATTCATTTATTTTTTTAAAAAAATAGATATCTGCAACTGCACGGAATTTAAAGTTATAGTTTAATTCTTATTTATTTTATGAATCATATGCTCCCTCTTGTAACTATTTTTAAAGTTATTAAGAAGTGTTAAATATTTTTGTATATATGCCTACATGTAGCGGTGGTAGTGAGAGATGGTATAAATTAATATAATTAATTTAGTATAGTTAATAAAGATTATTTTGAAAATCATTTGAATTTTATAATAAATTTAATACTTTTTACTGTTTATATTAGTACATTAATCAATGCAGTGTATTCTCTTTTGAGGTGCTTGATCGACAAGTCAATCCACAGACATATTTGTTTCTCAAGACGATTAGCTAAACATGCAGAGAGGTAAGACCTAACAAGATAGGAGGGATTTTGCTTCCTCTCCATGTTTGGCTTCTGAAAATTTGTAGGGGGCAATAGTTTATTTGTATTGACCATTATACCCTTGACTTTATAAATTATATATTACCTCCGGTTCTAAATATAAGACAAAGTTGATTTTTTTTAGAGAGATTAAGGAACTAAATAAATTACTTAATCATATCATATGTTATGTATATTTGGATCATATATTGGTTTATTAATCAAACTAATTAGTTTGGAGGAAAAAAATATAAATATAAATACTCTAAAGTAATTTAATTAGCTTCTTTAATTTTTTCAAAAAAATCAATTTTATCTTATAATTAAGACCGGATGGAGTATATTAGAGTAAAGTTAGAAAGTTATCCATGTTAAAATGTTTTTCTTCCACTCGCCCCTTAAACCAAATAAAGTGGTACTAAAATATATCCCCCTTCTTCTAATTAATCCAAATATGATAATATCAAAATTTGTCTCCTCCCCTCCATTAAACCAAATAGACCGTTAAGGGGGTGAGTCTAATAGTACTAATGTTGAATTAAGTGTATTGCATCAATTGAATCACAACATATAGATGTTGACTTAGTCGTATTTTTCCTCCAGCTAAGACTTAAACCTTCGATTGACTATACATATATACTCCCTCTTATCTTTATTATATAAGACATCAACTATCAATTCTTACAAACTAATAAATATAGTTAAAAACATTAAATTTGTCTTAAAATTTAAATAATCTTCAATATTACCCTTATCAACTACATTAAATTTAAATATCTATAATTATTATTCTCTCCCACTACCCTTATTAAACATGGGCATAAATGGAAAAATAAATCAAATGTCCCTTAGAAACTTGTAAGTGGCTTATAAAAAGGATAAAAAGCACTTATTAGTTGGTGTTTTATAATAAGGACAAGAGGGAATATATAGTAAGTAAAATGATATTATAAATAAGTAAAGGTCTTACAATAGTAAAAAGAAGGTAGGAGAAATATTAAAATGCAACAATTGTAAGAAGAAGGAAGCAGCTACAACTTGATCAAAGAGACAGACTTGAGAAGAGAAAGCCACTATAGAGATGAGGTCCTATCTATCCTATAATTTTCTGTGAGGAGAGTACTTCGTACACCGTAAATCACAATTAAAAAGCTGCTTTTAAAATTTTCAATTACTATTTCAAACAAGTACTGAATGCTAAGGATCCTTTCATTTCACGAATTACGATTCCATATATGAGTGAGTCCATCTTTTGGAGTTGCTGAAGAGTTTGTTCAATTGAGTCAATTTACAAACCAAGAAAAAATGCAACTTGTAAATCGGATTAGATAAAGACCCATACCATATTGCCCCTTCCATAATAATGGCAGCATATATAGAAACAAGTGTTCCAGAGTTCTCTTCTTTGGCAAGAAGAGCATTATTTAGAACTTTCCTGATAATTAAGGAGTAAGTTCTTGTCAGGAAGAGATTTTGACCAGAGATAGTTAGCATTTCAGCCACAGTGTTAGGGTGATAATTAACGAATTTACTTAAGTACCTTCATTCATCTTCTATTTGAATCCCGTATTAGGCCTTCCCATGTTGCAACCCTAGTAGAGTCTATGAAGTCGTCAATGTCCTGTCTAACTCAATAAGGGGTTAGGGATCATTTGGAGTGTGTGTGAAGTCACATCTCGGTTGGAGAGTGAAACGAAAGACGTTTTGTAAGGGTTTAGATGTCTCCCTCTTTTAACACATTTTAAAACTATGAGGGTGTTAGCCTCATGAATTTCTTGTCAGAATTGCACATTTCCTCTTATTTCTGCCGCATTTTCATGTACTAGTGGGCATTTGAAAAATACTAAAATAGAGGAAATGTGTTTTATATATGCTTGGCACAGAAAGAGTGTAAATGTGGGGGAAATACGTAAATATCTATTATACTTACCAAACTGAGATTTTTTGTGAGTTTTTTGTGTTGAAAGGATAAAGATTCAGTCATAGCTGAAACCAGAGAAAGCCAAATTCAATGAAAAGAAGGTGAAATGAAGTTGAAGCCACCCACAGTGCTAGGGAAATGCAAGAAGAAATGAGAACAGAGCTTGAAAGAACAAAAATTGGCATGGCAAGGTTACTAGCCGCGGCCAGTGAATGCATTGGTTGCGGCTCACAGGAGCACAGAAACATACTGGCCATGGTCAATCATCTTTGGGCCGCGGCCCAAAAGTGGTTAGTAAGTTACTGGCCACAGCTAACCCCCGATAAAGGTGCTATGCGTTTTAACATCCAGTGGGTATAAAAGAGGAAACCTAAGGCTGAAAGAGGGGGATCTGATCCGGAAATACCTAAGAGGCGGCTGTGACACTCCTCTAAGCTTGAGTTCGCCATAAATAAAGGGAAATCAAGTAGGGATTGGATTTTTGCAGAGATTTGAGCTGATTTTCATTGGTTATGCTGATTTCTTTCCCTTTCTTCTTCCTTGTTCTGATATGGCAGTTCATGTTTTGTATTTCTGTATTCATTTTGTGAACATGAGCAGCTAAACTTTCATTCTAGGATTGTTCATGAACCTTTGTATGGATTAAACTTGATTCCTTCTATCTTTAAGTGTCTAATGGCATATGTATGTTGATTTTACCCTGTTTTCACTGCTATTCGTGACTGGCCATCACTATGGACGATTTGTTCATCTAAGTTAAGCTTGAGAGAGTTAACTTATTTGTAGAACTTTGGTAGAATTATGCTAAACTTGAAGTTTAAGTACTAAACAGATGATTTGTTAGTAACATAGAGATATAGTTATTAACCTAGCATTGTCAAATTAAGGTAGTTACTAAATGATTATTCTCCTTAACTGCAGCAAGAGATTGTGCATGTTAATGGAGGATAGAAGTTTGATTATGACTTGAGAGAGCTTAATCAATTGCTTGTGAATCTTAGACTGACATATATATATCCCACGAAAGTATTCTTGAAAATGAAATGAATTAAGTTTATGAAATACAAAGGGGATGAACAATCCTAGGCTTATTATAATTGATTGAATTCACAAGAATCAGAGTTTTGTTCAGTAATTCTTAGTTTTTATCAAAATATCTTTTGAACTTCTTTTTTCCCACACAACAACATGTTTTGGGCAACTTAATTGATTTCAAATGACTCTATTCAACCTAATTGAACACATGATTGCATTCGTTAGCTCGCTTTCGTCGTAGTCCTCGTGGGAACGATCTTTACTCATCACTTTATTACTTGTGACCCGTATGCTTGCGGAAGCTAAACAGCGAACAGAGGGGTGATGAACTTTAAAATGGACAATATTAAGGGCGAAGCACTTAAACAATCAGAACATTATCTAACTCAATTAGAGTATGTTCCATGATCTAACCCAATTAGAGGTAACTCTTTTACACGAAGTCCACCAATGCCATGATTACAGTTTGTAGGGTTATTCCAGTGTAATATGTGAATATATGGCATATTTGAATTATCAGCCATATAAAAAGGGAATTGAGTTCCTTATACCTAACCTAATCACCCATGATAAGTTTTATTAATAAAACTTAATAACTAATATATAGTCTTTACTTTTTACAACTTAATGTTATGTAGTTAGTTTTCTAAGAAATAAATTATACGGCACTTTTAATCAGCAAACTTGATGAAAGATTATAAGAAATTACACGCAACTTTAATGATCCTTCAGTAAATAAAACTCGGTTATGATGATTATATTAAGCACAAAGTAGTGGCAGTTGTAGTACTCTTGAATGAACTTTAGGGATAATATATATTATGAAGGAAGGCATAGAATCTTGAACTTTACTAAAGATACAATCTTGGGAGGCCATCTCAATTCTTTTTTTTTTTTTTTTTCACGGCCCTTGATTAGTTAAACATATTAATCTTTAATTATCTTCTTGTTAGAATCATGAATCTTCTGTAGAGAGCTCCTTTGAATCTTTTCTTTTTTTGAATTAAAAACTCATATGTTACACTCTTTTTTAAATTTTTTTTCTTTTGCCTAGTTATGCAAGACATGTTTTAGATTCGTAATGATGAGCTGGTTTTGAATTATTCTTGATTTGAAACTGATGAGTTTCTAATACACACTGTTAAGATCTTCACGATGTGATCCTTTTATTATGGCCGTCCAACAACAATTTTTTTACGTATATATGTAATGTATGTATATTTATATATTTAATTAATCGAATAGTTTATGTATTCATTTTTTTGCCAAGTAACTTATCATCCCAAAGAAATGCATCGAGCTACATATCATGGTAGAGCCGGTAATATGGGCTCAACCCGTGTTGAGCCCGCGGGTTTTGACGGGTTAGGGTTGGAAAAATTCCGACCCTAAAAAATGCGGGCCCATAACCCGCGGGTTAATGCGGGCCAGCCCGTGAGTTGGCGGGTTGGCTCGCAAAATTTTTTATTTTTTTACATATAAAAATTTTATAAAACTTATAAGTTTTTCACTCTTATCTTGGTACCTCTCAATCTAAAGAGAAAAAATCTTAGCTTCTTTCCTTCTTCTTTAAACAAAATTATTATATATTGGTTGCTTGAGGATGAGTTTATATTTTATTTATAAACTTTAACAAATTTGATAACTTTATCTCTTAAATTTTAGATTATGTTTTTAAATTTTTATAAAAGCAATGATTGATACTAGGAAGGTAAATTTAATTACTCGTATATATGTGTCTCATATTTTCAATCCTCTTTAAAAAATATGAATTTTTTTTCAAAAAAAAAATGCGGGCCCGCGGGTTGGCCCGCAACCCGCACACTGCGGAATGCCAACCCGCAGAAGTGCGGGCTGCACAGGCCCGCACTTCTGCGGGCTGCGGGTTGGTGCAGGCCAGCCCGCAACCGGGCTGGCCCGTATTCCCAGCTATATATCATGGATAAGTGAATAACAAACTTCTTTTTCTTTTTTTTTCTTTGTTTTTTTTTTTAATATGGATGAGCATTAACAAGTGAATTGACGGTAGCTCTTTTAAAAGGGTTTTTTTTTTTTGCATTCACCCAAATCTAAACTCAAGATTTTGTGCTTAAGCGTTTTCTTTCATTAAGCATCCTTTGCTAAGCTCAATGCTTGTTGGTGAATAATAAACTTTTTTGTAGAGCCAATTTATTTAAACTTGAAAATAAGTAATTTTTAGCCGGTTTAAAGATTTATTTAAATTTGAATTTAGAAATAGATGATTCCAATGGAAGCTAATAAGAAAGTTTGAATTTCAATCATTATCCTTATTTCATCTCACATTCCTTGTCACATAACTCCACAAAGGCTAATGATTTTGATTATTTTAAAATATTTTTATTGTTAAAGTCTTAATTAAAATATTAAATATAAAGACATCAACTGCATTCCCTAATCATATAAAGTACGGAAAATTAGATATTTATCATATTTTAGAGGAAAAATATATGGAAAAGGACAGAAAAAAACTTTGAATTTGCGAAATTTTAAATAAGATATTTCCCAAAAAAATGAGTTGAGAATTACTGATGACATTCCGTCATTTCCTTATCAACTCTTGATAACAAACCTAATTTAGGATTTTGTAATTTCAAAGTTTTTTTTTTCTGTCTTTTTTCTAAAAATATATTGACATAAATAAGCTTAGTTTATAATAGGGTTAAGATGTAAAAATACCCTTGCACTTCTCACATATGTGCGTTGGGCACCATACACATTACTTGAGTGAAAAAATGCTCATGAACATTTCTAAATGAGGCAAAAATACCAACTCAATTAACCAAAAGTCAAACGTCCATTAATTTTTGGTTTTGTAGGGCTCATACTAATTATTTTTAAGGGTTATAATGCAAAAATATTCATATATTTTTTCCAAATATGCAACTGACACTATATACATTTCTTTGGAGCAAAAATACACACCAACTTCTTCAAAGAGTGTGAGAGTGACATATTGAAGGTAAATCACCTCTAACCATCATACATGCCTGTTAACACTAATTGATCCATTTTCCCATTTGATGGAAGAAACCCAGTTTATGGTTTTGAATTAGATTTAATTTTTTTAGTCTTTTTGAATAATTAATGTCTCTTCCGGTCAATTTCTTTTTCTTTTTTATATAATCAAAAGTAACCAATTCTAATCACTATACATGCTTAAATCATTACAATCAACTTGCATTAAAGTTTGTAAATCCTCACTTGGAGTCGATATCATTTTCAAACTGTGTTATGATTCTAAAGCCTGGTGATTTGTATGGTCCACTACATTATTGACTTAAATAATGAAAATCCCAGTCTTGACTTAGGAGATCCCCGGTTTCTAATATTATTGACTTATCTGTGTGAAGAGAGATATTTCCCACTTTACCAACGAAATCGCATCATATGAGTTATCACACCCTTATCTTATTTTCACTTTTTTTAGATATTTATGAAAAATGATATGCAGTTCGGTGGGTAATACAAGAATAACATAAATATACTGATATTATATACAAGATTATAGAAATTTCCTATAGGGGTTATGGAGACATCTTTCCGTCTTCGTTCTGCCACTGCTATCCCTCGTACGGTTCTCTTCTTTGTTCTTAGCATATCTTCTGTCTTCTCCTGCCTAAATTATTGGTAGGGGAAGGTGAGATTTGAGAAATGTCATCTTTTAGTATGCTTATGTTATAATTTCAAAATTTGACATTTTCGGATTTTTTGTCCTATCTTTGAAAAATCATTATTAAATTTGTAGACATCGTATTGGAGCGATTCCAAAGGCTATAGAACCCTTATTGAGTCTAGTTTCAAGAAAAAATATAGTCTTTTACTAGGTGGAAGTATAAAATTTCCAAATTTTCAATCTTTGCATGCTGTTTTAGAAAATAATCACTTTCGATGGGCAAAATTCAAAAATTTATAACTTTTTGTATATAGCTCTAATTGAGTCATATGACCTATCAAATTAAATTTTAAGATGTTTACTTTCACCCTGTAAAATTTCATAAATTTTGATAATCATTTAGTTTTCCAAAACCTCATGATAAGCTCATTGCCTCGCAATAAATTTCACTAGAAGCATAATCACTTTCTTTAAAATTCACCATTTTATTTTCTTTAATACCCCATAGATATAAGAAACATTAGGAAATAGATTTAGGACACTTACTAAATCAGGGCTTAGCAGTCCACTTAATTCAGGTTTATTCCCAAGCTTCCGATCCCAAAATTCAGGATATTACATGAGTCCGATTTAACAATAATCCTACGGCAACCAAAGCAAAAACCAAAACAATAATCCGGTGGCGTCGAGCAAGAGATTGAGAGAGAGGGCCAAGAGAGTGAGGAAGGGTGAATGAGAGGAGAGAGAATTGACAGAGATGAGATAATATAGAAGAAAGAGGAATTGACATGTGGACAAGTATGGAGCCCACCAAGACAAAAGCAATGTCTGTTTAAGCTGTCAATGCATTTTTGTATCCAATAAATGTATATGGTGTGTATTTTTATAAAAAATGCTCTGTTTGAAGAAGTTGGTGTGTATTTTTATAAAAAAAAAACTGTATATGGTATCAATTGCACATTTGATAAAAGTACAAGAGAAATAAAACAATCCTGGGGAAGAAATAGACCAAATCATGGCCATCTGTACTTCGTATAATCATACAATTTTCTTTTGCCATCATAATTATACATCTACTTTAGGCTTCAGTTTTGAATGTAACTGTTTTTTTTTTAATTTAATATTTTAAATACCATTTTTTATACAATCTGCCGTTATCTGACTATGTTTAAATATTATAAGGCAAAGTATGAATCACTTTTTCAAACACGTCTTTTCATTTGCAAAAGCAGTTTTCATTTAGTTAAATTAATTAATTATGATATGTTTTTTTTTAAAACATTCAAATTATCTTTTTTAATTCCCTTCTTTCCTTTTATACTTAATTACTGTTGAAGGCATATTAGTAGGGCTAATTTAAAAAAAAATGGATACAAATGTAAAATAAATATTACATTTAGAACTAATATCAATTATCTAATTAGATCCTATAATAAGAAACAAAGGGAGCATTAATTACCAACCTTACTCAAAGCCTAACATCAAACCTAACAAGGTTTGATTTTATAGTAGTACCAGTAATCGAGTTTGGATCCTTTAAGCTATTTTTCAACTTAAACGGTTTGATTTTAATACGGAAGGGAGATGAATTATTAAAAAAAAAAAATATTTATAATAATTCAAAACTATAATTAAAATAGTAGTAGTATACAATATGGAGCTGTATAGAATGCATAATTTGGATCACAAATAATTGTGCACATGAAATTCTCATAATTGGGATTTAGATCCAACAGATCACTAACTTTTATTTAACATCACACACGTCTTCAGGGTGTGGCCTGCATGTGTGCATTAAATGCAATTAGATTATAAAATAAATATATACCTGTACCCTGGATTAAACCCTTGTTTATAAAAATTGGAAATCTTTAAGTGATGAGACTTTTAACTATTAAACGAATTCAAGCTGGTAAATACAATACTCCCTCCTGTCCTAATTATAAGATAAAGTTGACTTTTTTGGAGAAATTAAGGAAGCCAATTCAATTTCTTTAGAGTGTTTATATTTTTAGTATTCTTAGATTATATATTAATTTATTAGTCAAATTAATTAGTTTGGAGAAAAAAATATAAATATAAATACTCTAAAGTAATTTAATTGGCTTCTTTAATTTCTCCAAAAAAATCAACTTTGTCTTATAATTAAGATCGGAGGGAGTACATTACAAAAAGTGTGCAAAAAAAAAAATCCATATCGTTTAAATTAATTTCAAAGAATTTAATTCACCACCAAACAGTCATTATCAACAACCATTCCGTTGCAATTAGAGTATGTTTGATCCGACAAGCCGTCCTAACCACAGTGCTTTGCCTCACCCAATCACTAATTACTGATAAGAGTAAATTAGAGTATGTTCTATATTAAAGCTTTCAAATTCTTAAATATAAAATCTAATTGACTTTTTTTGAAGAGATTAAAGAAGTTAAATAAGTTATTTAATTATATTATATATTGTATATGATTAAATTATATATTAATTTATAAGTCAAACAAATTAGCTTGGAGAACAAATGATAAATATAAATAATTTTAAGTAACTGAATTAGTTACATTAATCTCCCCAACAAAGTCAATTGGATTTAATATTTAAGATTGGAGGTAGTAGTTTCCAATTAGTATTTTACAATTGCCCTACTTTAGAAGGTTCATACATACTTTTACACCTAAATACACTTTATGATGCCCAATACACACGAGGATAGTTCATGAGTACCTCTTTACGCTTTAAGTTCTAACTATTTTTACTTTTTATCCTTGCACATAAATATGATGCTCTACATTAAAACCCCGAGAAACTGGAACTCGTTATATCACAATCATATGGAACTGTACCATAAACGAAGTAGGTGAGAAATGTAAAGTGAAAAAGGAGCTCAGAGATAGTTGGAAAATTTAGATGAAGCATTTAATACAAATTTAAGATGAGAAGCTGCCATTCCTCTTTAAAGAGAAGATGCTACAAGAAGAGACCAAAGCAATGACAATAATTATACTAAATGCAAAAAAGAAGGGATCTTCAGAAACATTTCAAATGCAATCGGATGATCAATCATTGTCTCCACATATTTCTCCAGAAAGAACCAGACATTTAGCCCAATGCATTTCTTAACTCTTAAGGCATACTTTTGGTCATGCCCTTGTGGATAATACAGAGCTTGCTTCAACCAGAAAAATTTCAAAAAGAAAACCCATAAACCAAGTTAGACTATTTACCATATGAAAACAGAGCTGACACGTTGGATCAAAATGCCAAAATTTGTTCTTAATAGATTTCTAGGACCAAAGTGCAAAAAGCCCAAAATTTGTTCTTAATAAATGCCATGTGACTTTAAAACAGCTGTGTTGAGCAACACTAGTATAGTATAACCATAAATTATTCACAACACAAAGGGTTCAAAACATTCCAAGTAAAAGACCCCGAACCAAGTGGGCATCTTTCATTAAAGAATATACATAATTCATTGTGTTTCGTATATAATAAACAACATTAATTGATGTATGTACAATAAGTAGGCTGCATGTAAGGCTACCACAGGGCAAGTAGAAGGGGCTGAAACCCAAACATACTGATTATCAACATCTACATCTACATCTACAAATACTTGTGCTACTTAATGGGCAAACCTAAACATGGTAACTAACAAGTTGATTTGTGACATCAAGTTTCAGTATGCTTCTAGCCCCCAATGAACCATCTTCCTCACAATAGTAGCAGGACATCCCTCAAGAAAAACCTAACTCGCTAATTTTGATATCCTTACTGATGAGTACTGACCAAAACAAATCAAAGAATACAGGGAAAGAATTGATATACACAGAATCAAGTATGGGGGACTGAGTTTACAGAAACATACAACAATTCAAAACGAAGGAAGGGTTCATCTACATATATATGATTTGAGTTTGGACCTAAGAAAACTTTAGTGAGCATACTAACAATGAGCTGAAATCAGAGGATAGCTAAAGTTCCCACAATACCAAGAAACCAGATGAATAGTACAAGAAAATTCTGTACTTTACACTTAGCGAGGTAAGGCAAATTTCAACTTCATCCCTAAAGAGTTTCCAGTTGATAACACAGCAAATATAAAGAAGGGCCAGAAAGAGCTCAGCCACATCAACAAAGGGATCAGAAGCTTTAGCACATTGATGCTGAGGTTAAAATACAGGCAATCGTGGATGAGATAATGTTTAAGCAGAAGATGGCATTTATAGATATGAAAGAATATGCCTGAATGAAACAAGACTATTTGATCTTGTTGCGAATGAAGAGCCATGTTTGTCAGAAACCAAGATCTGAATTACAGATGAACATAGGATATGAAAGCAGCTTTTGCCAGCTAATTTAATTTCGGTTTAGCTAAGATTGACAAAAGTTGAGGTGGGTGTTACACAGATGAAAAGAATCTGATTAACTACTATCCAAGCTTAGTTGAGGATATAGATAATGATTTGTTGATAGGACAATAATCAAGTCACAGGCAGCAGAGCTAGATATTAAAATGTTAATTCAACAGCCACCATGAATTTATGGGAGTTGAAATCATTTTTAACCACAACGAATTACTGAAAGAGGGGAAGACCTGCCACAAGTCCACAATATGATTCAGAAGCTGGCTAGTTTCTCCAGGTGAGAGGCACCCGTCAAAAGACAACAGAATTTACATAAGAAGTTTCAGAAAATCAATCTCAAAGCCTTTTCAGATTATAGGTATATAGAAGCTAATACAAATGGTGTGATAAGAGGGAAAACTAGAAGCCCACAAAATCAAACAGAACAAGAGTTATATGCAGTTTGATATGATCAGCGGTATTCCAGGAGTACAAGCTATGGAAAACAGAAACGAAGAGGGAAGAACTAAATTTTCTCCACATTCATAAGGCAACTTCCCCAGTTTTGACTAGTAAAAGCAAGTGTAAATCATGAATATTGGAAAGAGGAGATCGATAGAGACTGCATCCATTGGCTTTTTCATGGAAGAAAGTTTTAGATAAAAAAAGATAAGAGAATAAGAGGATGAATCATTAAACACCAGAATCAAAATAAAAACAATCACTAGGTTCCTTTGATAACATTCAATGGAGATAAAGATGACTCCACACAAGTCAAGACAAAACAGTATGAATGGAAAGATCCTAAATATTACTAAGAGAACGAAGATGAGGGGTAGAGTATGAAAAAAGACAGGGACTAAAACTCCTAAATACAGAACCAGCAATGAATCTTCAGGAAAAAGTTACTGTTTCGGAAGAGGCAGGGATCAGGTTGATGCAGAGAATTATTTCTCAGGAAACAACCTAGAAGAACTAAGGATAGGAACAAAGACATGCTTCAAGAATTGATCATTCCACCTTCCAAACTATAGGACTCCAATAATTCAGGCGGCCATTATAAATGCCTGGATCAAATTTTCGGCAGCACGCTTCTGCTCAGGTGTGCCTGATATATGAGCAATACGATCACCCCGGGAAGATTTGGAGTCAGAAACCTCTATCATTGCTCCTGAAATCTGGAGTGAAACAACTAGGCAATAAATAGACATTAAATGAGGCATATTTTACAACATATTTTCATCCGTATCTATACAATATGAATGTAACAGATATTGGTATTCCCAGCTAATCTAAAGTTTATGAATGATTTCTTCTGCAATGATAGTACTGGACACCATACAGGACAAGTATATTTATCATGTTTCTTATGTGCCAATCGATAAACATACTATGAACAAAAGAAACCATTTCACTGCATAGTTTGCATACAAGGCTATCATCAGTAAGATGACAAAAGTATGTTGGATGAAATCTGACAGAATACTGTTAGCACCAAGCATGTAAAACATCACAGATAAAATAAAGAATAGGGAACTCCATTAACTAGTTTTCTATTTAAATAGGCATAAAACTTAATTTCCGCCGAGACATGTCACTTGGTATGAGAAAAGTTGGGTATCATATTTAGCTTCCCGCAAAAAACTTAGAAAGGATAAGATAGAATCATATCATATCTCAAAAGTCAACACAAAGAGCAACATTTAAGAAAGCATGATATTGAATTTAAAGTTCTTGAAGCTCAAGATATTCTAGACTATCACAATCAAAGGCATACATCAAGAATATAAGATACAGAAGCAAGGGAACAAACATTAATTTAAGGTGATGAATTGACATGCATTTTTTGAATCATGAACCAAATCCCCATACTGAATTAAAAAATGTTAGATTTAAACGAATAAACAAACCTTTCTGATATTGGCTATATTTGTCCCTCCTTTACCTAACACTTTACCAACAGCATTTGCAGGAATCAACATCTCCAAAGCTGATGGTGGAGGCAAACTGCGCACAACAGGGGGACAAAAGGAAGAATTATTAGCATCACATAGTTCTTAAGTTGATCAGGGATAAAAGGCTAAGTTAGTTGTAAAACATTAGACTGAAGAATTTTGACGAACAAGATATACTAACCCTCCATACACCTTGGAGCCATATGAGGACACAGATCCATAGCCAGTTTCTCCCAGCTGCTACAGACACAGACAATAGATAAGAAATCACCAAAATATTATTAGAAACTAAAATCGAAGGTTACATGTCACATTTACAACAAAGGGGAAATAATTTAAAATAGACATTAGACATATAATCTGTATCAACTTAGTAATCAAGATATGTTATTCAGACACTTCACCACAGGTCAATGAACAACGGCACTCATAAATCAAGAACTGGTGTTTGTCCAAACAAAATGCTTTATGAGAAATATGTAGTTTTAGAATATTGTCAAAAAAAAAAATTCAATTAAAGAATAATTGGGGTAATATTTTCTCATGAAAATGAGTACACTCTCACACATCTCTGCTTCCGAAGTAAAATTTGCAGGGGAAAACTTTCTATTATATCACATGAAGCCTAGGATGGAATGATAGCATATACCATTATTTAAGATTTGGTCTATTTCCATGCTAAATTTTTTAGTTTTTGGAAAATAAGAGGATCGGAAAAATTATGATTTCTTCTTAAGAAATAAAGTACATCTTAAAATAATCATGCTCTTAGGGTGTGTTTCGTTTGAGGGGAGGGGAGGGGAGGGGTAAATTACAATTTTGGACTGGAGAAACCCAAAATTTACCTTCCCATTCTTTTAAATTTTTTATTCCCGCCCAAAATTTAAATACCTTCAACCCAAAAAGGTAAACAACCCCCCTCCCGTCCCCTCAAACCAAACACACCCTTAGAAGGAAAAATTAAGCATGGAATATAAAAACTTTTTTTGAATGAAATTAACTCATTTGTAATTTGTAAATTTTATTAAAAAATGAAAAGAACTATTTTCTCTTTGGTTTAAAGTATCCTAGAGAATCAAATCAAAACCAGAATCAATAAATAAACCACGACACTTACAAAAGTAGTATCAGGATATAAGGTATTGATGACAGCGCAATGACTTTAGCAAGAAGGAAGTAAAGAGACATACCGACAAAGATCCATATCCATACAGGTTGCTAGAAGAAAGCATGCCCAGTCCACTTCCACTTTCGCCCCTATGATCATAAGCCAGTGGAGCAGCAAGTGGAGGAACTGAAGGCAACACAGATGGAACAGAAAGACCAGTGCCACCTGAGTATAAGGGCTCAGCACCTATAGAGGGATTATGGCCAGTATCCCTTTCCCTCAACACATCATCTCTGAGTCTTAAGACAATCTGTACTAGCGCATCTCTCACACGGTCAACACTACCAACCACCTAAATCCAGAACAGCATTGATTAAAATAAGCAGCGAAATAAATATTAAAATTAAACAAGAAAGTAATGAAAAAAGAAGCCAAACCTCAACTAGTTCATCATTCGCCTCCGCCAGTTTAGGCTTATCACCTTTTGAGATTCGAACATCTGCCTTAGTTCTCTTTCGAATTTCATTTATGATTGAACCACCTTTCCCAATGATACACCCTATGACTTTTGATGGAACCAGTAGCCGGATTGAAACTGAGGTATCATCTTCGTCATTTATTTTTTCTTGTAGCATTAGAACAGCTTCAACTGCCATGGACTTAACATCACTTTGCGACTACAAATTGCAAACACCACGTCATTTTTCTTACAAATTATTTTAAGCCATCCTCTAATAATGAAACAACATCTTGATAACTAGTGCATTTCACGGTTCCCTGATTGAATAGAATATATCAAGGACTTCACAAAGTTTGAAATCTCGCATAATAATCATATGTGCAAGCAATTATTATAAAGGAAAATGAAAGGCATAGTAATAGCACACCTCTGTTGCAGTTATAACAATCAAACACTCATTGTGTTTAGCCTTGGAATCATCAATCTCAATATGAGCACCGGTAGCCTGCCTTATACTTTTAATAGTACCCCCTCCCTTTCCAATGACACGCCCAATCTTGTCAGAGGGGCAGAGCATTCTAACAAATAATTCTTCAGATTGGGAAACACCACCAACACCAGAAACTATTGGAAGGGCAGATGAGTACAGAGACCACGTGCTTCCTGCATCAGCATAAGCTGGTAGATCTTGTAGGTCTTGTAAGTTAGTAGCACCTATTATTGGAGGAAGAGATCTGGGTGGCATAATAGGATCTGAAGCTGGATATAATCCACCAGGTGGGTAAATAGGGACGTCAGAGGGGATAATTATACTGGGAGGGAGTTCAGGTACATTTGTGTCAAGAGGAATGTCCTCCTTAGGAGAGAACTTGTACATAATAGTAGAAACTGCATGGAGTGCTTTTTTAACTGCTTCTGGCTCACCAGATATCTATTATCAAGATAATATAAGAAAGAATAAATTTCCCCCCAAAAAAACTAAGATCATTAAACCCAAGAGAGATAACGAGGATTTGAAAATAAAGTTACAATTGAAGAAGTTAAAGAAGTAACAATGAAAAAGGATGGGCATCAACATCTGAACAAATTAATAATTCTCGAATTCTCTATTTTATTGGTATTGCATAAAGGAAAAAACTGCATGCATGAATACAGGGTGTTTATTTATATATCACATTAACCACCTTGCAGGCAACAGGAAGCCCCGCTGAAATTGAAATAAAAACATGATAGGAAAAATATAAATCAATTAAATGGAAGAGAATATACATGCTAGTGTCAAAAATAAAATTTGTTTCTTGTGTTTATCCGTGATTCAACTCATGCATATCAGCATTGGTGTCAATCTAGAGAGAGAGAGAGAGAGGATAGTCAAAATCTCATGCAGTTTAATCATATATACTATGCATTAACCCTAAATATGCTTGAGTTTCTTAAACCTGCTTAGATCGTTAGGATTTTAATGTCATATAACGAGACCACTTCTATTTAATTCAACATTTTCCCTCATTAACAGCATTGTATATTGCTGCCAAAAGAAGGCTTTTAGCAACACCGTATAACAAGGAAATAAACAAGAAAGGCAGATGTACTTGCCCACTTAATACACCCATTAGGGGCCTCCGATTCATCTGACAGTCTTACCAACCATAAATTTACTTCATGCAAACGATATTTTTCACCATTGTGAAGCCCCAGCTTCTACTTTGCAGATTAAAAATCAATACAATAAAATACAAATAATGACTAATCCTGGAGTTTCTGATGGGGAAAAACAGACTTTAATGCAACTAAAGTACTATTGTAACCCTACAAGGCATTATAGTTGGAATATGTTTGTAGATAAACCTAGATGTTACTTTAACAACCAGAAATGATAATAAATTAATGCAATAAACCTTTCAATAGTATATTTCATTGTATTAGTAACTAACCATCACAAAATTGTCGAAATCCATGGCACATGAGTGTGTTGGGTCAGTCACATCCTTAGGCATAACCTTGATCATTGTCCTTGTCTTATTTCTCAATTTATTAATTGTAGACCCAGCTTTACCAATGATATTTGCAGACTGGCTTGATGGAACAAGGATTTGGCATTCTTCCTTATCCTTGTACTTCTTTTCAGAATCTCCAACACTAGCCACAAATTTTGCAATGGTAGCATGAACTTTGAGAAGAGCATCTTGGGCAGCACATAAAGGCACTCTGTTGTTGAACTCATCATCAACCTCAATGTCTTCCTTATCCTTCACATAGGAGTAAATTGTTATAACTCGATCCTTAGCACCTGGAAATGGATCAACAACCTTGACTATTGCATGAGTCTCCTGCCTTATTGTATTTATCACTTTTCCACCCTTCCCAATAACACTTCCAATAACTCCATCTGGGCAAAGTATCCTATAAACAACCAATTCATCATTGCCCTTTCCATCTCTGTGATTCATGCGTCTCTTTTGATTTTTATTATCCCCATTATGGTCTCTATGTGAACGAAATCGTTTCCCTGTCTCACCCATTGATATGTATTGGCGTGACTCCTGAAAGTAAAGCATACTTTTAGATGTATCAATAATCACAAAGTCATATACTTGTTTGAATTCTAATCAGTAACTGCAACATTGTAGTGGCGGATTGAATTTCCAAAACAAATCAATCAGCAATTGCAGTTTGGAATGTCTCCATGACATCTATACATTTTCTGGCAATTACAAGGCAACCACAACCTGAAATTTAACACCACGTGTAACATCTCTGCAAATCCCAGGTGAACAGATTAAATGGATATAAAGTAAACCATGGGTGATGGAACTTTACATCATTACTTATTTCATAACCTTTTGTTTTGCTAGAATAAACTATTAAACTCAAATAGCGCCACTAAACCAACTTTTACAGTTATCCCAGAAAAACCAAAAAGCTCTCAGCTCTCAGCAATACTATACATAGTCTTCTACACGGTATACCACACCATAATTCAAACAAATGAAAGAACTATTTTGTAAAGCGATAAAATTTGAAAGAAAAATGCAACCGCTAAACATTTGAGCCACAGTGATGACTTAACAGAGGTAAAAAAAATTAACTGAATAACGACCGCTACACAAACCACCCTAAAAGATTGGAACAAATTGGTTTTCTGTACAAAAGAAACGTATGATTTTACTCTTCTGCTGATCTTCTTCCTTAATTATCTAAAAATTAAACAAAAGATGCAGAAACTAGTTATCTCGAAACAGAAAAATGAGCAAATCAATATAAAGATTGTGCGAGGGGAAAAAACAAACTTACGAAAACCCAGCAAACAAGACCACAATTCAAAGGAGAGACCAAGAAGAGGAAGAAATGAAAACCCTAGTACAGCATACCAGACGAATTTGCAAGAAGAAACGCCAATCAAAACCCTAATTCTGAAGTTAGCGAGAGAGACAAAGCAGCTTTGCCTGGCGAGCTTCCTCGGATTCGCGGTTGTACGCTGTCCGGATCATGAACAACGGGACATCCAGTCCAGTTGAATTTGTGGGCTTTCGAACGCGGAAGACAGAAGAAACTGTGGACAGGGGCAAGCACTGTAGTAATTAAATTCATTAATATTTTTTTATTTATCTATTTTTTCAAAAAATAAAATCAGAGATATTGGTTCATGATATTAACCGAGAACTAGTAATAAAACAAAGGCAGTACTATTTTTAATTTTTTATCTGTCTTCAGCCAGCCAGGTGCAGGAACCGGATCGGCCGGTGGACCGGCCCTGTTCCAGATCCGGTCCGGGTTTCAATTTAAAAAAGAAAAATTATATTTTTCCTTTAGAATTTCATACTATAAACTTAAAATCTTCAATTTCTCACCGGTTTGATCCCGGTTTGGCTTGACTCACTGACCCTTAACCTAGTACCCCGACCGGTTCAATACTCGGTCCGAGTTTAAATACCTTGGTCTTCAGTGCTTCATGGTATAATAGCTGAAATAATAAATCCAGACTCTTTGATTTAGTTTAAAATATCATGTACTCCCTTCAATCCTAATTATAAGACAAAGTTAACTTTTTTAGAGAAATTAAGGAAGCCAATTAAATTATTTTAGAGTGTTTATATTTTTAGTATCCTTAGATTATATATTAGTTTATTAGTCAAATTAATTAGTTTGGAGAAAAAAATAAAAATACTCTAAAGTAATTTAATTGGCTTCCTTAATTTCTCTAAAAAAATCAAATTTGTCTTATAATTAAGATCAGAGGGAGTAACAATTATAATGGCCGTTATCTATTTATATACTAACAAATAACAAATACAATTCATTTTTCAAATTTCATGCACAAATGTATTTAATTGGCTGGGAAAAAGAAACAGAGACATATGAAACTTACACAAAAACAAATTATGAATTATGAACTTAAAAAAAAGGTTAAAATGCAAGTGCAAACAATTCAGAGCTAATTTTCAAATAATATTCTTTATTATTAAATTTAAAAATAATAATTTATTTTAAAGTAAAATTAATTAAAATTATTGATATTTGAAACGTAGTGACTAGGAGTTTTTCTTTTTGACCAGGAAGTAGTCCCTAGTTGACAATAAGTGCATGTTTGGTATCACGGCAGCTTAAAAAATAAGCCACTTATTACGCAAGCCGAGAAAAAACTCCTTTCACATACTTACCTCGTATATCGTGAATCACGAATTATAAGCACGTTTTGGACAAAAATAAGCCATTCCAAACGCACACTAAAATCTTTAACTTTTTTAACTCCCGTCGAGTTTTTTTGGCATCATAAATTATAATTTTATTTTTATATTAGTTTTAATCACATATTTATGCATTAATTTAAAACACAAGAAAGTTATCCTAGTAGCAAGTGCATTCCATTCCTTATCTATTTTTTTTGTTTTTTTGCCAAGCATTCCTTATTAGGAGCATTGTTTTGTAACCCGGACCATAAACTGGTCCGGTCCGGTGACCGAATAGGTTCATCATTTTTATTTTATTTTTTTTAAATTGATTTTTTAATATTTTTTCTTATAATTTTATATTAATAAACCTAAAATATTCAATTTTTCACCGATTTAGTCCCGGTTTAGCTCCGGTTTGACTCTGATCTGACCCATTGACCCTTGACCCAGTACCCTGACCGGTCCAGTGACCTGTCCGGGTTTCAGAACCTTGATCAGGAGTCTTATATAAGTATCTCAAATACATAATCAAGGCAAAAGCATCAGAACTAAGAAGTTTTAGTTGGTTTATGAAAAATCTTGGTATTAATTCTTCAAATCTATTTTGCTAAAAAAAATCTTCAAATTTACTCTCATTAATATATTTGACTCACACTTCGTTATAAATTATTTAGATCTTATGAAATCAGTTTTGGACAAAGAACATGAATCACTCTAAGAAATTAGCAAAATGACTTATGTTTTGGAACAAAAACTCCGGGTAAGATATACTTTTTTTAAAGAATTTAGGCGGTATCTCCTCATTAATAGTTAGAGACCAATCATTCGGAGATGTAAATATTATTAAAGTGGATTTTATCTCTCCCAACAAAACCATTTCTATAATAAAAATATAGGGAAGACAGGGCACAAGTTAAATACCTCAAATTCAATAAAAGAGGAAATTATAAGTCTAACACAAATTGTCATTTCATTTTTTTTAAGTTTAGTTTTATAATAAATTTTTTTATTTGATAAAAACAATTATAATATTTTTAAATGAAAAATTTTAACCTCAAAATTAACATTATAAAAAATTATTAGGATTATTATATAAATTATTAACAAAAAAAATTATATGTACTTCTCATCCTTATATGTACATATAAAAGACAATATTCTCACCCCTCATCGGACGGTGGAGATTACACACGCCTGTAGAGAAACCAAACGCAAAATCTCGCTCGCCTATTCTCGCACACCGCTTCTCAGTTTCGTTTTTCTCTTCGCTTCATCGCGGTGGGGACGGCCATCGCCGTCAAGAACTTGCTAGGTTGACATACCTAATCTCGATCGAACAAGTTCATTAGTATTAATACAACTGCATTTCAATTTCATCGAAACCAAACTTTACACCGTTTTTGGCAGGAGATTTCCGTTCAAGCCCTAAACGATGGAAGGAGAAACTCAGCAACCTTCGGCTCCGATTCAGGAGAATAGCTCGGACGGTCCTCGGCAAATCAGTTCCGATCGGGTAAAGAAGCTTCTGTTCCGTCGGATGCTTGTAGGCATTAAAGATGGTAGGTTCTTCTTGGGTGGATTCTATTGTATGGACAAGCAAGGGAACATTATTCTCCAGGACGCCGTCGAGTATCGCAGCACACGGCGGTCCTCGCCTTCTCCGATGGAGCAGAGGTGCCTTGGCCTTATTCTTATTCCTTCTTCATGCCGCACATCTTGCCATGTGGATTGTTCAGTGGAAGAACAGTTGTCACTGCTATCACTCAATGAAAAGTGAGTACTATTCTGGTTTACGCCATTTCTGGATTGAGGATTGTGAATTGATTATAGAGTTCAGTGGTTCATGAATGCTGTACTGTGTTAATTATCTAGGATTGTGGCAGTTGATTAGGTTTCAATCCATTGACTCGAATATGACATCAGATACGATATGATTGCGGTTCTTCACTATTTTCAAGTGTGAAAGAAGGCCCATGGTTGAATTACTGTTAATTGATTATGTAGAAGATTTGATTTGTACACATGATGAAGTAGTTTACGCATAGTCCAATAGTTCGTATCTTTTTCCCTCCTTTTTGTTCAATCAAGACGATATGCTGTCTGGAAGTTGATGCTATTTTTTTTCCCTCTCTAGAGCTGCATCCAACTAATATTCATTAAATTTTGCGTAAAACTTGTAGCAGTATAACAATGAAGGATCAATAAACTACATCCAGCTTTCTAAGCTTATCAAGCTTTTGTGCAAGTGACTGCGAATTTGCCTGTTTCAATAAAAGGAGGTGGACAAACTTTATTCTTCTCTCTCTTCAGGAAATGACGTTTTTAATCTCAAAGCAAAGAGCATCATTTGATTTTACTCTGCCTCTGAAACTAGGAATCGCTCACTTGTAAATATTTGTTAGCACATACTAAAATATCAGCGTGATTCTGAATGATTGAGCATGAAGCCATTTGAAACATCTGGTTCTACACGTCTGCCATGCTTCATTTTCATATGGAGAGAAAAAGAAGCAAATAATGCGTTATTTTCTTCATTTTATGAAAGACGCTCTCTGCCCCAAAAAGGTAAAAATCTTCACACAATGTGACCTGTGGGAAAGAGTGGGTTAGCACCTAACCATGGAAGGGCTTGTTCATATGGTCAAAATCATAGTCATGGCTATAAAGCTTTTTTTTTTTTTTTAATAATATGGTAATGGGGATTTGAATAATGGGTTTTAAGGTTTGATTATCTTGTGACAATCACAGTGGTTTATTGATGGCATGTTTGGATCCTATTTATCTTCCACCAATTATTTTTCCTGATGCTACATTCACTGTTGTAGTTTAATTGAAATGAAGTTACAAAAATGCCTCATCAGAAAAAGAAAAAGAGATTTCACCAGAGAGAGAGAGAGAGAGAGAGAGAGCAGTTGGTGCTTTACTGAACTCAGATGCCTTTATTTGTGTGGACTTTACCTATCTGAGGAAGTCAGAATGTTTCCCAGTTCAATTTAATCGACAGGCTTTGATTTGGAGGAGCAGGAGGAGATGAAAACAAAACATGTAGTGTTTGGAGATAATGACAAATGCAAATAGTACCTTAGCTTTAAAATCCCCATAGGTAGGCTTTAAGCATGTTGTATTCTGTTTGGCCTGCCTCTATAGCAACTATTCAGATCATAGAAATTATAGGCCAACGGAACAACAGGGAATGGCATTCCCTACTGGAAACTCAAACGGGGCAGGTTTTTCTTGTCATTTTTTTCCATTTGTATAGAATTGAATCTTTTAATCAACAATTTATCTAAAAATTGAGCTATTGATAAAGCATAATGACGTCGTATGATCCACTTAGGCAACTCGGGATAAGACTTTGTTATTATTTACCCATTTGTAAATCTGTTTACAGGCATCCGTTTGTCAATGCCCTCTTCAACTGCCGCTTGGTTGTGGGCGGTCATATCTTCCTCAGTCCCAAAAAACCTACTCCTCTAATCATGTTATAAGATCCCCATCTCTTCGTTCTTAACAAGACCCTTTAAAAAATTTAACATCCAAAAATGCTCTGATCTCTAATTGTTTCTTCATCATCTCTTTGTAATATGATATAGTAATTAAAGAATAATTTTGGAAAGTTGTAAAAGTTTTGTAATATTTATGTAACTTTGACTAATTTTTTATATTGTAAAGAAAGTAATTAACAGGAAACTATAACAAGATCTGGATGGAGTCCCATTTTTAACTAACCTTTATGCTTAAGTTCCAACATTCTATTCTGGCAAAAAAGAAAGAAAGTAAAACATTCTAATAGCAGATCTTTCTGTTGAGATTAGAAAGAGGCACATGTAATTTGAACAAGTGATGTGGTCATCGGCAAAACTTGATTGTGGGCCGATTTCAAGATTTATTTAAAAAAATCGACAGTCATTTACTCTATAATTTAGTTTAAGGAAATCTTAAGGACAAGTGACCAAATTTGATTAACCAAAACACGGATTGTTTGCTATAGATAATACAGGCATGGTTCCGGGAAAAGAAAAATAATAACATAAATAAAGAAGATGATAATACAGGCATCATGGGATCTGATGATCATTAGTCCCAAAATTGAGGTTATGAATTCAAAACCTGTTAGCATATGGTGTTCCATACACAATGAGGTATGGCACACTCCTAAGAACAGTGTCGATGGGTATTGCAAAGTTAACACCAGACGATATTCCACTCCCTGCAATGCAACATCATCAACTTCAACCATTCTTCTCATTTTCAACTATTAATTTGTCAAGCCAGTGGATGATATTGGTAAATCAATTATGGCATCATATAAATGCTCGTTTTTGTTGTGTTCTTATGGAAGTATATTCTCTTAAAAGGATTAATTTGGAAATATTGTTCATACCTTTTCTAGTGAATGTTGCTGTGTTTACTCCAATAACATGCCCGTATGAATCAATCAATGGTCCACCCGAATTCCCTGTTCACATCCATGAACTCATTCAAGCCATTAAACATCATATCGTAACCCCTAACTAGTCCCCACAAAATTCAAGGAAGCCAAATTCTGTAAGCCACATCATTGCTGAAATTTTCTGTTGTAAATTTCACATAAGAATCGTGGAGTCAGGAAGAGGGGATTATCATGATTCTCTCTAGTGCGTGTTTGGGTAATTCACAAAACCATGGTTGTCTCTAAACCCATGGTTTCCAAAAAAGCAACCCAAACACTCTCATTTTTCTCATAATCAATTTTCCTCCTAAAACCATGGTTTTGTTATAAGACAACCAAACACTCTAGTTTTCTCCATAATCTATTTTTGGCAAGAAAACCATGATTTAGAGTGGAAAACTATGGTTTTCCTAGAAGCTTTTTTTTTTTTTTTTTTTACTTTTTTAGAAGCTATTACGATTTGCGAGGTAAGTATGTGAGAAGAGTTTTGTCTCGGCTTGCAGAAAGGGCTTCTGAAACTGCAGTTTGAGTGTTTCCCAAGCATGCTAAAAATCTATTCTCTAAAATCACTTTTTTTACTTTTTCTTCTAAAGCTATTCTCCAAAAACTAATCCAAACAAAGTTACATGACAGTGACTTTTGAACCTCCTTTTGGCTATCAGATTCAGAACTCTTGGGATGCTAATGTTACCTAGTTTCAATTACAATGAATCCTAGTGCAGGGAAAATTTGGTAGAATTGATTGCCCTTTTAATTGGTCCAATATATGATAGGGTACAAGGTATAATTTCTCACCATTCAAAAAAAAAAAAAAAACTGAGAGTAGGATTGAAAGTTTGAGGCTCAAACACAAGGAACTTCACTGGAAGGTAAGGCTACCTGCGTTAATAGCCGCGTCAGTCTGAATAGCTCCTTTAATAGCTCCCCCATTTGGTGCAGGAATCTCACGACCTAGACCACTAATGACCTGAAACATTCACATCACCCAATACACATCAATCTTTCAAGATCGAGGTTGATTCGGCCATTACAATTTTGAATTAAGGTAAATCATGGTATAATGTTTGCTTTAAAATTTTTGAAGTAATTACCCCAGTGGTCAGAGTGTTCTCATATCCATAAGGATTCCCAATAGCAAAGCAGCTCTGACCAACACGTATTTCTTTGGACGTACCAAGAACAACAGGCTTTATTTCGTACTCACCAACATCGACCTGCACGTCGAATAAGTATTTTTGAGAGACAGTAGTGGCTTGCAGTGAGGGAAAGTGGAAAATGAGTGTTCTTGGATTGATATGTAAGAACAATATTTCCATTTGAATCTCTTGGTACTACTTCTCCTGTCCTTATTATAAGATATATGTGGGGTGCTGATCTTGATATTTATATTTATCAATCTTTTTTTAATTTATCTCCATTAATGCTCCTTCAACAATAATCAAGGAGGAGAGGGAATAAGGAAATTAAGGAAAATGACTAGAGTGCTTTAGAAATTACAAATCATATTAACTAATTAACTTCCTTAATCTACTCAAATTTGGTAAATATGTCTTTTATTAAGAACCGGAAGGAATAGTTTTCAGTATGTAGGAATTGTGAGATCAGCGACCATTATGTACCTTGAGAACAGCCAGATCGAACGCTGGATCACACCCAACTATCTTCCCTTCCCCTACAAAGTTATTCCCTCTGGCATCAACTAGAAACACCTGTAGACGGCAGTAGTAGGGTATGAATTGCCACTCGAGATGACTACTATCTCATATCCTTGATATAAGATATGGTTGACTAATTTGAAAAGATTACTTAATTATAGCAGATGTTACATGGTTTCTCTGAAAAATGATAAATAAAAATAATTTAAAGTAATTTATTTAGCCTCCTCAATCTCCTCAAATTAGTCAACTAAGTCTTATGGAGGTAGTATTAGATATGTGTGGATTTTTCAAAAGGAAACACTAATGTCACATTGCATGGTGCATCACCATATTTAAATCAAGTTAATTATTGTAATAATCGAATGATTATGAGCAGGGTTCTGAAACCCGGACCGGCCATTGAACCGACCGGGGTACTAGGTCAAGGGTCAGTGGGTCAGATTGGAGTCAAATCAGAGCTAACTTAGGGTCAAACCAGTGAGAAATTGAAAACATTAGGGTATTTAATATGAAATTTTAAAGGAAAACAATTGATTTTTTAAAAAAATAATAATAAATTACCGAACCGGACTGGTTTACCGACCGGTTCGCTGGTTTCAGATCCAGACCAGCTAGTCCGGTCCGGGTTTAAGAACCTGGATTATGAGTTTAATTGTGTTAGGTTTAACACCTCCTTATTCATTATACCACCTATTATCATCATCAATTCTGTAGCTACAAGTAGGAGTCATTCTTCTCCTTTGAACTGCCATGATTATTCCCCTCTCCTCTCTACCTTCACTCTAAAATAACATTTGGTCTATTTAATTTTGGGGGATGCCACAATAAAATAAAATTGAAGAGGCAGAAAAATCTTTATGGCAGAGTTTCTTAAAGCAACTCATACTGTTTAAACTGCTCTGTTTTATTTTTCCCAACAACAACAACAAAGTGGAAAGACGTTCACATTTCCTTCATCTCCAAGCAAAAACTTTGATGTAATTAACAGCAGAAGGGAAAACCTTACAACGTTGTAAACCACCAGCATCAGTAGCCAATTTAGCAACAACATGGTAATTGGTAACCTGTTCAGCAGAAAAAAGAATTGATGAATTCTAATAGTTTAGGAACAAATATGTGCAATCAAAATAAAAGAGAATACATATGCATAACAGACAATTGTTGGTTCCTTATCAAGATGTCTAATAATTGTTAGCATGATGCACATTAATTCCATGGATGACAAATAATATTTCGAAATGTTTTCCACATTTTAATCTTTCCATAAGATTGCCGTTAGCCCTGATCAAGTGATCATAAAAGACAATCACTTTCATACTATCTGAAGGGGAAGAAAAGCCTGGCCAATCACTATTAGTCAACGGATAAATAAGATACATAAACACAGGTTCACATGCCAATGACAAAAACTTAATTTTTTTTTTTTTAAAAAAGCGACCAAAATGAAAAAAATGCTAATCTTTTGTTACTAAAGAATTCAAGACTTGAGAGAGATTGAATGTGGTAGAACAAGTAGTGTTTACAATGTGACCAAATTTATCCCAAATGAAGCCTGAACCAGTTCCTTCAACTTTTGCATCTTCATCCTCATTCACCATGACTTCGCTAGAGGTCTTGGGGACTTTAGCCAATTCGATGTCTTTAATATAAACAACCGACGGTGAAGTTTCCTGTAAAGATACCAATTTTGATTTCAACAAAGCAATCAATGCCTATAGAATATATTCCCTTCGATCCATAATATAAGTCACTTTAATTAATTCATTAGAATTTAGTAGAAATGGCATTTAAGTGTACACCAAAGAAAAGAAATAGTATTTAAGTGTATACCAAAGGAGAGAGAGAAATAGGTAAGCCATACTTAAAGGACAAATAAATATTATTTGCTCTACAAGTAATTTATACTATCCATCAAGACATTCTTCAGGTGACTTATACTGTTCAGAAAGAATGGCCTATGAACGCAACTTCAAACCGTACAGTGTTTTCCACTTCTACTACCAATCATACAGATGAAATTGTCCAGAAACGACGAATGAAAATTGAACACAGAAAATTCTTCAGAAACCCTAAAAATCAAATAATTACAAGATCTAGTATACATTGAACATCAAGAAATTCAAATGATTCCCAAATTCGACGAAATTAGAAAAAAAGGGGAAGATTGAAAGAACCTGAAAGAGATTTACGATACGGTCTTCTTCTTGCTGAAGCTCGTCTGATAGAAGCTGAGCAAGTGCGGGTGGCGATGAATTGGGATTGAAGAGAGACAGCAAAGAAGAAGCGAGGGAAACGCAGGAACCAAAGGCAATGGCTCGTCGTCGCGTGGTAGAGAGAGAAAGGGAAGGAAGGGAGGTTGAGGAATATGACAATGGACGGAGAGTAGTTTGTAGAGAAGCCAATGCCATTGCCAAGCTTGTCATTGCACTACAGTGAGCCATTGCACGCTCGTAACAGAAGCCTCTGCCTTGCCTTCATTTCTCTGGTTTTTTTGGATAAGATGTCACCGGGGCAGTTTACCTTTTTATATGTTTATTTTATTATTAAAATGACAAATATTTTATAAACGGCTTTCTTTCTTTTAGGACTGATCCTTAATATAAGTAATTTTTTTATTTATTTTTAAATAATAAATGTTTATAAATAGTAATTTATAGTATATGAGATAAGTATGTGAGAGGAGTTTTATCTCGATTTATGTAATAAGTGTTTATTGACCCTCAATAAGCAATACCAAACACACACTCAAAATTTAAACTATTTTTTTTCTTTTTTACCCCTATTAAATACATAACTTTATATTAATTATCTCCCACTTATCACTAATTCTCTTTCATTAATCATTTATTACTTATTCTCTCCCGTATTTTCTATTCATTCTCTCTCATATAAATAAATAGGGTTATATTTAAAAAAGATATGATATTTTTAACACATGTATTATTTTTAACTAATCTTAAATGCCAATTTATTTTGTGTCAGGAAAAAAATTACTTATAATAAAACCAGAGGAAGTATAGTTATAAGTCATGAAAATATTTTTGGTCATACACTTGAACCATAAAAACATTAATAATATGGAAAAGATTAAAAAGGTACCACTTGAATTTTAAAATCATAAATAAGTGATTTCCTATTAAAATGAGTTATCAATTGTTATATTTTTGTAATTAATACCTATACTCTTATAAAAGCAATAAGGTAGATTTAAGATTTTGAAGTTCAAGTGGTATTTTTTTGTCATCTTCTCTTAATAATACATTGAAAAGAATGTATTTGGAGTACCTTTCTTTTTCCTTTTCCGGCACATTTGGAGTATTTTTAATCAAGGGTTAAAGTGCAAATATATCTATGACCTTGACAATGGGCACAAAAATTCTCATGAAGTTTTTAAAATGGTACAAAAGTATTGTGGATGTATAGTCAACTAATGCTGACGAATTATCAAACATGTTAGTTTAGAAATAATACAAAAATATAAATGAAGTTTTTCTAAAATAGTGCAAAAAAGCAATGTTATTAAACCCAAACCGGCCATTGAACCAGTCGAGTCAGTGCGTCAAGTCAGAGTCAAATTGGAGCTAACCCGGAGCCAGACCCGTGAGAAAGTGACCTGAACGACGCAAAAATGGAGTAGTTGTTAATTGCAACGCTCAAGTTTTCAACTGCAACATATCAAATTTTAATATTGAGGTTTAGAGTTAAGTAAGATTTAATTATTAATGAGGTAGAGGAATAAAGAGGTGGAATTTGAATATCTGAGACTTAGAAATACTAATGACAATGATTGAAAGTTATGTCTCTAGATCTTTTGTGGACTAAATGATCATATTTTTTAGTGATTCTTTTTGTATTAAAAAGTAGATATATCAAGTTTTCCATAGAGCCTTCATTTGTAATTTTTAAAAATATGTAGGATTAGATATGAGTTTTCGAAGTTCTAAAAATATGAATAAGCATTGAACCGATTGGACTGGACCAGTTAGATGACCGTTTCACTGGTTTTGTGATCGAATTGGCAAATCCAGTTTGGCTTTAATGAATATGCAAAAAAGCCACGACAATTAAATTAACTAAAGTTGACCGTTTAACAAACATTCCCTAGAACCACCCCCCCAAAAAAACACACACACAGCATAATGTTTTAACTCACAGCGGCTCTGCCTGTCATCGTGGGTTCTTTTGCATGATATAATGGTCGCACTGTAACACCCCAAATTTTATTCACCAAAAATATATTGTAATTATTTGAATAATTCAATAAAGTGGTGAATATTCATGAAGTTGGATCTTGTGAATTTTCAAATATTCATATTCATAAGGAAATGGCTAAATTAATTCAAAAATTGAATTAAATTACAAAGGGGATATCAAAATCATAATTTTGCCAATTTAGCCCAAGATTTATTATTTTCCAATTAATTGGAGTTAATTTCAATTAATCAAGGAAAATAAAGTAAAATGCATAATGTGATTATTCTTGGTGGAATAAATCAAGAATTGTGAAATTAAGGGGAAATTATACTTCATACAATTATAGGAATTTTGGAAATTATGAAAAAAAAACATTTTTCCTCTTTTTCCTCCCTAAGTTTCGGCCACACATGGAAAGAAGAGGGAAATTGTAAATCCAAGAAGCAAGATGAAGGTGATGTTGACAAAACTACATGCACAACTCAATGATGGCAAAGTTGGAGTGCACACTAGGTGAAAGACATATGCATGGTGGTCATAATGAGAGAGTATGGTGGGAGGCATGGTTGGAGGGATAGTGTACATGAAAGGTGGAGAGATCTCAACCATTGGCTAGATCAAGGGCTAAGATGAAAGATGACAAATTAATACATATTTTCCCTTCCTCCCTTCATGCACTTCACGCACAAAGAAAAGAGAAAAGAGAGAGAGAGAGCTTGGGAGTTCTTGGTGATTTAGAGAGCTCAAGGAAGAAGAAGCTAAGATAAGTGTTATCTTTTAAGCATTTTCCTTGTGATCTTCCATGAAATCCTTCTCTAAACTCTTGTTTCTCATGAATCTATGGTGGTGAAGAGACACTTTGAGATCAAGAAGAGAGGGAGGAGGAGCCTAGATTAAGAGGAAACCAAGAAGCCAAAAAGGGTAATTTCATGAACTTGCCTTCTTGAGTTGTTGTTGATAATTATTGTTTGGTTTTTATGATTTTTGAGTTGAGTTGTAAAATTAGAAAAGCCATAACCCTAAGGGGTTATGCTGCCCAAAATCCTTTAAATCATGTTTAAGAAGTGTTTAAATAAGTTAATCAAGGATTAAAAGTGGAAAAGTACAAGTTTTGGGAGCTAAAACCAAGGTATTAAAACCCGGACCGGGTATTGAACCGGTCGGGGTACTGGGTTAAGGGTCAGTGGGTCAAACCGAGGCCAAACCGGAGCTAAACCGAGACCAAACCGGTGAGTAATTGAAAATTTTAGGCTTATAGTATGAAATTCTAAAGGAAAAAGTAAAAAAAAAAAAAAAAAAAATTTTTTTAAATTGGGACCTGGACCGGACCGGTCTAGTGACCGGTTCGGCGGTTTCCGGTCCGGTCCGGGTCCGAGAACCATGGCTAAAACACAAAACCTCATTTTTTCCATTTCCCCCTAATATTTAGGCCAGAACCAGAACTGGTACAAGGAGTGGGATTTTCATGAAATAAATGGTTCCATTGGACTCAGCAGGTAAAAATAGGTGGGGTTATAGTTGGACACTTTTTCGGTAGAGGCCGAAAAAGCATAATTACGAAAACGCCACTGAAATCACTAAATAGGGGCTGTCAAGGGTATTTTCGTAATTTTACAGTGAATTTGGTGATTTCAAGCACGGAAATGGATTCCTTGGGCGAAAATAAGTCAAAATAGCCTTAGTCAAAATTTTGGGAAAACGTGCCATCAGGCCGTGTACGGCGGGGCCGGGCCGAGTTCCCGAGGGCATTTTTGTAAATTTTCACCATAGACTAATATAACCACAATAAACACTATGGAAGAGTCTAAAATGATACTTGGATAGGTTATGACCTATTTCTGGTACATTTAATATTTTAAGACCGATTTGGAGGTCGGATACGACACGTTCTTCGAGACACATTTAAAGGAGGATATTAAAGTTTTGAGGTAGGGACATTATCCTTCATACACTATGCCATAGTTATATGATTGTGTGAATGCCAATGTTTGTAAATGGCTTTATTAATCAACACGATTTGCCCAAAAAGGGGCCAGAAGTGTCAGAGGCACTTACATTGGAGTTGGTGAGAACCCAACTGGTGCAGAATAGTGGGGCTTGGCCCTACTCATGTATACATGCAGATGATATGTTTATAATGTTCATTAATTGGTGCATACATAGCATATATCATATTTACTTTTCGCATTTTCTATGAACGATAACATGTTTCTACTGGGGTTCTCCGGAATCTGACCCTATTTTTAATAAACACCTCAGCGGGTACCAGTGGGTCTAAGGGAAAAGATGTAGACGCCGAAAAGTGAGCGGCACGTGTCTCGAGGCGAGGACAAGATCGTGGTCATAATTAGTCTATTTTGTGATATTTTGGTGAAATTTGTAAATATTAAAACTTCTGCTGTATTTTCTGTTTTCGTCAACGAACGATATCAGAATTGTAAACGAATATTTGTATCAGTATAATTATACTTTTCTGAATGCCCATTGAATTCCGTCTTTATTACTCTTTGATTATCGAAATGGAAACGGGTGTTGACACGCACCTTCTTAGTGCTGGAGCTTGTCTGATCCCTCTCCTGACAACACCCCCCCTTTTTTTTGTTTTTCTTTTTTGTCGTCGGTGGTTTTGCCTCTCAAAGCTAATAAGTTGCATATTTGGGGTGTTGTTATGGTTAGCCATGTACTGAAAGGAGGCAAAAAAGAGAATGAGGATGGCTTGTTCATCGTTACAGAAATCAATACATCTAATGCTCGTTTGAGATATCTTATTTTTAGGCAATAAATACTTATAAATCGTGATTTACGGTATACGAGGTAAGTATGTGAGAGGAGTTTTATTTCGACTTACGTAATAAGTGCTTATTCTTAAAAAAATAAGCTAATCCAAACATGCTTGCAATTGTTGAGTCTTGTGAAAAAATTTGCAGTGGAAGACTGGGCCACTTGGATTGAAAACTTTGAGCAACAAGAGTAGAGATTATTTGTTAAATGATCAATGTTGGTTGACTTAGTGATTGTGACTTTTTTTAATCATTTTAGAAACTTTATGTGTACTTTTGTATAATTTTTCAACAAACATATTTACTAAACGATTAATGTTTGTTGACTTAATAGCTGTGATATTTTTACACAAATTTAAAAACTTTATATGTACTTTTACATATAAAAAAAATTACGGAAATTTTATAGTGTTGGCTGCGCATGACAAAATAATTGAGAGGTAGATTTTCACATTAATAATTTAATCAATCTAAAAGTACAATCGCAATTTCATCAATCATCTGTTTAAAATTGACAAATAAGTGGCCGCCAGTTGACAAAACAATGACAATAAACTAGACATTTGTAAATAATTAGTGATTGATTAATTGTAATTGAACATCCAGACAATTCTCATTATGGTGACTGTCTCTTCCCCCAGCTTTTCTCACCTTCCCTCGTAAACTCTCACTGTCATCTTCAAAATATTGCAAATTGCGGGAAGCAAAAAATACGACAGCTTTGGTCTCTCCCTCTCTTTGCAGCCTTAACGCTGACACAAAACAATGACACAAGGTACTTCGCTTCACGTTCTTCACCCTTATTATCAGCGACATTCCATAAAGCTCATCAGAACCTTGCCTGTTATATTTGTCTCCATAATCTCCAAATTCCTCAAATTTAAACACCTCTCGGTTTGGCATTTTCTCAAATGGCTTCTGTTCATCTATTTCTCTTTGGCCTCCTTCTGTTTACAGCTGAAGCTATGGTGGCAATGGAAGAAGAGGAATTACATGGACTTTTCCAAGTAATGGGTGCTCTCCTTGAAGATTCTGATTGGGTCCATGAACATCCACAACCTTGTACGGACACTCCATGGCCTGGTGTGAAATGTGAAGTTAGTGATGATGATCACCCACAAGTCTTTCATGTCACGGAGATCCACATTGGTCCTGATATTGTATCCCCACCACCTTGTAAATCTTCTGCTTACCTATCTGGGTCGTTGTTAAAACTACCTTATTTGAAAACCCTTTCAATTTTCAATTGCTTTGTGGCTTCTCCAATCACATTACCTGCTACACTTTTTGGATCTCTCTCTTCCTTGGAACACCTAGCTTTGCAATCTAACCCATCCCTCTTTGGAGAGTTACCTCCAAGTTTGGGACAGGTTCCTAGACTTAGAGTCTTGACTCTGTCCCAAAATAGCCTACAGGGACAAATCCCAGCACAGATTAGTGGGTTGGTTTGTTTGGAGCAACTTGACCTGAGCTACAATAACTTAAGTGGTCAAATCCCCAAGGAAATTGGTGATTTAAAGAGTATGACTATCATGGACCTGAGTGGGAATGAGATTGAAGGAAACTTGCCTTATTCTCTTGGGCAACTTAAAGATCTGCAGAAGATTGATCTGAATTCTAACAGGCTTACTGGTGAAGTACCTTCAGTTTTGGGAAAACTCAAGGCGTTAGTATTGCTTGATCTGAGTCATAATTTTCTAAGTGGCCCTATTCCTGAAACACTATCTAGTTTAGAGGTTTTAGAATATCTTGTCCTTGATGGCAACCCCATAAAAGCTAGGATACCCTTGTTCATTGGCAACCTTAAAAAGCTCAAATCAGTGAGTTTCTCAGGGTGTGGTTTGATTGGCCCCATACCCAATTGTTTTTCTACCTTGAAGAACCTAACTGCTCTTTTCTTAGATAACAATAGTCTCAGTGGACCGGTTCCTCCAAATTTAGGTTCACTCTCAAACTTGGATCAGCTAAATTTGAGCCACAACAATCTGAGTGGTGTCATAGAACTTTCTGATGATTTCATTGAGAAGCTTGGTGAAAGGTTAGATATAAGTGGAAACAGTGAGCTATGTACAAGCCATCATCAACCAAACAAGGAAAACCTCTCATCATACTTGGAAATCCCTGTTTGTTTGAGCTCAAAACCCAGAAATGGCAAATCTTTGGCTGATGAATCTCCAGAGGACGCTGCAGAGATGAAGCCAACTCAGTATAACAGCAGTACAAGCTCAAACTTACCATCATCATGGCTGGATCTACAAGTCATGCTGTTCACTTTAATTACTAATTTTGTCATCTGCTCCCTCTTCTTCTTGTTGTAACCTTCAGAAATTAATATTTTATAAAGTGATTAACTCAAATCCATCTTTGGATACTGAATCTTTTTCTCATTAGGTTGTATTCATAGGTCATTTTCTTGCTAGGCACCATCCGTATATAAAGTTATCTGTCTACTATATGGAGCACCCTAAAGTAAGATTTGACAATAGAATACACAGCTTTAGTGCTTGTTTGGGATAACTTATTTTTGGGCAATAAATATTTTTAATTCATAATTCACAGGTAAGTATGTGAGAGGAGTTTTGTCTCGACTTATGTAATAAGTACTTATTTCTTAGAAACAAGTGATGCCAAACACTCACTTAATGTAGTAGGTCCTCCTCAGTCCTAATCTTGATTTGCTGAAGTAGTTGAGTTTTGAATTATCTACTAATGGTTTACAAACGAAGTGAAATCTTACAAACATGGCATGCTGTACTATTTTGATGTTTCCTGGTTGTGTGGAAAGGGAATGATGAAAAGGGGTTCAAGTTTGGAGTGTTCTGTTTGCTCTGTTGTGAGGTTAAGGTAAAAAAGCATTGAGCATTGTCCTTCTATCCAAGTCTCTCAGGTCAAGTGTTGTCTCTGTCTCTGTCGCGTGAAGCAACCTTTGGGGAAAGGAAGGACACTTCAGTTATTGTTTTTGGTATGGAGAGGGACATAGGGAATCTCAACAACAGTTCCCAATTTTTTACCTACTGTGTCCTACGCTTTATTGCATGAGCAGCCTGAGACAGTGGACAAAAAATTTTAATAAGATTGTTCATCCTTCATTGTATCACTTTAATTTTTTTTTAATCAACATTACTTACAGCATTTAAAAGATAGAAATATTTCTTAGAAAATAGATTTATGAATTTTTTTTTCTGAACAAAAAAACTCATAAATACTTTCAATGTAATTGGTACATAAATTATGGAAAAAAATGGTTTGCCTTTCTGTGCTCCCCACATTCTATTTGATATTCCAATTTCCAACCATGTTTTTTATAATATTTTTTAAAAAAATTGTGTAATTGCATGTTTAAATTATAATGGTTTGCCTTTCTTTGCTCCCCACATTCTATTTGATAGGATGCCACCTTATTTTGCTGTTTATGGGCATACAAATATTTTAACTTCACAAAATTATTTTTCATTTAGTTTTATTCCATTCCGTTTTGATTGTTTTAGTAATACAATACTTCTTATGTTTTTCACAAATCCAATCAGTTGGGTTGTTTTGCTTCAATTGACATCAAGCACATCCTTAAATGTTTAAATAAACGTGAGGTTGTGAATTTAAATCACTACAAATATAATGGGCACGACTTATGAAGTCTAGCTAGACTAACAGGTAAGGTTCTCCTAAGTCCTAACAATAGAGGTGTGCCAACGGATTCTCTCCTTTGCCAAGAAAGCAAAGGAGGTCCTTTGCTTTGCTCTGGACCGTTGGATCAAGATCTCAACGGTCCAGATTTAATGTATTTTAAAAATAATATTATTATAATAATAAAATATTATTATAATAAATAATATTTTATTATTATAATAATAATATTTTTAAAATACATTAAATCTGGACCGTTGAGATCTTGATCCAACGGTCCAGAGTAAAGCAAAGGACCTCCTTTACTTTCTTGGCAATGGAGAGAATCCGGACTCTAGAGGTGTAAGGCAAAACAACAAAACCAGATTTAGCTTCTCTCCTTTTTTATTCTCATTCGCTCTCATCCTTTATCCTCTTTATGATCATTGGATCAAGATCTAATGGTTCATATTAATATTTTATAAAAATATTATTATAATTAAGAGAAGGGTGTGAAGGAAATGGAGAGAAGGAAGAAAAGGAAATATTAAATATGAATTATTAGATTTTGATCCAATAATCACAAAGGGAATAAAGAATGAGAACTGCCTAAAAGCGAAAAGGGGAGAATACTTTCATTTAATTTTATTCCATTCGTTTTGATTTGTTTTAGTAATACTATAATTTTTATATTTTTCACAAATCCAATCAGTTGGGTTGTTTTGCTTCAACCGGCATCAATCACCTCTTTAAATTTTTCTTAAGCATCTCTTTAAATTTTTCTTAAGCATGGGGTTGTGAATTCAACCATTCATAAATATGATGGGGCGTGACTTCTTTTATTGGGTGAAGAATAGTTAAGAAAACCAAAATTTGATAAAACTTATTTAAAAACTTATCTCATATATAATAAATTACGTATGAAAATAAAAAGCAATTTCTACCATAGGCACTTATTTGAATATCATAACGGTGGAGAAGCAACTTTTTTTGCAATATGACTTTTGTAAAAGTTAGGTAGAACAGAAGTCAGATTGTAAATGTGATTTTTGTTTGGATTAGTGATAGCAGAAGTGGCTTTTTTCTCACCTTAAACATGTTTGGATTAACGTTTATAAAGCTTATTTAGATGAAAAATGACTGAAAATGACATAAATTTTATTCAATATTACACACACACATATATTATTTGTATATATATTGTGATAATTAAAGTGAAAATTTAAAATTAAATTTTCATAAAATACAAAAAGTGAAATTATTATTTAAAAAAAAAGGAAAATACACTAAAGTACTTAATTATAAGATTCATAAAATTGTATTTGAAAGAGAATGCATACATTAAGTGAATCATTAATGGATTACCTACTCCTAAAAAGTTCGTCTATGATTTTCTCTCGAACATGATTCATTTGTGGTGAAGACAATCTACCTATAGTTGATATGAATGTTATATCAATTGGAACATTATTACCTTTAACACGCAATTTTTTTTGCACCGTAAACTTATAGCAAATGTGAGGAAATATACAAAGACACAATGTAGGTATAGGTGTTTATAAAAACTGTGGGCTAATCTTTCAATCTTTCTCTCTTCTTCACCAGCACAATCATGCAAAAATTTTCAGCATACATTGAACAAAAATTTCTCTCTTTTCTGTTTATACAATGGCAGATCGAGACCAATTTTTTTTTTTTTCAAAAACAGAGGCCGAACAAATCTGACAAGAGGAGAAAGCAAAATCAAACAACCAAACTAATTTCCTTACCCAAACTTATTTTCTGCTTGTTTGGAGATTTGAAGCATCAGTGAGGAGAAGAAAATGAAACTGTCCACGGGAAGACAAGATGAAGGCAAACTCTAGAAGCAACCCAAAGAACAGAGCACACCAGAGGAAGAAACCACAGAGAAGGAGCTCCAGCCACCACACCAGCTCCGGACAAATCCACCACTGCAGCTGCCTACATTGACCAACAGATCCGGCCAACTGAAGGACAAGCCATTGGAGCAACACGGGACAGCTGCTGCACAAGGGACAGACCGACGATATATCAAGGGAGACACACCGACTAGCGGCCACTTCTTTTGACTTCCGATGACGCCAACACTCACCACTGCTGACGCCATACTCGCATGCAACAATGAAGAAAGGAGCAGTAAGAGAAGCACCATGTCTCACTTTCAACCCACCCACCAATGGCGATCTCGACAGGCACATCCGACAACTCCTTCCACTCAACGGTGCCGGCACTGTGTTGAAGTTCCAAGGATGAGAAGAAGAACCATTCAACCAACGCTCTGTGAGGAAGCTTTCAAACGAGTAATGGTTTGTGGAGCAGTAGATGGGAGTAAATGGAGATCCGGACAAGTCTTTGAATGGCATTTATTGCCCAACGGTGACACGCAGTAGAAGCTGCTTCTTCAGCCGTGGAAGCAACTCAGATGAACTTCTGTCATAAGCTCTTTTTTCTGAATAGGCTCAGTGAAAAAAAAAAAGTCAACCCAAACGGAGCTAAATGTCTCAATTGGCCTTTTGGCAGGCAGACGAGCTTTTTTCCTCCTCCAACGTCTTCCCAAACAGGCCCCAAGTCTGGCTAGACCAACGGGCAAGGTTCTCCTAAGTCCTAACCACTAGAGGCGAATAGATGAATATGAGCCGTATGCATTGGGCTTGGGCTCTTGAAACAGTTTTTTTGTAATGGAGATAGTTTATTTAAAAAACATAATAGAATCACTGAAACGACACCGTTACAGAAGAATGCGATCTGTCTTTCAGAATGCTGATTCGCAGCACAGGCACTGTGGTTCGCAGCTGAAGGAAGAAACCGAAGCAGAAGGAAGAAGAAAATGAGTGAGACGAGGCCGGTGCCAAGGAGAGAGAGTCCATGGGGAGTTTCAGAAGGAAACCATCGTGAGCCTAAGGCTCACCGATGCAACGACCGAGCTGAGGATGTCATTCAGGTAAAATTTACAAAACCCTTTCTCTATGTTCCTTGCTCTCTCCTTTTTCGATTGATTCAATGTTTATATATCGCTAATGATACAATTTGGATTTTGATTTTCCTTTTAATCTTTAATTTTACTGGATTGTGCTTGTTCCTGATTGATTTAGTGGATTATACTTGCATCCCCTTTTCCGGGGTTGAATTTCGCAGAGCAGATTATGGGAAACGACCAAATAGTAGCCACCTTCCTGATGGTGCTTATTGGTCTTTATCTCTCGCGATAGTCCTTGTAAAAACTATGGAACGAAATTTTTGTTTGTGGCTAGATTGACCTATTTTATTTCTTTGCTTGAAAAAGGAATAAAATGAACTTACTTAATGGAAGATACATTTGACTTTAGTTTAGCTACTTAGTCTGGGCTCGTTCCTTGTTATAAATCCTAGGTAATCTTTAAGGTCACACTCCTGGCATTAGTTTGGACTTTGGTGCATATAGAATTTCACTCCTGGATTCCTTCCTAGATAAATTATGGCGAGTCAATTAAGAGAAGAATCATCCCCTTCTGAAATATGAACTGATTTCTTTGGGTATAGTCTTGATGAATTTTTTCTGTATGTGTCAATTTCTGTATGTCCTCTTTTTGATTTTACAAGTTTTTCCTTGTCTACTGTATTTGTTTTATGCAAGTTCCTTACTGTCATGTGAGTTTCAAAGGTAAGACAGAGCTCATTTAATTTGTTTGTTCCTTAGGCTTGCTTTGAAGGAAACCCATTCAAGACAGTTCCTGGACCTTTCAAGCTCTTCTGGCAGTGCATGCGCTCAAAACCTGGGTGAGAATTTTGTTTGACAAACCTAATCCTAGTCGTATATATTTTTGTGCTGTACTATAGACTTTTAAATTAACTGAACATTAAAATCACAGAAACCTACCACCAGTGACATGTAACATATTAATGCGTTTTTGTATGTACCATCTGCTATAGCTCTATAAATAGTAACTAGAAGTCTAGAACTCTTGAAATTTACAGTGCTTGCTTTAAGGGCTAAGATGGCCCTTCACATTTCAATTCATATTTAGGCAAACTTGCCTTCCCCATGTTTTTTGCTTTATGGTACGGTAGCTTATGACATGTTTGGCAATTGCAGGGAAGAACCAACAGAACCTTATACTTATTTGCAGTTTGATCCTCCAAAGAGAGAGGTGAAACTTGAGTAGTGCAGCTTCTACAAATGCCTTAAGAACAAGTTTGGCCGTGAGTTTCTTTTGAGATCCATAAATTTCAACTACTGCTTGATTGTGGGTGAAAATTTCAAGTAGTTTGTGGCATCAATGAAGATACTGTTTTCTTAATTTTCACTGCAAAAATGTCCAATAATTAGTTTGTTTTTTACTTGAGCATTAGTCTTTACATCTTTGATATTTCTCAAAATCCAAACTGGACACCCTGTGCCTATTTGTTCTGCTGTTGGGAGTTGCTTTCCCAGTAAAACCTGCCAAGGATAGTCTAATGAGAAACCTTTGATGGTACAGGTTTTAGATACGTTTGGCTTGACTGATATTTCAAGTTTATTACATTGGATGTCATATATCATATTTCTACAAAAAAAGCTTGGTGAACTGCATAAATCCTATGGCCCACCCTCACCCAGTGGATCTGTAGATGACATGTAAGCTTGGCAGTAAAACTAGAAAATCACATTCAATGACTTGTTCAAAACTCATATATATATATATATATATATATCAACACCCAAGCATATACCCATTCCATATGTCGTTTCATCCTGATACCGATCTTTAGATTTCTTATATATTTAAAGCACTAAAGAATTGTATTTATATAAGTAAGGTTTCAGTTTTGTCTCTCTGTTTTATCCCATTCTTCCGTTTAGTAAAATAGGTAGAAGCAAAGTGTTTAATGATGGGCCTTTTGGGAGTGTTTAGATGGGCTTTTAGCCTCTTTAGCTAATGGGTCCCACCTTCCTTTTTAAAGAAGAAAGGATAAAATTACCAAAGACTCAATAATTTTCTGTGTATAAACAATCCAAAGAATGAAAAGAAATTAAATAAAAATTTTAGCCAAAATTGAGGAAAAGTTTCCATTAACAATTAAATTAGTGAGAAGGATCTAATAAATTTTCATACACGACACTACAAATTTTGTTCCTAGAGTATTAGTACTATGATTTAGGTTCTTACCAATTAAATTTTCAATGGAGAATTTTTTCCAATTTTTCCTAAAATATACGTTGCTATTTTTAAAATTTTCCCAATAACAAATTAACTTTTTTTCTTTTTTATAATTATAATTTTAATATTTCTCTTAAAGCTATCATAATATATACATTTAATATATACCTATTATTTAATAAAATTTATATTCTTTTCAGTCTTTTTGCGTTTAAATTTATTTTTTAAATAATCATCTAAATAAGTTTTAGTTTGAAAAATATCACTTTTGTTACTGTCTATCTAAATATAAATCACATTGTACTATGTGATTTTTATCCAATTTTGAGTTTCCAAATGTTAGATTGAAAAAAGTCACTTTTAGCACCACTCATCCAAACACACACAAACATGGTAACATTAGACTCAAGTTAGTTACTAAGACAACTTGTTCACACTCTATATAACGATAAAAAAAAAAAAATTAGGAAAATGATCAAAACTTGGTAGAAGCCACAAGTTACATTCCCAAAATCCCAAGTGAATTGTGAAACTCACAAGTTCTCAAGCATTCTAATAGACAGTCACTTCCTCTTGTAATTGGTTTAATTTTTTTTTGGTCGAACTCTTATATTTGGTTTTTATTGGTATACAAAATGAGGTTGTTAAATCCCATAAAAAAACACAAATAAATCTGTACATCTTTTGAAATAAATTCGGTAATGCTTTAGATATTCACCTTTTTAAACTCTTTAGATATTTATTTATTAAATTTGGGGTTGAAAAATTTATTTGGCTGCATCTTTTGACTGTTGACATTTTTACCTCATTTTGACTTTGAGTTTGACATGAATTTGATAATGCTTTATTTGATCTAGCTTGGGAAGCAAGGGTTAAAAATTTCAATATCTAAAGCACTACCAAATTAATTTCAATCTCAGTCAAAAGATGCAGCCATGTGAGAACAATTTTTTTGCTCTATAATTCCCTTCCAGCTTAATTACTTTCCTGACTGGAAGGAAGATATGGGCCTTTCTTTTGAGACGTTACCAAGTAAAATGGATGTAATTACTTTTCGGAAAGTAAAATTTCCTCTCCCTGTTTTCTCTCAACCAAATGATCCCTTAAATATTATAGGGTTAAGGTGTGAATTCAATAACGAAGTTTTGTCTCAGAGGCGTCTGACACAATTATGTTTTGGAAAAGGCAAAAATAACAACGAACAATTAAAAAGGGTGCAAATATAAGAAAACCGTTAAATCTGACCTAACGTCGTTAGGCGTTTTCTTCTCTTATAATTTAACGCCGTTAGGTCAGATTTAACGGTTTTGTTATATTTGCATCCTTTTTAATTGTTCATTATTATTTTTATCCATTCCAAAACATATTTGTATCAGACATCCCTCATACCAAACTTCGTTGTTAAATTTGCATCTTAGCCCAATATTATACACACACACTTATTTATTTAACTAGAGTCGGACCAAACATAATCATTTTTTCCCAGCGAAACTTGATCTTTTGATATCAAATGCTTTAATTTTAGGGATAAGCTGCAAATTTAACAACCAATTATTTTTATATGGGCACCTAACACAACTAACTATTTTCGGGTGTAAAAATAGATATAATCAATTTATTCGAGAGCAGATATAGTAACGTCGTTAACTCAAATCAACTTATGTTATTTTTTGCACTGCGGGTCTCTCCAATTTTAGAAGGGTTAAGGTGTAAAATTAGCAATGAATTATTTCTTTATAGGCACACAACATAATTATTTGGGCATTTACAAGATAAATATGAACATTTACATAAGAGCATTTACATTAATGCCCTTACTTTATTTTTTTTCATAAGAGCATTTACAAAATAAATATGGGTATTTACAAGATAAATAAAGAGATTTACAAAACAAATAAAAAGATTTAAATGAATCCAAGGAGTTAAAAAATTTTGGTCATTCACATATTTGTCATGTAAATGCCCATATTTATCTTTTTACTGATAAAACTTAATTTTATTTTGACCCAATGGGGTCAGTAATTCTTTTGTACTAAATGTATTCTTTTAAATCCATTTATTTGTCTTGTAAATCTGTTTGTTTTGTAAATGCTTATATTTTTTTAGTAAATGCTCTTATGAAAACAAATAAAGTAAGGACATTAATGTAAATGCCTATCTTTATTTTGTAATAAATGCTTTTATGAAAAACAATTGTGTTGGGTGCCCATAGAAAAATAATTTATTGCTAAATTTGCACCTTAACCCTTTTAATAATAGAGAGTAAGAAGACTGGTGGTACTGACAATGCAAAAAGTAACGAGAGTTAAGTTTCCTTAACGGCATTGATATACCTGTTCCCATATAAATTGTTTATGTCCATTTTTGCACCCTAAAATAATTATTTGTATTGGGTATTCATAGGGAAATAATTGATTGTTAAATTTACACCTTCACCCTTAATTTTATTATTATTAATGGACCGGCATGGGTGAGTAAAGCATGCATGTCAGGTCAACATCGATTCACAATTTGTATTTAGAAAATATGTAACATGTGAAAAAATTCCTATATATGTGGGAGTTTGTGTGGAAGAAGTGGAGAATGAAATTATAGTGCTGATTTGAGGGCTTACTAATTAAGAGTCACTGTGTGTGGGTGTATAATAATTTGGTCCCCACCTTAACCTTTTTTTTTGGTCGAAAACCACCTTAACCTTTGACTATCCTTCTTTAAGTTGGTGCCACCGCATGTTTCACTAAGCTGCCAACGACATTCACACATATATCCCTATTTTTTAGTTAAATATCATCAACAGTGGTTTGTGACTTTAAATACTGTCACCAAATCAATTTCAATTACCAGAAAAATAATTTGAAGTTTTATATCGTCCGTTTCAAAGTCCCTAATAAAAAAAAATATAGAAAAAGAACTTTTAAATTGCAGAATTGATAAAATTATGACGAGATTTGATAAGAAATTCACAATTCACTTTATGAAAACTATTTGATTTGGGATTGTACAATTTTAAAATTCTTTTTTTATCATTCTCCCTAGTAATAATAACATCACTTTACAATTTCAGTAAAATATTACTTGTTATAGTTATACCATTTTGCCCTTCAATTCATAAAAATTATAATAGATGGAATTAATATATATATATATATATATATGGATAAATATTATTAGTACTATTACAAGAATAAAGATAGATAGTTTATTTAAATATGAGTATATGGAAGGGAAAAAAAAAAAGAGTATATGGCTTTGTTTGGGAAAGCGCCAACGACTGCAATCACGTGGTGCAAAATGAAAAGCACGGTGGCGGTAAGACTTTGGTGTTTGGGAAAGCGTTGGACTCTGCTGGGCTTATTATGCAAACGTGGCTTCTTCAAGAAGCCCAACGAAGCTGCTTTTTTCTCCTTTGCCGCGCGGTGAATTCATTGGCATCTTGGTTCAGTGTGTTCTTTGTTTCATAAACGAAAACAGGGATGACAGAAATGAAGTCACTAGGTTGTTGGTGGACATTGAAGAAGAAGAAGAAGGAAGTGAAGTCACTAGGTTGTTGGAGTGAAGCTCTGCTCTGTTTTCATTCTTGGTTTGGTCTCTTCCAAGAAAGAAGTTTTGGTCAAATTAGGATTTGACTAGGAATTTAATTGCAAACTTCAAAAGTTCTTGAGGAGGGATTAAAATGAAAAATTTTGAAATATTTGTAGGGAACTGTAATTTACAAAACATATGGGCATTTGTCTGTGATTGTTCTGGTCCCTTTTCTTCATTCACTTGTAATTTCCATAAATTATAGGGACCTTTTCTGTCATTTTCTCCAGTCTCAAAATATTAACTCTGACCTTCCAAATTAAAATCTCCATTTTCTTATTAAGCACATACAATGCAAGATTAAGCATAAGGTAGTATCAAAAGTTCTGGAGATCATTTGTATGAATAATTAATAATTTTTGACCATTTTCCCCTGATTATAATTAATTCAATACAAATGTCCCAAACTTAAATTAGTGCTTAATCATGCAATAATGTCCCAAATATACCTTAAAAATCCCAATTTAATTATAAAATACCATATAAAAATATGGTTCAATCATAATTGAACTTTTTTATTTTATCAAATTTTATTTATATTTTTCACTTCAATCATCACAATATAAATAATATATATATATATATATATATATGTGTGTGTGTGTAGTATTTAATAAGATTCATGCTCTTTTCAGTTATTTTCTAATTAAACAGGCTTTTCAAACACTAATCCAAATAGGGGTAAGGTTAGAAAAAAAAGTCACTTCTGCTACCGCCAATCCAAATACAAATCACATTTACAATCTGACTTTAAAAAAATCAGATAGCAAAAAAAGTAACCACTCCACCGCTAATCCAAACAGGCTCTATACTATATAGCCTTAGGGGTGTTCAATTCCGGGACCGGGATCGGGATCCCCCACTCCTGGTCCAGGTCCCGATTTTTGGCCGGGATGCAAATTGCATCCCAGTACTGGTCCCGGTCCTGGTAAGCCTGGGTGGGACCAGGATAAAACTAGGAAATCCTAGTTTTTTTAAAAAAAATTAAATTTAAAATAAATTATTATATTAGTTAAATTTTCTATAATATATTGTTTAAAGTAATTATTTAACACCTAATAAGGCCATAATAATCACACAAATTCATCTAGAAGTGAAGAATAACATTTTATTATTATTATTATGATCACCTTCATCATTTTTGCCATGGTAGGATTAATATCACGATATATACAATTTAACTCCAACTAAATATGTGATACACATTTTATCAAATGATAACTTAAATTATGGGATAAAAAATACAAAAATAAAAGAATAACTTAGTTTTTAAGGAAAAAAATTTAAAAAAAATAAAAAAAACCGGGACCGGGATCACAAGGTGTGTGACCGGTCCCGGGTCCAATAGATCCCGGTCCTGATTTTCCCGGTCCCGGCCGGGACGAGAAATTCCCGGGATCAAAATGTCTGGGACCGGGACCGGGATACTTTGAACACCTCTATATAGCCTTAAATATAATGAGATATCGGGTGTGTTTGTTTTAGCGATTGGATAAGTAACTTATGTAAAAGTGAAAGATGTTTGGTTAGGCTTTTACATAAGTGGCTTTTGTGTTATTTAAGAGAAAAAAATTGAAAATATTATGAAAAATGAAAAAATGAAGGACCAATTATGGAAAATTAACTCATTGGCAACTTAATTGTCAAATGGGACCTGGGAAGATATGTGCATTTGTTAAAGTGGCATTCTTGGTGATAAATTGATCCAAACCATCCAATGGCGACAGCGTTACCACGAGGCACATACTCAAAAGTTTGATGCCGCTAACCCATCCTGATAACAGTTCTTTGCACACTCTTCACTTACAAATCTTTCTTTTCTCCGGGGACAGTTGGGTTCGATAATTCTAATCTTTAAACCAATAGAGACCTTACCATAATACATAATTTTGCGCTTGACTCATACCAATCAAATAGTAGAGCTTTCTAACGGCAAAGAATTGTAACGGATCATGTTCGGTAATGGTAAACTAAATAATAAAATTACAATTAAAATGCAAATAAATTAGAAAATGTACAAACTTAAAGTTTTTGATGAAGTAAAATATTACACAACTAATCAAATTAAAGGTCCCATACAATTTGGTCCCTGATGGTGTCACGAACATGATTCATTTGGGTTGAATATGTCCGAGCATCATTTGTTGACGATGGGTCTTGATCTTGACTATTATCTAGATCAACTATATTATTCTCATTTTCTGCTTTTCTAAAGTCCACATTAGTTTGGGAATTTCTTCTAATGAAATTATGTATAGCCATTGTGGCACAGACAATGCGGACTTGCGTGTCGAAGCTGTACTTGCGCATATGCTGTAAGATTTTGAATCTATTTTTCCAGACTCTAAAAGTCCGTTCTATTGTGCACCTCAAGCTTGAATGATAAAAATTGAAAGCCTCATTAGGATTCCGAAACCCCCCGTGATTTTTGAATTCTGGGAGGTGATGACGTTCACTTCTGTATGGACCAAGATATCCAACTGTTGTTGGGTAGCTGGAATCGACCAAATAATATTTGCCTAACATGTGTTAAAATCATTGTCAATGTTAGATTAAGTTAAACGTTAAATGTAGACAAAGAAACGTAATTGAAGTGTAAAAAAAATTACCTTGTGGTGGATGTGGGAAATTCATGGTTGGATCTGAGACAGCAAAGTGAAAAACACGAGCATCATGTGCTGAACCTTCCCATCCCGCTAACTGGAAGGTAAAGCACATATCCCAATCACAAATAGCCATAACATTTTGTGTAGGATATCCCTTTCTCTCGATAAACGTATCTCGTCCCGGTCCAGTTATGACACACCTGATATGAGTACTATCAATAGCTCCAATGGCATCCTTGAAATATTGGAAATATCGATTATCGTCTGCTATTTTTGGATGACATTGACCGAATTTTGGATCGCATGGCCTAATAATTTCTGTTCCAAGCTTAAGGCAGGCCTTTGAAACCTTGTGTAAAAGCCTACTTACAATTTCGCCTGAATGTTTAAATATTTCTTGTACTAGCTTATTTCCTACTTCGTGTCCAATAGTGAGCAAGAACATGGCAACCATTTCTTCAACACCAGTATTCCTAGATTCTCTTAATCCATGCTTACACAACTTAGTGCACAACCTATAAAAAAATGTTTTTCCATTCTAAACATCTGATGACATTTTGAACCTTCATTTACCAACATTTCTTGTACCCAATAGTGACCTATTACCTGACTCGCTCTACGCGGTTGTCTGCACACATGTGACACTAAATATTGACAAAGCAACATGCATAATTGTCCATGTTGTTCCAACTCAGCCTCAAAAATTGAGGCGTCATCACTATCTTCATCTTCCTCCATCCCCTGCAACTTGTTTCGGTTGTTATGATTTGCCATTAATGTACCTGTGATTATGGTGAAATTGTGGTGTGAGCAGGATGATCAAACAACATAACATATCATATAAATACCAAAAGGATAAAACCGTTCTACACGACGGGTCAAGCAATCCATTTTCAAAACAAGAAATGAAAATAAGTCATCAGTTCTACATCAACTATCTGGACATAAAATGCAACAACAACAACTCCTCATCTACGATATAACGCAAATAAGTCATTAGGTACTCAGGGTCTCCCTTCAACGACACAAACACATCCCAACGTGTCTTGCTTTCTAGAGCTCGCATACATCGGACTCCAAAGGCTTTGTCCGCCTTCACGTCGTCAAGGTCCAATAGAGATTTCATAACCTTAGGCATGCTATTTTCTTGAGTTGCCGTTAAAGCCGTTGCTCAATCCATAGTCACATTAGCAATGATACTGACGGCATCAGCTATTTGCTTTGCAGCCGGAAGTTTCTGTTTTTTTGCTTCTACTACACCCTTCACCTCTCTTCCTTTTCTGTGAACTTCCAGATGCGCTGGGACCAGTGCCTGAGGGAATTGCTGTACCTAACCCAACGCTTGCCATTCCCTCTGTCACCCCTGTACTAACTATAGGGGTAGCGCCAAAATGCTCATCCTCGTTGTCCCTAGAGCCTTCTTGTTCATCCATCGTGGGTCTATAAACATCATCCTCATCTTCCTCATTTGTCTGTTCAAGTATGCAAGAGGTTGAGAAAATGTGGTCCCCCGTCGCCGAGCCATCTTTGAATATTATTTGTAACTCCCTTTCATTCTTTAGGTAAGAGTACCTAAATTTCTTATATTCAGGATGCTCCTACATGCATACAAGTAAAAAGAGTCAAAATGAATATTTAACTGAAGTACAAACCAAACAGCGAACTCATTATACTTGTAAAGTGCACATAAAATTTTTTACCTGTAATTTCTCCTTCCACCAGTCGCTTGACACATTCACATTGTTTGTCACAGGGTTTCTACCTACACCGGTCTCTCTGATTAAAGAATCCCATATCCTCAACTCTTTCTTTAAGATATCTAACCTATTTTTAAATTGTTTCTTCCCATACAGTTTCCCAGTCTTTTCAGTGAATGTGGAAATAATATTCTTCCATCCTGTTGGTGTAAATGATTGCCCTTTGCGTTCTTTTTTGATGAATATCTTTGTTGACTCTAAATCCTACACAACTTTTGTGTCCATATTGCTATACCACAAAGGTCACACATAACACACATGCCAACCAAATTATTCGCTATACAGTTTAATTAGTGCTAGTAGAATTTTGCTAATCCTCACTAATCTTTATATATACCTCTAACAAAGCATTCGTTGATCAATGTTATAGAAAGTAATCATTACACTTGAAAATTAACTAAAAGGGCCAAAGAAAAGTTTCCAACACAAATGAGCATCATATTGCATTAAGAACGTCAATGAGCATCAATTCAATGTCCAAAGTAATTTAGTGCATTAAGAACGTAAATGAGCAATCTCCAAAATAATTTAGTGCATTAAGAATGTAAATGAGCATCATATTACTCATTAAAAACTTGCTAGGATGTAATGATAAACAAGTTCTTGAATGATAAACAAGTTCTTCAGCATCATATTGCTGCTAAATACTTTAACGAAAGGACGACCTTTGGAGCATCATATTGCCAATGGCTCAACTATTTTCTGTTACATTCATCTTCAACACCTGATCAAAATAAAATAGAATTTCTTCAAATTTTGCACGTTCTTGTTGTTTCTGATAAAACATTTCAGAAACTTTAAACAGCTCAAAATCAAATCAGACATAGAGCGAGGATGCTGATGAAGTATGTGTATATATATACATCAAAACTTTAGTGAACAGAGGGCGTTCTTTTTCTTCCTCCTGATTTACATTAATTACATAGAAACTTCAAACTACTTATATTTTCCTAGATCTAAAGAAACAGATAGGAAAACAAACAAACACACAGAGAGGAAAACAAACAAATGCACATACATACAAATAACAAGAGGAAAAGCACACGAACTAGAGCAAAAGCAGAGGAAAAGCTCACACCATGAACCAGAGCAAACAAAACGAAGAAGACAACCAGAGACACTCGAACCTGAACCGAAAACAAGCAAACACACAACATTGATGTACCCACACAGCAGAGCACAGGTTGGAGAAAAAGCAGAGCAACCATGAATATTTCTTGAACATGGACAAAGGCAGAGCTAACATACCTGAGCACCCTCACAATGCGCATAGATCACCGCGACTGAGCAGATCCACCACCAAACCACCTTCAACCGTGTATTGCTGTTCTGGATCGTGCTGACGTAGCTCAGCAGCTCAAACCCTTGCAGACCAAACTCACCCAAATCCAGTTTCAAACTCATAGATCTGCCACCGTCATTTTCCGTTAGTTTCCCACCGGACTCGACACAACTCCGTTGGACTCCAAGCCAGCACCTTGACCTCAAGCCTAATGGCCACTGACACCGAACGCTACTTTGACCGCTACCGCCGAAGACAGCAGGACAAGCAATGAAAAATGAGGAAGGAACCACAGGACCCAGCTGGAGCTCGATTCCCTGCTTGCCGAGAGTGGGAAGATCGACACTGTGAGGAGGAAGGAAAACGCACGAGGAAGAAATGAAAAATGAGGAGAGGACAGGAGATGAGAGGAGGAGAGAACGAGGAGAGAGAGAAATTTAATAATTAGGTCGGTATTAATTACGTTAACGGTAAAATCTCACCCACTTTGCAATGCTATCAGAAAAAAGCAACAACCCACTCGCTTTTTTAAAAGTTCTTTAAAAGCAACTGAATCTCTACTGACTCATCGTCCAACCAAACACTTCAACTTTTTTTTAAGTCATTATGTGACTTAAATGGACCCAATCGAACTTAAGTGACACCAAATGCTGAAAAAAACATACACATCGTGTCGGGGTGGTTGAATCACAAATTCACATGTGAGTTTAAAAGTAAACGAAATTAAATTCATTAATTGATAATGACCGGTCATCATCATGGTGTTAATTAATTGGACGAATGACTAACATGTCTCTCTCTCTCGCGCACACACGTGTCTCATATTTCTGGGGGCTAATCCACAATATTCAATCAATTAGTGTGCAATTAAATTAAAATAATCACAAATTTTCATGCCAAAGAAATCACATATTTTGATTGATTATACACTACTAATAAATGGAGTTATATGGTTTTAATCCTTTTTCTAATCAATATCACTATATAATATGCAAAGAAAAATCAAGAAGTCACAGTACTCGCAAACTATATAGGGAAATTCCAGATAAATACCATCTAAATTAGGAAAGTCTCAAAAAATCTGTTAACGCATGAAAATGACAAATAGATCTCAAGGAGGAATATGAGATTTTGAAATGTTGTGTTTTGACTAAAATGCCTCTCAAGGTTTTTTTTAAAGGAAAGAACCCTTACCGCTGCAAGAGCTTCGCCATGCGGCACCACCCCACCAGAGACCAAAACTCAGATGGCAATTTGAGTAATGAGATTAACTACTTTAGTATAGAGATTGACTACTTGAGCTTCTTTAGCCCTATCAACTATTATTGACAAGTTGAATAAAGGCAATGACAACTTGAGTATAGCCATTGGCAACCTGGGAAGCACAAGTTGTCAATCGCTGTACTCAAGTCATCATTGTCTTTATTCAACTTGTCAATGGTGCCAGATAAGGCTAAAGAAGTTCAAGTTGTCAATTTTTGTACCGAAGTAGTTAATCTCATTAAATGCTCCAGAGCCAGCAAGGGTCCTTTCCAAAAAAAAAAAAAACCTTGATGGGCATTTTGGTAAAACACAACATTTCAAAAACCTACATTATATTCTGTCTTTGAGACCTAATTGTTATTTCCATGTGTTAGCAGACTTTTTAGGGTTTTCCTAATTTACATGATATTTATGTGTCTTTTTCCCAACTACATATTTTATCGTCTTTTATTTGAAGCATGTAGAAGAAACGTTAAAAAAAGGAAAACAAAACTTTAATAGAGTGAGGATGCCTATAAATCCCAGTCTAATTTGGATTAGCTTTTTTTAATAACTTTTACGACTTACGAGGTAAGTCTGTGAGAAGAGTTTTGTCTCGGGTTGCGCAAACCATGGTTTGAAACCATGGTTTTGATTTTTGCCAAACACACACTTGTGTGTTTGGACTAGCTTTTGAGAATAGCTTTTATGATTTATGAGGTAAGTGTGTAAGAGGAGTTTTGTCTCGACTTACGGAAAATAACTTCTAAAACCACGGTTTGGTTGTTTCTCAAACACTCACTAAAACAATCCATACATACAATATATATATATATATAGAGAGATCAAATGTGTTTTTAAGTACTATTACAAGAATAAAGAAAGAAAAAGGGAAAAAGAATAAAGAAAAAGGTGATAAGCTAGGTGATAAATAGTGTCCAAAAATAAAACTAATTGATATAATACAAAAATAAAGAGAGAGAGAGAGAGAGAGAGAGTAATAATCAATAAAGAAGAAACTGCAAGAGTGTGTGAGATCCAAAGTGAGAGTGACAATATATTGAAGGAATTGATAATGAAGTGAGGGCTAATTAAGGAGGGGGAATTATCGTAGGATCCCAAGAAAGGGATTTAATTACTGAGAAGTCCTAATGACAATTTATTAAGAGTATGCAATAACAAGTTCCTAAATAAGAAATGATAACACCTCACTTATTATTGGAACTTCTTAATAATTTATTCAGTCTCATCATCCTTAGGATCTCATAGTAATTCTCCCAATTAAGGATGATAGTAAGGGGAGCAATGGAGGATACGAGCCTTGCGCTTCTGAAGGAAATGTTGGAGAGATCTCTTCATGGAAAGCGAAGTGTTGTTGTTGTTGTTGTTGTTAGGGCTATACATCTCCCTCTCATAACTCTGACTCTGACTCAATGATCTCTTCATCATTATCTTCTCTTCCTCTGCCATTTCTTTGCCTGCTTCCTTCATTATCCACCTCGCCTGCATTCATTCATTCCCATTTATTTCTGTCTGTTAATCAAATGATATAGACAACTACTTCTCGTGAAATCCTTCAAACGCACAAAAATTCAAAAATTCAAATTGAAAAGTCTTTGAATTCCAACTCTAAGGAAATTTCCTGGAAACTCCCTTTCAAATAACCCCTCACACCAACCACATGTAAATAATAGTAATAATAAAATATCTCCATACCCACACCTACTTTCTTATTGTCTTGTCTCTTGTCCCTGACTCTCTTGTTCCCTTTGCCTTCCCTCTTTCATTATTCATTTTCAAACTCTTCCCGGTCAACTCACCCCCGGCCCCCCCCCGCCGAAAATATCAGGGAAATTTTTTTTTTTGCACATCATATTTTGAATCTAGGTTAAAAGTAGCATCAAAATAACATTAAATACTGGATGCATTATAAATAAGATTAAGGTGCTAAATATACTGAAAAATAACATCAGTGTGCTGGATATTACTTTGAATCTAACTATCAACAATTAAATGCACTCTTTCTATCCAAAATGATAAATAAAAATAATTACACAAACAAATTAAAATACTAGAACAATTGATGTTAAATTTAAAATAGAGAAGAAAAGACACAGACCTGAAGGTGGGTGACATCAGAGACGCAAACCTTGCCATCATAGAAAATTGTGAGCTTCTGTTGCTGCTCTTCATCCTCTGCAGCACTCATCTCCCTCTCATTATTGTTATTATTGCCTTCATCCATTCTTCATCATTTCAAACACAAAAAAAAAAAAAAAATCATTGTTATTATATACCGCGACTAAGCAAACCTAATCAAATTACTACCCACAAGTTATACCAGTTGAGGTAACAAAAATCAGAAGCAAGAAAAAGAAAAATGAGTAAGAGAAGTTATAGGTTAGATCTTACATGTGGTGGTGGTGATTGTGGCCGGAATCGTGAGAAGGGAAAAGACAAAGTTCCAAGTTGCAGTTTCTCCTCATCTTCATAAACGATGTCGTTCAGGGGAGGTGAAGAAGAAGATTGAAGAGGATGAATTGAGGAGTAATACATATAAAGAAGAGAGAGAGAGAGAGAGAGCGCGCGCGAGAAGAGGAAAGTGTACTTGGAAATATACATGGGCGAAAGTTGAAAAGTTGAAACGGCGGGGCGTTTGACAGACACAGACACTGTGTGTTTTGTAGTTTTAACGTTGGATATTGATTTTGAGCACGTGTTCCACGTTTTTCCTTAAAAAAATGGAGGTATGATGACACGGGATGACGGTGATGTGTTGGCATGTCACCGATATACCGATACCGCCACTTCTTTTCATGCCGCCTCGCCGTCTCCCCCCTTTTCCTTTGAATTTCCCCTCTCCAACTCATTATTAGATTGCAAAAATGATTACTAGGTGCGCGAAGAAGGAATCGTAGGGTGTGATTGGATTGATAAATGGATAAATAACATTTTTATTTAGACGTATGGAATCTTAAGATTGGAAAAAAGTTAGATTGGGTAAAATGATGAATGTTTGGATTGACAATTGGATAAGTAACTTATGTAAAAGTGAAAGATGTTTGGTTTGGCTTTTGCATAAGTGGCTTTTGTGTCATTTAAAAGAAAACAAATTGAAAAAATTATGAAAAATGAAAAAAATGAAGGACCAATTGTGGAAAAAGAACTCATTGACAACTTAATTGCTAAATGGGACCTGGAAAGATATCTGCATTTGTTAAAGTGACATTCTTGGTGATAAATTGATCCAAACCATCCAATGACAGTGTTACCACAAAGCACATACTTGGGTCCGATAATTCTAATCTTCAAACCAGTAGAGACCTTACCAAAAACTACACGGCAAAAGGCATAAAACAGTTCTTTGTACACTCTTCACATAAAAATCTGCCTTAGTTTCATATATGTTAGAAAAATATAAAATACATAATTTTGCGCTTGACTAATACCAATCAAATAGCAGAGCTTTCGAAAGGCAGAGAATTGTAACGGATCATGTTTGGCAATGGTAAACTAAATAATAAAATTATAATTAAAATGCGAATAAATTAGAAAATGTACAAACTTAAAGATTTTGATGAAGTAAAATATAACAGAACTAATCAAATCAAAGGTCCAGTACAATTTGGTCCCTGATGGCGTCACGAACATGATTCATTTGAGTTGAATATGTCCGAGCATCATTTGTTGATGATGGGTCTTGATCTTGACTATTATCTAGATTAACTATATTATTCTCATTTTCTGCTTCCCTAAAGTCCACATCAGTTTGGGAATTTCTTCTAATGAAATTATGTATAGCCATTGTGGCACAGACAATGCGGACTTGCGTGTCGAAGCTGTACTTGCGCATATGTTGTAAGATTTCAAACCTATTTTTCTAGACTCCAAAAGTCCTTTTTATTATGCACCTCAACCTTAAATGATAAAAATTGAAAGCCTCACTAGGATTCCGAAACCCCCGATGATTTCTAAATTCTGGGAGGTGATAACGTTTACATCTATACGGACCAAGATACCCAACTGTTGTTGGGTAGCCGGAATCGACCAAATAATATTTGCCTAACATGTGTTAAAATCATTGTAAATGTGAGATTAAGTTAAATGTTAAATGTAGACAAAGAAACGTAATTGAAGTGTATAAAAAATTACCTTGTGGTGGATGTGGCAAATTCATGGTTGGATCTGAGACAGCAGAGTGAAAAATACGAGCATCATGTGCTGAACCTTCCCATGCCGCTAACTGGAAGGTGAAGCACATATCCCAATTACAAACAGTCATAACATTCTGTGTGGGATATCCCTTTCTCCCGATAATATATATATAAATGGCAACAGGATAAAACCGTTCTAAACAACGGGTCAAGTCATACGTTTTGGAAACAAAAAACTAAAAATGTCCACATTCAACTATCCAGACATCAAATGCAACTATAACTAGTCCTCCTCTATGATATAACGCAAATAAGTCATTAGGTACTCAGGGTCTCCTTTCAATGACATAAACACATCTCGACATGTCTTGCTTTCCAGAGCTCGCATACACCGGACTCCAAAGGCTTTGTCTGCCTTCACGACGTCAAGTTCCAGTAGAGATTTCATAACCTCAGGCATACTATTTTCTTGAGTTGCTGTTAAAGCCGCTATTCGATCCATAGTCACATTAGCAATGACACTGACGGCATCAGCTATTTGTTTGGCAGCCGGAAGTTTATGTTTTTTGCTTCTACTAGACCCTTCACCTCTCTTTCTTTTAGGCTCACTTCCAGATGCGCTTGGACCAGTGCTTGATGGCCTCTCTGTTTTTATTCTAACGCTTGCCATTTCATCGGTCACTCCGGTACTAACTGCAGGGTCAACACCGAAATGCTCTTCCTCACTGTCCCCAGAGCCTTCCTCTTCATGCATCATGGGTCTGTAAACATCATCCTCATCTTCCTCATTTGTCTGTGGTTGTATGCGAGAGGTTGAGAAAATGTGGTCATCGGACGCCATGCCATCTTTGAATATTATTCTTAACTCACTTTCATTCTTTAGGCATGAGTACCTATATCTCTTATAATCGGGATGCGTTTGCATGCATACAAGTAACAGGAGTTAAAATGCATATTTAAATGAATTACATACCAAAAAGTAACTATTTAAACTTGTAAATCGCACTTAATATTTTTTACCTGTAACTTCTCCTTCCACCAGTCATCCGATGCAATGACATTGTTCGTAACAAGGTGTCTGCCCACACCTGTCTCTTTGATTAAAGAATCTCATATTTTCAGATCTTTCTTTAAGACATCTAATATATTTTTAAATTGTTTCTTCCCGTAGTGTTTGCCAGTTTTTCCAGTGAATGTCTCAATAATAGTCTGCCATGCTTTTGGTGTGAATGATTGCCCTCTGCGTTTTTTTTGTATATTTGGTCAACATATGCGTTGACAAATATCTCTGTTGTCTGTACATCCCATACAGCTTTTGTGTCCATATTTCTATACCAAAAAGTCACATATAACACACACCAAGCATAACAGAAATATGAAATACACATATATACAGTGGAAATCAAAACCAAGAAATGCAAGATTATGACAACATATGCATACGTGTATATATATAGAGAGACAGACACACACCAAATAATAGTTCTTTGCACACTCTTCACATACAAATCTTTCTTTTCACAGAGATAGTAGACAAGTCATCAATACATTTTCAGTCAAGAAAAAATAGAGAACTAAATAGAAAAATGATGTAAGAAACCATTTACTGAAATTTAACTAGGAGAATGAAGGATAAAACATGTATATGAGAAAATATGTGCCCCGCATGCCATGTACTGAAATTTAACTAGGAGAATGAAGGACAAACCCCGACTTTTTGGATGAGGGCTATGAGAAAATATATACTAGCAATCCTAAAAGCTTAAGCTACTAGAAAGAACTTCACAATTCCTAGCATATCTATCCATCAAAATAAGCAGTATATGTAAGTCAATGCTCAATTTCTAACTAAGCAACAATCTTTTTGATGATAGATATGACTTGAAATTCTAACATTAAGAATTGATGGGTTGAATTATAAACCAACAATAATAAAGTGAAAATTTTGAGGGATGCCTAATTCTAAGGAAGTTCAACGTCTTGAGTCATCAAGCTCTCCAATAGAATATTCCAAAGAAAAAGCTCAGTTTATGCTATTAAGTAATTACTGTTAAACAAAATCTAAAGATAAAAAAGAACAAATAACACAAAGTAGTACATAACTCATTGAACATAAGGACTAGACTAGATGTAAAGTGTAAGACTTACAAAGGATCATCCGTTTTAAATAGTGCAAGACTAGATATAACCTAGCACATTAGTACAATTTCGATTAGTAGAGATTGAGCATTGGTATATCTGCACTCACATTTCATAATTTCTATTCAATAGTTTTGTGTTCTGTTTAAAGTCACCTTTTTTCTTTTTGCTCTTCTTGTTCATGTTCCGGTTCAAAGGCTTCATTTTGTTAATTCAGAAAGTGAGGTGAAACTTGTTCTTGGCATGAACTTGGTGCTTGGTATGAACTTATTTCATGATAGCAATACACGTTATTGGGAAAAAGTCTTTCAGGGGAAGAATCAAAGAAAAAATACCATAAACAGAGCGATAAAAGTCTCTAAAACTGCCCCCTCTGCCCAATTTTTGAAATACATTTCCAATATTTTTGCAGACAGAGGTTAGCGTGTGGTTACCTAACTGAGGAGAGTGCAGTTTTAGTTTTATGGTGTCAAAAATATTGTTTAAATTAGAGCCCAAATGCAATTTATAAGTAAAAGGCAAATAGTAGTATAAAAGTAAGTAATGTTGACTTTATAATTGTACTCCAACACAAATTTAGTCACTATAGGGAATTTAAATTCTAAACTAGAGTAATGATGCCAAAATTTATAGACAGGTTTGACTTGAACATGTTCAGAAAAGCCGATCTACCACTCTCTGTCATAATATGTGGGAATTATTTATAACCAAGAAGATGAGTCTCTGTTATTCCACACTAGGACATTAGTACAGTTTATGCCGTATCTTTACTACGAACTAGTAATAAGAACATTATCACAGGGGTCAGAGAAATAGTGCAAAGGTGTTCAACATTCATGATCACAGTTCTAGAAAGCAGCGGCATAAGGATCATCAAGTGGACCCTCGTACAAAAATAACAGATCAAATAGAGCAAAACGCAAACATATCATAGAGCAACGGAGCAACCAACGAATATGAACAATACTTTTAAGTTAAAGCAGCGGCATAATACTTTTGAGCTTTTGCAGGTGAGGGAAGATGGAATATGAACAAAATGCAACAGAGCAACGGAGCAACCAATGAAACTAACAAATCAAACAGAGCAACCAAACATATCACAGATCGACCACGACAGAGCAAACAATGGTAGTTCATTGAAATGGCTCCAACTGCAACCAATGCCTGTGAAACCTTAGATAAAGGGAGAGAGCTGAGTGAAGTTAAGTTTGAAACCTTACCAACGAAAGAGAGACATGCGGCTAAGCAGATCGGCCACGACCTTCAACCGTAGTTGGACACTTCAACGCTGGGCAAGCTCATAGGCTCTTGCTTGTACAGATCCGCCTCCCCTGACTCCAAACCGCAGCACAACACACCGTCACACTTCAATGCCACTTGCCAGACTTTGACAGTAATGCCCACACACACGAAGCCGGAGAAAAAAACATAGACAACACCGCACGATAGCCTAGATGATGGAGCTCAAAACCACGCCAAAAACGACCCTTGACTGCCAAAACCAGACGGATCCATGCCGTTGCTTGTGGTCCGCTTGTGTGCTTTACGCGGAGAAGAGAATGGATAGAATAATTGCGAGAAGAGACAGAGAAAAGTGAGTCGGCTGGAGTAGGTAAGAAATTCAAAATGTATTAAATGCTAATCTAACGGTCATTTGGGCTTATTTGAGTAGAAATAAGCTTCATTTCCTTGCTTTTTGGAATCGACGTCTTATGCTCATTTGGACTTAAATGAAAACGCTGAAACAAACAATGGATTTTGCACTTGTTACTGTTTAAGACCGATTGGGCAATGTAGAAGCCCGATTTAAAGCCCAATCGGTCCAAACAAACACACTCATATTCACCAAAAAAGTCCAAAAGTAAACCCACCAACATGCAATGATAGATTTTAGTGTAAAAAATAATGGATAGGTTTATAATATAATGATCACTTGTTATTAAAATTTTTTAGTGTTTATATTTTTTCTCGAGACTTTACAATGATTTTCCCCATTATATTCTTAATTACTCCTCTAATCCTACATTTATAAGGTGTAGAGAGTATTAAGGGGCTTGCAGGCTTGTGGCAGGGTCATCGATGAGGATGGCTAGGGCTTTTTTTTTTTTTTTAAAAGTAGGGGCAATATTATAAAATCACAAATATTTAAAAATTTCATTTTAGTGTGTAGTATTGATTTGAAATTTCGTAAATAGGATACCTTCTTGATATTGAGAGTTTCAATTGTTATTTATGTAGAATTTCCCCATAATTTTATACATAATCTAGTGTTTTTTAACTTTACAATAATCACTCGTTCCATAATATTAAGTAAAAGTAATAAAATTTTAAATTTATTTAATTTTAAAAGTTAGAATTAATAAGATTTAAGGTTTTATTAGTCATGGTGAAATATGTTAAAACTTAAAAGTGTCTTATAAATAAGGTCAAAAGAATAAGTGGAATTGGTTTTCATTATTCCCTTCATTTTAATGAATTCAATAATTAATGTTAATGGCTTTACATCTGTCGGCTTCTTATGGTTATATTTAGCCCATATGTATTTTGGTTGGTATACCATTTCCGGACTATATTTTGCTTTTCTTTTTCAGTCTCTTGTTTTAAGTGTATAGCCTTAATTCATGTTTTGGTTTTATCAGGCAAGAGGAAACAAAATTGGGTTGGGATTTTCAATTCTTTATCTTACAGCAAATCTGATGACTTGTACCGAAATGATAATGATATGAAACTGCTTAATCTAGTAGTGTCTACTCAAAGAGCATGCCTTGCACGACGAAACCACTAATTATAATTAATAATGCACCATGTGTTGACAATAGTTGTATTTTGTTTTTAAAAATAAACTTTCTCCCATTTTTTTAGAAGGCATTTCTAACCTCGTTCAATCTCATAGTGCCTGTTTGGAATATATCTAAAAAAAGGTATTTTTGCACCATAAAATGGTGTGTTTATCTATGTAATAGGCTGGTTGTGTGTGTGTGAGAGAGAGAGAGAGAGAGAGAGAGAGAGAGAGAGAGAGAGAGAGAGAGAGAGAGAGAGAGAGAGAGAGAGATTGGAGTTTATTCTCATAGCACAAAACTAATCATTTTAAGAGGTCTAAAACACTCTAGAAGGAATTAGTCCTTTATAATGTGACAAATTAAAATTTAAATCTTTATCAAAAGAGTTGTTAATATTTAGTACTCTCTTCGGTCCTAATTATAAGATAAAGTTGACTTTTTTGAAGAAATTAAGGAAGCCAATTAAATTACTTTAGAGTAGTTATATTTTTATTTTTTTCTCTAAACTAATTAATTTGACTAATAAACTAATGTATAATCTAAGGATACTAAAAATATAAACACTTTAAAGTAATTTAATTGGCTTCCTTAATTTCTCTAAAAAAGTCATCTTTATTTTATAATTAGGACCGAGTATCAGATAGCACCTTTAATATTTGGAATGCTTTTTAGAAGAAGATGCATGTGTTTAAAAAACACCACCTTAGTCAAATGAAAAAAAGTGCAACAAACATTAAAAAAGAAAGGATAATATGGGCAACAAACATTGCGTAATCTTGGGGGCATAAAACATGGCCAGGTAGGGTTTCAGTCGTTGTTTACCTAATTCTTGTGTTTTTATCGAGCACGTAGTATTTGAAGCAGGAGTAATTTTTGATGTTATGTGACCAAAACTTCCACGTGTCACCATTCTCTACACATCACGTGACATCACCATAGGTAGGATAGACTACCTTGCAAGCAAAGCCACCGCTTCTCCCTTTGTTTTCTTGTGAAAACTTTTCAGTCCCCCTTCCTCCTTTGAGAAAATTCCAGGGTTATTGAACCCGGATCGGATCGGCCGGTCCAGCCTGAAAACAGGTGAACCGGTCTAGTCCGGGTTCGTATTTTTTTAATTTTTTTTTTAGAATTTTATTCTATAAGTCTAAAATTTTCAATTTCTCACCGGTTTAGCTCCGGCTTGGCTCCGGTCTGACCCACTGACCCTTAATCTAATACCTCGACCGGTTCAATGCCCGGTCCGAGTTTTAATACCTTGGAAAATTCTAACCTTTGAATTAAAAATGACTTTAGAATATTTTTTTTTTGAAATTTAAATATTTTGAAACTAACTTCTTATTATAATATAATTCAAATAATTTTATATCAAACTAAGCTTTTTTTTAAAAAAAATTTAAGTATAAATCACATTATATTGACTTTTACCCTAATTTCGTTTCACAAAATTCAGTTGGGACATAATTCACTTTTGCACATGTTAATCAAACAAGCCTTGGCTGATTTTTTTCCCCCTAAAAAAGAAGAAAATTCTGATCGTTTAGCCGAAATGCAACACTCCGTTGAATTTCCAGACAAGTTAGGAATTGTATGCTGATTGTAAAGTCAAATACATGGATCTTCATATATAATTAATCAATTTTAATTTTCTGACATAGAAGGCAAAAAAAAAAAAAAAAAAAATTCTGACATAGAAAGCAACCCATTAATAATGATGTATGAAACACACTATGGACCACTTGTCCAACCTCGATTATGATACTTCATAAAACAATAATCACTATTATCACGATTATCTATCACCTTCATTACTTTCTTCTTTTTAAGGTTTGTCTCGCCGCTTATTCATTTAGTGTGTTTGTGATAACGATAATAAAAATGATTTATGATTCTGACTTATTAAAAATGAATTAATAGAAAAGTCAATTTTTATAATGTGATTTATGTTTGAATGAACGAGGATTTTTGGATAATAAGTATTTATAAATCGTGATTTACGGTATATAAGATAAGTATCTGAGATGAGTTTTATCTCGACTTACGTAATAAGTGACTTAATAGAAAAGCTGCAGCGAGGAGCTTATTTAATAAGTAACTTATTCTACCCGTGATGCAATTAGAAAACGTGATACCAAACATTGCAAAAACGCAACCCATTTTTATTTGGGCTTATTACCCAAAAACGGATTTATTTCTATCCAAAACGTGATACCAAACTCTCCCCTAATCATCTCAAATTTTTAACCCTTTATTTATTTTAATATTCACAATTCACATGTCTATTTTTTTAAGAAAAATTATTTAGGATTCAATCCTCTCTTTTTCTTAGCACAGACTCTTATTTGAGGTAGTGTCAAATATTCAATGAGAGCACTTCTCCTACCAGGAGGTTTAACCTTTGTTTGCCATTGTTTAGCATATTGTAGTGGACTAATCACTTCCATAGAATGATTATTAACTTGGGTCGGAGCCCAAAATTTTGACAAGAAAGTGGGCTTCACATTTTTAATTAGCGCCCGTATAACTGCTTTTCTTCTTTATTCTTCTTGTTTTTTTTTGGCCCTACAGATACGTGTGTTTTTTTTAAAAAAAGCCAAATTAATTGACATTGATAACAAAAAAGATAATATCAAAGATGACAAGATCCAACATAAAGTTGGTCTCGTAGTGTAAAACTCCATTAAATCCCTCTGGAATCTTGAATTTGGGTTCTAAAAGAGACACTTGTGTTGGGAGGGATAGCCACAAACCTCTACTAGATGATAATATAAAAAAAATGACTATAAGAAAACTATGTTAGTAAATCCATATAAAGAAGGATTAACTACTACTACTACATCTAAACTACTCCTTTTTATAAGTAATAACTATTCTAGCTGGTTGTGCAAAACGAATTGGTAGTTAAAATGAAGTAGATGATATATATATTACTAGCTCAGCATATTTAGTCTACTAACAATCAGAATTAACTGGAATAATGGTTAGGGAAAATTGTTCCATTTTAGGAACTTTAGGGGAAAAATTACCCCCAAAAAACTTCCAAGACAAAATTGGTCCACAGTGAAAAATTTTGGGCCAAAAATACCCCTTAACCTTCTAAAAAATATATATGAGGGAGTATTATTTTACATGTGTGTGTGTAGCATTACCGTCACACTACCACCTTGCTAGCTAGCTCGCTACGAAGCCATGGCACAGACACAAAAGTGCATGAGGTCTTGATTTTTCCTATAATATATATATATATATATATACATATATACATGAAGCTCAATCAAGTATATATGGGGTTCTTATGTGAGGTTGGAGTGCTAAATCATATAGGTAATGATGAATGAAATTAAAAGTTCGTTCACGTACCTAGACCTACTTTATGACACAACACATACATACATATATATTTATATAATAAATAATGTTGTGTGTGTGAGACCTCACGTCTCACGTACGTGTGGGTTCTTGCTTCTCCAAGCCTTTTCATTATCCAAACTACGTGAGTGTGGGTGTGTGCCAAAATACAAATTTCATTTTAGGCTTGTTAAAGTATTTATTGTGTGTTTTTTTTTTTTCAATTTTACCTCTGATTATATTTATTGTGACTTTCACTTATCCTTTTTACGTTAAAAACTGGATGGAGTAACACCTGACATGTCCCTCAACCAAACTTTGTACAATATGTAAAAATATGATGAAAAAAGAGGTGAATATATAAGTATAAAAGCATGGCGTGAATAAGATTGTCGTTGACTAACGAAAGGACCTCTTACCTTACTCATGTATATAGAAAATAAAATAACAAAATTTTTATTTCATATTAAATAACTTTTAGCATGGATAATATCAGAAAATATTTAATAGATACCCCTTTCATGACTCAATTATAAGAATCATCAATACCCTAATAAAATGGTGCTTTTAATGTGAAAAGATTATTAAGGATTATTTTGTCTAAATTTTCGATCCACAGTACCATTAATCGTTTCGTATTTGGTTGGTAGGTGATAATCGGAATTGTTAGGAATAATATTTAATCAAAATGCATGACTGGGTCTATAGCTTCCGTTTGAATTGAAGCTTGTATGGATTTCTCATAGTGTGCCTCATAATTATAAACTCATAACAATCTAAACACTGTAGCATTTCACTTCATAGTAGAGACCCAAAAATGAGTCAATTGTAACAAAAATATCATTTACTATATATTTTATCATATATATTAAACATATTGATTTATGCACACGGATACAAAATTATTGTAATTTACCTATGCTTTGTCTGTGCATTGTTTATACTCTCTGGTCTCTCTACAGACTACAGCTAGTCAATCCATCCTCTTTGACAATTTCACTTTTTGACTTACTTATTTATTTACCACTATTTATATGTTTTTTTATAAAACTACGACAGTTAATAACTGTGCTTTGTCAGTACTACACCTGCTTGGCCAAATCCTTAACGTCCATGAACGTCCCATGAAAACCGTACGGCACTCTCGAGGGGAGCTTAACAGTGGCTTCCACCGCCATTTCCACCGCGTTCACGATTTGCAGCTCCGACTTCCATGTCTTCTCGTCGTGAACGAAACTCAAAACGTACCCTTCGTCTTCTTCTTCTCCTCCGTCGTCGTCCTCGTCCTTCTCTCCTGCCGCCAAGAAAAATGGCTCTCCTCCATATCTTTTTTCTCCATACATGTATTTCTTCACCTCCCCTGTCATTAAATCCACCTTCGCGAACCCACTCACCTTCGGCCACGGCTCCGCGATGGACAAATATGCGAACCGGGTTTTCCTCCCAAGCAGGTTCCGGTTCACCGTTCCGGCTTCCAAGTTCATTTTCTCCGAGATAATGACCCGGCGTGTTGACTCACCTGTGATGAGGTTCAGCCTGATTTCCGACAACACACTCGTCAACTTCTCTTCTCTTTCATTGAAAATGGAATCCGGCGGCAACATGCAAGAGCCGATAACGACGATTTCGTTCGTATCTGGTTCCTCCCAAGCGTTCCAGAAATGAAAGCAAAATATGTTTGTGCACTCAATCCAAATGATATCTGATTCATCACTTGCATTCTTCGCGAGAATCCCAAGCCTCGATTTCTTCGACTTGTCGTAGATCACCGGAGATCCTCCTGTGATCATCTCTTGCAGCTTGAACACGACTTGCTGATCCGGAATCACCACGTAGTTCTCTGTGATTGCGAAATCGTGCATCATTGTTGGAACTGGTAAAGAAATTCCCACGTCTCGTGATTTCTCTCCGTCTGGTGAAAATCTCAAGTATCTGAGATATGGCTTTGAAACGACGTTGTAGTTCAGGGCGAATAGTTCGCCGGAATCTGGGTCAACCTTCGGGTGAGCAATCATGTTCGATTTGAGCTGGTCATCGAAACTGTATCTCCCTATGGTTTTGATGTCACCGGAAGGAGTGATACGGACTTGGTAAGTGTATGAAGGTAAAACTAAGTTCTTATTAATTCAATGTTATATATGGATATATATACACGGAGTTGTATTTGAACTATTCAATATGAATTCGACATGCTGTTCCTACCATTCCTAACTCTATGACTTTTCTACATGTGCTTCTTGACGGTAAGGGATTATCGTTGACTTCTACGTCTAACACTCCCCTGAAGTTGGCACATATATATTGATCATGCCCAACTTGTTACAAAGATATTTAACCCGTGTGCCATGTAAGGCTTTTGTTAGAAGATCTGTCAGTTGGTCGTCGGATCATATGTGCCCTGTAGATACAATATTTTCTTTGATCTTATCACGAATAAAATGACAATCAATCTCAATATGTTTTGTTCGTTCATGGAACACAGAATTTGAAGCTATATGAAGTACTGCTTTATTGTCACACCATAGTTTTGCAGGCAATGTCGTGGTAATGCCAATTTCCTTCAAGAGTTGAAATACCCACACAATTTCTTATACTGACTGTGACATAGCTTTGTATTATGCTTCTGCACTTGATTTTGACACAACTAATTGCTTCTTACTTCTCCAAGATATCAAATTTTCACCAATAAACACACAATAACCAGTAGTGGATCGTCTTGTAGCTTTAGATCCTGCATGATCCGCATAACAAAAACACTCGACTTTAGTGTGCCCATAATCTGTATAAAGAATACCAAGACCTGGAGAACCTTTCAAATAATGCAAGATATGTTTTAAAGCTTCCCATTGTGCCACTGTTGGTGATGCCATGAATTGGCTGAGCCTGCTGACTGAGAATGTTATATCAGGACGAGTAACTGTCAGATAATTCAATTTCCCAATGAGTCTTCTATATCTTTCAGGAAATTCAAACGGCTTCAGTTTCTCTGGATCAATCTTCTTTTTCAAGTCATCAGGAAGTTCATCAAACATACTAGCATCAAGATCCAGGAAAGGATTCGGAATCATGGGGATGCTACTTGGTGCAGCTCCAATCTTTCCAGTCTCTTTTAAGAGATTAAGAACATACTTTCTTTGAGTTAAAAGAATACCTTTCTTGCTTCTCAAAACTTCAATACCAAGAAAGTACTTTAATGATCCCAAATCTTTTGTCTGGAAATGGGAATTCAAGAAGACTTTAAGTTGTGAGATTCCAGAAATGTTACTCCCTATAATCACAATATCATCAACGTATACTATTAAAAGAATCATGCCTGCATCAGATTGCTGGTAGAATACAGAGTGATCACACTTGCTTTGACTTAATCCAAACTTCTTGACGACATCACAGAATATATCAAACCAGGCACGAGGGCTTTGCTTGAGAACATACAATGATTTCTAGAGATAACACACTTTCCTATTCTCCCCCTGAGCAACAAATCTAGGTGGTTGCTCCATATAAACTTCTTCAAGGAGATCTCCATTCAGAAACGCATTCTTAACATCTAACTGATGTAAATCCCAATGACATGTCGCAGCTAAGGAGATAAGAAGACGAACAGAGGTGAGCTTAGCAATAGGAGAGAAAGTCTCAGAGTAATCAATACCATAAGTTTGTGCATACTCTTTGGCAACTAGTCGAGCTTTTAACCGTTCCAAAGAACCATCGGCCTTCGTTTTAATAACAAACACCCATTTACATCCAATGGCCTTCTTCCCAGGAGGTACATCAACAAGAGTCCAGGTACCAGCATTTTCAAGGGCAACAAGTTCTTCTTCCATCGCGGTACGCCAACCAGGATGAGTCAAGGCTTGATGAAGTGTAGGAGGAGTGGAGATGGAACCAAGGGTGGCAACAAGCGAAGAAGAATTAGGGGACAAATTCTGGTAAGACACAAAAGAAGAAATAGGACAGGTACAATCTACATATCTTCTGGGAGGACAATGATGACGTGTACCTTTTCGAAGTGCAATTGGTAGGTCAGAAGACAGATCAGCAGTAAGATCAGAGTCAACTAGGTTAGGGGTAGCAATGGGAGGTTTTGGGGAGTCAGAAACATAGGAGTCATGACTAGAATCTGTCGGTAAAGCAGTGACTGGTGTTGGCAAAACATTGGTAGCATCATCATCATTGATGATATCAGGTTCTGGAATAGCAGCTTGTACTGGTGAGAAAGGAGCATGATAAACCAGGACATCATCAGATTCAACACTAACAGAAGCAGAGGAAGTCGAAGATGTAAAGAAAGGAGAAGACTCATGAAAGGTTACATCAGTGGACACAAGGTAACGACTAAGATCAGGAGAGTAACACCTATAACCTTTTTGAACTCGAGAATAGCCAAGAAAGACACATTTAAGGGACTTGGGATCAAGTTTGCTAACACCAGGACAGACATTCCAAACAAAACAAACACAACCAAAGATCTTAGGATCAACAGGAAACAACTTAGTTGTGGGGAAGAGAGCGGAATACGGAATAGCCCCACCAAGAACAGCGGAAGGCATGCGATTGATGAGAAAACATGCAGTAGATACAGCATCAGCCTAAAAACGTTTAGGGGCAGAGGAATGAAACATGAGAGCTCGTGCAGTTTCTAAGAGATGTCGATTTTTTCTTTCAGCAACACCATTTTGAGCAGGGGTATCAACACACGAGGATTGGTGAAGAATACCATGACTTTTCATGTAATCGGTGAATGGTGCGGAAAAATATTCTTTTGCATTATCACTTCGTAAGATTTTCATAGGAGTGTTAAACTGGGTTTGAATTTCAGCATAGAAATGATGAAAATGGGTAAACAATTCAGAACGCTGTTCCATTAAGTAAAGCCAGGTGGTTCGAGAAAAATCATCAACAAAAGTGACAAAATAACGATAACCAGTTTGAGACAAAACTGAACAAGGACCCCAAACATCAGAATGTACTAACTCAAAGGGGGACGCAGCCCGTTTATTGATGCGAGGTGCCAAATGAACACGATGGTGTTTGGCAAATTGACATGACTCACAATTTAAAGTAGACACAGAAGAAAACTGAGGATACAATTTTCGGAGAGAGGACAACGACATATGACCTAAACGACAATGAACTTCAAAGAGAGACGACCCACCAGAACAAGCAACAGAACATGGTACCTGATCATTAAGGATGTAATGTCTACCAGATTCATAGCCTCTACCAATAATCTATTTCGTTGATAGATCCTAAATTAAACAATAGTCAGGGAAGAGTGAGATAAAGCAGTTCAAATGACGAGTGAGTTTACTTGGAGATAAAAGGTTGAAGGTGAGATCAGGAATATTAAGAACAGAAGATAATGAGAGGGATGCTATAGGTTGAACAGTGCCGGAGCCAGTAACATGGACAGAAGAACCATTAGCGACACATATGGATGACGGGTTGGCATAGAGGGCATATGAAGAGAATAAGTGATGATTACCTGTCATGTGATCGGTGGCACCATAATCAATGACCTACTTAGTTGAAGCAGTAGTAAGACCAGAGGACAGAGTACCTATGGCTAGGGCCCTTGCAGAAGAAGATCCAGATCCAGAATCAGAGGTACCAGGTGTCTGGGCAATATGAGCAAGACCACGCTGTTGATCATGCTGCTGTTTATTTTGCAATTTTCGACAATTTTTCTTAATATGTCTAGTTCTTTGCAATAATTGTAGATAATACTACCAGAAGTCATTATAAGAGGATTATTGTTTTGTTTGTACCCATAATTCCTGTTCTCAAAGGGACCACGCCCAGCTAGAGCACTTGCAGTTGGATCAACTGAAGAGTGAATCAGGCTATCAGCACGAAGAACCCGGGAGAAAATATCTTCCAGAGAAGGAAGTTCTTGACTAGACAGAATCTGAGAACGAATAGTCTCATAAGACGGATTAAGAGCTTCAAGGAAACTTATGATAGCCTGAAGTTCCAAATTCTTAATACGAGTTGAGAGATCTGCCTGTGGAGACATGACAACCTTCATTTCTTCATACATTCTCTTGAAATCCAAGAAGAAATCTTTCAATGAACGGTCTTGCTGTTGGGAACGATAAAAACCTTTACAGATTTCATGAATCCGAGTAATATTTCCTTTGCTAGAAAACATAAATTCAAGATAACTCATAATTTCTTTGACAGTGTTACAATAGCTAACAAAAGATAGAATCCGTGGTTCAATAGAATTTCGAATTTGAAACAGAAGTTGAGCATCTGCTCTCTGCCAAGTCAAAAGTTTGGTTTCATCACCAGAAGGAGGATCTTCAGTTAAATGAGTTTCCATCTCAATTCCCAGAATATAAACTCTAACAGTTTTGTTCCAATCACTATAATTTGTCCAATTTAACTGTGAAGCAGTAATCTTCTCAGACATAGGCAACATATCAGAATTTTTAGAATCAGCCATAATGTAAATTGAATAGTGGTACACAACCAATTCACACAAAATAACAAGATCAACAAATGAGCAGGAAAGGTCGCGATATTCCACAAACAAACAAAGCTTCTAATTAATTCCACTGACCCCGCAGAGAGATAGAGTCAAGATATATACCTCAATTAATCCAAGGGACCTGCAGACAGAAATATTGACTCAGAATTATGAAGCTATCAACAAATGGCAACTCACGGGTGTTGGAATCGGGTGTGAAGAATAAAGCTCAAAAAACAAACTATCTCGGATGGTCACAAAACTTCAGGAGGAGGAAGAGGAAGCTGAGTCGATCAATCTGCAATAATCGCCGTCTCAAACGGCGGCCGAAACAGTGCACACGCGCGGCGCGTGTCTTGGGACGGAGGTGATGGTAGTGGCGCGTGGAAGCTCACGCGCCGTCGGATCGAGGCCGGATTCTGGGTTCTGACCGACTTGACGCTGGGGAATGTGATGGAGTGGACTGAACTGAAGTGTTGTAACAAGAGTCTTCACCGGAAACAATGGAGTTTAGGCCGGAAGAAGAAGAAGACAGAAAAAACAGAGAAGAATGGAAGCAAACCAAGCTCTGGTACCATGTATGAAGGTAAAACTAAGTTCTTATTAATTCAATGTTACATATATGGATATATATACACGGAGTTGCATTTGAACTATTCAATATGAATTCGACATGCTGTTCCTACTATTCCTAACTCTACGACTTTTCTACATGTGCTTCTTGACGGTAAGGGATTATCGTTGACTTCTACATCTAACAGTAAGGATGGTCATCTTCTGACATTGCTAGGAGGCGGCCGTTGAAGTAGACCAATCCAGCGTTGGCGACGCCGACTCCGTGGCGGTGGTCGACAAGGCCGAAGAGTCCATGAGCGTAGAAGAGTAGGAGTCGGGCTATACTCGAGTGCCCATGGAGCTCGCCGATGGCCTTGGGGAACACTGGCCGGCCAAGCTTCCGTTCTTGGACAAACCTCTCCGTCTCAATAAACCGGCACGCGTAACTGGCTGAGCCGCCGTGTATACTAACAACGTGAACCATGCCGTCGCCGTCGAACAAGTGGCGCCTTGAGATGGGATGGAATAAAGGGTTAGCACCGTTTCGGATATAAACGCCGTTAATAGAGGTGGGGATACTTCCAGTGACGGGAAGGCAATGGCATACGGACCGTTCCGGCACCGGAACAAAGTTGCCGGCGATCTGAACTCGTAGGTCGGCTATTTTTGGAAGTGGGTGTTGGAGTTCACATGAGATTCACGCGCTCTCGGCGGCGTTTAATGCCATTGATGCTAATTTTTGGATTGGGTTCCATAGAGATGGAGGAGTAATGAGAGTTTCAGGTTTGGTAGTAATTAGAGGTTGAGGACGGGGGCATTTTGGGAAATCAAGAAATGGAGGAGAATGTAAAGCAGAGTGAACAACAAAATTAAATGGTGTTCTGAGAATGGGCTTCTTGAAGAAGAAGAAGGAGTCGGAAGTAGAAAAATGAGTAGTGGCCAAATTAAGAGAGGAAGGTAGCATGATTGAGAAATTTGAGGTTTTGATATTTGAAGAGTGAAAGAAGTGTAGTAAAAGACACAAAGAAGCAGTGATATGATAATGATTTGTCAAAATGAGAAGGAGAAGAAATGGTTCTTTGAGGGAAGAGGAAGAGATTCAATGAGGTATTTATAGAACGCCAATGGCTTCGCAATATTCAGGTCATCAACTATATAAAAAAAAACCTTTTTTTTTTAAAAATGTTAAATCCTACAAAAGATTCCTTTTGTGACGTAAGCATCCCTGCACAGTTTTGCCGCGGATTGTGGTCGATGTTTGGTTTTGTAATGATGTAATGTAATTTGACTGCCTTCAAATCCTTTATAGCTATTTCGACCAAAAAAAAAAAAACCTTTATAGTTATGAATTCATTGCATGTGTTAAAACGAGTGTGGTTGGAATAAGTAATTTTCATAATCAAGTTTTAGGGTTAACAGAATCCTTGGTTCCTTAAATTACTCTTATTTTGATTTTAGTTTATCAAATTTCAAATAAAATATTTTAGCCCCTCAAAAGGTAAAATTGTCCAGATTTTTATTTAATTATAGAGATGAATGTTTTTAACGGAATGAATATTGAGGGACTAAAAAGTTTAGTTTGAAACTTGAGGGATTAAAACTAAAATAATAGTAAACTTAAAAAACTAAATATTGTATTAGCCGCTTAATTTATCTTGAGTATACTCTTTCGTTTCATTATATTTGAATGAAATAACTTTATTTTGATATTATGAATGAAATAAGCCATATTAATTATTTTAATAATTAATGAAATTAATTAAAGTTCTAATATGTCTTTAGTTTTTGAAAATTTTCAAATTTACCCATTGATTAATATAGTTCATTGAGGCTATGATCGCAGACAGCACCATACCAGGCCATTTTGTTTTATGCTTTTTCCTTTTCCAGTGTAATATATATATATATATATATAGTTCATTAGGGGGAATGAAAAAGTCATTTATTAATTTCGGAAATGGTCTTGTATTGAGGAATAAGGATGACAGGATAGGATATTATAAATATGATTGGAATCTAGCTGTTCTCATCTGAATGGAAAAATAAACATATATGTGATCTTTAGAATTAAATAAATTATTATCAAACACATCAATCTAGCTTTAGTCATCTTCTCTCTTTACTGTATATGGCATAAAAAAATTGCATATTTTTGGGTTTTGAAAAAGAAAAAAAGAAAGAAGGAAAAGAAAGCAACATTCAATTCAAAGGCGATAATGAATTATCAGCAGTATCCTAAACTAATTTGTTATTCATCTAACATCAATATTTTTTTAGTAGCGCTCAATATTAAAATAATTTTGGTGCAATTGCTGCGAAAATAATTTGGGTTGTTTGATAAATAAAAAATTAATTTAGGATACTGAGTGCTATTAGAAGAATACTTTAAAGAGTTGGATTTAACTTAACCCTTTTTTTAAAATACATATTTAGAATTATGCGTTTATATAAAACAAAAAAGGCAAAAGTGTACATCAGGTTCTTTGTCTTTATATAAAATTTTAGTTTGATCCCTTAATTTAAAAAGTATATTTTCAATCCTTTCACTCTAACATCCACTATTCTTTGTCTGTCTTTTCAAATTCAACACATTCATGCCCACATTTCATTTGGAGTTTTCTCCTCCTTCCTATTGACTAGTCCCATCTTTTACCAAAAAGAAAATAATTACTAGTCCCATCACAAATATAGGATTCAAATAATTAATTGACATAGATTAAAATTAATTATTTGCAATATACACAGGTTAATTTTTCTAAAATACTTTTTCTTATAGTATTTATTCATATTGGAAATTATGTGTGCAATTAATAAGAATAATTTGAAAATAATAATAAATATGAGGAATAAATTAGAGGATTGAGGTGTAACATTAGAGATCGGCCAAAGGAAATCTTTTAACTAATTTGTACATTTAGAACAGGAGAAAATATAATTTTCTTACATGTTTAGTACACACAATCTAACTAGGAAATTGTTACTTGAGATTATTTCAATTGTTTAATTGCACTTTCATAATAAGTTGCATCTGAAAGTTTCAATCATTTCATTGGATGCATAATCATGAACCATAATTTGTGATACAAGATATATTTATCTAATTTAATTAGATTAAGGAAGTTAGTTAATATTGAGGACAGGAGGGATCCGGAGTATATATATAATGCCAAATTTTGTGCGCAGAAAATGAATTAAAGTGATTAATGTGTCTTATTGGTGTGTCTAAGCCAAACAAGCTAAGAAACGTACATATCAATATCTTTGTGTGTAGCACAGGAAAACGATGGCCACCACTTTAATCCTACTCTGTCCTCGTTCCATGTATAATCAATTCAGTTGCTTGCCAAAGTCAACTTTCTTAATCAACATCTTCATTTTAATTTGTAGTCCATGCACCTGAAGAGAGATTTAGGGGCAGTTTGGTACGAGAGATTTGGAAGGGAAGAGAGTGGACGGGAAATTTTTATGACTTGGATTTAAGAAAATTAGAGAAGTGGGGTTGGAAGTTTTTAGTTAATTTTTTTTGGGAAAATTGTGAAAAAAGACCTCACCAACAACTTATTTGTCAAATGGGACCTTCGCGTGCAGATCATCTTCCACATGTGCAGAATATCTTCCCTGGTGTGCAGACGATCTTCCCTGTGTGCAAACTTCTTCCCTATACGTGTGCAGAGATCTTCCCTGTGTGTGCAGATATCTTCCCTCCGTGTGCAGATAATCTTCCCTCCGTGTGCAGATAATCTTCCCAGGTCCCATTTGACAAATAAGTTGCTGATGAGGTCTTTTTTAACAATTCTCCCATTTTTTTTTTACTCTTTTGCTTTACATCTTATCTTTATTAAAATTTTATAACCCCACTTCTCTAATTTTTTAAAATCTAACTCATAAAAATTTTCCCTCCCCCCTTTCCCTCCATTTCTCTCCAAATGCAAACTCAATATGTGTGTGTGTGGGTACATATTTTCTAATTCCATATGTTAGATTTTACGTATCTAACATCTAACAAGAACTATGTTTTAAAGCTCATCTATCCTTTATATAATTATACTCATCTGGTTCTAAATCTAGGCGTTAGATAACTAATTTACGGAAATTGATAAAATCAGTTGATTTAATTATTTATAAAAATTGTTTGTTGGTTTCACTAAAAATACTATATTTAATTATTTGCATAAGAATTAGGCCTTGATAAAAACCTCCTTAACACGTGTAGATGATTTGAAATATATATATATTTAGCAAACAAACAAACAAACAAACATTTTCACTAGCTCCTTTTTTTAAACTCAGAGGAGTACTAAAATAGCTTTAATCATTCTATATGACTGACGTTTTAGCTTTATATATATATATATATATATTATTTGTAGTTCTAATTATTAGAGATGATGGGACTCTCTACTGTCCATAAATTATGCAAGTAGAGAAAATTTAATTAGATTATATTGTTTTAAAATTGTCGTGCGAGTCTACTAAAATAATGATTCAATGCCTTAAACAGAAGTTAAAAACTTTTCATAATGCCTTACATATATATATATATATATATATATATATATATATTCGGGGCAATGAATATGCTTTGATCGAAGGACTTGTTAGGAATACGGGAAGTAGCAAGACGAAAGTCGGGGCGATACGACATCATATTATATTTTTAGGAGAAAATATTGTTGATAAACAATTCCGATTTAGTAAAATATTTCTTTTGACAAAATGACAACGGCAAGTTTTATTGCAACACGTGGGATTTCTTACATAGACCATACGACGCTATTATGCTTAATCAATAATCAAATCTTTTGAATCTTGAATTGGATACCAAACGATAATAAAAAAAAAAAAAAAATCAAATCTCTTACAAATTATTTAACTAAAAGTTTTCATTTATTTACTTGTTCATTTCCGTCGTTCTTTAATTTTTATTCAAAGAAAACATTATACTGCTTGGTCTAGCTACCTTCCTTACCATTCCTTACCACCGTAAAACAGCTTTCTTTGCATGCGTCCGGACCAATTTAAACGACTATCAACCATTTTCTTTTTAACAGAAGCCACTTTAACTCTTCCTTATATGTGTTTCATATAGATTTGGATCCTTTCATAATCCTATTTCTCCTTTTCTTCTCAAAATCCCTTCTATATTATTATAATATTACTAAAATATAAATAAATAAATTTAAAATATTAAAATTTAATTTGGAGTATTTACACCTGTATTAAAAAAAATTAATTCATAAAATATTTTAACAATTTTTTTTTCTAAAGTATTACACCCAGACCATCTATTTTTTTGATCCAAGGGGTAGAAGGGATTCTAAAAAGAAAACAAGAATGATATGTTGGAATACATCATGCTAATCATCAATTACATGTCAATAAACATAGCATAACATATTCTACAAGATTACAGCGGAAGACTTCATAAATACCTCTCGCCATAGCTTTTCTTCGAGCAGAACGAGATCACGAACACTGGGAAGAAGAGACTGCAAAATAGACAGAGTCAGAAGAAAGAATTGACAGGTACTCTTCTGACTGACCGTAAGGCACAGTGATGGCAACTGATGTGAGAGCAGCCGCCAGTCAGGGAACCTCAAAGAGCTGCTAGGGTTTTTTCTACCGTACGCTCAGATAGTCGGCTATATTCCTTAATTATTTATTTCACCATCAGAAATAAATCAAATAACCAATTCTGTTTACCCTAATCCTGTAGTTGGGCCTAGATCTGACTAACGGGCCACACTCAGGATATTTTAATTAACCTAATTAATAACTAATAAATGTATTATATTAATAATTAAAATATCTCACATTCTCCCACTTGGCCCGTATCTGAATGTCAGTCGCCCTTTCCAGATTAAACTAAGGCTATGCTGCAAGAATCATGGCGATAAGTCCTCTAGGCTGAGTATTACCTTCCATGCATTACATGCAACACCCTTACTTGATGGGTATAACCTTATGAATAAACGCCAATGTTTATTCGGTTCCAAACTTAGTGTTTATTAGTCTCATCAACAGAATGTATACAGATAATGATAGAGATAATAAACTATAAGGTCAATTTCATTTCATACCTCTTCTATATAAATGAAGGCTTAACCCCCATTTGAGGGACGTGTAACACAAAAGCATTCGGTTTCATTCCCTTAGTCAAAGGATCAGCTAGCATGTCCTTTGTATTGATATGATCAACCGAAATTTCACCATCTGCAATTCTCTCTTTTAAACTTAGGAATTTCAGTTCGACCCACCGGCTTCGACTTCCACTCCTTTTGTTATTTGCAATGGCTACTGCGGCTGTGTTATCACAGTACATCCTGATTGGCCTAGAGATTGAGTCCACAATCTTAAGACCAGCAATGAAATTCCTTATCCAGATCGCTTGTGAACTTGCCTCAAAACACGCTATGTACTCAGCATCACAAGTGGAGGGAGCTGTAAGTGTTTGTTTTGTACTTTTCCATGATATAGCTCCATCTGCTAGTAGGAAGATGTAACCAGTAGTAGACTTGTTTGTGTCTAAACATCCTCCTAAATCAGAGTCTGAGTAACCAACCACTTCCAGGTCATCTGTTCTTCTGTATGTGAGCATATAGTGCTTAGTACCTTGTAGGTATCTAAACACTTTCTTTGCAGCTGTCCAATGTGCTTCCCCTGGATCGCTTTGGTACCTTCCCAACATGCCAACAACGAAAGCTATATCAGGTCTTGTGCAAACCTGTGCATACATCAAGCTTCCCACTGCTGAAGCATATGGGACCCTTTCCATTTGCTTTCTTTGGATCTCATTTTGAGGACATTGACCTAGACTAAACTTGTCCCCTTTCTCAAGAGGAGTTACGTTAGCTGAACAGTTTTGCATCCTGAATCGTTCAAGAACTTTGTTGATATAGGTTTGTTGAGACAAGCCTAAAATGCCTTGAGCTCTATCCCTGTGGATCTTGATGCCAATGACATAAGATGCCTCACCCATATCCTTCATATCAAAGTTCTTGCACAAAAACTGTTTCACCTCACGTAATAGTCCTAGGTCGCTGGTTGCAAGTAGTATGTCATCGACATATAAAACCAGAAAAATGATCTTGCTCCCACTAACCTTGTGGTATATGCATTCATCCATGATGTTCTCATCGAATCCAAATGATGTGATTACCTCATGGAACTTCAAGTACCACTGTCGTGAGGCTTGCTTCAAGCCATAGATCGATTTCTTCAACTTGCATACCAGATGTTCTTTATCCTTTGCAATAAATCCCTCAGGTTGTTTCATGTAGACTTCTTCCTCAAGAACCCCATTGAGGAATGCAGTCTTAACATCCATTTGGTGCAACTCCAGATCAAAATGTGCAACCAATGCCATGATTATGCGGAAAGAGTCTTTCGTTGATACAGGAGAAAAGGTTTCCCTGTAGTCGACACCTTCCACTTGTGTAAAACCCTTGGCAACCAACCTAGCCTTGTATCGATCAATGTTACCTTGTGAGTCCCTTTTGGTTTTATAAACCCATTTACAGCCAATGGCTTTAGACCCACTTGGTAACTCCACAAGATCCCATACACTATTGTTTGCCATGGAGTTCATTTCTTCAGTCATAGCATCATGCCACAACTTAGAGTTCTCACCCTTAACAGCCTGAGTAAATGTTAATGGATCATCTTCAATGCTAATATCACAATCAGTCTGAACAGAGTACACCACGTAATCACTAGGCAATGCTGGCCTTCTTTCTCTAGTTGATCTTCTTAATTCAACCTCTTGGGTTGGTTCAGATTGTTCATTCGGGACATCCTCCACCACAACTTGTCTTGGTTCTTTATGTGTGGGAGGTGGATAAATCTGAACAAAACCTTCACGACGTAAATCAGGGGTCAATTCCATATGATCATTGTTTGTTTGATCACTCCCACTAACCACGTCATTCTCAAGAAAAACAGCATTCCTAGATTCTATAAAACGTGCAGAAGGTGAAGGACAATAGAACCTATAACCCTTAGTCATACATGGATAGCCTACAAAGTAAGCTCTAATGGTTTTAGGATCTAGTTTCTTCTCTTGTGGATTGTACACTCTTACTTCCGCAGGACAACCCCATACTCTAAGGTGCCTTAAGCTGGGTTTCCATCCTTTCCAGATTTCAAAGGGTGTTTTTGGCACTGCCTTTGTTGGAACCCTGTTCAATAAGTATACAGCTGTCTTAAGTGCCTCCTTCCACAAGGATGTTGGTAGTTTAGAGCCATTCATCATGCTCCTAACCATGTTTAGCAAGGTCCTATTTCTTCTTTCTGCTACACCATTCATGTCTGGTGAGCCAGGCATGGTATATTGAGCAACTATACCATGCTCCCGAAGAAAATCAGCAAAGGGACCTGGCGCTTGTCCTTCACTAGTGTACCTACCGTAATACTCACCACCTCTATCGGATCTCACGATCTTTATTGGTTTCCCAACTTGTTTTTCTACTTCAGCTTTATATTCCTTAAAGGCATCTAGTGCCTCGCTTTTATTATCAAGCAAGTAGATATAAGTATATCGCGAGTAATCGTCAATAAAAGTGATAAAGTACTTTTGACTGTTTGCGGATAAGTCAGGACAACAAATATCTGTATGTATAATTTCAAGCAAATCAGAACTTCTTTTAGCTCCCTTTTGTGACTTATTGGTCTGCTTTCCCCTTATGCAGTCCACACAAGTATCAAATTCTGTATGGTCTAAAGATGGAAGGATTCCATCTTTAGTTAACCTTTTGATCCTGTCAACAGAGATATGTCCTAATCTCCTATGCCACAAGCTAATAGAATTCTCATCAATGACACTTAGTCTAATACCATGCATAACAGAAAAAACCTCAGGGGGTTCAGGAATTATTTTAAATAAATCATCAATCATAACAACCCTTGCAATTGGAAAATAGTCCTTACTGAAATACATCAAGTCCTTTTGCAAATAAATACCATAATTCAAAGGAATGAGTTTTGACATAGAAATCAAGTTTCTCATATAACTAGGAATGTAAAAACAATTCAAAAGATCCAGCACGGTTTTATTTGGGAAAATGATTCTAAAAGTTCCAATTGCTTCGACCGGATCTCCTTTCCCACTTCCTGAAAGGACTCGTGCTTCATTGGGAAGTGGAGGCCTGGTGGTTAGAAACCCCTGCATGGTAGTAGAAATATGGATCATTGAACCCGTATCGATCCACCAAGTATCATTACTAGTGCCAATATGATGAGCTTCTAAAGCTAAACTTGAAACATACATACCTTTACGCTCTAACCATGCCTTCCTCTTCAGGCACTCATCCTTCATGTGCCCTTTCTTCTTGCAGAAGAAGCAAATAGCTTCAGCTTTCTTAATGGATGGCACAGCAGGAATCTTTTTCTTCTTTTTCTGCTTGTCCTTGTTGCCCCTGGCACCATTCCTGCTGGAACTTTCAGCCAAATGAGCTGCCCTAGGTGCCTCCCTACCACTCATTTGAAGCCTAGTTTCCTCCTGAACACACATGGACAGCAGTTCATCAATTGTCCATTTTTCCCTATGTGTGTTGTAGGAGACCTTAAAGGCCTCATAATGAGAGGGAAGGGAGTTCAGTACCAGATGCACCAGAAACTGCTCTGTTGGTTCCATGTCAAAGGCCCTCAGCTGAGAGGACAAGTCTCTCATCTTCATGATATGTTGTCTGACTCCATTTGTACCTGTCAGCTTCATGGCACACAGCTCTGACATGATGGAACCACCCATTTGTTTGTCAGTTGGCTTAAACTGTTTGTCCACAGCCTCCAGAAACTCCTTAGCAGTTTCACATTTGGGAATTGCTCCCCTAATGCTTCTATGGATCCTGGTCTTAATGTATGACATGCACATGCGATTATAGTGCTCCCAGCGCTCCTGATAGTCAATTTCATCCTTAGTTGACCTATCAGTTGGTTTGGGAGGTCTAGGTTTCTCCATAACAAAATGCATGTGCAGCATATCAATCTGCAAAGTTATATCCTCTCTCCATTCAGGGTAATTGGTGCCATCCAGCACAATTTTGCCAGTAGTGTCAGCAAAAAGATTAGGGAAAGTAGTAGGTACTGCAATTTAAAAACTTAAATTAGCTCACAAGACAAGTATTTGAGACAATCACGAATTCTGTGCCTTTTGTATGCATGTTATGCACCAATGTAAACATGCAATATGTATAAATGCGTATCACTAAATTCTACCTGTGGGCAAAGAACCTAGCATTGCATGCATTTATCTCAAATTGGTGGGCCTAGAGTGTATAATTTACATTTCCTAATACCTGTGGGCAACTTAGAAAATATAAGACCAAACTATCCCACCCTAATTAAATATATAATCATAACCGTCTACCTGTGGGTAAAGAACAATTACAATTCTATATTTAATTACAATTAGATATTTTATAAGTTCCATATGTGATCAAGTTGCATGCAAAACTAAAAGGATGCTGTGGCTATTCCTTGAAAAAGTAGCATGCTAGTCACAAATATCATATAAGCGCATTTAAATCAAAATATGCACATCATAATGGAGAGATTAATCAATTTAATAAATCCAGTAAATAATTAATTAAATCCCTCCCACTGTTTTATGTATTCAAAATTGTTTAAATAATTAATTTTGGCATCATTCAACTCAAATCTCAATTTTGCAAAATTTTTGAATTGTTAAATAATTGTCTAAAGCTATTTTCAAAATATTAGACAATTAATTAACTATGAAAACAATTTTACAAATATTTCAGTATGTGAAAATGCCAAAATTAACTACTGTCACTAATTTAAACAATTTAAAAACATTAATTTGAAAAAATACATAAAACAGAAAACAATTGAATTAAACAGTGAGGAAATGGTTTAAGAAAAAAAAAAAAGCCCAAAATGTTTTCTGGAATTTTAAAAATCACAGCCCAGAAGAACAAAAACGAATAAGCCCAATGTTTGTTTCTGGAAGGTTCACATTATAGCATAGTCCAGAAAAAAAAAAAATGTAAGGCCCAGAAAAAACCCAAAAACCGTCACTGTTCAAAAATGTTTTTTTTTTTTGTTTCGGCCCAGAACGCTTCAGCATGCCCAAAAAAAAAAAAATTTAAAGAAGCCCAGTCAATTCGGCCCAGTCGAGCATCAGCGAAGAATGGAAAAAAAAAAAAAAATTTACAGAAAAGCCCAACAGCGCAACGGCCCGCCCAGAAACGTGCCCGGTCCACCAACAGTGAAACGCAGCGTTTCACTAAGACCGAAACGACGCCGTTCGCACGCGGAGGGGAGGCTCGGCTGAATGAGTCAAAACGACGACGTTTTGACATTAGTCAAAATGACGTCGTCCAGCTCTTCTCCCCCACCCGTTTCTGCAAAACCCTACCCGACCCGACCCGAGCGCAACCCGGTAAGGGTTGTCGCGACCCGCGAAACTCAGACGGTCTATTCCGGTCATCGGAGGCTCAAAACGGTGCTCTCGCGGCGGTTTGAATGGCGGATCTTGCCAGAAATTGTATAAAAACACATCGAAACACGGAAATATCCAATAAAACAAGGATTAAGAATAATCTCTAAACAAAGATTCTCATATTTAAAAACCCAAAATCAAAACGCATGCTCTCAGTTCGACGGATTTAACAGCGATGAATGCAAGATTTTGAAAACGCTATGCTCAGATTCGAAAACCGAAAACAGAGATTCCGTTGATGGCGACGCATACCGAAAATAAGAGAATCACAGATATAGTCGATGAACCAAACTCGATATACACCGGAAAATAATCAAAAGGCTAGAATCACATCCGATCGATTAAAAGCATAGATTAAATTCAAGGATGTTCATCGAAAATGTAATCCAAAAACGAGAATCAGGAAATGAAAACAGAAATGAATTCTCTGAACACAAAACGAAAATCACTGAGCAGGTACCAAACGAGACAATTCCCAAAATACAGTCCTTCGAAAACTTGATGAAGGCAATAATTAACAAGTGTGATCTCCGATTTCAGATATGGAACCCGTGTAAAAATTACTACGGTAGATTCAATAAAATTCCATATTTGAAACATCCCCGATCAAAGAAAAGAGGCAGAGAATCAGAGAACCAGGCTCTGATACCACATGTTGGAATACATCATGCTAATCATCAATTACATGTCAATAAACATAGCATAACATATTCTACAAGATTACAGCGGAAGACTTCATAAATACCTCTCGCCATAGCTTTTCTTCGAGCAGAACGAGATCACGAACACTGGGAAGAAGAGACTGCAAAATAGACAGAGTCAGAAGAAAGAATTGACAGGTACTCTTCTGACTGACCGTAAGGCACAGTGATGGCAACTGATGTGAGAGCCGCCGCCAGTCAGGGAACCTCAAAGAGCTGCTAGGGTTTTTTCTACCGTACGCTCAGATAGTCGGCTATATTCCTTAATTATTTATTTCACCATCAGAAATAAATCAAATAACCAATTCTGTTTACCCTAATCCTGTAGTTGAGCCTAGATCTGACTAACGGGCCACACTCAGGATATTTTAATTAACCTAATTAATAACTAATAAATGTATTATATTAATAATTAAAATATCTCACATGATACTGAGAGGATCCAAATCTGAATTTTATTATTTCTTGTATCATTACACATTCATCTCAAAAACCCCATCTCAAAATATTTTATTGACACAAATAATTATTTTAAGAAATATGTAATAGTAAGTATGGAAAAATGAAACTTTAGTTGGTAATAAACCAAAATTGTCTCGCCTGGTTTGTTCATGAATGTGTCCGAAGATTGTGTTGTCACTGAATGAATCTTACAAAAGACGAAGCAAGATAAGCTTCGCTTTGACTATTTGTCTTCCAAAAAGTCACTAGGTAACATTGCCTAAAATGTATAAAATAATAATTTTATGAATGAACAATGTTGTTTTTATTTTTTAAATAAAAGGGTTAAAATGCAAAAATACCTATATAGTATTTTCAAAAGAGAGTCTCGCATCATAATTTTTTTTGATACAAAAGTGCCCATAAACTTTTTTAAATAGGGCAAAAATACCAATTCCATTTTCTTATGCAAACAATCCTTACTTTTTGGTTTTGTGGGTCCCACACAAATTGTTTTGGAAAAATTTTAGTTAGCCCTTCTAAATTAATTTCAGTCAACCTCCAAAACTTTCTGAAACTTCACTGCGCTTCATGATCAAAATAAAATTAATTTATACGGGTGAAAAGACAATGAGCCCTTACTTTTTTAAAAAAAATTATAGCTTAAACTTTTTTTAAAAAAATATACAATTTTTTTTTTTAAAAGAATCTCACTAAATCTATCTTAAAATTCAATAATTTTTCAATTTTTCCCTTATTTAATGTACACCCTTAATAACAATCCACACAATAATAAATAAAGGGTTAAATTGTTTATCTATATAAAAATATTTAATGATGAAACTAACAAATAGATAACAAAACACCATATATTTCTATGCTTTATAAATGTGATCAGAGGAGCATATTAGAACTGGTAATCGTGGTCCTCTTGGCTTGAGTTTCGGGGTCCTAGCAGTCCGAAGTTTGATTACTGGAACCACCTCCTGATATGACCAGCGAGAGGAACATATTGGAAGTCGGAAGGAGTAGAAGACAATTATCCATGTGGTGTTGAATTACAGGCACACATTTTGAGACAAACAAATTTTAGGGACACCTCACCATATAGGAAAGAAAAAACAGCAGCCACGTTAATGTTGCATGCAATATTGCATTGCATGCATGGAACACAAGTGTAACTTAATTAATGGATTTTTTGAGTTCCGATGTCGTATTGGGAAAGAGTAGGGCTTCAAGTTTAGAAACAAACACATAATACACCAGTGGCACACAGCACACAGATGACCCAACACACAAAGAAGAATCAAACAGAAAAAAAACACAATACATGCGTGAGCTATTGCTTTCTTCATAATAAATTCACACACAACAAAACACAACACAAGACATGCAATAAGATAGAAAACGCCAGACGATAATGTTGGATATATCTTTCAATGAGGATTTGAACTATGGTGCACACATTGTGAGGGATTAGCCTCACAAAATCCAAACCCTAATTGTTGAATCTAAGTAACCCTCATCAATCGATGATGGGAAAATTGGTAACAGCCATTTCAAGCACTTAATTTTATCCACATTCTCACATCAAACCCTACCTGTTTTGTGTTGCGTACATAAATATTTGTAGGTGCAAATTAAAGTGTTGATTAATTAATTAGCTGATGTTTGAGCTGTTGCTAGGTACTTTAATTTAATCTGTTTTAATGAGTCTTAAGATTTTGACAATTTGATTCAAAGACCATATATTAATCCCCCAAATTTCGTTTACGGTATATCTTTTTTCCTTCTAGAAGAAAAAATAATCTTTTCACACACAAAAGAAAATATATAGGTGTTTAATTTGTATCTTTATTTTGTTAACTCATTTGTAGAGAGAGGCTGGCAAAAAAACTCACATCGATAGAGAGAGGGGCCTGTGTGATGAGTTATGACTCATGAGATGACGAAAATATAGGGTGTTTAAAGTATTTCAGTCTCGGTCGTCCCAGTCAGGTCCCAGACATTTTGATCACGGGAATTTCCTGTCTTGGTCATGACCGGGACATATTGCGACCGGGATTGGGTTGAGAACCGGGATCATCCTTGGAGATCCCGTTCTCGATCCCCCCCTTTTTTTTTAGTTTATAAATTAAGTTATCATTTCTTTTTTGTATCTTTTACCCCATGCATTAAGTTAGTATTCATATCTTTAGTTAGAGTTAAACTATATATATCGTGATATTAATCCTAACTATATAATTTATAAAGATAATAACGAAGATGATGATGAAATGCTACTCTTCAATTCTAGATCAATTTGTGTAATTTATTATGGTATTGTTAGTTGTTAAATGATCACTTTAAACAATAGAATATGAAAAATTTAACTAATATAATAATATTTTTTAAATTCATTTTTTTAAAAAAGCCAAGATTTCCCAGTCCTGATCCCGGGTCTATCGGGACCGGGATGCAATTTCCATCCTAGCCAAAAATTGTGATCGGGAACCAGGATTGGGGTATTCGGTCCCGTCCCAGATTTTGAACACCCCTAATGAAATGTCCTTAAGAATTAATTCATCGAAGTACAAATACCAGAAATGTCAATAAAATATATAATTTTAGTTTGCATCACATATGAGTCATATACTTTGTTAAATGGACCATATACGTATGTGCTCTTCGAATTCATGTGAAAGTTAAGTGAATCAAAGTTTTACTATTTTATTATTTTTCCATTCTAAACATCTGATGACATTTTGAACCTTCATTTGCCAACATTTCTTGTACCCAATAGTGACCTATTCCCTGACTCGCTCTACGCGGTTGTCTGCACACATATGACACTGAATATTGACAAAGCAACATGTATAATTGTCCATGTTGTTCCAACTCAGCCTAAAAAATTGAGGCATCATCACTATCTTCATCTTCCTCCATCCCCTGCAACTTGTTTCAGTTGTTACGATTTGCCATTAATGTACCTGTGATTATGGTGAAATTGTGGTGTGAGCATGATGATTAAACAACATAACATATCATATAAATACCAAAAGGATAAAACCGTTCTACACGATGGGTCAAGCAATCCGTTTTCAAAACAAGAAATGAAAATAAGTCATCAGTTCTACATCAACTATCTGGACATAAAATGCAACAACAACAACTCCTCATCTACGATATAATGCAAATAAGTCATCAGGTACTTAGGGTCTCCCTTCAACGACACAAACACATCCCGATGTGTCTTGCTTTCGAGAGCTCGCATACATCGGACTCCAAAGGCTTTGTCCGTCTTCACGTCGTCAAAGTCCAGTAGAAATTTCATAACCTTAGGCATGTTATTTTCTTGAGTTGCCGTTAAAGCCGTTGCTCGATCCATAGTCACATTAGCAATGACACTGACGGCATCAACTATTTGCTTTGTAGCCGGATGTTTCTGTTTTTTGCTTCTACTACGCCCTTCACCTCTCTTCCTTTTCTGTGAACTTCTTGATGCCCTGGGACCAGTGCCTGAGGGAATTACTATAGCTAACCCAATGCTTGCCATTCCCTCTGTCACCCCTGTACTAACTACAGGGGTAGCGCCAAAATGCTCATCCTCGTTGTCCCCAGAGCCTTTCTGTTCATCCATCGTGGGTCTATAAACATCATCCTCATCTTCCTTATTTGTCTGTTCAAGTATGCGAGAGGTTGAGAAAATGTGGTCCCCCGTCGCCGAGCCATCTTTGAATATTATTTGTAACTCCCTTTCATTCTTTAGGTAAGAGTACCTAAATTTCTTATATTCAGGATGCTCCTGCATGCATACAAGTAAAAAGAGTCAAAATGAATATTTAACTGAAGTACAAACCAAACAGCGAACTCATTATACTTGTAAAGTGCACATAAAATTTTTTACCTGTAATTTCTCCTTCCACCAGTCGCTTAACGCATTCACATTGTTCGTCACAGGGTTTCTACCCACACCGGTCTCTCTGATTAAAGAATCCCATATTCTCAACTCTTTCTTTAAGATATCTAACCTATTTTTAAATTGTTTCTTCCCATACAGTTTCCCAGTCTTTTCAGTGAATGTGGAAATAATATTCTTCCATCCTGTTGGTGTAAATGATTGCCCTTTGCGTTCTTTATTGTATATTTGGTATGCGCATGCGTTGATGAATATCTCTGTTGACTCTAAATCCCACACAGCTTTTGTGTCCATATTGCTATACCACAAAGGTCACACATAACACACTTGCCAACCAAATTATTGGCTATACAGTTTAATTAGTGCTAGTAGAATTTTGCTAATCCTCACTAATCTTTATATATACCTCCAACAAAGCATTCGTTGATCAATGTTATAGAAAGCATTCATTACACTTGAAAATTAACTAAAAGGGCCAAAGACAAGTTTCCAACACAAATGAGCATCATATTGCATTAAGAACATCAATGAGCATCAATTCAATGTCCAAAGTTATTTAATGCATTAAGAACATAAATGAGCAATCTCCAAAATAATTTAGTGCATTAAGAATGTAAATGAGCATCATATTACTCATTAAAAACTTGCTAGGATGTAATGATAAACAAGTTCTTGAACAATAAACAAGTTCTTAAGCATCATATTGCTGCTAAATACTTTAACGAAAGGACGACCTTTGGAGCATCATATTGAGCATCATATTGCCAATGGCTCAACTGTTTTCTGTCACATTCATCTTCAACACTTGATCAAAATAAAATAGAATTTCTTCAAATTTTGCACGTTCTTGTTGTTTCTGATAAAACATTTCAGAAACTTCAAACAGCTTAAAATCAAATCAGACATAAAGCGAGGATGCTGATGAAGTGTGTGTATATATATACATCAAAACTTTAGTGAATAGAGGGCGTTCTTCTTCTTCCTCCTGATTCACATTAATTACACAGAAACTTCAAACTACTTACATTTTCCTAGATCTAAAGAAACAGATAGGAAAACAAACAAATGCACATACATAAAAATAACAAGAGGAAAATCACACGAACCAGAGCAAAAATAGAGGAAAAGCGCACTCCACGAACCAGAGCAAACAAAACAAAGAAGACAACCAGAGACACTCGAACTTGAACAGAAAACAAGCAAACACACAACATTGATGTACCCGCACAGCAGAGCACATGTCGGAGAAAAAGCAGAGCAACCATGAATATTTCTTGAACATGGACAAAGGCAGAGCTAACATACCTGAGCACCCTCACAAAGTGCATAGATCACCACGACTGAGCAGATCCACCACCACACCACCTTCAACCGTGTATTGCTATTCTAGATCGCACCGGCGTAGCTCAGCAGCTCGAACCCTTGCAAACCAAACTCACCCAAATCCAGTTTCAAACTCATAGATCTGCCACCGTCATTTTCCGTTAGTTTCCCACCGGACTCGACACAACTCCATCGGACTCCAAGCCAGCACCTTGACCTCAAGCCTAATGGCCACTGACACCGAACACCGTTTTGACCGCTACCGTCGAAGACAACAGGACAAGCAATGAAAAATGAGGAAGGAACCACAGGACCCAGTTGGAGCTTGATTCCCTGCCTGCCGAGAGTGGGAAGATCGACACTGTGAGGAGGAAGGAAAACGCACGAGGAAGCAATGAAAAATGAGGAGAGGACAGGAGATGAGAGGAGGAGAGAACGAGGAGAGAGAGAGAAATTTAATAATTAGGTCGGTATTAATTGCTTTAACGGTAAAATCTCACCCACTTTGCAATGCTATCAGAAGAAAGCAACAACCCACTCGCTTTTTTAAAAGTTCTTTAAAAGCAACTGAATCTCCATTCACTCATCATCCAACCAAACACTTCAACTTTTTTTTAAAGTCATTATGTGACTTAAATGGACCCAATCAAACTTAAGTGACACCAAACGCTGAAACAAACATACACATCGTGTCTGGGTGGTTGAATCACAAATTCACATGTGAGTTTAAAAGTAAACGAAATTAAATTCATTAATTGATAATGACCGGTCATCATCATGGTGTTAATTAATTGGACGAATGACTAACATGTCTCTCTCTCTCTCTTGCGCACACACGTGTCTCATATTTCTGGGGGTTAATCCACAATATTCAATCAATTAGTGTGCAATTAAATTAAAATAATCACAAATTTTCATGCCAAAGAAATCACATATTTTGATTGATCATACACTACTAATAAATGGAGTTATATGGTTTTAATCCTTTTTCTAATCAATATCACTATATATTATGCAAAGAAAAATCAAGAAGTCACAGTACTCGCAAACTATATAGGGAAATTCCAGATAAATACCATCTAAATTAGGAAAGCCCCAAAAAATCTGTTAACACATGAAAATGACAAATAGATCTCAAGGAGGAATATGAGATTTTGAAATGTTGTGTTTTAACTAAAATGCCCCTCAAGGTTTTTTTTAAAGGAAAGAACCCTCACCGTTGCAAGAGCTTCGCCATGCAGCACCATCCCACCAGAGACCAAAACTCAGATGGCAATTTGAGTAATGAGATTAACTATTTTAGTATATAGATTGACTACTTGAGCTTCTTTAGCCCTATCAGCTATTATTGACAAGTTAAATAAAGGCAATGACAACTTGAGTATAGCCATTGGCAACCTGGGAAGCACAAGTTGTCACTCGCTGTACTCAAGTCATCATTGTCTTTATTCAACTTGTCAATGGTGCCAGATAGGGCTAAAGAAGTTTAAGTTGTCAATTTCTGTACCGAAGTAGTTAATCTCATTAAAAGCTCCAGCACCAGCAAGGGTCCTTTCCCAAAAAAAAAAACCTTGATGGGCATTTTGGTAAAACACAACATTTCAAAAACCTACATTATATTCTGTCTTTGAGACCTAATTGTTATTTCCATGTGTTAGCAGACTTTTTAGGGTTTTCCTAATTTACATGGTATTTATGTGTCTTTTTCCCAACTACATATTTTAACGTCTTTTATTTGAAGCATGCGGAAGAAACGTTAAAAAAAGGAAAACAAAACTTTAATGGAGTGAGGATGCCTATAAATCCCAGTCTAAGTGTGTGTTTGGACTAGCTTTTGAGAATAGCTTTTATGATTTATGAGGTAAGTGTGTAAGAGGAGTTTTGTCTCGACTTACGGAAAATAGCTTCTAAAACCACGGTTTGGTTGTTTCTCAAACACTCACTAAAGCAATCCATACATACAATATATATATATATATATATAGAGATCAAATGTGTTTTTAAGTACTATTACAAGAATAAAGAAAGAAAAAGGGAAAAAGAATAAAGAAAAAGGTGATAAGCTAGGTGATAAATTGTGTCCAACAATAAAATTAATTGATATAATACAAAAATAAAGAGAGAGAGAGAGAGAGAGAGAGAGAGAGAGAGAGAGAGAGAGAGAGTAACAATCAATAAAGAAGAAACTGCAAGAGTCTGTGAGATCCAAAGTGAGAGTGACAATATAGTGAAGGAATTGATAATGAAGTGAGGGCTAATTAAGGAGGGGGAATTACCGTAGGATCCCAAGAAAGGGATTTAATTACTGAGAAGTCCTAATGACAATTTATTAAGAGCATGCAATAACAAGTTCCTAAGTAAGAAATGATAACACCTCACTTATTATTGGGACTTCTTAATAATTCATTTAGTCTCATCCTTAGGATCTCATAGTAATTCTCCCAATTAAGGATGATAGTAAGGGGAGCAATGGAGGATACGAGCCTTGCGCTTCTGAAGGAAATGTTGGAGAGATCTCTTCATGGAAAGCGAAGAGTTGTTGTTGTTGTTGTTGTTGTTAGGGCTATACATCTCCCTCTCATGACTCTGATTCTGACTCAATGATCTCTTCATCATTATCTTTTCTTCCTCTGCCATTTCTTTGCCTGCTTCCTTCATTATCCACCTCGCCTGCATTCATTCATTCCCATTTATTTCTGTCTGTTAATCAAATGATATAGAAAACTACTTAATAACACTAGACAACTACTTCTCGTGAAATCCTTCAAACGCACAAAAATTCCAAAAATTCAAATTGAAAAGTCTTTGAATTCCAACTCTAAGGAAATTTCCTGGAAACTCCCTTTCAAATAACCCCTCACACCAACCACATGTAAATAATAGTAATAATAAAATATCTCCATACCCACACCTACTCTCTTATTGTCTTGTCTCTTGTCCCTGACTCTCTTGTTCCTTTTGCCTTCCCTCTTTCATTATTCATTTTCAAACTCTTCCCGGTCAACTCAACCCCCCCCCCCAAATATCAGGGAAATTTTTTTTTTTTTTTTTGCACATCATATTTTGAATCTAGGTTAAAAGTAGCATCAAAATAACATTAAATACTGGATGCATTATAAATAAGATTAAGGTGCTAAATATACTGAAAAATAACATCAGTGTGCTGGATATTACTTTGAATCTAACTATCAACAATTAAATGCACTCTTTCTATCCAAAATGATAAATAAAAATAATTACACAAACAAATTAAAATACTAGAAAAATTGATGTTAAACTTAAAATAGAGAAGAAAAGACACAGACCTGAAGGTGGGTGACATCAGAGACACAAACCTTGCCATCATAGAAAATTGTGAGCTTCTGTTGCTGCTCTTCATCTTCTGCAGCACTCATCTCCCTCTCATTATTGTTATTATTGCCTTCATCCATTCTTCATCATTTCAAACACACACACAACAAAAAAAAATCATTGTTATTATATACCGCGACTAAGCTAACCTAATCAAATTACTACCCACAAGTTATACCAGTTGAGATAACAAAAATCAGAAGCAAGAAAAAGAAAAATGAGTAAGAGAAGTTATAGGTTAGATCTTACATGTGGTGGTGGTGATTGTGGCCGGAATCGTGAGAAGGGAAAAGACGAAGTTCCAAGTTGCAGTTTCTCCTCATCTTCATAAACGATGTCGTTCAGGGGAGGTGAAGAAGAAGATTGAAGAGGATGAATTGAGGAGTAATACATATAAAGAAGAGAGAGAGAGAGTGTGTGCGCGCGAAGAGGAAAGTGCATGTACTTGGAAATATACATGGGCGAAAGTTCAAAAGTTGAAACGGTGGGGCGTTTGACAGACACAGACACTGTGTGTTTTGTAGTTTTAACGTTGGATATTGATTTTGAGCACGTGTTCCACGTTTTTCCTTAAAAAAATGGAGGTATGATGACACGGGATGGCGGTGATCGATGTGTTGGCATGTCACCGATATACCGATACCGCCACTTCTTTTCATTCCGCCTCGCCGTCTGCCCCCTTTTCCTTTGAATTTCCCCTCTCCAACTCATTATTAGATTGCAAAAATGATTACTAGGTGCGCGAAGAAGGAATCATAGGGTGTGATTGGATTGACAAATTGATAAATAATTTATTTTTACTTAGACTTATGAAATCTTAAGATTAGAAAAAAGTTAGATTGGGTAAAATGATGAGTGTTTGAATTGGTAATTGGATAAGTAACTTATGTAGAAAGATGTTTAGTTTGGCTTTTGTATAAGTGACTTTTGTATCATTTAAGAGAAAAAAATTGAAAAAATTATGAAAAATGAAAAAATTGAAGGACCAATTGTGGAAAAAGAATTCATTGACAACTTAATTGCTAAATGGGACCTGAGAAGATATCTGCATTTGTTAAAGTGACATTCTTGGTGATAAATTGATCCAAACCATCTAATGACAGTGTTACCACAAAGCACATACTTGGGTCCGATAATTCTAATCTTCAAACCAGTAGAGACCTTACCAAAAAATACACGGCAAAAGGCATAAAATAGTTCTTTGCACACTCTTCACATAAAAATCTGCCTTAGTTTCATATATATTAGGAAAATACAAAATACATAATTTTGCGTTTGACTCATACCAATCAAACAGCAAAGCTTTCGAAAGGCAGATAATTGTAATGGATCATGTTTGGCAATGGTAAACTAAATAATAAAATTACAATTAAAATGCGAATAAATTAGAAAATGTACAAACTTAAAGATTTTGATGAAGTAAAATATAACAGAACTAATCAAATCAAAGGTCCCGTACAATTTGGTCGCTGATGGCGTCACGAACATGATTTATTTGGGTTGAATATGTCCGAGCATCATTTGTTGACGATGGGTCTTGATCTTGACTATTATCTATATCAACTATATTATTCTCATTTTCTGCTTCCCTAAAGTCCATATCAGTTTGGGAATTTCTTCTAATGAATTTATGTATAGCCATTGTGGCACAGACAATGCGGACTTGCATGTCGAAGCTGTACTTGCGCATATGTTGTAAGATTTCAAACCTATTTTTCCAGACTCCAAAAGTCCTTTCTATTATGCACCTCAAGCTTAAATGATAAAAATTGAAAGCCTCACTAGGATTCCGAAACCCCCGGTGATTTCTGAATTCTGGGAGGTGATAACGTTCACATCTATACGGACCAAGATACCCAACTATTGTTGGGTAGCCGGAATTGACCAAATAATATTTGCCTAACATGTGTTAAAATCATTGTAAATGTGAGATTAAGTTAAACGTTAAATATAGACAAAGAAACGGAATTGAAGTGTATAAAAAATTACCTTGTGGTGGATATGGGAAATTCATGGTTGGATCTGAGACAGCAGAGTGAAAAACACGAGCATCATGTGCTGAACCTTCCCATCTCGCTAACTAGAAGGTGAATCACATATCCCAATCACAAACAGCCATAACATTCTGTGTGGGATATCCCTTTCTCCCGATAATATATATATAAATGGCAACAGGATAAAACCATTCTAAACGACGGGTCAAGTCATACGTTTTGGAAACAAAAAACTAAAAATGTCTACATTCAACTATCCAGACATCAAATGCAACCACAACTAGTCCTCCTCTACGATATAACACAAATAAGTCATTCGGTACTCAGGGTCTCCTTTCAATGACACAAACACATCTCGACATGTCTTGCTTTCTAGAGCTCGCATACACCAGACTCCAAAGGCTTTGTCTGCCTTCACGACGTCAAGTTCCAGTAGAGATTTCATAATCTCAGGCATGCTATTTTCTTGAGTTGCCGTTAAAGCCACTATTCGATCCATAGTCACATTAGCAATGACACTGATGGCATCAGCTATTTGCTTGGCAGCCAGAAGTTTATGTTTTTTGCTTCTACTAGACCCTTAACCTCTCTTCCTTTTAGGCTCACTTTCAGATGCGCTTGGACCAGTGCTTGATGGCCTCTCTGTTGTTATTCCAACGCTTTCCATTTCATCAGTCACTCCGGTACTAACTGCAGGGTCAACACCGAAATGCTTATCCTCACTGTCCCCAGAGCCTTCCTCTTCATGCATTATGGGTTTGTAAACATCATCCTCATCTTCCTCATTTGTCTGTGGTTGTATGCGAGAGGTTGAGAAAATGTGGTCACCGGACGCCATGCCATCTTTGAATATTATTCTTAACTCACTTTCATTCTTTAGGCATGAGTACCTATATCTCTTATAATCGGGATGCGTTTGCATGCATATAAGTAACAGGAGTCAAAATGCATATTTAAATGAATTACATACCAAAAAGTAACTATTTAAACTTGTAAATCGCACTTAATATTTTTTACCTGTAACTTCTCCTTCCACCAGTCATCCGATGCAATGACATTATTCGTAACAGGGTGTCTGCCCACACTAGTCTCTTTGATTAAACAATCTCATATTTTCAGATCTTTCTTTAAGACATCTAATCTATTTTTAAATTGTTTCTTCCTGTAGTGTTTGCCAATCTTTTCAGTGAATGTCTCAATAATAGTCTACCATGCTTTTGGTGTGAATGATTGCCCTTTGCGTTCTTTTTTGTATATTTGGTCAACACATGGGTTGACAAATATCTCTGTTGACTGTACATCCTATACAGTTTTTGTGTCCATATTTCTATACCAAAAAGTCACATATAACACACACCAGGCATAACAGAAATATGAAATACACATATATACAGTGGAAATCTAAACCAAGAAATGCAAGATTATGACAACATATGCATACGTACATATATATAGAGAGACAGACACACACACCAAATAATAGTTCTTTGCACACTTTTCACATATAAATCTTTCTTTTCACAGAGATAGTAGACAAGTCACCAATACATTTTCAGTCAAGAAAAAACAGAGAACTAAATAGAAAAACGATGTAAGAAACCATTTACTGAAATGTAACTAGGAGAATGAAGGATAAAACATGTATATGAGAAAATATGTGCCCCGCATGCCATGTACTGAAATTTAACTAGGAGAATGAAGGACAAACCCTAACTTTTTGGATGAGGGCTATGAGAAAATATGTACTAGCAATCCCAAAAGCTTAAGCTACTAGAAAGAACTTCACAATTCCTAGCATATCTATCCATTAAAACAAGCAGTATATGTAAGTCAATGCTCAATTTCTAACTAAGCAACAGTCTTTTTGATGATAGATATGACTTGAAATTCTAACATTAAGAATTGATGGGTTGAATTATAAACCAACAATAATAAAGTGAAAATTTTGAGGGATGCCTAATTCTAAGGAAGTTCAACGTCTTGAGTCATCAAGCTCTCCAATAGAATATTCCAAAGAAAAAGCTCAGTTTATTCTAATAAGTAATTACTGTTAAACAGAATCTAAAGATAAAAAAGAACAAATAACACAAAGTAGTACATAACTCATTGAACATAAGGACTAGACTAGATGTAAAGTGTAAGACTTACAAAGGATCATCCGTTTTAAAAAGTGCAAGACTAGATATAACCTAGCACATTAGTACAATTTTGATCAGCAGAGATTGAGCATTGGTATATCTGCACTCACATTTCATAATTTCTATTCGATAGTTTTGTGTTCCATTTAAAGTCACCTTTTTTCTTTTTGCTCTTCTTGTTCATGTTTTGGTTCAAAGGCTTCATTTTGTTAATTCAGAAAGTGAGGTGAAGCTTGTTCTTGGCATGAACTTGGTGCTTGGTATGAACTTATTTCATGATAGCAATACACGTTATTGGGAAAAAGTCTTTCAGGGGAAGAATCAAAGAACAAATACCATAAACAGAGCGATAAAAGTCTCTAAAACTACCCCCTCTGCCCAATCTTTGAAATGCATTTCCAATATTTTTGCAGACAGAGGTTAGCGTGTGGTTACCTAACTGAGGAGAGTGCAGTTTTAGTTTTATGGTGTCAAAAATATCGTTTAAATTAGAGCCCAAATGCAATTTATAAGTAAAAGGCAAATAGTAGTATAAAAGTAAGTAATGTTGACTTTATAATTGTACTCCAACACAAATTTAGTCACAATAGGGAATTTAAATTCTAAACTAGAGTAATGATGCCAAAATTTACAGACAAGTTTGACTTGAACATGTTCAGAAAATCCGATCTACCACTCTCTGTCATAATATGTGGGAATTATTTATAACCAAGAAGATGAGTCTCTGTTATTCCACACTAGGACATTAGTACAGTTTATGCTGTATCTTTACTACGAACCAGTAATAAGAACATTATCACAAGGGTCAGAGAAATAGTGTAAAGGTGTTCAACATTCATGATCACAGTTCCAGAAAGCAGTGGCATAAGGATCATCTAGTGGACCCTCGTACAAAACTAACAGATCAAACAAAGCAAAACGCAAACATATCATAGAGCAACAGAGCAACCAACGAATATGAACAATACTTTTGAGCTAAAGCAGCGGCATAATACTTTTGAGCTTTTGCAGGTGAGGGAAGATGGAATATGAACAAAACGCAACAGAGCAACGGAGCAACCAATGAAACTAACAAATCAAACAGAGCAACCAAACATATCACAGATCGACCACGACAGAGAAAACAATGGTGGTTCATTGAAATGGTTGCAACTGCAACCAATGCCTATGAAACTTTAGATAAAGGGAGAGAGCTGAGTGAAGTTAAGTTTGAAACCTTACCAATGAAAGAGAGACATGCGACTAAGCAGATCGGCCACGACCTTCAACCGTAGCTGGACACTTCAACGCTGGGCAAGCTCACAGGCTCTTGCTTGTACAGATCCGCCGCCCCTTACTCCAAACCACAGCACAACACACCGTCACAGTTCAACGCCACTTGCCGGACTTTAACAGTAACACCCACACACACGGAGCCGGAGAAGAAAACATAGACAACACCGCACGATAGCCTAGATGATGGAGCTCAAAACCACGCAGAAAAACGACCCTTGACTGCCAAAACTAGATGGATCCATGCTGCCACTTGTGGTCCGCTTGTGTGCTTTGTGCGGAGAAGAGAATGGATAGAATAATTGCGAGAAGAGACAGAGAAAAATGAGTCTGCTGGAGTAGGAAAGAAATTTAAAATGTATTAAATGCTAATTTAACGGTCATTTAGGCTTATTTGAGTAGAAATAAGCTTCATTTCCCTGCTTTTTGGAATTGACGTCTTATGCTCATTTGGACTTAAACGAAAACGCTGAAACAAACAATGGATTTTGCACTTGTTACTGTTTAAGACCGATTGGGCACTGTAGAAGCCCGATTCAGAGCCCAATCGGTCCAAACAAACACACTCATATTCACCAAAAAAGTTCAAAAGTAAACCCACCAACATGCAATGATAGATTTTAGTGTAAAAAATAATGGATAGGTTTATAATATAATGATCACTTGTTATTAAAATTTTTTAGTGTTTATATTTTTTCTCGAGACTTTACAATGATTTTCCCCATTATATTCTTAATTACTCCTCTAATCCTACATTTATACGGTGTAGAGAGTATTAAGGGGCTTGCAGGCTTGTGGCAGGGTCATCGATGAGGATGGCTAGGGGTTTTTTTTTTTTTTTTTTTAAAGTAGGGGCAATATTATAAAATCACAAATATTTAAAAATTTCTTTTTAGTGTGTAGTATTGATTTGAAATTTCGTAAATTGGATACCTTCTTGATATTGAGAATTTCAATTGTTATTTATATAGAATTTTCCCATAATTTTATACATAATCTAGTGTTTTTTAACTTTACAATAATCACTCGTTCCATAATATTAAGTAAAAGTAATAAAATTTTAAATTTATTTAATTTTAAAAGTTAGAATTAATAAGATTTAAGGTTTTATTAGTCATGGTGAAATATGTTAAAACTTAAAAGTGTCTTATAAATAAGGTCAAAAGAATAAGTGGAATTGGTTTTCATTATTCCCTTCATTTTAATGAATTCAATAATTAATGTTAATGGCTTTACATCTGTCGGCTTCTTATGGTTATATTTAGCCAATATTTATTTTGGTTGGTATACCATTTCCGGACTATATTTTGCTTTTCTTTTTCAGTCTCTTGTTTTAAGTGTATAGCCTTAATTCATGTTTTGGTTTTATCAGGCAAGAGGAAACAAAATTGGGTTGGGATTTTCAATTCTTTATCTTACAGCAAATCTGATGACTTGTACCGAAATGATAATGATATGAAACTGCTTAATCTAGTAGTGTCTACTCAAAGAGCATGCCTTGCACGACGAAACCACTAATTATAATTAATAATTGACCATGTGTTGACAATAGTTGTATTTTGTTTTTAAAAATATACTTTCTCCCATTTTTTTAGAAGGCATTTCTAACCTCGTTCAATCTCATAGTGCCCTGTTTGGAATATATCTAAAAAAAGGTATTTTTGCACCATAAAATGGTGTGTTTATCTATGTAATAGGCTGGTTGAGAGAGAGAGAGAGAGAGAGAGAGAGAGAGAGAGAGATTGGAGTTTATTCTCAAAGCATAAAACTAATCATTTTAAGAGGTCTAAAACACTCTAGAAGGAATTAGTCCTTTATAATGTGATAAATTAAAATTGAAATCTTTATCAAAAGACTTGTCAATATTTAGTATCATAGCACCTTTAATATTTGGAATGCTTTTTAGAAGAAGATGCATGTGTTTAAAAAACATCACCTTTAGTCAAATGAAAAAAAGTGCAACAAACATTAAAAAAGAAAGGATAATATGGGCAACAAACATTGCGTAATCTTGGGGGCATAAAAAATGGCCAGGTAGGGTTTCAGTCGTTGTTTACCTAATTCTTGTGTTTTTATCGAAAGTAGGAGTAATTTTTGATGTTATGTGACCAAAACTTCCACGTGTCACCATTCTCTACACATCACGTGACATCACCATAGGAAGGATAGACTACCTTGCAAGCAAAGCCACCGCTTCTCCCTTTGTTTTCTTGTGAAAATTTTTCGGTCCCCCTTCCTCCTTTGAGAAAATTTCAGGGTTATTGAACCCGGACTGGATCAACTGGTCCGGTCCGGGTTCATATTTTTTTAATTTTTTTTAAGTTTTTTTTAGAATTTCATACTATAAGTCTAAAATTTTCAATTTCTCACCGGTTTAGCCCCAATCTGACCCACTGACCCTTAACCCAGTACCCTGACCGGTTCAATGCCCGGTCCGAGTTTTAATACCTTGGAAAATTCTAACCTTTGAATTAAAAATGACTTTAGAATATTTTTTTTTTGAAATTTAAATATTTTGAAACTAACTTCTTATTATAATATAATTCAAATAATTTTATATCAAACTAAGCTTTTTTTTTTTAAAAAAATTTAAGTATAAATCACATTATATTGACTTTTACCCTAATTTCGTTTCACAAAATTCAGTTGGGACATAATTCACTTTTGCACATGTTAATCAAACAAGCCTTGGCTGATTTTTTTCCCCCTAAAAAAGAAGAAAATTCTGATCGTTTAGCCGAAATGCAACACTCCGTTGAATTTCCAGACAAGTTAGGAATTGTATGCTGATTGTAAAGTCAAATACATGGATCTTCATATATAATTAATCAATTTTAATTTTCTGACATAGAAGGCAAAAAAAAAAAAAAAATTCTGACATAGAAAGCAACCCATTAATAATGATGTATGAAACACACTATGGACCACTTGTCCAACCTCGATTATGATACTTCATAAAACAATAATCACTATTATCACGATTATCTATCACCTTCATTACTTTCTTCTTTTTAAGGTTTGTCTCGCCGCTTATTCATTTAGTGTGTTCGTGATAACGATAATAAAAATGATTTATGATTCTGACCTATTAAAAATGAATTAATAGAAAAGTCAATTTTTATAATGTGATTTATGTTTGAATGAACGAGGATTTTTGGATAATAAGTATTTATAAATCGTGATTTACGGTATATAAGATAAGTATCTGAGATGAGTTTTATCTCGACTTACGTAATAAGTGACTTAATAGAAAAGCTGCAGCGAGGAGCTTATTTAATAAGTAACTTATTCTACCCGTGATGCAATTAGAAAACGTGATACCAAACATTGCAAAAACGCAACCCATTTTTATTTGGGCTTATTACCCAAAAACGGATTTATTTCTATCCAAAACGTGATACCAAACTCTCCCCTAATCATCTCAAATTTTTAACCCTTTATTTATTTTAATATTCACAATTCACATGTCTATTTTTTTAAGAAAAATTATTTAGGATTCAATCCTCTCTTTTTCTTAGCACAGACTCTTATTTGAGGTAGTGTCAAATATTCAATGAGAGCACTTCTCCTACCAGGAGGTTTAACCTTTGTTTGCCATTGTTTAGCATATTGTAGTGGACTAATCACTTCCATAGAATGATTATTAACTTGGGTCGGAGCCCAAAATTTTGACAAGAAAGTGGGCTTCACATTTTTAATTAGCGCCCGTATAACTGCTTTTCTTCTTTATTCTTCTTGTTTTTTTTTGGCCCTACAGATACGTGTGTTTTTTTTAAAAAAAGCCAAATTAATTGACATTGATAACAAAAAAGATAATATCAAAGATGACAAGATCCAACATAAAGTTGGTCTCGTAGTGTAAAACTCCATTAAATCCCTCTGGAATCTTGAATTTGGGTTCTAAAAGAGACACTTGTGTTGGGAGGGATAGCCACAAACCTCTACTAGATGATAATATAAAAAAAATGACTATAAGAAAACTATGTTAGTAAATCCATATAAAGAAGGATTAACTACTACTACTACATCTAAACTACTCCTTTTTATAAGTAATAACTATTCTAGCTGGTTGTGCAAAACGAATTGGTAGTTAAAATGAAGTAGATGATATATATATTACTAGCTCAGCATATTTAGTCTACTAACAATCAGAATTAACTGGAATAATGGTTAGGGAAAATTGTTCCATTTTAGGAACTTTAGGGGAAAAATTACCCCCAAAAAACTTCCAAGACAAAATTGGTCCACAGTGAAAAATTTTGGGCCAAAAATACCCCTTAACCTTCTAAAAAATATATATGAGGGAGTATTATTTTACATGTGTGTGTGTAGCATTACCGTCACACTACCACCTTGCTAGCTAGCTCGCTACGAAGCCATGGCACAGACACAAAAGTGCATGAGGTCTTGATTTTTCCTATAATATATATATATATATATATACATATATACATGAAGCTCAATCAAGTATATATGGGGTTCTTATGTGAGGTTGGAGTGCTAAATCATATAGGTAATGATGAATGAAATTAAAAGTTCGTTCACGTACCTAGACCTACTTTATGACACAACACATACATACATATATATTTATATAATAAATAATGTTGTGTGTGTGAGACCTCACGTCTCACGTACGTGTGGGTTCTTGCTTCTCCAAGCCTTTTCATTATCCAAACTACGTGAGTGTGGGTGTGTGCCAAAATACAAATTTCATTTTAGGCTTGTTAAAGTATTTATTGTGTGTTTTTTTTTTTCAATTTTACCTCTGATTATATTTATTGTGACTTTCACTTATCCTTTTTACGTTAAAAACTGGATGGAGTAACACCTGACATGTCCCTCAACCAAACTTTGTACAATATGTAAAAATATGATGAAAAAAGAGGTGAATATATAAGTATAAAAGCATGGCGTGAATAAGATTGTCGTTGACTAACGAAAGGACCTCTTACCTTACTCATGTATATAGAAAATAAAATAACAAAATTTTTATTTCATATTAAATAACTTTTAGCATGGATAATATCAGAAAATATTTAATAGATACCCCTTTCATGACTCAATTATAAGAATCATCAATACCCTAATAAAATGGTGCTTTTAATGTGAAAAGATTATTAAGGATTATTTTGTCTAAATTTTCGATCCACAGTACCATTAATCGTTTCGTATTTGGTTGGTAGGTGATAATCGGAATTGTTAGGAATAATATTTAATCAAAATGCATGACTGGGTCTATAGCTTCCGTTTGAATTGAAGCTTGTATGGATTTCTCATAGTGTGCCTCATAATTATAAACTCATAACAATCTAAACACTGTAGCATTTCACTTCATAGTAGAGACCCAAAAATGAGTCAATTGTAACAAAAATATCATTTACTATATATTTTATCATATATATTAAACATATTGATTTATGCACACGGATACAAAATTATTGTAATTTACCTATGCTTTGTCTGTGCATTGTTTATACTCTCTGGTCTCTCTACAGACTACAGCTAGTCAATCCATCCTCTTTGACAATTTCACTTTTTGACTTACTTATTTATTTACCACTATTTATATGTTTTTTTATAAAACTACGACAGTTAATAACTGTGCTTTGTCAGTACTACACCTGCTTGGCCAAATCCTTAACGTCCATGAACGTCCCATGAAAACCGTACGGCACTCTCGAGGGGAGCTTAACAGTGGCTTCCACCGCCATTTCCACCGCGTTCACGATTTGCAGCTCCGACTTCCATGTCTTCTCGTCGTGAACGAAACTCAAAACGTACCCTTCGTCTTCTTCTTCTCCTCCGTCGTCGTCCTCGTCCTTCTCTCCTGCCGCCAAGAAAAATGGCTCTCCTCCATATCTTTTTTCTCCATACATGTATTTCTTCACCTCCCCTGTCATTAAATCCACCTTCGCGAACCCACTCACCTTCGGCCACGGCTCCGCGATGGACAAATATGCGAACCGGGTTTTCCTCCCAAGCAGGTTCCGGTTCACCGTTCCGGCTTCCAAGTTCATTTTCTCCGAGATAATGACCCGGCGTGTTGACTCACCTGTGATGAGGTTCAGCCTGATTTCCGACAACACACTCGTCAACTTCTCTTCTCTTTCATTGAAAATGGAATCCGGCGGCAACATGCAAGAGCCGATAACGACGATTTCGTTCGTATCTGGTTCCTCCCAAGCGTTCCAGAAATGAAAGCAAAATATGTTTGTGCACTCAATCCAAATGATATCTGATTCATCACTTGCATTCTTCGCGAGAATCCCAAGCCTCGATTTCTTCGACTTGTCGTAGATCACCGGAGATCCTCCTGTGATCATCTCTTGCAGCTTGAACACGACTTGCTGATCCGGAATCACCACGTAGTTCTCTGTGATTGCGAAATCGTGCATCATTGTTGGAACTGGTAAAGAAATTCCCACGTCTCGTGATTTCTCTCCGTCTGGTGAAAATCTCAAGTATCTGAGATATGGCTTTGAAACGACGTTGTAGTTCAGGGCGAATAGTTCGCCGGAATCTGGGTCAACCTTCGGGTGAGCAATCATGTTCGATTTGAGCTGGTCATCGAAACTGTATCTCCCTATGGTTTTGATGTCACCGGAAGGAGTGATACGGACTTGGTAAGTGTATGAAGGTAAAACTAAGTTCTTATTAATTCAATGTTATATATGGATATATATACACGGAGTTGTATTTGAACTATTCAATATGAATTCGACATGCTGTTCCTACCATTCCTAACTCTATGACTTTTCTACATGTGCTTCTTGACGGTAAGGGATTATCGTTGACTTCTACGTCTAACACTCCCCTGAAGTTGGCACATATATATTGATCATGCCCAACTTGTTACAAAGATATTTAACCCGTGTGCCATGTAAGGCTTTTGTTAGAAGATCTGTCAGTTGGTCGTCGGATCATATGTGCCCTGTAGATACAATATTTTCTTTGATCTTATCACGAATAAAATGACAATCAATCTCAATATGTTTTGTTCGTTCATGGAACACAGAATTTGAAGCTATATGAAGTACTGCTTTATTGTCACACCATAGTTTTGCAGGCAATGTCGTGGTAATGCCAATTTCCTTCAAGAGTTGAAATACCCACACAATTTCTTATACTGACTGTGACATAGCTTTGTATTATGCTTCTGCACTTGATTTTGACACAACTAATTGCTTCTTACTTCTCCAAGATATCAAATTTTCACCAATAAACACACAATAACCAGTAGTGGATCGTCTTGTAGCTTTAGATCCTGCATGATCCGCATAACAAAAACACTCGACTTTAGTGTGCCCATAATCTGTATAAAGAATACCAAGACCTGGAGAACCTTTCAAATAATGCAAGATATGTTTTAAAGCTTCCCATTGTGCCACTGTTGGTGATGCCATGAATTGGCTGAGCCTGCTGACTGAGAATGTTATATCAGGACGAGTAACTGTCAGATAATTCAATTTCCCAATGAGTCTTCTATATCTTTCAGGAAATTCAAACGGCTTCAATTTCTCTGGATCAATCTTCTTTTTCAAGTCATCAGGAAGTTCATCAAACATACTAGCATCAAGATCCAGGAAAGGATTCGGAATCATGGGGATGCTACTTGGTGCAGCTCCAATCTTTCCAGTCTCTTTTAAGAGATCAAGAACATACTTTCTTTGAGTTAAAAGAATACCTTTCTTGCTTCTCAAAACTTCAATACCAAGAAAGTACTTTAATGATCCCAAATCTTTTGTCTGGAAATGGGAATTCAAGAAGACTTTAAGTTGTGAGATTCCAGAAATGTTACTCCCTATAATCACAATATCATCAACGTATACTATTAAAAGAATCATGCCTGCATCAGATTGCTGGTAGAATATAGAGTGATCACACTTGCTTTGACTTAATCCAAACTTCTTGACGACATCACAGAATATATCAAACCAGGCATGAGGGCTTTGCTTGAGAACATACAATGATTTCTAGAGATAACACACTTTCCTATTCTCCCCCTGAGCAACAAATCTAGGTGGTTGCTCCATATAAACTTCTTCAAGGAGATCTCCATTCAGAAACGCATTCTTAACATCTAACTGATGTAAATCCCAATGACATGTCGCAGCTAAGGAGATAAGAAGACGAACAGAGGTGAGCTTAGCAATAGGAGAGAAAGTCTCAGAGTAATCAATACCATAAGTTTGTGCATACTCTTTGGCAACTAGTCGAGCTTTTAACCGTTCCAAAGAACCATCGGCCTTCGTTTTAATAACAAACACCCATTTACATCCAATGGCCTTCTTCCCAGGAGGTACATCAACAAGAGTCCAGGTACCAGCATTTTCAAGGGCAACAAGTTCTTCTTCCATCGCGGTACGCCAACCAGGATGAGTCAAGGCTTGATGAAGTGTAGGAGGAGTGGAGATGGAACCAAGGGTGGCAACAAGCGAAGAAGAATTAGGGGACAAATTCTGGTAAGACACAAAAGAAGAAATAGGACAGGTACAATCTACATATCTTCTGGGAGGACAATGATGACGTGTACCTTTTCGAAGTGCAATTGGTAGGTCAGAAGACAGATCAGCAGTAAGATCAGAGTCAACTAGGTTAGGGGTAGCAATGGGAGGTTTTGGGGAGTCAGAAACATAGGAGTCATGACTAGAATCTGTCGGTAAAGCAGTGACTGGTGTTGGCAAAACATTGGTAGCATCATCATCATTGATGATATCAGGTTCTGGAATAGCAGCTTGTACTGGTGAGAAAGGAGCATGATAAACCAGGACATCATCAGATTCAACACTAACAGAAGCAGAGGAAGTCGAAGATGTAAAGAAAGGAGAAGACTCATGAAAGGTTACATCAGTGGACACAAGGTAACGACTAAGATCAGGAGAGTAACACCTATAACCTTTTTGAACTCGAGAATAGCCAAGAACGACACATTTAAGGGACTTGGGATCAAGTTTGCTAACACCAGGACAGACATTCCAAACAAAACAAACACAACCAAAGATCTTAGGATCAACAGGAAACAACTTAGTTGTGGGGAAGAGAGCGGAATACGGAATAGCCCCACCAAGAACAGCGGAAGGCATGCGATTGATGAGAAAACATGCAGTAGATACAGCATCAGCCTAAAAACGTTTAGGGGCAGAGGAATGAAACATGAGAGCTCGTGCAGTTTCTAAGAGATGTCGATTTTTTCTTTCAGCAACACCATTTTGAGCAGGGGTATCAACACACGAGGATTGGTGAAGAATACCATGACTTTTCATGTAATCGGTGAATGGTGCGGAAAAATATTCTTTTGCATTATCACTTCGTAAGATTTTCATAGGAGTGTTAAACTGGGTTTGAATTTCAGCATAGAAATGATGAAAATGGGTAAACAATTCAGAACGCTGTTCCATTAAGTAAAGCCAGGTGGTTCGAGAAAAATCATCAACAAAAGTGACAAAATAACGATAACCAGTTTGAGACAAAACTGAACAAGGACCCCAAACATCAGAATGTACTAACTCAAAGGGGGACGCAGCCCGTTTATTGATGCGAGGTGCCAAATGAACACGATGGTGTTTGGCAAATTGACATGACTCACAATTTAAAGTAGACACAGAAGAAAACTGAGGATACAATTTTCGGAGAGAGGACAACGACATATGACCTAAACGACAATGAACTTCAAAGAGAGACGACCCACCAGAACAAGCAACAGAACATGGTACCTGATCATTAAGGATGTAATGTCTACCAGATTCATAGCCTCTACCAATAATCTATTTCGTTGATAGATCCTAAATTAAACAATAGTCAGGGAAGAGTGAGATAAAGCAGTTCAAATGACGAGTGAGTTTACTTGGAGATAAAAGGTTGAAGGTGAGATCAGGAATATTAAGAACAGAAGATAATGAGAGGGATGCTATAGGTTGAACAGTGCCGGAGCCAGTAACATGGACAGAAGAACCATTAGCGACACATATGGATGACGGGTTGGCATAGAGGGCATATGAAGAGAATAAGTGATGATTACCTGTCATGTGATCGGTGGCACCATAATCAATGACCTACTTAGTTGAAGCAGTAGTAAGACCAGAGGACAGAGTACCTATGGCTAGGGCCCTTGCAGAAGAAGATCCAGATCCAGAATCAGAGGTACCAGGTGTCTAGGCAATATGAGCAAGACCACGCTGTTGATCATGCTGCTGTTTATTTTGCAATTTTCGACAATTTTTCTTAATATGTCTAGTTCTTTGCAATAATTGTAGATAATACTACCAGAAGTCATTATAAGAGGATTATTGTTTTGTTTGTACCCATAATTCCTGTTCTCAAAGGGACCACGCCCAGCTAGAGCACTTGCAGTTGGATCAACTGAAGAGTGAATCAGGCTATCAGCACGAAGAACCCGGGAGAAAATATCTTCCAGAGAAGGAAGTTCTTGACTAGACAGAATCTGAGAACGAATAGTCTCATAAGACGGATTAAGAGCTTCAAGGAAACTTATGATAGCCTGAAGTTCCAAATTCTTAATACGAGTTGAGAGATCTGCCTGTGGAGACATGACAACCTTCATTTCTTCATACATTCTCTTGAAATCCAAGAAGAAATCTTTCAATGAACGGTCTTGCTGTTGGGAACGATAAAAACCTTTACAGATTTCATGAATCCGAGTAATATTTCCTTTGCTAGAAAACATAAATTCAAGATAACTCATAATTTCTTTGACAGTGTTACAATAGCTAACAAAAGATAGAATCCGTGGTTCAATAGAATTTCGAATTTGAAACAGAAGTTGAGCATCTGCTCTCTGCCAAGTCAAAAGTTTGGTTTCATCACCAGAAGGAGGATCTTCAGTTAAATGAGTTTCCATCTCAATTCCCAGAATATAAACTCTAACAGTTTTGTTCCAATCACTATAATTTGTCCAATTTAACTGTGAAGCAGTAATCTTCTCAGACATAGGCAACATATCAGAATTTTTAGAATCAGCCATAATGTAAATTGAATAGTGGTACACAACCAATTCACACAAAATAACAAGATCAACAAATGAGCAGGAAAGGTCGCGATATTCCACAAACAAACAAAGCTTCTAATTAATTCCACTGACCCCGCAGAGAGATAGAGTCAAGATATATACCTCAATTAATCCAAGGGACCTGCAGACAGAAATATTGACTCAGAATTATGAAGCTATCAACAAATGGCAACTCACGGGTGTTGGAATCGGGTGTGAAGAATAAAGCTCAAAAAACAAACTATCTCGGATGGTCACAAAACTTCAGGAGGAGGAAGAGGAAGCTGAGTCGATCAATCTGCAATAATCGCCGTCTCAAACGGCGGCCGAAACAGTGCACACGCGCGGCGCGTGTCTTGGGACGGAGGTGATGGTAGTGGCGCGTGGAAGCTCACGCGCCGTCGGATCGAGGCCGGATTCTGGGTTCTGACCGACTTGACGCTGGGGAATGTGATGGAGTGGACTGAACTGAAGTGTTGTAACAAGAGTCTTCACCGGAAACAATGGAGTTTAGGCCGGAAGAAGAAGAAGACAGAAAAAACAGAGAAGAATGGAAGCAAACCAAGCTCTGGTACCATGTATGAAGGTAAAACTAAGTTCTTATTAATTCAATGTTACATATATGGATATATATACACGGAGTTGCATTTGAACTATTCAATATGAATTCGACATGCTGTTCCTACTATTCCTAACTCTACGACTTTTCTACATGTGCTTCTTGACGGTAAGGGATTATCGTTGACTTCTACATCTAACAGTAAGGATGGTCATCTTCTGACATTGCTAGGAGGCGGCCGTTGAAGTAGACCAATCCAGCGTTGGCGACGCCGACTCCGTGGCGGTGGTCGACAAGGCCGAAGAGTCCATGAGCGTAGAAGAGTAGGAGTCGGGCTATACTCGAGTGCCCATGGAGCTCGCCGATGGCCTTGGGGAACACTGGCCGGCCAAGCTTCCGTTCTTGGACAAACCTCTCCGTCTCAATAAACCGGCACGCGTAACTGGCTGAGCCGCCGTGTATACTAACAACGTGAACCATGCCGTCGCCGTCGAACAAGTGGCGCCTTGAGATGGGATGGAATAAAGGGTTAGCACCGTTTCGGATATAAACGCCGTTAATAGAGGTGGGGATACTTCCAGTGACGGGAAGGCAATGGCATACGGACCGTTCCGGCACCGGAACAAAGTTGCCGGCGATCTGAACTCATAGGTCGGCTATTTTTGGAAGTGGGTGTTGGAGTTCACATGAGATTCACGCGCTCTCGGCGGCGTTTAATGCCATTGATGCTAATTTTTGGATTGGGTTCCATAGAGATGGAGGAGTAATGAGAGTTTCAGGTTTGGTAGTAATTAGAGGTTGAGGACGGGGGCATTTTGGGAAATCAAGAAATGGAGGAGAATGTAAAGCAGAGTGAACAACAAAATTAAATGGTGTTCTGAGAATGGGCTTCTTGAAGAAGAAGAAGGAGTCGGAAGTAGAAAAATGAGTAGTGGCCAAATTAAGAGAGGAAGGTAGCATGATTGAGAAATTTGAGGTTTTGATATTTGAAGAGTGAAAGAAGTGTAGTAAAAGACACAAAGAAGCAGTGATATGATAATGATTTGTCAAAATGAGAAGGAGAAGAAATGGTTCTTTGAGGGAAGAGGAAGAGATTCAATGAGGTATTTATAGAACGCCAATGGCTTCGCAATATTCAGGTCATCAACTATATAAAAAAAAACCTTTTTTTTTTAAAAATGTTAAATCCTACAAAAGATTCCTTTTGTGACGTAAGCATCCCTGCACAGTTTTGCCGCGGCTTGTGGTCGATGTTTGGTTTTGTAATGATGTAATGTAATTTGACTGCCTTCAAATCCTTTATAGCTATTTCGACCAAAAAAAAAAAAACCTTTATAGTTATGAATTCATTGCATGTGTTAAAACGAGTGTGGTTGGAATAAGTAATTTTCATAATCAAGTTTTAGGGTTAACAGAATCCTTGGTTCCTTAAATTACTCTTATTTTGATTTTAGTTTATCAAATTTCAAATAAAATATTTTAGCCCCTCAAAAGGTAAAATTGTCCAGATTTTTATTTAATTATAGAGATGAATGTTTTTAACGGAATGAATATTGAGGGACTAAAAAGTTTAGTTTGAAACTTGAGGGATTAAAACTAAAATAATAGTAAACTTAAAAAACTAAATATTGTATTAGCCGCTTAATTTATCTTGAGTATACTCTTTCGTTTCATTATATTTGAATGAAATAACTTTATTTTGATATTATGAATGAAATAAGCCATATTAATTATTTTAATAATTAATGAAATTAATTAAAGTTCTAATATGTCTTTAGTTTTTGAAAATTTTCAAATTTACCCATTGATTAATATAGTTCATTGAGGCTATGATCGCAGACAGCACCATACCAGGCCATTTTGTTTTATGCTTTTTCCTTTTCCAGTGTAATATATATATATATATATATATAGTTCATTAGGGGGAATGAAAAAGTCATTTATTAATTTCGGAAATGGTCTTGTATTGAGGAATAAGGATGACAGGATAGGATATTATAAATATGATTGGAATCTAGCTGTTCTCATCTGAATGGAAAAATAAACATATATGTGATCTTTAGAATTAAATAAATTATTATCAAACACATCAATCTAGCTTTAGTCATCTTCTCTCTTTACTGTATATGGCATAAAAAAATTGCATATTTTTGGGTTTTGAAAAAGAAAAAAAGAAAGAAGGAAAAGAAAGCAACATTCAATTCAAAGGCGATAATGAATTATCAGCAGTATCCTAAACTAATTTGTTATTCATCTAACATCAATATTTTTTTAGTAGCGCTCAATATTAAAATAATTTTGGTGCAATTGCTGCGAAAATAATTTGGGTTGTTTGATAAATAAAAAATTAATTTAGGATACTGAGTGCTATTAGAAGAATACTTTAAAGAGTTGGATTTAACTTAACCCTTTTTTTAAAATACATATTTAGAATTATGCGTTTATATAAAACAAAAAAGGCAAAAGTGTACATCAGGTTCTTTGTCTTTATATAAAATTTTAGTTTGATCCCTTAATTTAAAAAGTATATTTTCAATCCTTTCACTCTAACATCCACTATTCTTTGTCTGTCTTTTCAAATTCAACACATTCATGCCCACATTTCATTTGGAGTTTTCTCCTCCTTCCTATTGACTAGTCCCATCTTTTACCAAAAAGAAAATAATTACTAGTCCCATCACAAATATAGGATTCAAATAATTAATTGACATAGATTAAAATTAATTATTTGCAATATACACAGGTTAATTTTTCTAAAATACTTTTTCTTATAGTATTTATTCATATTGGAAATTATGTGTGCAATTAATAAGAATAATTTGAAAATAATAATAAATATGAGGAATAAATTAGAGGATTGAGGTGTAACATTCAAGGTTGTCAAACTCGTGAGTTTAAGCAAACTCGTGATAGTGATGTAAATTCGTATCGTGAACTCGAATCGTAAACTCATAAGAGTTTAGTTTTACCTTTAAATATATATTATTAGCATATAATTAAATAATTAAAATATAAAAAGTTGATAGCAATTTGATTTAAATATATTTTAAATCCAAATAATTGAAATTAAATTTATCAACATTCATAATTTATCATATTTAACAAAGAAATTTCTATAAAATTCATATATAAAGCCGTTGGGTATAATCAAATTGATAAAGTGAATACGAGTTTAAGGGTGCGTTAACACAGTTTTGTAAGCTAAAAACGTAAAAACGGTAAACTTGGTGTATAAACTCGTGAATTTAACCGAGTTTACAAAGGTCATGAGTTTACCAATGACTCGACTCGATTTTATAAGTTAGAAACGTAAAAACGGTAAACTCGGAGAGTCAACTCGCGAGTTTGACAACAATGGTAACATTAGAGATCGGCCAAAGGAAATCTTTTAACTAATTTGTACATTTAGAACAGGAGAAAATATAATTTTCTTACATGTTTAGTACACACAATCTAACTAGGAAATTGTTACTTGAGATTATTTCAATTGTTTAATTGCACTTTCATAATAAGTTGCATCTGAAAGTTTCAATCATTTCATTGGATGCATAATCATGAACCATAATTTGTGATACAAGATATATTTATCTAATTTAATTAGATTAAGGAAGTTAGTTAATATTGAGGACAGGAGGGATCCGGAGTATATATATAATGCCAAATTTTGTGCGCAGAAAATGAATTAAAGTGATTAATGTGTCTTATTGGTGTGTCTAAGCCAAACAAGCTAAGAAACGTACATATCAATATCTTTGTGTGTAGCACAGGAAAACGATGGCCACCACTTTAATCCTACTCTGTCCTCGTTCCATGTATAATCAATTCAGTTGCTTGCCAAAGTCAACTTTCTTAATCAACATCTTCATTTTAATTTGTAGTCCATGCACCTGAAGAGAGATTTAGGGGCAGTTTGGTACGAGAGATTTGGAAGGGAAGAGAGTGGACGGGAAATTTTTATGACTTGGATTTAAGAAAATTAGAGAAGTGGGGTTGGAAGTTTTTAGTTAATTTTTTTTGGGAAAATTGTGAAAAAAGACCTCACGAACAACTTATTTGTCAAATGGGACCTTCGCGTGCAGATCATCTTCCACATGTGCAGAATATCTTCCCTGGTGTGCAGACGATCTTCCCTGTGTGCAAACTTCTTCCCTATACGTGTGCAGAGATCTTCCCTGTGTGTGCAGATATCTTCCCTCCGTGTGCAGATAATCTTCCCTCCGTGTGCAGATAATCTTCCCAGGTCCCATTTGACAAATAAGTTGCTGATGAGGTCTTTTTTAACAATTCTCCCATTTTTTTTTACTCTTTTGCTTTACATCTTATCTTTATTAAAATTTTATAACCCCACTTCTCTAATTTTTTAAAATCTAACTCATAAAAATTTTCCCTCCCCCCTTTCCCTCCATTTCTCTCCAAATGCAAACTCAATATGTGTGTGTGTGGGTACATATTTTCTAATTCCATATGTTAGATTTTACGTATCTAACATCTAACAAGAACTATGTTTTAAAGCTCATCTATCCTTTATATAATTATACTCATCTGGTTCTAAATCTAGGCGTTAGATAACTAATTTACAGAAATTGATAAAATCAGTTGATTTAATTATTTATAAAAATTGTTTGTTGGTTTCACTAAAAATACTATATTTAATTATTTGCATAAGAATTAGGCCTTGATAAAAACCTCCTTAACACGTGTAGATGATTTGATATATATATATATATATATATATATTTAGCAAACAAACAAACAAACATTTTCACTAGCTCCTTTTTTTAAACTCAGAGGAGTACTAAAATAGCTTTAATCATTCTATATGACTGACGTTTTAGCTTTATATATATATATATATATATATATATTATATTTGTAGTTCTAATTATTAGAGATGATGGGACTCTCTACTATCCATAAATTATGCACGTAGAGAAAATTTAGTTAGATTATATTGTTTTAAAATTGTCGTGCGAGTCTACTAAAATAATGATTCAATGCCTTAAACAAAAGTTAAAAACTTTTCATAATGCCTTACACACACACACACACATATTCGGGGCAATGAATATGCTTTGATCGAAGGACTTGTTAGGAATACGGAAGTAGCAAGACGAAAGTCGTGGCGATACGACATCATATTATATTTTTAGGAGAAAATATTGTTCATAAACAATTCCGATTTAGTAAAATATTTCTTTTGACAAAATGACAGCGGCAAGTTTTATTGCAACACGTGGGATTTCTTGCATAGACCGTACCACACTATTATGCTTTATCAATAATCAAATCTTTTGAATCTCAAATTAGATACCGGACGATAATATAAAAAAAAAAAAATCAAATCTCTTACAAATTATTTAACTAAAAGTTTTCATTTATTTACTTGTTCATTTCCGTCGTTCTTTAATTTTTATTCAAAGAAAACATTATACTGCTTGGTCTAGCTACCTTCCTTACCACCGTAAAACAGCTTTCTTTGCATGCGTACGGACCAATTTAAACGACTATCAACCATTTTCTTTTTAACAGAAGCCACTTTAACTCTTCCTTATATGTTTTTCATATAGATTTGGATCCTTTCATAATCCTATTTCTCCTTTTCTTCTCAAAATCCCTTCTATATTATTATAATATTACTAAAATATAAATAAATAAATTTAAAATATTAAAATTTAATTTGGAGTATTTACACCTGTATTAAAAAAATTAATTTATAAAATATTTTAACAATTTTTTTTTCTAAAGTATTACACCCAGACCATCTATTTTTTCCATCCAAGGGGTAGAAGGGATTCTAAAAAGAAAACAAGAATGATACTGAGAGGATCCAAATCTGAATTTTATTATTTCTTGTATCATTACACATTCATCTCAAAAACCCCATCTCAAAATATTTTATTGACACAAATAATTATTTTAAGAAATATGTAATAGTAAGTATGGAAAAATGAAACTTTAGTTGGTAATAAACCAAAATTGTCTCGCCTGGTTTGTTCATGAATGTGTCCGAAGATTGTGTTGTCACTGAATGAATCTTACAAAAGACGAAGCAAGATAAGCTTCGCTTTGACTATTTGTCTTCCAAAAAGTCACTAGGTAACATTGCCTAAAATGTATAAAATAATAATTTTATGAATGAACAATGTTGTTTTTATTTCTTAAATAAAAGGGTTAAAATACAAAAATACCTATATAGTATTTTCAAAAGAGAGTCTCGCATCATAATTTTTTTTTTTGATATAAAAGTGCCCATAAACTTCTTTAAATAGGGCAAAAACACCAATTCCATTTTCTTATGCAAACACTCCTTACTTTTTGGTTTTGTGGGTCCCACACAAATTGTTTTCGAAAAATTTCAGTTAGCCCTTCTAAATTAATTTCAGTCAACCTCCAAAACTTTCTGAAACTTCACTGCGCTTCATGATCAAAATAAAATTAATTTATACGGGTGAAAAGACAATGAGCCCTTACTTTTTAAAAAAAATTATAGCTTAAACTTTTTTTAAAAAAATATACAATTTTTTTTTTTAAAAGAATCTCACTAAATCTAACTTAAAATTCAATAATTTTTCAATTTTTCCCTTATTTAATGTACACCCTTAATAACAATCCACACAATAATAAATAAAGGGTTAAATTGTTTATCTATATAAAAATATTTAATGATGAAACTAACAAATAGATAACAAAACACCATATATTTCTATGCTTTATAAATGCGATCGGAGGAGCATAACTGGTAATCGTGGTCCTCTTGGCTTGAGTTTCGGGGTCCTAGTAGTCCGAAGTTTGATTACTGGAACCACCTCCTGATATGACCAGCGAGAGGAGCATATTGGAAGTCGGAAGGAGTAGAAGACAATTATCTATGTGGTGTTGAATTACAGGCACACATTTTGAGACAAACAAATTTTAGGGACACATCAGCATATAGGAAAGAAAAAACAGCAGCCACGTTAATGTTGCATGCAATATTGCATTGCATGCATGGAACACAAGTGTAACTTAATTAATGGATTTTTTGAGTTCCGATGTCATATTGGGAAAGAGTAGGACTTCAAGTTTAGAAACAAACACATAATACACCAGTGGCACACAGTACACAGATGACCCAACACACAAAGAAGAATCAAACAGAAAAAAAACACAATACATGCGTGAGCTATTGCTCTCTTCATAATAAATTCACACACAACAAAACACAACACAAGACATGCAATAAGATAGAAAACGCCAGACGATAATTTTGTGGAGATACGGTTGGATATATGTTTCAATGAGGATTTGAACTATGGTGCACACATTGTGAGGGATTAGCCTCACAAAATCCAAACCCTAATTGTTGAATCTAAGTAACCCTCATCAATCGATGATGGGAAAATTGGTAACAGCCATTTCAAGCACTTAATTTTATCCACATTCTCACATCAAACCCTACCTGTTTTGTGTTACGTACATAAATATTTGTAGGTGCAAATTAAAGTGTTGATTAATTAATTAGCTGATGTTTGAGCTGTTGCTAGGTACTTTAATTTAATCTGTTTTAATGAGTCTGAAAATTTTGACAATTTGATTCAAAGACCATATATTAATCCCCCAAATTTCGTTTACGGTATATCTTTTTTCCTTCTAGAAGAAAAAATAATCTTTTCACCCTCAAAAGAAAATATATAGGTGTTTAATTTGTATCTTTATTTTGTTAACTCATTTGTAGAGAGAGGCTGGCAAAAAAACTCACATCGATAGAGAGAGGGGCCTGTGTGATGAGTTATGACTCATGAGATGACGAAAATATAGGGTGTTTAAAGTATTTTAGTCTCCGTCGTCCCAGTCAGGTCCCAGACATTTTGATCACGGGAATTTCCTGTCTTGGTCATGACCGGGACATATTGCGACTGGGACTGGGTCGAGAACCGGGATCATCCTTGCCTCCTTGGAGATCCCGTTCTCTATCCCCCCCGTTTTTTTTTTTAGTTTACAAATTAAGTTATCATTTTTTTGTTGTATTTTTTACCCCATACATTAAGTTAGTATTCATATCTTTAGTTAGAGTTAAACTATATATATCGTGATATTAATCCTAACTATATAATTTATAAAGATAATAACGAAGATGATGATGAAATGCTACTCTTCAATTCTAGATCAATTTGTGTAATTTATTATGGTATTGTTAGTTGTTAAATGATCACTTTAAACAATAGAATATGAAAAATTTAACTAATATAATAATTTTTTTTAAATTCATTTTTTTAAAAAGCCAAGATTTCCCAGTCCTGATCCCGGGTCTACCGGGACTGGGATGCAATTTCCATCCCAGCCAAAAATTGGGATCGGGAACCAGGATTGGGGTATTCGGTCCCGTCCCGAATTTTGAACACCCCTAATGAAATGTCCTTAAGAATTAATTCATCGAAGTACAAATACCAGAAATGTCAATAAAATATATAATTTTAGTTTGCATCACATATGAGTCATATACTTTGTTAAATGGACCATATACGTATGTGCTCTTCGAATTCATGTGAAAGTTAAGTGAATCAAAGTTTTACTATTTTATTATTTGAACTCGTCAAACTCATAAAAATGAATAATTGACTTTTCTTTTCCTCTCACACACACACAAACACACACATAAACCCAAATATACCCATAAGTTGTAAGCTACACAAGATGAACAAGGGTAACCAAGGCAGTTTATTGCTCAACTATTGCAAGAATTGATAAATCAGCTCAAGCTTTTTTACAACATATAGAAACTTGGTAACTGCTATGCTTCTATCTGCCTTCATAATGACAAAAAAACCTCTCATGAACTAAACAAAAATGGTTAGATTCTAACTCCTAATGCTCAACAACAAACTCAGAAAAAAGAAAGTTTGAACATTGACAGAAAAAAGGAAGAAGAAAAATAAAGAGTAAGAAATAGAGTGTAAAATATAATTAAGAAATTACCATTTTTTCCCTATTTGTTCAATGTGAAACCACCAATTTTCCTCACATGGCACAATGTACTAATTATCTTGGGTTGTTTGAATTTAATACATCAAGTCAAACCAATTGGGAAAAAACAAGAAGATAAGTCCCATCCCACTTCACGATACGCTCTTCTATTTATTATATGTCGTGAGCTTGGTTTGAGTTAAAAATTAGGCTCAGCCTAGAGGAGAATGATCAAATTCTAAAAGAGAAAGTCACTATTAGAATCCTACCCAACAAATGAAAATACTTCTATATATAAAAAAAATCATTAGAAGCACTTAAATTATTCTGATATTCCATATCCTTTAGGTGTAAATAAGTTTAGTATATATCTATGAAAATGTCGACAAATAAATAGTGGCAAAGGTGCCTATTGGCTCCCTTCATGCCAAGTAAGAAGGTAGCCAAAGCTTCTTAATTAAATGGCATTCAGGGAGCCAGGCAACTAGCAGTATTATATTCATCTCTGTAAAAGTTGTCATTTTATGGTTGTCGTTTATGCGTTAGTTGTAGGTAGTTAGGCTATTTTATTTCTTATGTTTAGGGAATATTCTATGATCAAGATATTTCCTTATGCTATATTTAGTAGCTAGCAACCTTCAAAATCCCTTTCTATAAGAATTCCTAGATTCAACGGTTCATCGCTAGCCTAAGTACTCCGATCAGACACCTCAAAGATATCCTGGGTACTTTAACTAGCCCCAAATTCCATTGAGTATCTACATATCATTGGGCAGTACTCTGTCTCTAACCCAACTCATCTCATAGGAGCTTTTATACTATTGTGCTACTAAATCATCTCTATATCATTGGGCATCCCTAATCATGTTCAAATACCTTGAACCGCCCTATGCCATTTCAAATTCCTAAGGAACTAGAACTCACAAGTTGATTCCTTGGTGACGATTCACTTGGTAACCACTCTTTGGATGTTAGATAGGCATCCAACTTTTAGGTTCATCACTAAATCTAGAACCTTAACATCACATAGGTTAAAAAATCATTTTCCTGGGTTCTTTTTTTTTTTTTTTTTGATACAAAGGCAAGCAAAGCTTGAAAATGACATCCACTATAGGCTAGGTCCTACAGGATGATCATGGTCTAATAAACCACAGTCCAAAGCAAAGAAATGAAAACATTCAATTGGGGAAATCCCAAGTTCCTCATGTTCCTGCGGAATCCTGTGTGCCATTCTTGCAAGATAATCCGCACAACGTAGGCTTTCCCTGTGAGCGTGGGAAATTTCTACCTCCCAATCACTATAAATAAGAGATCTGGTTGCCAAGATCACATCGTACAGTGGATGGTCCGAGTCAAAATAAGTGGATAATAGATGGACTGCCTAAAGTGAGTCAGTGAATATCCTGATTTTCTTTAGCCCCAACTGTTTACATAGCAGGAGGCCACATCGGATTGCATGGATTTCCGCAGCAGTTGGGAAAGTATGTCCTAACTTCTGTTGAAATCCACGAATCCAATTACCCTGATGATCACGAATAACACCTCCACAAGCAGCCTGGCCGTCTCTGAGAACTGAACCATCAACATCTAAGCGATGAACGCCCGGATCAGGAGGTTGCCAGTGAAGCACTCCTCGTTCTGGGACTTGGAATATCTGATGCCGAAACTTGCCGTTCTGCACACCTTCTGAGAGCTGATAAATGCATCTGTGAACAATCTCTTTCGGGCTGTCTGATGACCCTTCAAAAGCTTGGCTACAACGGTTTTTCCATAGTATCCAACATGCGGTACTGAAGACATTTTGCCAAGGCCATCTAGCCATCTTGTTGTTTCCTGGTGAGTGCTGTAAGTTCCAATTGAGCCAATCTTGCAAATTACCAGAGAAAAGCATACTATAATAAAGAGGGTTAGTTAAAGCTGACCACACTCTCTGAGCTTGCTCACAATCTCTCAAGATATGAAGGATGCTCTCCACACTATCACACTGAAAAGGACAAGTGTTTAAGGCTCTCAGATTGTGCCTCGCTCTGATCTCATTAGTGGGAAGCCTATCATGGAATACTTGCCAGAGAAAGAATTTGGCACATTCAGGAATTCCCCAGCGCCATAGAGACTGCCAGTGACCATGTTGGCTATGAATGTGCTAATGAAAGATTGCGTCGTATGCTGATTTTACACTAAAGTTCCCATAAGGAGCATTTCGCCAGCAGATAGTATCCTCATCAAAGCCTGAAGGAGGAGGAGTCAACAAAATTTTATCCACCACCCAATTTGGAAGGAAGGATTCCCATTTAGCTCTATCCCAATGCCTCGACTGAGTCCTAAAGGAGCAAACATTTGCACTCAAATCAACAAGGTGACTGTTTTTGATGATAAAGTATTTAAGAGGCTTATCCACAGAGGCCCAGCATTCTTGCCAAGCAAGTGTATTTCGGCCACTTATCAGGCATTTGCCGAGGCCTCTTAAGAAATCGTCCCAGACAGTCACAACCCCACACCAAACCGCCGATTGGTTACGCCACCTCTGAACATGTGGAACAACAGCAGATCCACATGCGTATTTCGCTCTTAAGCATTTCACCCAAAAGGCATCCGGTTTCTTGATAAAACCCCAGCACAATTTCATGAGAAAAGCTTTATTTTGACAATGCAAGTCTTTTATACCCAAGCCACCCTCACACTTTCGTCTTTTAAGAACGTCCCATGAAAGCAGGTGCAGCTTCTTGGATTCATCATGTTGATTCCAAAAGAAATCTCGGCTGAGCTTTTCAATCATAGCTAACACCCCTTTCGGAATAAGAGTTGTTGCATCTGGTATTGAGGTATCGCCGATAGGACAGACTTGATGAGAGTCGATCTACCTGCCATACTTAGGTATTTACCCTTCCAATTTGCCAAATTCAATTTCACCTTTTGGAGAAGAGGAGCAAACGTCCTCTTAACCTTCCTCTTGTGCAGAAGGGGGACGCCCAAGTATTTCCTAAGGTCCACAGTCAGACCAATCCCAACAGATTGACTTAACTCATATGCCTTGTTAAAATGAACATTTTTAGATACGAACATTTTGGATTTATTCAGATTAATCTTGTGGCCAGAGACTCCGCAGAAAAGAGTCATGACATCTCTGATCACAGACATCTGCTCATTTGAAGCCTCATCGAAAAGGACAAGATCATCCGCGAAGAAGAGTTGGGATATCTTAGGGCCATTAGAGCTCAATTTAATAGGAAGCCAATTTCCCAGATCAACTTCATGGTGGATAAGTTGGCCGAGCATTTCCATACACAGGACGAACAAATAAGGACTCAAAGGATCACCCTGTCTCACCCCTCTAGAAGGCCGGAAGCGCTCAGAGGCAATTCCATTCCAAATAATGCTCATGGAAGGGGGCGAAACACAGGACATAATTAGCTTAACAAAATTAGAACCCAGACCCAGGTTGTTAAGAGTGAATTCGAGAAAAGGCCAGTCAAGACGGTCAAAAGCCTTTTCCATATCAACCTTCACGGCAATATATCCCTTTTTACCTCTCTTATAACGCATGGAATGGATTGCCTCCTGGGCAATAATGATATTATCCACACCCTGTCGTCCTGCAATAAAGCTATATTGGTTTTCAGCAACCAGATGATTCATGACTCTCTTAAAGCGGTTAGCAATAATTTTGCTGACAATTTTGTAGCTAACATTACAAAGGGATATGGGTCTAAAATCCTTCAGGGTAGTTGGATGATCGACCTTAGGGATAAGGGTGATGTTCGTATGATTAATGTCTTGGATGACCTTAGGATTATCAAAAATCTTGATTACCAAATCGCTCATCTTATGGCCAATAACACTCCACTGGGTATGAAAGAAATGGGGATTTAAACCATCCGGCCCAGGAGCTTTAAAAGCTCCCATTTCAAAAGCAGCATTTTTTATCTCAGTGGGCGAAACAGACCTTTGAATAAGGTCAAGTTGAATATCATCGAGAGGAGGGAAGCTAGCCCTCCAAGGAGAGAAAGGAGAAGATGGAGTCTCAGCCGAGTAGAGGTTCCGAAAAAAATCAAGGGCCATGTTCCGAAGCTGAGATTCATCAGACACCCAGTTACCATTATCATCCTGTAGAGACTCGATTTTACTTCTTTTCCTATTCGCAGAAATACTTGCATGAAAGAATTTCATGTTTCTGTCCCCACCACTAATTCACTTACATCTTGATTTCTGGAACCAGATCAATTCCTCTTGTAAGGTGATTTTATGGTACATGTCCCAAAGTTGCCTTTCAATCTTAAAAAGACCATTGGGACCACCCCCTCTACTCCTGGCCCGATCGATCCCTTCCAACGTTCGGATGAGCTCTCTTTTCTTTTTGGCAACATTTCCCACCACTCTAGAGTTCCACACCGAGGCGTCCTTTGTGAACTGCTTTTGCCCTTGAGTCCAATTCTTCCCCTGCCAAGCATCATTGACAACATCATGAAAACCTTCTTCCAAGCACCAAGCTGCCTGGTAGAGGAAATTCCTTCCCCTATTAATGCCTTTAGTCTTAGTTTTGTCCGCAACAACAATCACGCGGTGGTCAGACTTGAACCTGAGATTATGATAAACCTTGAACTGAGGATTAAGAATTTCCCAATCAAAATTGCAGAACACCCAGTCAAGTCTCTCCTTAACTCCGGTTTTTTCCCAGGTAAATTTGTTACCAACTAACGGAACTTCAATAAGATCACAGCTGTCAATACAGTTCTTTAGTCACACCCAATATACATGCTAAAATCATCATGATTCATATCTTCTACTCTAACCTTCATAATATTCAAGCAACATCCTCAAATATTCCCAAAGCGTTCCTGGCAGTTTAATATTAATCACAAGGTTCACAAAGTTCATACTTTTATGAATGAAAACCATAGTGCAACCTAAGTCACATTTTGTCCTAAACACTATTTCAGCTTATATCGAATTCAAGCCTAACATTAACCTTCAGTATCATAGGATCAAATCCCCTAGGATCATTATATGGCTCAATCATCACTCACCATATATCATACCTCAATCCTAGCATAACATGTCAACCTTCTCAGAAACGTTAAATACTGTCCTCACACGGAAGTATAAATAGTACCAGCTTCTCTATATACCTTCCCAACAAAGAACGGGGATCTAAATCATATTCTATTTTATCCTAAGAATCTTTAGAGTAATTTTGTTACTAACTCATCTATCTCTTTAGGTTCATCTATCAGCCATAACTCATTAAATTCATAGGTCACTAATAAGGTATTCGTATACCTATTCACAGCAGCAGGGAATATTGGCTTATTATCAGAATCAATGCTATGATACCAAAAAGTGTAAACCCACTTTTTCTTTGGTAACTTTAGATACTATTATCAGAGTACTTTACTTTTCTACTTTTAACTTATGGGCCTTCTAAATAATTATCCGATTCCAGTTCTATTAATGCGTTAGGCAAATGCCATATCAATGCATACAATGAGTCAATTATAATTATTACTATACGTACCGGTTCTACTATTGTGATATTTAAACATATATACAAGATATGTAGAAATACTAGGCTACTCAAACTATTTTAAGTCATTAAACTTAGTTACAAATAATCAACAAAAATCCTTAACTTCCTTCTTCTCCGCCTTCTTACTAGTCCGAGCTTACCTCTTTGCCCTTCGAACCTCTTGCCTTAGCTTTATGTTATTTATTGGAAAGGTGTGAGATTCGTGAAAATCTCAGTTGTAACAATCATTCAATCATATAAAATGCAAGATTTCAAAGCATGTAACAGAAACCTGATTTGACCGTATCTTTGCGCCTTGGGGTCAAATGCAAAATATTTATAACCAAGAATTGCAGTACAATGCAACACTCAGGTCATTCTCTTGAGGAGCCTTTATTGAGCCACCTAATTTAACTAGGTATCTAAAGTGCAAGAAAACATGGGGTTGGTTTTAAAATTTTTTTTTCAAATACAACTAATTGGATGCAATTAAATTTAAATCCTAAGCAACTATTTTTAGTGTTTTCTTTATAAAATGGAATGGAGCATGAAAATGGTTTTCAATGAATGATATGGATGCTCTTGGAAATGGATGGATGGCTATCATAGTTCAAATAAGATCATGGGAGTTAGTTTTCTCTAAGTCTTGAAAGCAAAACCTCAAACAAATGCCTGGGTCTAGTGTTCTTAATTAATAGTTATTCTTGTGAACGCAACTAATAACTATCCCTTAAGGCATTATGATGAACCTTAGAGTGCAATCAAAATAGGATTAATGTAACTGCTCCTCTAATAAGAATACTCAAACGAGACACTCCAAAGCAAAAATCAATTATATTAACTAAACAATAACACGCTAGCTAATACCATCTCATTGAACTCAACAAAGGAAATATTTATATCAAGCATTCAAGTAACAAAATCCAATCCAATCACAGAGTTTTAACCCACAGAGATGATCAAACGAAATCTCAATCTCAAACAATATAAATAACATCCTAGAACTAGGAAATATAAAATCTGAGCAAAAGATTAAATCAAACAACTCCCCAAATTGAAGCACTAGAATTCTAGCCACTGATTCCATCTCTAAGAAGCATGAAACTCAGCCTCTCATAGCTCCAACTCCAATGAGCTTACATAATTTAGCCTTAACAAAAGAGGTGAGGATGATGATGGTGGTGATGTTGTGAAGATGATAGTAGTGAATGGGATCGAACGAGAAGGAGGAGTTGACAGTGGTGGTGTACTGTGAGTTCATTGACGGTGGGAGGCGAGATTGACGGTTGTAGTGGTTGGAGGTGGTGTAGCTCGGTGGTGAAGATGAAGCAGGATGTGATGAAAGTGGTGCCATCGACAGTGGTGACGGTGGGAAGTCATTGACGGTGGTGGTGGTCTCCCTCTCGTTCCCTTTGATTCTCCGATGCAAGTTGTGGCTTCCCAAGCTCTCTCTCTCGAAGACTCAAGCTCGCGGTGCGGCCAGAACTCCCTCTCAATGATCGACTCTCAGTGTATATAGAGAAGAGAGGAGATCTGATTGTGCCCTATTCCCAAAAAATGTTGTAGTTTTGCTAGGTCCTTAGTTGACATTTCTGAAATTGAAGTCCTTAATTGTCATTTTCCAAATTCATCACAATTTCTTCCAAATGTTCCTTCAATGCAAAAATTAAGCACAAAGGTAGTATCAAAAGTCCAAGGAAACAATTGCATGAATAAATTAACAATTTATGACTATTTTACCCTTAATTACACTTAATTCAATACAAATGACTCTAACTCAAATTAGTGCTTAATAATACAATAATATCCCATGAACTACATTTAAATCCCAAATTAATCATGAAAAATCATATAAAAAATATGTTTCAATCAAAACCATCTCATCACAAATAAAATCACCATAGTATTCAACAAGATAACATGCAACATCACAACAAACACAGGACCACTGGCTGCACACCAAAGCAATTGGTCTCATTGTCTTACTGTCACACAAGCATCCGTTCGTCATATTTTGAATGCTTATATCATAAACTTGGTAAAATATACATGCAGAGCATATAAGAGAAGGAGTTACTACCTGATTTCCTTTCCTGCAATTTACCTTCCCAAACTAGCTTTTTCTCTGGGCTTAGACAAATATTGAATCCTATAATTTAGAATTCATAGATTAGTTATTACTTATTTCAATTCTATTGAAACAATAAAGATTATGTTATTCTTGACCCATCCCAAATTCTTGTCCTTTATTTAACTTTTGTTGGTTATCTTTAATACTCTTTTGTGCTATGTCTAGTGTATATCTAATTTAAGACATGTTATATGTCTTCCAACCTTGTGATTTGGGTATTCAATGTGGTCAAATTGGTCTTTAAAATATGTCTCTAATCCTCATTAATCTCCTAATCATAATTTCTTTAAAAACTAGAAATTTTCAGATTTAACCCAATCTGCCAATTTTATTAGGAAAATTTGAAAAAATCATATCTTAATGTACAAAATTCCAAATGAGGTGGTTCAAGCTTCTATGTGAAGCTCTTGAAGTCTTCTATATAATAAAAATACTTAACAGTGTCAACTCATAGAATTAGTCTACCAAACTCAATGTCAAAGCTGACTGCCCAAACAAAGAGTCAGAATTTCCCAGATTTTCTATCCAAATTTTAAAAATTCATAACTTACAAATTACACATTCAATTTTTAAGTTCTAATACCCAATGGAAAGATACAAGTGTCTACTTTAAAGGAAAAATAATCACAGGGACAAACTACCGGATTAACCTTATGAAATTTGTCCCTTTTTCCACTGTTAGAACATGGACTTCGAGAATTTCCCCTATTTCTAGACCTATATTTTAAAAAACATAACTTTCTCATTAGGTATCCAATTGATGCATTCTAGACTCATTTTAAAGCTATGAATGTATACTATTTTCTTGTAAAATTTCATAAACATTGGATAAGGTTTGTCTTATCAAAACTCAACACAAAACGGACTGGCTTTCAAAAACGTTAGTTTTGACAGCTTGAGTTTAAAACTCAAGAACTCATTCATTTTCACTCCAAATTGTACTCTTCTTGATTCTATTACCTACTATACATTCTAAGGTTTCCATACCAAAAAGAATCAGATGAAAACTCTACCTATAGCCTTTATTTAAGCTTATGTAACTTTCCAACAGAAACTCTGTTTTCCGGTGACCAAAATAAGGTGAAGAAAAACTAACATATATTCATGATTTTGAACTCTAATCATCTAGAAATTTGACCCTAAGAACACCCCACATCAAAGCCCTTTTTTAATGATAGCAAAACCAAACCAAAGAAGTCCAAAAATCCCTCAGAAATTGACATACAAACTCTGGTTTAAAACTTTTTGGTTGACAGAATCTTTCCGGCAACGTTTCTCACTTCCAACCACCCAAACCACTGGAAAACAGCCTCAAATCAACCGAAACAAGTTAGAAATATGTGAAGGAAACTCACCTTCACAAGGATAAGTGGTTGCATGTGAGGTTAAACACTTCCTTCTTCCTCTCCTCTGATCATCTTCTTCCTCCGGTTTCACTCTCTCTCACTCACGTCTCTCTTTGTCTTTGTCTTTCTCTTTTTTGGCCGACGTGCACAATTGAGAGAATGAGAGGGAGTGTTTTATTTTTTAACTAAGTGGGTGCTGAATGTGTGTGTGTGTGTGTTGTCCGTATTTGGGTGGAGTGTGTTTGTGTGGATGAGTGTCATGTGTGAGTGTTTATGTGTGCCATGTGTCTTCCAAATCAAAAGCGTAAATGCTGAATATGAGTGTGTGTCGGTAAGAGTGTGTGTTAATATATGCAGGTATATTTTTATCCCATTAGTCACACCCACTAAGCTCTAATTTTTCCCCTTTGTCTAATTGAAGATTCCTTAAATTTCTTAGGTTCCATAATTTGACTTATTATATCTAACTCCATAAATCAATCCTTAATAATTTTTTAGGATTCTCTTCTTTAGATAACTTCATAGAGTCTCAAAATAATTTCTCAAAAATTCCTAAGTAAAATTATGATCTCTAATTCTTGTTCCTCGCATTTTTCAGGAAAATAGGCCTTTAATTCCCAAGATTAATCTCTAACACCATTTAAATTTTCTTTTTTGAAAAATTTAACCTTTTACTAAATTTTGGAATATTACAAACGTAATGATTGATGTGGCATCAGCGTTGGAGTATCTTCATCATGGTTCTTCTACACCAGTGGTCCATTGTGATGTAAAGCCGAGCAATGTTTTATTCGATGAAAATATGGTGGCCCATTTGAGTGACTTTGGAATTGCCAAATTGTTAATTGACAGTCAATCCAAAATTTATGCCAACACTTTGGCTACAATTGGTTATATGGCACCAAGTAATAGTTTAATAATCATATTAAAATTTATTTAATTTTTGTTCCTTATATTCGTTTGTACCTGCACAGATGCATGCACATAATCGAAGAAACTATAAGCTATTCGACTATTTAATTCAGCACTCAAATTTATATGTATAGTATGGATCAAGAGGAGCTGTTTCTTTAAAAGATGTATACAGTTTCGGTATTTTGTTTATGGAAATGTTTACAAGGATGAAACCAACAAAAGAGATGTTCGTTCAAGGTCTAACTTTGAAAGAATTTGTTAGCAAATCAACACCACATTCAATCATCGATATTATTGATGTCAATTTGATTCACACAAGCAACCAAAAGATTGGTAATATATTATCGTATATTATATATATATCATCAATTTTTGAGTTGGCATTAAATTGTTGCACTGATGCACCTGAGGCAAGACCTAATATGTTAGAGGTTGTGTGGTCACTGGGAAAACACAAGGCCATGCTAATGCAAAATATTCAAGGAACCCCTTGTTGAATAATTGTGTTAAATCAAATTGTATTTGCTACAATCTTTAACTCTTCGGATTGTTTTATTTTTGCAACTTGTCATATGAAGTGATGATATCTCGTGTATTAATATATTTATTATTTGAAATTTTAGAATTTCGAACTCGACATATGAGTTTTGGTTGTCTTCAAGTTATTTTTTAACTTTTATGAGTTACAAATGTACATTCAATAATAGTAACATAGACTTAATGCGTTTTTTACCTTCATGATAAGTGAATAAAGTTTAGAAAGTTATCGAGCGTTGAGGGAGATATGCGTTAAAGATAATTGAAACGTCGAGGAGAAATAGAAATTATAATAAAAAGAAGACATGCTCGAAAAAATCGATGAAATTAATCAACCTAAGAAGCAAAGTGAATCGCTTTATAACTCTTATACTACATCCGGTCCTTAATATAAAACTCAGTTGACTAATTTAAAGAGATTAAAGAAGTTAAATAAATTATTTTGAAGTATTTATATTTTTCCTTTTTTCTCCAAACTTTCTTGACTTATAAACTAATATGATACACGCTTCTTTAATCTCTCCAAATCAGTCAATTGTGTCTTATATTGAAGACATAAAATAGTATTAATTATTCAATGATTGGGTTAACATGATTATTGGGTTCATTGCCCAGCCCTACAATGATGAAGAGTTTCCTTTGATAAAAAGCCTTCAGTCATTGCGGACTCCAACAAATCCCATCTTGCATTGACCCAATTAGAGAAAATGGGCCAATGCAAATGACTAATCCAAGCTTTGAAACAAATTTATAGATACAGATTTATTTGGGTTTGCCTTTATAATGTGATGGAATATGATGCTTTACTTTTATTCTATTTTATTTTATTCGTCAAAACATGTTATTCAAATGCCGAAATTACTTGGTTTTCAGCTTGTGTTGGGCTTGGTTTGTATGGCCCATGTGATTGTTAAAACAAAATTACTTTTATATTACTTTAATCAAAATCACGGTCTAAAAAAAATATATATAACAAACTTTTACATCTTAATATAATCTTTAGTCCCTCTAATTTTCTCTTATTTTGGTTTTAATTCTTCAAATCTCATTATGTAAATTGGTCCCTATAGTTTAATAAAAACTTGATGATTTTGCCCTATAAAGAACCAATACCCAGTATGAAACTTGAAAAACAAAGATTATATATATTAACCCAATTTTTAAACACATATGCTAAGCTCCTCAATGTAATTATGGTGTATTGAAGTTAATACAAAGAATTTTTAGAAATCTAGTTACATTTTTCTTAAACAATTTAGAAAGAAAGCGGAATGGAGTTCCATAACCAAGTTCTGGAAGGTTCCTTTTTTATCTTTTCAGTTTCATTTTCAGCTTCCTGAGTAATTTGGTCATTATGGATAAATTTTTTCAACTTTCTATGTTACCTTTATATTATACTTAACACTTAAGAGTTTATTTTTACACACACACTTTATTGAGAAAATTATAGACGTAAAAGACTAAATTGTTAACAGACTTTCTTACCTTGCTTAATTTGTAATACCAGTTCAAGGGAATACTATGCATTGGTTTTCTTTCTGCAGTGTTGCAGTAATGACAAATTTTAGTACTTTGATTTTCTGCAACAAAATAGTAATTGCCCCCCCCCCCCAAATTTCTCCTAATAAAGGGGGGCGGGGAAATCTCTTAAAGGGAAAGTACAAGTTACATGGGAAAATTTCTCCAAAACCAAGTGTATTGGGTTGTCGTGCACATTACTTCTTTCCCTACGAGCATCAGTTGTGTCATACAACATGCCTGTTGTATCCTTGTTGTGCGACATCTGGCATGCTTCTTGTCACGCACTTACCTTATTTTAACCTTTTTTCAGAGTATTCGCGGAAAACGATATGTAGTTCGGTGGGCAACACAGGAATACCATGAATATACTGATAATAAGTGTATGATTACATAAATTCCCCATAGGGGTCCGTACATGATCATTACCGTCAATGTAGCCACACAGGGCTACTTGGGTATCTAAACCTGTTCCAGTGAAATAGAGACATCTTCTCGTCTTCGTTCCACCACTGCAATCCCCTCATATGTTTCTCTACATTATTCTCAGCATATCTTCTGTCTTCTCTTGTCTAAATTGTTGGTAGGGGAGGGTGAGATTCGAGAGAATCTCAGTAGAAAAATAATATCAATATGCATGTTCTATAAATGTTTAATGCATAACATACTTGCATCACATAACTCATACTCACACAATGACAAATCTGTAAGCTCAATGCTTCAAACAATATACTTATGGCCATAGCATAAATTGAAACATATAGCTTCAAATCATTCATACATGTTTCACATAATCAAGCAAAGCAATAACATGTATCAACACATTAACACAAATATCATATACATGCAGGAGAGGTAAGTTCCCTAGCTTAACCTTTTTTCGCCTCGAGACGTGTGCCTCGTAAAGCGTGCCAACATCTCGGGCTCCATATTCTATCCTACAATGCCAAAGGTACCATTTAGACACTCCTATAGTGTTTCTAGGGGTTATATGAGCCTATTATGAAAATTGACTAAAATGCCCCCAGGGACCCGACCCCGCCCCGCCCCGCCATACCCGTTCCGGCTGTACTTTTGCCAAAATTTTGACATGAGCTATTCTGACATATTTTTGCCCAAAGAATCCATTTCCCGACTCGGAATTATCAAATTCAATGTCAAATTACAAATTTACCATTGGCAGCTCCATTTTAAGGGTTTTAGAGGCATTTTTGTAATTATACTTTTTCGGCCTTTTCCGAAAAAGTGACCAACTGTAACCCCACCTAATTTTCACCCTTGAACTCAATGGAATCCTCAAATAATTGAAAATCCATCTCTAACCCTTCCAAACTAGACTTGGCCGAAATTCTCAATTCCCTAAAAAAATTGGGGTTTTTTGGTTTCGGCTTCGCAGACGTATTTCTTTCTACTCCTAATCACTTTATTAACCATTACATTAGGTTACAACTAACATTAAGACCTAATTTGGGCAGCATAAACCCTAGGCCATGCCATTTCCAAACTTTAAAATCAAAGGCAATTCGGTGAAATTTCACCAATTAAATTGTCCGCAATAGCCAGAATAGTCAATATACAAGAGTTCGGAAGTTACCTCAAGCTCCTTCTGGCTTTTCCCTATTATGGCTGAACCATAACCCTTCTTACCACTGAAAATTGAGCTTCCAACACCTTAAAGAACATGAAAGAGATGCTTAGAAGTAAGGTTATACGCATTAGGTCTGAATTCATCGAAGAAATCGACCTACCTTGTGAGTTTTGCTCCCTTCTCTCTCTAGAACTCAACACAAGCTTTCTCTCTCTTTAGCTCTCATGGCTGCACGATTTTGAAGGGAAAGAGATGATGGAATGTGTTTTATAATATTTGCCTTTATCCCTTTTATTTATTTATTTAAGCAAAAATTAAGAATTTGACTTTTTATGTATATAACTCTTATGTACATGTAGTCATAAGCCCAATTGAAGCTAACTAATATTTTCTTCTCTTGGCCCATCAAAATGACGTCCTTAGGGTCCTTTAAATCAGCAAAATGGGCTGATGTATTTATCCCAAAATTACCATGTTGCCATCACAAAAGTTTCCCCATTTTCGAATTAGTCTGAATTCTAGCAGATTCTTTGCCCAAACTTTGAAAAATCATAATTAGTTTTAGAAAAATTGAATTGGAATGATTCCAAAGCCTACAGAACTCTTATTGAGTCTAGTTTCAAGAAAAATATAGACTTTTGCTAGCTGGAATCACAGAATTCCCAGAATTTCAATCTTTGCATACTGTTCCAGGAATTTCAGTTTTTATGTGCTGACTTCAAGAATTCATAACTTTTTTTATATAGCTCTAATTGAGTCAAATGACCTATCAAATTAAAGCTTAGGATGTCTATTTTCACCCTATAAAATTTCATAATTTTTCTCATCATTTAGTCATACAAAATCACATGACAAGCTCACTACCCCATAGGCAATTTCACCAAAAACATAATTTCTTTCTCCAAAATTCACCATTTTAGTTTCTTTAATACCCCAAAGATATAAGAATCATTATGGAATAAATTTGGGCTCCTACTAAACTAGGCTTAGCAGTTTACTTATTTCAGGCTTATTATCTAGCCTCAAATATCAAAATTCAGGGTATTACACTTCTCTAAAAGAACGCCGTTTACACCCTGGAAGGACGACACCACCAGTTGTGGGGTATGAACTGCCCTGAAGGCATCACTTCCGGGGTGGTCACTTTTACCCATTTGTGCACTTCGGCAGAGGTATGCTTTCCTTTGACCTATCAATGGATCGCTGAAATTCTAACTTGAGATATCTACTTTCAACACTAAAATATTTTTAATCCCAAGTTATTTTTTCTTAGTTGTTTGACTTGAGTATTTTTCTTCTCAGTCTATCGAGAAGAGGCCGCAGCCACCGATGCTAGATTTCACCCTCGTTCTTTTTTTCTTTCATATTTTGTTTGGTTGCCACTGCTCTCTGTTATTTTTGACGTAGCAAGTGAATATATTTTACAGTTCCAGCATCCTATGATTAAGACGCTTCAAAAGTCATTTTATATGTTTGTTAATACACAAAAATATGATATAGAAAGTATCTTGCAGGACCAAGAGGGGTTGGGTTTAGTAGAAGGGGCTAATCCTTTACAACATAACGAATCAATATTCGAATTCTTACTGGGTGAGATGCTAACATTTAGTGTCTAACAGTGTCTCGAATATGAGGTCCTCCTTATCCATGATAAATGGATTGAGACTATAATATGCTGGAATCGGAACGCCGATTCACAGACATACAGACGCCTCCTTTTTTTTTTTTTTATACACAGACTCCTTTTTTTGATCACTATGCTCTACAGTCTGCGGTATAGAATCAGTATACTTGTGAAATTTATTCAAAGTGTCTATTTGGGGTCTATGTTTAGTTACTTTTATTATGTTATTTAACCGTTAATTGATTCGTTATAAATGTTTTTATAAAGATTACATATTAAAACAGCCATAAATATTGCGGAGATCACGCGCTTAAATTTCCACAAGTCATATAAATTACCTTATTAAAAATCCTTTGTGTTTATCTCTGTTCTGCAATTATTTTAGATTTTTATGTATTATTTTAAATGTAAAAATAAAATATTCAAAAAATTAAAAATTAACAAACAAGTAAGGTAACTTCTGCAGTCATAAGAAGGCCAAAAAAAAAAAAAAAACCTTCTGCGGTCATAATGCATTATTATTTATTTGAATTTAAAATATAATGTTCAAAAATATTTTTTTTCCATTCAGGTTTTTATTTTAGCATAAGGTGTGAAAGATGTCTATTTCTCTATTGGTCGACTTATTTGAAATCCAGCTAAAATTTTATAGTATCTTATTTTTGATATTCTGAACTAAAAATTTTAAAATAAATTTAAATAATTTTCTGCATTTAAAATATTATTATAAATATTTTAATCATTTACCGTTATTTCTTTCTTTAGAGTTATCTCAAATTTTTTTTGTATTATTTCAAATATAAAAAAATAAAAGATTCTGAAAATAAAAGATTCAGAAGCCTGTACAGGAACAGGGGCGGTTCATAAATAATATATAACATTGCATTATGGTTATTTTAATTATAATAATTTTTGACAAAAATGTAACATATAAAATGACCAAAAACTAAAATTTTGTCGGTAGTTAATTTGGGTAATTATTGCTATCAAAGATATTGATCGGGAAAATCAGTGTTGAAACGGGAAAATTTTCAATTCCTTAAAAAGTTGTGTGAGATATTTTAGATTTGAGATTAAATTATTTTATGTATTTCAATTTTAATATATTGAATTATATCAAAATTTATACAAACGTTATTTATTAATTAATTTAATTGTTTGAATTTATTTTTGATTTAGATATTGAATATATATATATATATATGCATGCATGCATGTATTAATTTTTTATTTTACTCTTTTCCTCCCTTATCTTAACTTTTTATGTATTATTTTAATTTAAAATTTAAAAGCTCAGAAAATTTGAAAGCTCCTAATCCATGATGAATTATTTTCATTCAATTTATTGATTTTATTTTTTTTGAATTAATTTTTTTATTTTGCATTTTAATTAGATTTTGAAGCAAGTTTTTTGATCTTTTTAACAGGAGTGGAAAGTTACCCAGGAGAACAAATTTGATACAATAATAAATGAAGGGTAAAATTGTATATTTATATGAAAATTTCTTTTTGCGCCTTTTGAATAGGATAAAAAAATTTCTTCACTCTTTACATTATAAATAGGTTGTGTGTAAATGTTGCAAGGAAATATATTATATATTACACATGCTTCTCTGGTCCTATTTATAGGGTAAAGAGAGAAGAAATTTTTTTATCCTATTTAAAAGGCATAGAGAGAAATTTTCATATGAATATACAATTTGACCTTTCATTTATTATTGTATCGAATTTATTCTCCTGGAATGTAATGTCTATTAAATAGGGGTAATGTTGAAAAGTTACTCAATTTTATGGAAGAGTTAATAAATTTTGAGATTTTTCTTAGCTTATGTAAAATACGGTGAAAATGCCTTATAAATAGGATCAAGGGAGTAAGGGATAAGGTTCAATTTTGCTCTTAGAAAGTTTTCGCATAAAAGTTGTAAGCATATGGAGTTAGATTTAAGGTCGCCTTTGAGTGTTAAAAATTGAGTAATATGGCAAACCCATATTGCTAACAGTTAGTGGGGTCTTAGGGCTGATATGGTTCAACCACATAGGAAATAATACTACATATTATCCCACCTATTATGCCACATGAGCATAATCAAATCCTCAAGCTTGAATCACAAATTAAACAAAATAAACACCACAAAGAATGACAGACATCACCACCGGCATCACTATTATATTGTTGACAGCCACCTAAACCCAGTAAATCAAATCAAAACAGATTATCAAAACCAGAAATCATGAGCCACCCATTACTAGCTAGAAAAACAAAACAAGAAATGAAGAAGAAAGAATATGGAAGGAGTCCAAGAACTATCAAAGATAAGGAAAGGTGAAACGATTAAGATGACAAAAGCGGGAATGGCAAAACGAGAAACATATCAACAAGTCCATGAATTCATGAACAAATTTTAGATGAACGACAATGCTTTAATGGCATAAGATCTATAAATTTAAATGAAAATAGACCAAAATAAAAATCAAGAGAAATGGAATGTTGTGAAGGGTCTTATGTAACAGTGAGTGTCTTGTAAAGCAAGAGCAGTCTTCAAATGGTGGTGTCCAACGGGTCTTACAAAGCTTCAAGTTGCACAATTCAAAATTATATTTTCATCAGCATTTTGACAAATTATTCTTTCAAAATAATTCTTAACAGATATTATTAGGATCTGAACAATGTAGAACCATTATTTTTTAAATTCCAAGATATTTTTATGTTACATAAGTGACCACCTATTTATACTCTTGCATTGCATGGGTCAGTACTAGTTACTTAACTTAATCAAGACCTCGTTTATAAAAAAGTTAGAGACACCACTAACTATTTGAGTAAATGTTAAATCAAATTGCAATTATTTTTTCTTTTACTCTTTTTTCCCTTTTATTTTTATGTGGAACATTTAACCTCGAAAAATGTAATGGTGAAACAAGATTTTGTATTATATTTTATAATGCGTTTAAATTTTGAAGATTGGCATGCATATTGGAAATTGAGTTACTAATTTACTCTTTTTTCCCTTTTATTTTTATGTGGAACATTTAACCTCAAAAAATGGAATGGTGAAACAAGATTTTGTATTATATTTTATAATGCGTTTAAATTTTGAAGATTGGCATGCATATTGGAAATTGAGTTACTATTGAATTTGAATAATGAGAACATTTAATCCTTATCTCTCCTCTTTATCTATTGTAAATTGGGAACCAATAGTATGGTAGATCTACAGTACCAATGGTGCCCAATTCTTACATTTTTAATATATATATATATATATATATATATTTTTTGGTATAGGGACAAGGGGAATATATGACATGGTTTCCTTGTTGGTTCATCTTGCTCCCAACCTGCCGCAAAAAGATGGCAGCTTACCACGGACTTCATTAGTTTGGCCTGATTAGTGGACACTTGTAATGTTCAAACTTACTGCTTGCCTCTATATCACCAACAAAAAAAAAAACAAACAAACAAAGTTTCGAATTTTTTTAATTCTTGTTGCTTCGTACGGGATTATTATCCCTAGTTCGTTTTTCAAATATGAAAATTGAAAAACTAATTTTAAACAGGCTAAAAATTTACAAATGGAATATTATATATTCATATATTCTAAAAAAACGGTGTAAGTCATATGAATATAATTGCTTTTAAAAGATAAATAAATGAATAGAATATTTTGTATGGGTCTTACATCATTTGTTTATGCCTTCTTTCATTTGTATCGCTATATTTTTGTCTGAATTCATGATTTACGTTGATTTTTGTGAATGCACTTTCAATCTCTTAATTTTTTTAGGTCCCAAAATTACCCTATTAATAATTGAATTTTAAACTCTTGTAAAATAAGATGATAGATTCCGAGTCAGTAAATCAATGACATTGCAAATTGCAACTAAATGTTATTAACATGAAATTATTACGCTAATTTATGCTTGCTTTAAATCATGGAGAAAGAAAATATTTTCTAAATTTTTTTTTTTGGGTGAAGATCTTTATTAAATTCTTAGGACATACGTTTAGATAAAAATATCTTGAAATTTTTAAGCAAAAATATATCTCATCTTCAAACCCATTTTTTCTACGTGCTAAAATTGACCATCAAATCTAATTGGTGTCATCTTGAATTATGGTCATCCATTAAATTTTCTAAATCATGAGCAATATTGAACTTAAAGGACAATGTATCCACACAAACTTTATCCCATACTAACGTTCTTCTCGGGGCATATCTATCACTTACCCCCTCAATTACTCCTCGCCTTAGGCTACGGAGTTCTTTGACTATCTCTCCCTCTCCCTTTCTCTCCCATGTGCTGCATTTGTCGTACCATTTGGATTTACATACAATTCTTTCAAGTGGAAAAATAGTCGCTTTGAAACTTTTTAACTTGGACTTGGAAGAAGCTTTAAGGAGTTTTGATGTTGAATGTGCTACCCTATACAATTTGCGTCATCAAAATCTTATTAAGACAATTATTTGTTGATCAAATAGTGATTTGAAACCTCTGATAATGGAATTTAAGGTAAATGGCCAGTCTTGATAGATGGTTGTACTCCGACAACTATTGTTTAGACATCTTGTAAAGGTTGAATATGATGATCGGTGTGGAATCTGGATTGGAGTATCTTCATCATGGTTCTTTGCCAGTGATTCATTGTGTTTTATTTTATTATTTTACTAACCAACTCACATACAAACTCTTATGCGCACATCTTATAATAAAGAGTTAAGGTTTTTTTTCAGCTCTTTGAAGTATTTTTCTAGATACTTCAGCATATTTAAAGTATTTTTTAATTCATCTAGCACCCTAAAGTAATTTATACGTGCGTCTAGCACCTTAAAGTAATGTGATTCATCCACCACTCAAAAGTATTTTTTCAGATGCATTCAACACCCTAAAGTATTTTATAGTGCAATTTTTTCCTTGACAATTTAATTCGATGAACATACCTGAAAAATTACTCAAGGGCAGTGGATGAACACAATTTTTTAGGTGCTGCATTCATATGGAAAAATATTTTAAGGTGGTGGATGAACCACAATACTAACTTGTGGTATCATTGACCAATTCCACTGAGGTTGTTTGTCCTCGGGGACACTTGCTACAACGAGATTGTCAATTATCAAGCCAACAATCTCATCAAGAAATTCTCCAGGAAATTGAAATAACTTTCATGGATCTTCTAAAATTTTTTGAATGGTTGTTAAAAAAAGAAAATCATATTTGAGAAGATTAAGACTTGAAAGCTTTGATGAGTTTGAGTTCTCAAGGTGAGAACTCAAGTAGTCAATCAAATAAATGAAAGTTGAGTTATGCTTGGCTTTTTGCCCGATGTTAAATAACAAAAAATGATTTTATATAATAAAAAAAAAGAAAACATATTGAAAGTCATTTTATTTTTTATTTATTTATTTTAGAACAGATTCCTATTTTTTTTATAAAACACTTTATTAAAAACTAATTATCAAACAGCTTTTTTTAAAAAAAAAATTTTAAAACACATTGTTTTGGAAATAGGAAATTAAACAATAAGGGCTATGTTTTCGTTAAATTTTTAAACAACAAATACAATACATCTAACAAACTAATTATTTTCTTCCAGCCGTATTTCTCTAAGCTTATCGATCAAATAGGGGCCTAATCACAAGTCAAGCATGCCAATATTTAACCTACAAATTGGGGTATCAGATATGAAATATCCAATCCAAGTAGAATCAAAAAGACTTTTGATATGTATCCTTCTCACTAAGTTTATGGCCTCCAGCACTTGGCCACAAATGAAACAATGCAGTGTGATGATAATGATGCATGTGGTCCTCGATGTGAGAAATTATGGCACACGCAATTTTCTTCTTCTTCTCTTGCATTCAACATGTTTTATGGTGCAATTTTATGGTTATTTGTGTCCTTATTAATGTTTTTTTATGGTTTAGACCATGTTTAGTCCTCCATGAGTTAAGTCTATCTAAATCTAAGTATGTATATGTATCTCTAACATCGATTGGGATATTTTTCTTCAAGAATACAAGATAATTAATATTATCTCTAGATGTTATTAATAATTTTTTCTTTAATGTAAGAAAAATCTATATAATCACAATTGTTATTTTATATTGTTTTTGTTTTCTCCCCTTTGTTAAAGCACGAAACAGGGGAAAAAATCACCATGAGGACTCATTTTTGGTACCATTTCTAGTTTGCGTCAAAACTGTATTTGAATAATAAGGTCATGGCGTCCATTATTTTTCAAAATAATAAATATATACAGTTTGGAAGCCGAATTAACCTAGAAGCTAACTAGCTAAGGAACCAATTTGGAGACAACTATAAAATTTAAGATATAATTTAGGAATTCTTCGAAGCCTTTAAACACTAACGATAAGTTTACAAGTCTTCTAGCTTACCACTTTGGTCCTATTTACAAGTCTATTTTGATTAAAAAAATTTTGATTTTTAATGTTAGTCCAGTTTCAAAGTAATAAATGTGTTTTTTTACAATTTTCCCAGTATTAATTTCAATAAGCAAAAAGAATTAATTCATGTTGACTCTTGTAATCAATAAAAAATAAGGGCAAACATGGAAATTTAGCCTAAAATTAATGAGTTAACTAAGTGCAAATTTGGATTAGCAGTGGAGAAGCAGCTTTTTTTTACAATCTGACTTTTGTAAAAGTCAGGTAGGAAAAAAGTCAGGTTGTAAATGTGATTTATGTTTGGATTGGTGGTGGCGGGAGTGACTTTTTTTCTAACCATAGTGAGCTATTTGGATGATTATTTGAAAAGTCAGTTGGCATGAAAAATGATTGAAAAAGGGCATGAATCTTATTGAATACTATATATATATATATATTAGTTGTATATTATTTGATAATTTTTTTTAATAATAAGTTAAATTTTTTAAAAAAATTAAAAAACATTGAATTGCTCCGTCTCTAATTGATGATATAAGCTAAAAAAAGTGGCTTCTATCAGGAGCCACTTTTTTTAAATAAGCCCATCAAAGTCAAAAGCTATCCCAAATGGTTCATTTTTCTCCACTAAGCTTTTTCTACTGTGCACTGGGCTTTTACTCTCCCTACTGCGTTCCCAAACAGGCCGTAACTCTCCTTGGTAGTATGTGAGAGTTATTTAATTTAGATTTATAAATAGGATCAAAGCGGTAAAAGAAAAGTCAAGCCAATCAGACTTTACCCAAAGCTTCCAATAACATTCTTTTGGGGTTATTCAAAAGCCTACTGTCTCAAAGTGATAATGTGATAACGAAGCAGTGATAATGTGATCCTCAAAGTGATAACGAAGGAATTAATTAAGGAATACCAACCTTTTTGTCATTTTGTCATTTTGTCACTGTCATTATGTGTTGCCAGTCATTTTTCAATTAATATCTTTTTATCTGCATCAATCACAATTTTCATATCATATTCACTTATGTACAGGTTTTATGAGATATCTACAATATGGCATTAATGACTTGATTTGGGCTTGGATGAGTCATATTCCCTTGGGTAAACAATACTCCTTTTGTTAGGGTAGGGAGAAATTTTTTACGTGAATGAATAATTTTACCCATAATTTATTATTGTATTGACTTTATTCTCTTATATTATAATATATATTAAATAGGGTAAAGTTAGAATGTTGTTGAATTTTAAGGCAGAACTAATGAAGTTTAAAGTTTTTCTTGGCATATGTGAAACATGCTGGAAATATCTTATAAATATGATCAGAGACTATTCAACAATGAATTTATTAGTCAGCAAAAAAAAAAAAAAAATTAATTAACCATATTAGATGAGTCACATTCAACGCGCTTTTGCCTTCCCACTGCTAACTACTAATAAATATATTGCTCCCTCTAGTTCCTATTAGAGAATACTTCTAATTAATTCTTATATACTTCTAAAATTGACCGTCAAATTAAATTGATGGCATACTGAATTATGGCCATCCCCTAAATTTTCCAAACCATGACCAATACTGAACACGTCTTCTACGTAAAGGGCAATGTATCCACACAAGCTTTTTCCCACAAACGTACTTCTGGGGGCATATCTATCACTACTTACCCCCTCAATTACTCCCTCTCCCTTTGGCTATTGAGTTCTTTGACTATCTCTCCCTCTCCCTTTCTCTCTCTTGTGTGGTGCATTTGTCGTACCATTTGGATCTGTATACAATTCTTTCAAGTGGAAAAATAGTCACTTTGAAAGTTTTTAACTTGGAACAAACTTTAAGGAGTTTTTATGTTGAATGTGCTACCCTATAATTTACGTCATCAAAATGTTGTTAAGATCATTATTTGTTGTTCATATAGTGATTTTAAAGACTAGGAGGAGAAGTATAAATGTTTATTCTAGGATGCTCCATACTTGCAGCTGCAATTGAATTGCTAGTCTGATATACTAGACATGGGAAAACTCGCTTCCTTTCTTTTCATTCTCTTCCTTTGCTACTTTATGGCCTCCCTAGGATGGAGCGAGATGGATTCCACCATCGACAAATCTGCCCTTCTTGCTTTCAAATCATCTATTGCGGTGGATCCATACAATCTCTTATCTAACTGGTCAGTCTCTTCTTCTCCATGTGATTGGGTTGGTGTTGGATGCAATACTCGCCATAGAAGGGTCCGTTCCTTGAATCTTAGTGACACAGGCCTTAAAGGCATCATATCTCCACAATTAGGAAATCTCTCTTTCCTTGTTGAACTTGATTTGAGTAGCAATTATTTTCATGGCCAGATGCCAAAAGAGTTGGTACAATTGCATAGATTGAAGCGACTCAACTTAAGCTACAATGATTTTCATGGCCAAGTTCCAACATGGATAGGAGATTTATCTATGCTTGAGCATTTGAGTTTTCAAAATAACAGTCTTAATGGATTTATTCCAATATCTCTGCACAATCTGTCAAAGTTGGAGATCTTGGATTGGAATTTTAACTTCATTCAAGGGACCATTCCACTTGAGATAGGTAGTCTAAAGCACTTGAAGATTTTGCGACTTGCATGGAACAAGCTTTCTGGAGCAATTCCACAAACAATTTCCAACTTGTCTTCACTTGAAAGGTTGAGTTTACCTGGTAACACTTTGTCAGGTATGTTTTTGAGAAACATAAGCTTGTCTAAATTGTTTTTTTTAATATTTGTATGCATTTCTTAATTTTTTTAGTATTTCTCTGTTATTATTTTAAGTATAAAACAAGTCATCATCCAATTTTTGAAATGCTTAGTAAAGTCATACCATGGTCAAAAAGAATAAAGGTACGAAGTTCAAACGGATCTAATATGTTCATCATTAATCTTTGGAAATAAATGCTTATTATTGTATTATGTTGAAACAAAACTGTCTTCCCTCCTTTGCTCTTCCCATCCGCTTCCTCTTCACTACTTATTTCAATCTTTAGATTGAGATTTTTTAACTGTTCATATTTAATATTTTATAAAAATAATTTTTTAAATATTTTTATTGTAGTTTTAAATTATTATGACTAAAACTTAGTGGTTTTTGAATTATTTATTTATTTATTCACAATTTAATATTTTATTAGTAATTTTGTAGAACATTAAATCTAAACCATTCAAATATCAATCTAAAGGTTAAGATAAGTAGTGGAGAGTAGAAGTAAATGGGAAGAGCACACAGAAGGGGAGCCAAATCCATTATTCTGTTGTTAATACGTTTTTGAAGGTTTTTCTTGTCAAAATAAATATACTTAAAGAAAATTCTTCCATATTTATGTTAAAACCCCAAGGACAAAAAAGGTGCACACTCTTTACTTCTCTCTCTTGTACAGTTGTAGTATTTGAATTAAATTAATTCTTTATTATCTCTTTGAACATTGATACAATGATAAATGATAAATGATAATTTTTTATTATATGTATTAATTATTTCAACAATGAACTTTATCATTTTGTTATGACAACTTAATTATTACTCTAGATTATACTTACTACGCATGCTGTAAAAGTTGGTGTTATTGACATTTGTTTGTCATTTAATATTTGAAGGAGCCATTCCAAATCAGATTGGTGATCTTCCACAACTACAGATAATATATCTTTATCATAATCAACTTTCAAGTTCTATACCAAGCTCTATATTTAATAGTTCAGTGCGACAAGACATTCAACTACACAAAAATAATTTATCTGGGAGTCTGCCAATAAATTTGTGTTTTGGGCTTCCAAAACTTAAAATATTCTATGTGTTTGAAAATGGTTTGTCTGGTAAGATACCCTCCATTTGGCATCAATGCAAGGAATTGGAAGAATTAGAATTGGGCCATAACATGTTCAACCCAGGAATCATTCCAAGTGACATTGGAAATTTGACAAACCTCCGAGTTCTATATCTTGCTAACAGCAATTTGCAAGGTAAGAATCATTCCCTGAACAATTTCCAATTTTCATGTTTCATCTATTCCAGTATTTTCTTTTGGATGGCATCTTTCTTCTCCTTTTTTTTCAAAAATAAAAAAGATGTACGAATCATCCAGCTTTCTCAATTAATTGCATATTCAATAAAAACACGCCATGTCAAGAGTAGCTTGATCTTAGGATATTAGTCCAGCCAGATTGGAAGGGTCATGGATTTTTTAAAAGAATTATAGTTTTATTTTAACATTTCAGCATATTATAGCATTAATTCTCAAAATAAGTCAGAAGCTTGTTGTTTTGAAGTGCATCGATTATATAAATGTATTTCAAGGAACTATTCCAAATGAGATTGGTGATCTTTCATGACTGAAGATGTTATATTTTCAAATATTGGCACTCTACCTAAAGCTTGAAACCTTTTGGCTTTAAAATACAAAGAACTGAGATTTAGCGTTAGGTAGATTTAACAGATGGTACATACCAAGCGAGATTGGAAATTTAGCCAAATTTTCAATTATACAGCATTGATATGTTAATTGTTTGTGTTTAATATGTTCATTGCATATTTGTTTTCGTGTTTATATGTCCATAATTTTTAATACGAATTATTAATTCTCTCGATAAATAATTATATTTGACTGGATTACGTTTAAAAATACGGATCATGATGATTTCTTGTTAAAGCAAATCATATTAATCAATTGTCAATTAGCTGTGGATTATAGATAGTCTAATCTGGAAATAACTATCAATGTAATAAAACAATTAATATGAAATAAAAATACACTTCTTATTTTTTTAATTATTTCATTTTTTAGATGTTTTACACTTATTTAGATGTTAATTCTTGAAGTGGAAAAAAAAATTCTACAGAGATAATTATCAACATCGGTGCCCTCCTTCCCTCACTCTCTGTCTGTCTATCCATATCAAATATCATTACTACTATCATCATCAATCGGCAATTGCATGTTGGTCGATCGAGTATTCTTTAACAAAATTCCATTTATCATATATAATATCCGTGGGTAAGGGCGGAATCAAAACTATTCTATATTATCTCCAAAACCTCGAATTGAAAATAAGTTTTCTGCATATATAATCAATAATAAGTTTGCTTTTTTGAAAAATGCATGCATGATAAAAAAAAAAAAGTCATTAAGAGAATTTATAATAAAACATAGGCTTAATAAGCGAGGCATATGGATTATTAATAGTATAAATATCAATTATCGTTCTGCTCACTCTAACTTTTGAACAGAAGAAATTCCATCAACTCTCTTCAACACTTCTTCTTGATGAGTAGTATATTTTTATGGAAACAGTTTAAATGGTAGAATACCAATGTCAATTGGTAATCAAACAATGCTGGAAATTTTAGATCTAAGTTGCAACTCCTTTACAGTTATGGTCAATCTACTCATCCATCAAATTTTATGCTTTGACAAAATTCCATTTATTATTTGCAAAACTGTTTAGTATGTGTCCATTTATTATTTTCATTCCTTAAATGAAAATAAAAATTTTAGCACATCTATATCTTCTAACAGAATCAGATTTTCATAATCAGTAGTAACTAAAATCAAGGTATTAGTTCATTCATGAATACTACATATACGCCACATTCACAAGAAGATATGTCAACTGATCGATCAGGTCATAAACTGCTTATTCTTTTGCAGGTGAAATTCCTCAATCTATTTTCAACACACCTTCTTTGAGGATTGTTTTCCTTTCTTTTAACCACTTAAATGGTAATTTGCCCGATCAGATGTGCCATCAACTCCCTTTTCTTGAAGTCTTTGAGGCTGTTAATAATCATTTACACGGAAATATTCCAAAATCAATGGGTAATTGCACATCTTTGCATACCCTTAATTTGGCTATCAACTCGTTTTCAGGTATGCTCAAAAACTACCTTTCTACATGAGTTGTGGGTGCGCTCTTATATCTATATCAAATGTTTAGTACTTTCATTCAAATATGCGAATATACGACAAGAAATTATTGTAAGCTTTGAAATTTAATGCTGTTTTTCAAACACGCACTTAATAATTCCTATTGATAGGATCCAGATAGGTTGAGAGAAATAAGGAGAAAAACGTCTTCATTAAATATAAAATAATAAAATTGATATTTTTTTTCAATGACTAACTTTATGGTGGCTAGACTGTTTGTAGACTGAAATTACATTAAAATAATCAAATAAACAGGGCAATAATCTCTAAAATCTACTGGATCCTATCAACAATCCTTTGATTGATAAAATCTCTCAGAAAATATTCAAACTAAACAAATTAAATAAAATAGATCCTAACCAATATTGAATCAATAATAAACTAATCCTAGTTGAGATGTTTATAAATAATAAATATTTATTATTTTTAACAGAAACTAAACTAACAACTCTTTAAAACATGCTAATAAACGTCAATTGCAAAATATTTATTTGTAGTTTTATTAATGTTCTCTAAAGATCACATTTTATGGAATCCTTGGCCCTTGCCCAAAAAGTAGTTAATAGTTTTATGTGACACAATCGACAAAAAATATAGGAATAATTTACCAAAAAAAAGAGTTTTATGTGACACAGAACAAAGGAATGTATGTGAATATACATGGATGAAATTAGCTTTCTCACTTTCCTATATTTACGTATGGACTTACTAGCATAGAAAAAAAAATTTAAAAGGACTCAACTAATAAAATATTAGGAGTTTTCTTGTAATATAGGGAAGTGAATTCAAAATTTTGAAACGTGAGTCTGTTTTACAAGCATACGTACAAAACATATTATCTGTTTTGTCAATTTTCACTACTTTATATAAATGTTATCGTGCATACATCACTTTTTTTTAAGTTAATTAACCATCAGCTACCTTTTTGTTTTAGGTCTTATACCCAAGGAGGTAGGCAATCTACAGAAGCTTGAACAGTTGGCTTTCACAGATAATAATTTCAATGGACCCTTTCCTTCGCATATATTCAACATTACGGCATTGAGACGTGTCTTCCTCTCAAATAATTCATTATCTAACTTTCTCCCATCAAATTTAGGAATTGGCGTTCCCAACCTAACGCTATTGTCCTTGGGATGGAATCAACTTATTGGAAAAATTCCCAACAGCATCTCAAATGCTTCCAAGCTCACTATATTAGAATTATCAGGGAACAAATTTAATGGAGATATACCCATTGCACTTGGGAATCTAACAAACCTGATGGCATTATATCTTGAAGTGAACTATTTGAATGGGTTGATTCCAAATACAATTAATAGACTGCAAAGCCTTCAACATTTAAGTCTTAGCTTCAACAGATTGCAAGGGTCCATCGTAAGTGAATTGTGCCAAATCAAAAGTTTGAGTGAGTTGTATCTAGACAACAACATGTTTTCAGGAATGATTCCAAAATGTCTCACAAATACTTCTTTGCAAAATTTGAACTTAAGCTCTAACAAATTGATTTCTCATATACCCTCTTCTCTTTGTAGTCTCCAGGATATCTTGATCCTAGACTTATCCTCCAACGCATTGAGTGGAACAATTCCACTTGAGGTATCAAACTTTAGAACAATTATGCTATTGAACTTGTCAAGAAATCAAATTTCAGGAAACATCCCAACAACCATAGGTGGCTTGCAAACACTACAAAGTCTATCTTTGTCTCATAACAAACTACAAGGACCTATTCCTGAATCATTTAGGGGCATGATAGATATTGAGTTCTTGGATTTGTCTCAAAATAATTTGTCTGGGGTGATTCCAAAGTCTTTAGAGTTACTAGTCCAAATGAAGTACATTAATCTTTCATACAATTTATTGTATGGAGAAATTCCAAATGGTGGGCCTTTTCAGAATTTTACATATGAAGCTTTTATGATGAATGAAGACCTTTGTGGAAAGCCCCAACTAAAAGTCCATCCATGCAAAAAAGGAAACAAAAACATCTCAACAAAAATGGCGCTTGTGATCAAATGCTTGTCGGCTATCATTTTTGCAATCATTTTGGTTGCTTCATGCCTAGTGTTCCTTAAATTTAAGAAGGGTCATGGTAGTCATGAGATGAACAATAGAGACTTCTTAAATTTGGGTGCACCAATCAAGATATCCTATTATGATCTTTTGCAAGCAACAAATAATTTTGATGAGAGTAATTTTCTTGGCAAGGGAAGTTTTGGATCAGTTTACAAAGGAGTTCTTTCAAGTGAAAAGATAGTTGCTGTGAAAGTATTTCACTCAAACTTGGAAGAAGCATTGAGGAGTTTTGATATTGAATGTGCTGCCATATGCAGTTTACGTCATCGAAATCTCATTAAGATGATCAGCAGTTGCTCCAATATTGATTTTAAATCTCTAATAATGGAATTCATGTCAAATGGGAGTCTTGATAGATGGTTGTACTCTCATAACTATCATTTAGATATGGTGCAAAGATTGAACATAACGATTGATGTGGCATCAGCGTTGGAGTATCTTCATCATGGTTCTTCTATACCAGTGGTCCATTGTGATGTAAAGCCGAGCAATGTTTTATTGGATGAAAATATGGTGGCTCATTTGAGTGACTTTGGAATTGCCAAATTGTTAATTGACAGTCAATCCGAAGTTTATACCAACACTTTGGCTACATTTGGTTATATGGCTCCAGGTAATAGTTTAATAATCATATTAAAATTTATTTAATTTTTGTCACTTATATTCATTTATACCTACACACATGCATGCACATGATCTAAGAAACTATAAGTTATTCAACTATTTAATTCAGCACTCAAATTTATATGTAGAGTATGGATCAAGAGGAGCTGTTTCATTGAAAGGAGATGTATACAGTTTTGGTATTTTGGTTATGGAAATGTTTACAAGGAAGAAACCAACAGATGAGATGTTTGTTCAAGGTCTAACTTTGAAAGAATTTGTTAGCAAATCAACACCACATTCAATCATTGATATTATTGATGCCAATTTGATGCACACAAGCAACCAAAACACTAATGATGTATTATTGTATATTATATCATCAATTTTTGAGCTGGCATTAAATTGTTGCACTGATGCACTTGAGGCAAGACCTAATATGTCAGATGTTGTGGTGTCACTAGGAAAACACAAGGCCATGCTAATGCAAAATATTCAAGGAACCCCTTGTGAATAATTGTGTTAAATCAAATTGTATTTGCTACAATCTTTAACCCTTCGGATTTTTTTATTTTTGCAACTTGTCATATGGAGTGATGATGTACGTCTCCTGTATTAATATATTAATTATTTGAAATTTGAAAATTTTGGACTGGACATATGGGTTTTGGTTGTCTTCAAGTTAGTTTTTAACTTTTATGAGTTACAAATGTACATTGAATAATAGTAACATAGAGTTAATGCGTTTTTTCCTTCATGATAAGTGAATAAAGTTTAGAAAGTGATTGAGTTGAAGGAGATACACGTTAAAGATAATTGAAACGTGGAGGAGAAATAGAAATTGTAATAAAAAGAATATATGGTTGGAAAAAGCAATGAAATTAATCCACCTAAGAAGCAAAGTAAATGTAATATCCTAAAATGTACTCAAGGGCTAAATGTACAAAATAGATGATGGGATTAATGACATAATTACCTCTGGAAAATTTTGTTATGACTTTAGTCAAGTTTCATATGGAAAATTGGCAATTTAATATTATATTGCAAGATGATATTTTACAAGATCATCTTCTTCATCAAAGGGCCATGATTTACGTATGACAAGAGGAAAAGTAAGAGTAAATACACATTGGCTACTAAATATGACATATGGAGACAATTTGACCAAGATAGCAAAAGAGGAAGACTTGGTCAACAATTGCAACTAAAGTAAAGAGGATATTTCAAGAGCTTTCCTCTTTCCATTTTAATATGCCTTTGGTCCAAATCATAAGGGAAAGAGGGAGGGAGAGTTGAATTAATACCCTTGTTCACCTTTTCCTCAAGAAAAGTGAGTCAAAAGGGTCAAAAGTATATCAAGAGAAAGGAAGAAGACTTGTTAACACAACTCCCTCCCCTCAAGTCAATTATTTCGGCTATGTTATAAGAAAGGAGAGGAGGATTGATTAATTGAATTGTCTCATCCTCTTATTCATATAAAGGTCAGTCAAGACACCAAATCAAAGAAAGAGAATTAGATTATAATATTTTCTCACTTTTTGGTTTACTTGGACGACTAAAGAGAAGGAGTGTGAGAGAGAATATGAAATTAAAATATTTTCTTACTTTTCTAATAGCAAGGTCGGCCAGCCATTTAAGTGATAAGGGAAAGGAAAAAAAACTGATCATTCATCACTCTCTCTCTCACTCTCCAAGTCGGTGTTGCAGCTCCAACGAAAGAGAAGGAAGAGCAAGGAAAAGGTGAGACTTTCCACCTTGATTTTCACCTCCTTAACCTCATCTATGGCTCAAGAGTCCTTCATGAAACTTGTTCCTCTCTTCCTTAGCTTCATTTCTATGGTTTTTGTTTTTGAAGAAGAGGAGTTTTCAGCCACCTTGCAAGAACAAAAGCTGAAGAATCAAAGAAAGAACTTAAGGAGAAGCAAGAGGTGAGTATTAGCATCAATTTGAGCTATTGGTTGTGTTGGTTGAATGAGACTTTTGGCATGTGTAAATCTGCCCTGATTTTGGCCAAACAAGGGTTTGGGTAATTCATGATGTTTTGGTTATGTTATTGGTGGTTTATGATGATTGGAAACCTTTTGACATAAGTTTGATGCTGAAATTAGAAGTTGGTAATTGTTGGGATTTATTTTGAATTTTCTGCCAAAACAGGACATGGAGAATGAGTGGGAATTTGTTAATTTTGATGTTAGCATTGTGTTCTACACGAAAAATTATGTGGGAATAGCCCTGGATTGTGAATTTTGGGTTATTGAAACTCAAAGTGTAAATTTTGGTTTTCAGCCTGAACAAGATTCCAGCGAGGTACTCTACTTGTGTGGTATTTTTGGATAAACAAATGATCTCTAAAAATTATGAAACTTTTCAGTCTTAAATTTCACATTCCAAGCTTCAAAATGTACATATAATTTGTGTCATTTCGTTTTTTGAGCTGTGAGTTTTGGTTACCCAAAGTTTGATGTCGAAACTGGACTTAATTCTGGAGCAGTGTGGGATTTTGTGTAATTCTGGAATTGTGTGGTGATTTCCAGTAATGATTCATATTTTTCCTATGAAGATAACTTCAATAGCTTTCCATAGGACTTGGGATCACCTCATTTCAATTTTTATAGAATTAGTTATGATTTTTCAAAGTCTGGAGAAAATTATGGCAGATTTGGTCTTATATGCGAAAATTGAAGATGTAATGGCATAATATAGTATTGTTGAACTTTGAGGTTAGGAATTGGTCTTTTAGGTTAATTGACCACTTTAACTCCTTAGTTGATTTGATTAAATGTCCCTAATGATAACCAACTTAAGTATTTGAATTAAAGAATTGGATTAAGTAATAACCTGTCGCCCATAATTCTAATTATAGGATTTGACATTTGCCCTGCACGTGATAAACCAGTGCCAGTGCACGAGCGAAAAGAACAAGGTAGTGACTCTTTCTCTTATTCTGTGTATGATGCCTTGCATGTATGTCATTTCATTGAATATGCCGTGATGTAACATTGCCGTTGTGAATTGCCGTTGTTGTGCTGTTGTGAAACATGCTGTTGTGAAATATGCCATTGTGAATGCAGCAAAAGCTGTTGCAGAAATGCCGTTGTGTTGTTGTTGTTGTGATTTGCTTACATGTTTTGTGATTGTACTTGTTATAAGTGAATTGTTACTACTGAGATTCTTTTGAATCTCATTCTTTCCAATGACTAACCTACAGCAAGGGCAAGCGGTTCAAAGGAAAAGCAAGTGATGAAGGGCAGTCAGAGCTCCTAGCTAGGAGTTTTAATTTTGGTAGTTGGTTGTCATATTTTGTTGGGGATTAGTTGCACATGTTGTATATATTGAATAGTGTTGTGTAATCCCCTGCATGGGAAACTAAGCGTTGTAAACCCTTTATTAAGTAACGAAACCTGAGCGTTGTCAGGAATTTTTGGTTGCACTCTGATATGTATGACTAAAATCGAATTGGACAGACCAATTATATTCGAGATGTGAATGTGAGATTGCACTAAACAAGCTTTGGAAAAGTTTTAAATTAACCACTGGTCTCTATTTCAAATTAATGACGTATTCTCAAACTATAAATTTGGCTATTAAGGTATGGGTTACAATAAATCCCTTTATAACTCTTATACTACATCCGGTCCTTAATATCAGACTCAATTGATCAATTTGAAGAAATTAAGGAAGTTAAATTAATTATTTTAAAGTATTTATATTTTTCATTTTTTCTCCAAACTAATTTTCTTGACTTATAAACTAATATATAATATAATGATATACATAAGTAATTTAGCTTATTTAATTTCTCCAAATTAGTCAACTGGATCTTATTATCTTGAGGACATAAAATAGTAATAATTATTCATGAGTAGGTTAACATGATTATTAGGTTCATTGTCCAGCCCTACAATGATGAACCAAGTGTCCTTTGACAAAAAGCCTTCAGTCATTGTGGACCCAACAAATACCATCCTGCATTGACCCAATTAGAGAAAATGAGCCAATACAAATGACTATCGCAAGCTTTGAAACAAATTTATGGATACAGATTTATTTGGGTTGCCTTTATAATGTTATGGAATGTGATGTTTTATTTTTATTCTATTTTATTTTATTGCTCAAAACATGTAATTCAAATGCCAGAATTATTTGGTTTTCAGCTTGTGTTGGGCTTGGTTTGTATCCCATGTCACTGTTCAAACAAAATTACTTTTATATTATTTTAATCAAAATCACATTTTAAGAAAAAATATATAACAAAATTTTACATGTTAATACAATCTTTAGTCTCTCTAATTTTCTCTCATTTTGGTTGTTGTTCTTCTAATTTCAGACCACCAGTTTTGGTCCCTCAAATTTCATTATGTAAATTGGTCACTATAGTTTAATAAATAAACTTGATCATTTTTCCCTTTAAGAAACCAATACCCAAAGTTTCAAACTTGAAGAACAAAGATTATATTAACCCAATTTTTAAACACATATGCTAAGCTCCTCAATGTAGTTATGGTGTATTGAAGTTAATACAAAAGGAATTTTTAGAACTCTAGTTACATTTTTCTTAAAACAATTAGGTGATAACTATGTTTTAGTGGTGATTTTTTGGCCATCGTTTTCATTGGTGATTATTTAATAATTAATAACATTCATTCATTTATTTTTATGTAAAAGGATTATAAATTTAATTATTTACTATTTGTTTATCTACTTTTCCAAGATTTATTTTTCTTTAAAAACAAAAAGAAAGAACGGATCTGTTTGGCTAACATGTAGGTGCTTCAGTTTATTGATCTATTTTCTTGAGTTGCCGTTAAAGCCGTTGCTCGATCCATAGTCACATTGCAATGACATTGACGTTATTAGCTATTTGCTTTGCAGCCGGAAGTTTCTGTTTTTTGCTTCTACTACGCCCTTCACCCCTCTTCCTTTTTTGTGAACTTCCGGATGCGCTGGGACCAGTGCCTGAGGGAATTGTTGTAGCTAACCCAACGCTTGCCATTCCCTCTGTCACCCCTATACTAACTACAGGGGTAGCACCAAAATGCTCATCCTCGCTGTCCCCAGAGCCTTCCTGTTCATCCATCATGGGTCTATAAACATCATCCTCATCTTCCTCATTTGTCTGTTCAAGTATGCGAGAGGTTGAGAAAATGTGGTCTCCCGTCGCCGAGCCATCTTTGAATATTATTCGTAACTCTCTTTCATTCTTTAGGTAAGAGTACCTAAATTTCTTATATTCAGGATGGTCCTACATGCATACAAGTAAAATGAGTCAAAATGAATATTTGACTGAAGTACAAACCAAACAGTGAACTCATTATACTTGTAAAGTGCGCATAACATTTTTTACCTGTAATTTCTCCTTCCACCAGTTGCTTGACGCATTCACATTGTTCGTCATAGGGTTTCTACCCACACCGGTCTCTCTAATTAAAGTATCCCATATCCTCAACTCTTTCTTTAAGATATCTAACCTATTTTTAAATTGTTTCTTCCCATACAGTTTCCCAGTCTTTTCAGTGAATGTGGAAATAATATTCTTCCATCCTGTTGGTGTAAATGATTGCCCTTTGCGTTCTTTTTTGTATCTTTGGTCTACGCATGTGTTGATGAATATCTCTATTGACTCTAAATCCCACACAGCTGTTGTGTCCATTTTGCTATACCACAAAGGTCACACATAACACATATGCCAAACAAATTATTCGCTATACAATTTAATTAGTGCTAGTAGAATTTTGCTAATCCTCACTAATCTTTATATATACCTCCAACAAAGCATTCGTTGATCAATGTTATAGAAAGCAATCATTACACTTGAAAATTAACTAAAGGGCCAAAGACAAGTTTCCAACACAAATGAGCATCATATTGCATTAAGAACGTCAATGAGCATCAATTCAATGTCCAAAGTAATTTAGTGCATTAAGAATGTAAATGAGCATCATATTACTCATTAAAAACTTGCTAGGATGTAATGATAAACAAGTTCTTCAGCATCATATTGCTGCTAAATACTTCAACGAAAGGACGACCTTTGGAGCATCATATTGCCAATGGCTCAACTGTTTTCTGTCACATTCATCTTCAACACTTGATCAAAATAAAATAGAATTTCTTCAAATTTTGCACGTTCTTGTTGTTTCTGATAAAACATTTCAGAAACTTCAAATAGCTCAAAATCAAATCAGACACAGAGCGAGGATGCTGATGAAGTGTGTGTGTGTGTGTGTGTGTGTGTGTGTGTGTGTGTGTGTGTGTGTGTGTGTGTGTGTATACATCAAAACTTTAGTGAACAGAGGGCGTTCTTCCTCCTCCTCTTGATTTACATTAATTACACATAAACTTCAAACTACTTACATTTTCCTAGATCTAAAGAAACAAATAGGAAAACATACAAACGCACATACATAAAAATAACAAGAGGAAAAGCACACGAACCAAAGCAAAAGAAAAGGAAAAGCGCACACCACGAACCAGAGCAAACAAAATGAAGAAGACAACCAGAGACACTCGAACTTGAACCAAAAACAAGCAAACACACAACATTGATGTACCCACACAGCAGAGCATAGGTCAGAGAAAAAGCAGAGCAACCATGAATATTTCTTGAACATGGACAAAGGCAGAGCTAACATACCTGAGCACCCTCACAATACGCATAGATCACCGTGACTGAGCAGATCCACCACCACACCACCTTCAACTGTGTATCGCTATTCTGGATCGCGCCGGCGTAGCTCAGCAGCTCAAACCCTTGCAGACTAAACTCACCCAAATCCGGTTTCAAACTCACAGATCTGCCACCGTCATTTTCCGTTAGTTTCCTACCGGACTCGACACAACTCCGTCGGACTCCAAGCCATTGCCTTGACCTTAAGCCCAATGGCCACTGATACTAAACGCCGCTTTGACCGCCGCCACCGAAGACAATAGGACAAGCAATGAAAAATGAGGAAGGAACCACAGGACCCAGCTGGAGCTCGATTCCCTGCCTGCCGAGAGTGGGAAGATCGGCACTATGAGGAGGAAGGAAAACGCACGAGGAAGAAATGAAAAATGAGGAGATGAGAGGAGGAGAGAACGAGGAGAGAGAGAAATTTAATAATTAGGTCGATATTAATTGCTTTAACGGTAAAATCTCACCCACTTTGCAATGCTATCTGAAAAAAGCAACAATTTACTCGCTTTTTTAAAAGTTCCTTAAAAGCAACTGAATCTCCACTGACTCATCGTCCAACGAGACGCTTCAACTTTTTTTTAAGTCATTATGTGACTTAATTGGGCCCAATCGAACTTAAGTGACACCAAACGCTGAAACAAACATACACATCGTGTCTGGGTGATTGAATCACAAATTCACATGTGAGTTTAAAAGTAAACGAAATTAAATTCATTAATTGATAATGACCGGTCATCATCATGGTGTTAATTAATTGGACGAATGACTAACATGTCTCTCTCTCTCTCTCTCTCTCACGTGTCTCATATTTCTGGGGGCTAATCCACAATATTCAATCAATTAGTGTGCAATTAAATTAAAATAATCACAAATTTTCATGCCAAAGAAATCACATATTTTGATTGATCGTACACTACTAATAAATGGAGTTATATGGTTTTAATCCTTTTTCTAATCAATATCACTGTATAATTGGCAAAGAAAAATCAAGAAGTCACAGTACTCGCAAACTATATAGGGAAATTCCAGATAAATACCATCTAAATTAGAAAAGCCCCAAAAAATCTGTTAACACATGAAAATGACAAATAGATCTCAGGGAGGAATATGAGATTTTGAAATGTTGTTTTTTGATTAAAATGCCCCTCAAGGTTTTTTTAAAGGAAAGAACCCTCACCGCTACAAGAGCTTCACCATGCGGCACCACCCCACCAGAGACCAAAACTCAGTTGCCAATTTGAGTAATGAGATTAACTACTTTGGTATAGAGATTAACTACTTGAGCTTCTTTAGCCCTATAAGCTATTATTGACAAGTTGAATAAAGGCAATGACAACTTGAGTATAGCCATTGGCAACCTAGGAAGCACAAGTTGTCAATCGCTGTACTCAAGTCATCATTGTCTTTATTCAACTTGTCAATGGTGCCAGATAGGGCTAAAGAAGTTCAAGTTGTCAATTTCTGTTCCGAAGTAGTTAATCTACCTTGATGGGCATTTTGGTAAAACACAACATTTCAAAAACCTACATTATATTATGTCTTTGAGACCTAATTGTTATTTCCATGTGTTAGCATACTTTTTAGGGTTTTCCTAATTCACATGGTATTTATGTGTCTTTTTCCCAACTACATATTTTATTGTCTTTTATTTGAAGCATGCGGAAGAAACGTTAAAAAAAGGAAAAAAAACTTTAATGAAGTGAGGATGCCTATAAATCCCAGTCTAAGTGTGTGTTTGGACTAGCTTTTGAGAATAGCTTTTATGATTTACGAGGTAAGTGTGTAAGAGGAGTTTTGTCTTGACTTACGGAAAATAGCTTCTAAAACCACGGTTTGATTGTTTCCCAAACACTCAATAACGCAATCCATACATACAATATATATATATATAGAGAGAGAGAGATCAAATTGTTTTTAAGTACTATTACAAGAATAAAGAAAGAAAAAGGGAAAAAGAATAAAGAAAAAGGTGATAAGCTAGGTGATAAATAGTGTCCAAAAATAAAACTAATTGATATAATACAAAAATAGAGAGAGAGAGAGAGAGAGAGAGAGAGAGAGTAATAATCAATAAAGAAGAAACTGCAAGAGTGTGTGAGATCCAAAGTGAGAGTGACAATATATTGAAGGAATTGATAATGAAGTGAGGGCTAATTAAGGAGGGGGAATTACCGTAGGATCCCAAGAAAGGGATTTAATTACTGAAAAGTCTTAATGACAACTTATTAAGAGCATGCAATAACAAGTTCCTAAATAAGAAATGATAACACCTCACTTATTGTTAAGACTTCTTAATAATTCGTTCAGTCTTATCCTTAGGATCTCATAGTAATTCTCCCAATTAAGGATGATAGTAAGGGGAGCAATGGAGGATACGAGCCTTGCGCTTCTGAAGGAAATGTTGGAGAGATCTCTTCATGGAAAGCGAAGTGTTGTTGTTGTTGTTAGGGCTATACATCTCCCTCTCATGACTCAGACTCAGACTCAATGATCTCTTCATCATTAACTTCTCTTCCTCTGCCATTTCTTTGCCTGCTTCCTTCATTATCCACCTCGCCTGCATTCATTCATTCCCATTTATTTCTGTCTGTTAATCAAATGATATAGACAACTACTTAATAACACTAGACAACTACTTCTCGTGAAATCCTTCAAACGCACAAAAATTCCAAAAATTCAAATTGAAAAGTCTTTGAATTCCAACTCTAAGAAAATTTCCTGGAAACTCCCTTTCAAATAACCCCTCACACCAACCACAAGTAAATAATAGCAATAATAAAATATCTCCATACCCACACCTACTCTCTTATTGTTTTGTCTCTTGTTCCTTTTGCCTTCCCTCTTTCATTATTCATTTTCAAACTCTTCCCGGTCAACTCACCCCCCCCCCCCAAAATAATCAGGGAAATTTTTTTTTGCACATCATATTTTGAATCTAGGTTAAAAGTAGCATCAAAATAACATTAAATACCGGATGCATTATAAATAAGATTAAGGTGCTAAATATACTGAAAAATAACATTAGTGTGCTGGATATTACTTTGAATCTAACTATCAACAATTAAATGCACTCTTTCTATCCAAAATGATAAATAAAAATAATTACACAAACAAATTAAAATACTAGAAAAATTGATGTTAAACTTAAAATAGAGAAGAAAAGACACAGACCTGAAGGTGGGTGACATCAGAGACGCAAACCTTGCCATCATAGAAACTTGTGAGCTTCTGTTGCTGCTCTTCATCCTCTGCAACACTCATCTCCCTCTCATTATTGTTATTATTGCCTTAATCCATTCTTCATCATTTCAAACACAAAAAAAAAAAAGAAAAAAAAAGAATCATTGTTATTATATACCGCGACTAAGCAAACCTAATCAAATTACTACCCACAAGTTATACCAGTTGAGGTAACAAAAATCAGAAGCAAGAAAAAGAAAAATGAGTAAGAGAAGTTATAGGTTAGATCTTACATGTGGTGGTGGTGATTGTGGCCGGAATCGTGAGAAGGGAAAAGACAAAGTTCCAAGTTGCAGTTTCTCCTCATCTTCATAAACGATGTCGTTCAGGGGAGGTGAAGAAGAAGATTGAAGAGGATGAATTGAGGAGTAATACATATAAAGAAGAGAGAGAGAGAGAGAGAGAGTGCGTGCGCGAAGAGGAAAGTGTACTTGGAAATATACATGGGCGAAAGTTGAAAAGTTGAAACGGCAGGGCGTTTGACAGACACAGACACAGACACTGATTTTGAGCACGTGTTCCACGTTTTTCCTTAAAAAAATGGAGGTATGATGACACGGGATGACGGTGATCGATGTGTTGGCATGTCACCGATATACCGATACCGCCACTTCTTTTCATTCCGCCTCGCCGTCTCCCCCCTTTTCCTTTGAATTTCCCCTCTCCAACTCATTATTAGATTGCAAAAATGATTACTAGGTGCGCCAAGAAGGAATCATAGGGTGTGATTGGATTGACAAATTGATAAATAATTTATTTTTATTTTGACTTATGAAATCTTAAGATTGGAAAAAAGTTAGATTGGGTAAAATGATGAGTGTTTGGATTGGTAATTGGATAAGTAACTTATGTAAAAGTGAAATATGTTTGGTTTGGCTTTTGTATAAGTGGCTTTTGTGTCATTTAAGAGAAAAAAATTGAAAAAATTATGAAAAATGAAAAAATTGAAGGACCAATTGTGGAAAAAGAACTCATTGGCAACTTAATTACTAAATGGGACCTGGGAAGATATCTGCATTTGTTAAAGTGGCAATCTTGGTGATAAATTGATCCAAACGATCCAATGACTGTGTTACCACAAAGCACATACTTGGGTCTGATAATTCTAATCTTCAAACCAGTAGAGACCTTACCAAAAAATACACGGCAAACGGCATAAAATAGTTCTTTGCACACTCTTCACATAAAAATCTGCCTTAGTTTCATATATATTAGGAAAATACAAAATACATAATTTTGCGCTTGACTCATACCAATCAAACAGCAGAGCTTTCGAAAGGCAGAAAATTGTAACAGATCTTGTTTGGAAATGGTAAACTAAATAATAAAATTACAATTAAAATGCGAATAAATTAGAAAATGTACAAACTTAAAGATTTTGATGAAGTAAAATATAACATAACTAATCAAATCAAAGGTCCCGTACAATTTGGTCCCTGATAGCGTCACGAACATGATTCATTTGGGTTGAATATGTCCGAGCATCATTTGTTGACGATGGGTCTTGGTCTTGACTATTATCTAGATCAACTATATTATTCTCATTTTCTGCTTCCCTAAAGTCCACATCAGTTTGGGAATTTCTTCTAATTAAATTATGTATAGCCATTGTGGCACAGACAATGCGGATTTGCGTGTCGAAGCTGTACTTGCGCATATGTTATAAGATTTCAAACCTATTTTTTCAGACTCCAAAAGTCCTTTCTATTATGCACCTCAAGCTTAAATGATAAAAATTGAAAGCCTCACTAGGATTCCGAAACCCTCGGTGATTTCTGAATTTTGGGAGGTGATAACGTTCACATCTATACGGACCAAGATACCCAACTGTTGTTGGGTAGCCGGAATTGACCAAATAATATTTGCCTAACATGTGTTAAAATCATTGTAAATGTGAGATTAAGTTAAACGTTAAATGTAGACAAAGAAACGTAATTGAAGTGTATAAAAAATTACCTTGTGGTGGATGTGGGAAATTCATGGTTGGATCTGAGACAGCAGAGTGAAAAACACGAGCATCATGTGCTGAACCTTCCCATCTCGCAAACTGGAAGGTGAAGCACATATCCCAATCACAAATAGCCATAACATTCTGTGTGGGATATCCCTTTCTCCAGATAATATATATATAAATGGCAACAGGATAAAACCGTTCTAAACGACGGGTCAAGTCATACGTTTTGGAAACAAAAAACTAAAAATGTCTACATTCAACTATCCAGACATCAAATGCAACTACAACTAGTCCTCCTCTACGATATAACGCAAATAAGTCATTAGGTACTCAGGGTGTCCTTTCAATGACACAAACACATCTCGACATGTCTTGCTTTCCAGAGCTCGCATACACCGGACTCTAAAGGCTTTGTCTGCCTTCACGACATCAAGTTCCAGTAAAGATTTCATAATCTCAGGCATGCTATTTTCTTGAGTTGCCGTTAAAGCTGCTATTCGATCCATAGTCACATTAGCAATGACACTGACGGCATCAGCTATTTGCTTGGCAGCTGGAAGTTTATGTTTTTTGCTTCTACTAGACCCTTCACCTCTCTTCCTTTTAGGCTCACTTCCAGATGTGCTTGGACCAGTGCTTGATGGCCTCTCTGTTGTTATTCCAATGCTTGCCATTTCATCGGTCACTCCGGTACTAACTGCAGGGTCAACACCGAAATGCTCATCCTCACTGTCCCTAGAGCCTTCCTCTTCATGCATCATGGGTCTGTAAACATCATCCTCATCTTCCTCATTTGTTGTGGTTGTATGCGAGAGGTTGAGAAAATGTGGTCACTGGACGCCATGCCATCTTTGAATATTATTTTTAACTTACTTTCATTCTTTAGGCATGAGTACTTATATCTCTTATAATCAGGATGTGTTTGCATGCATACAAGTAACAGGAGTCAAAATGCATATTTAAATTAATTACATACCAAAAAGTAACTATTTAAACTTGTAAATTGCACTTAATATTTTTTACCTGTAACTTCTCCTTCCACCAGTCATCCGATGCAATGACATTGTTCGTAACAGGGTGTCTGCCCACACCGGTCTCTTTGATTAAAGAATCTCATATTTTTAGATCTTTCTTTAAGATATCTAATCTATTTTTAAATTGTTTTTTCCCGTAGTGTTTGCCAGTCTTTTCAGTGAATGTCTCAATAATAGTTTGCCATGCTTTTGGTGTGAATGATTGCCCTCTGCGTTCTTTTTTGTATATTTGGTCAACACATGCGTTGACAAATATCTCTGTTGACTGTACATCCCATACAGTTTTTGTGTCCATATTTCTATACCAAAAAGTCACATATAACACACACCAGGCATAACAAAAATATGAAATACACATATATACAGTGGAAATTAAAACCAAGAAATGCAAAATTATGACAACATATGCATACGTACATATATATAGAGAGACAAACACACCAAATAATAGTTCTTTGCACACTTTTCACATATAAATCTTTCTTTTCACAAAGATAGTAGACAAGTCACCAATACATTTTCAGTCAAGAAAAAATAGAGAACTAAATAGAAAAACGATGTAAGAAACCATTTACTGAAATTTAACTAGGAGAATGAAGGATAAAACATGTATATGAGAAAATATGTGCCCCGCATGCCATGTATTGAAATTTAACTAGAAGAATGAAGGACAAACCCTGACTTTTTGGATGAGGGCTATGAGAAAATATGTACTAGCAATCCCAAAAGCTTAAGCTACTAGAAAGAACTTCACAATTCCTAGCATATCTATCCATCAAAACAAGCAGTATATGTAAGTCAATGCTCAATTTCTAACTAAGCAACAATCTTTTTGATGATAGATATGACTTGAAATTCTAACGTTAAGAATTGCTGGGTTGAATTATAAACCAACAATAATAAAGTGAAAATTTTGAGGGATGCCTAATTCTAAGGAAGTTCAACGTTTTGAGTCATCAAGCTCTCTAATAGAATATTCCAAAGAAAAAGCTCAGTTTATGCTAATAAGTAATTACTGTTAAATAGAATCTAAAGATACAAAAGAACAAATAACACAAAGTAGTACATAACTCATTGAACATAAGGACTAGACTAGATGTAAAGTGTAAGACTTACAAAGGATCATCCGTTTTAAAAAGTGCAAGACTAGATATAACCTAGCACATTAGTACAATTTCGATCAGAAGAGATTGAGCATTGGTATATCTGCACTCACATTTCCTAATTTCTATTCAATAGTTTTGTGTTCCGTTTAAAGTCACCTTTTTTCTTTTTGCTCTTCTTGTTCATGTTTTGGTTCAAAGGCTTCATTTTGTTAATTCAGAAAGTGAGGTGAAGCTTGTTCTTGGCATGAACTTGGTGCTTGGTATGAACTTATTTCATGATAGCAATACACGTTATTGGGAAAAAGTCTTTCAGGGGAAGAATCAAAGAACAAATACCATAAACATAGCGATAAAAGTCTCTAAAACTGCCCCCTCTGCCCAATTTTTGAAATGCTTTTCCAATATTTTTGCAGACAGAGGTTAGCGTATGGTTACCTAACTGAGGAGAGTGCAGTTTTAGTTTTATGGTGTCAAAAATATCGTTTAAATTAGAGCCCAAATGCAATTTATAAGTAAAATGCAAATAGTAGTATAAAAGTAAGTAATGTTGACTTTATAATTGTACTCCAACACAAATTTAGTCACTATAGGGAATTTAAATTCTAAACTAGAGTAATGATGCCAAAATTTGCAGACAAGTTTGACTTGAACATGTTCAGAAAAGCCAATCTACCACTCTCTGTCATAATATGTGGGAATTATTTATAACCAAGAAGATGAGTCTCTGTTATTCCACACTAGGACATTAGTACAGTTTATGCTGTATCTTTACTACGAACCAGTAATAAGAACATTATCACAGGGGTCAGAGAAATAGTGCAAAGGTGTTCAACATTCATGATCACAGTTCCAGAAAGCAGCGGCATAAGGATCATCTAGTGGACCCTCGTACAAAACTAACAGATCAAATAGAGCAAAACGCAAACATATCATAGAGCAACGGAGCAACCAACGAATATGAACAATACTTTTGAGCTAAAGCAGCGGCATAATACTTTTGAGCTTTTGCAGGTGAGGGAAGATGGAATATGAACAAAACGCAACAGAGCAACGGAGCAACCAATGAAACTAATAGATCAAACAGAGCAACCAAACATATCACAGATCAACCACGACAGAGCAAACAATGGTGGTTCATTGAAATGGCTCTAACTGCAACCAATGCCTGTGAAACCTTAGATAAAGGGAGAGAGTTGAGTGAAGTTAAGTTTGAAACCTTACCAACGAAAGAGAGACATGCGACTAAGCAGATTGGCCACGACCTTCAACCGTAGCTGGACACTTAAACACTGGGCAAGCTCACAGGCTCTTGCTTGTACAGATCCGCCGCCCCTGACTCCAAACCGCAGCACAACACACCGTCACAGTTCAACGCCACTTGCCGGACTTTGACAGTAACACCCACACACACGGAGCCGGAGAATAAAACATAGACAACACCGCACAATGGCCTAGATAATGGAGCTCAAAACCATGCCGAAAACGACCCTTGACTGCCAAAACTAGACGGATCCATGCTGCCACTTGTGGTCCACTTGTGTGCTTTGTGCGGAGAAGAGAATGGATAGAATAATTGCGAGAAGAGACAGAGAAAAGTGAGTCTGCTGGAGTAGGTAAGAAATTTAAAATGTATTAAATGCTAATTTAACGGTCATTTGGGCTTATTTGAGTAGAAATAGGCTTCATTTCCTTGCTTTTTGGAATCGACGTCTTATGCTCATTTGGAGTTAAATGAAAACGCTGAAACAAACAATGGATTTTGCACTTGTTACTGTTTAAGACCGATTGGGCACTGTAGAAGCCCGATTCAGAGCCCAATCGGTCCAAGCAAACACACTCATATTCACCAAAAAAGTCCAAAAGTAAACCCACCAACATGCAATGATAGATTTTAGTGTAAAAAATAATGGATAGGTTTATAATATAATGATCACTTGTTATTAAAAATTTTTAGTGTTTATATTTTTTCTCGAGACTTTACAATGATTTTCCCCATTATATTCTTAATTACTGCTCTAATCCTCCATTTATACGGTGTAGAGAGTATTAAGGGGCTTGCAGGCTTGTGGCAGGGTCATCGATGAGGATGGCTAGGGCTTTTTTTTTTTTTTAAAGTAGGAGCAATATTATAAAATCACAAATATTTAAAAATTTCATTTTAGTGTGTAGTATTGATTTGAAATTTCGTAAATTGGATACCTTCTTGATATTAAAAATTTCAATTGTTATTTATGTAGAATTTTCCCATAATTTTATACATAATCTAGTGTTTTTTAACTTTACAATAATCACTCGTTCCATAATATTAAGTAAAAGTAATAAAATTTTAAATTTATTTAATTTGAAAAGTTAGAATTAATAAGATTTAAGGTTTTATTAGTCATGGTGAAATATGTTAAAACTTAAAAGTGTCTTATAAATAAGGTCAAAAGAATAAGTGGAGTTGGTTTTCATTATTCCCATCATTTTAATGAATTCAATAATTAATGTTAATGGCTTTACATCTGTCGGCTTCTTATGGTTATATTTAGCCAATATTTATTTTGGTTGGTATAACGTTTCCGGACTATATTTTGCTTTTCTTTTTCAGTATCTTGTTTTAAGTGTATAGCCTTAATTCATGTTTTGGTTTTATCAGGCAAGAGGAAACAAAATTGGGTTGGGATTTTCAATTCTTTATCTTACAGCAAATCTGATGACTTGTACCGAAATGATAATGATATGAAACTGCTTAATCTAGTAGTGTCTACTCAAAGAGCATGCCTTTCACGACGAAACCACTAATTATAATTAATAATGCACCATGTGTTGACAATAGTTGTATTTTGTTTTTAAAAATATACTTTCTCCCATTTTTTTAGAAGGCATTTCTAACCTCTTTCAATCTCATAGTGCCTGTTTGGAATATATCTAAAAAAAGGTATTTTTGCACCATAAAATGGTGTGTTTATCTATGTAATTTGCACCATAAAATGGTGTGTTTATCTATGTAATAGGCTGGTTGAGAGAGAGAGAGAGAGAGAGAGAGAGAGAGAGAGAGAGATTGGAGTTTATTCTCAAAGCATAAAACTAATCATTTTAAGAGGTCTAAAACACTCTAGAAGGAATTAGTCCTTTAAAATGTGATAAATTAAAATTTAAATCTTTATCAAAAGAGTTGTCAATATTTAATATCAGATAGCACCTTTAATATTTGGAATGCTTTTTAGAAGAAGATGCATGTGTTTAAAAAACACCACCTTAGTCAAATGAAAAAAAGTGCAACAAACATTAAAACAAAAAGGATAATATGGGCAACAAACATTGCGTAATCTTGGGGCATAAAAAATGGCCAGGTAGGGTTTCAGTGGTTGTTTACCTAATTCTTGTGTTTTTATCGAGCACGTAGTATTTGAAGTAGGAGTAATTTTTGATGTTATGTGACCAAAACTTCCACGTGTCACCATTCTCTACACATCAAGTGACATCACCATAGGTAGGATAGACTACCTTGCAAGCAAAGCCACCGCTTCTCTCTGTTTTCTTGTGAAAATTTTTCAGTCCCCCTTCCTCTTTTGAGAAAATTCTAACCTTTGAATTAAAAATGACTTTAGAATATTTTTTTTTTGAAATTTAAAATATTTTGAAACTAACTTCTTATTATAATATAATTCAAATAAGTTTATATCAAACTAAGCTTTTTTAAAAAAAATTTAAGTATAAATCACATTATATTGACTTTTACCCTAATCTCGTTTCACAAAATTCAGTGGGGACATAATTCACTTTTGCACATGTTAATCAAACAAACCTTGGCAGATTTTTTCCCCCTAAAAAAGAAGAAAATTCTGATCGTTTAGCCCAAATGCAACACTTCGTTGAAAATTCTGATTGTCAGTCAAATACATGGATCTTCATATATAATTAATCACTTTTAATTTTCTGACATAGAAGGCAAAAAAAAAAAAAAAAAAAAAAAAAATCTCACATAGAAAGCAACCCATTAATAATGATGTATGAAACACACTATGGACCACTTGTCCAAACTCGATTATGATACTTCATAAAACAATAATCACTATTATGACGATTATCTATCCCCTTCATTACTTTCTTCTTTTTAAGGTTTGTCTCGCCACTTATTCACTTAATCATCTCGAATTTTTAAGCCTTTATTTATTTTAATATTCACAATTCACATTTCTATTTTTTTAAGAAAAATTATATAGGATTCAATAATCCTTTCTTTTTCTTAGTACAGACTCTTATTTAAGGCACTGTCAAATATTAAATGAGAATACTTGTTCTATGAGGAGGTTTAACCTTTGTTTGCCATTGTTTAGCATATTGTAGTGGACTAATCACTTCCACTAGAATGATTATTAACTTGGGTCCGAGCCCAAAATTTTGATAAGGAAAGTGGGCTTCACATTTTTAATTAGCGCCCGTATAACTGCTTTTCTTCTTTATTCTTCTTTTTTTTTGGCGACAAGATCCAACATAAAGTTGGTCTCGCAGTGTAAGACTCCATTAAATCTTTTTGGAGTCTTGAATTCGAGTTTTAAAGGAGACACTTATGTTAGGAGGGGGTAGCCACAAATCTCAAACCGTATATCAGATGATAATATAAAAAAAAATGACTATAAGAAAACTAGGTTAGTAAATCCATATAAAGAAGGATTAACTACTACTACTACATCTAAACTACTCCTTTTTATAAGTAATAACTATCCTAGCTGGTTGCGCAAAACGAATTGGTGGTTAAAATGACGTAGAGGATATATAAACTATTAGCTCAGCATATTTGGTCTACTAACAGTCAAAATTAACTGGGATAATGGTGAGGCAAAATTGTTCCATTTTAGGAACTTTAGGGGAAAAATTACCCCCAAAAAACTTCTAAGACAAAATTGGCCCACAGTGAAAAATTTTGGGGCAAAAATGCCCCTTAACATTCTAAAAAAATATATAATAATTCAACTAACTTCTTTAATATAATTAAATTAAATAAATATGTTTTATATCAAAGATCAAAGGGAATATTATTTTACATGTGTGTGTGTAGCATTACCCTCACACTACCACCTTGCTAGTTAGCTCGCTACGAAGCCATGGTACAGACACAAAAGTGCATGAGGTCTTGATTTTTCCTATAATATTATATATATATATATATATATATGTATATATATGAAGGTCAATCAAGTATATATGGGGTTTGTATGTGAGGTTGGAGTGCTAAATGATATAGGTGATGATGAATGAAATTAAAAGTTCGTTCACGAACCTAGACCTACTTTATGACACAACACATACACACACACACACACACACACACATACATACATACATACATGTTAGACGTAGAAGTCAACAATAATACCTTGCCGACAGGAATTACATATAGAAAAGTCGTAGAGTTAGGAATAGTAGGAACGGCATGTCGAATTCATATTGAATAGTTCAAGTGCAACTCTGTGTATATATATCCATATGTAACATTGAATTAAAATGAACAAAGCTTTACCTCCGTACATGGTACCAGAGCCTCATTTGCTTCCGTTCTTCTCTGTGTTTTCTGTCTTCTTCTTCTTCCGGCCAAAACCCCATTGTTTCTGGTGAAGACTCTTGTTTCAACAATTCAGTTCAGTTTAGATCCGCTATCTTTGGTGCACTATTAAGAGACACGCGCCCCTCCATCACGTTTCCCAGTGTTAAGTCGGCAGAACCCAGAATCCGGCCTCCATCCGAACGTGCGTGTGCCTCCACACGCCACCGTCATCACCGCTATCCCAAGCCACGCGCCGCGCTTGTGCACTGTTCCGGCAGCCGTTTGAGACGGCGATTGTTCCAGGCTGATCGACTTAACTTCCTCTTCCTCCTCCTGAAGTTTTGTGAACATCTGAGATAGTTCGTTTTTTGAGCTTTATTCCTCACACCCGATTCCAACATCCATGAGTTGCCATAACTTCATAATTCTGAATAAATATTCCTGTCTGCGGGTCCCTTGGATTAATTGAGGTATATATCTTGACTCCCTCTCTCTCTGCGGGGTCAGTGGAATTAATTAGAAGCTTTGTTTGTTTGTGGAAGAGAGCGACCTTTCCTGCTCATTTATTAATCTTGTTATTTTGTGTGAATTGGTTGTATACCACTATTCAATTTACATTATGGTTGATTCTAAAAATTCTGATATGTTGCCTATGTCTGCGAAGATTATTGCTTCATAGTTAAATTGGACAAATTATAGTGATTGGAACAAAACTGTTAGAGTTTATATTTTGGGAATTGAGATGGAAACTCATTTAACTGAAGATCCTCCTTCTGGTGATGAAACCAAACTTTTGACTTGGCAGAGACCAGATGCTCGACTTTTGTTTCAAATTCGAAATTCTATTGAACCACGGATTCTATCTTCTGTTAGCCATTGTAACACTGTCAAAGAAATTATGAGTTATCTTGAATTTATGTTTTCTCGCAAAGGAAATATTACTTGGATTCATGAAGTCTGTAAATGTTTTTATTGTTCCCAACAGCAAGACCGTTCATTGAAAGATTTCTTCTTGGATTTCAAGAGGATGTATGAAGAAATGAAGGTTGTCATGTCTCCATAAGCAGATCTCTCAACTCGTATTAAGAATTTGGAACTTTAGGCTATCATAAGTTTCCTTGAAGCTCTCAATCCGTCTTATGAGACTATTCGTTCTCAGATTCTGTCGAGTCAAGAACTTCCTTCTCTTGAAGATGTTTTCTCCCGGGTTCTTCGTGCTGATAGCCTGATTCACTCTTCTGTTGATCCAACTGCAAGTGCTCTAGCTGGGTGTGGTCCCTTTGAGAACAGGAATTATGGGTACAAACAAAACAACAATCCTCCTATAATGACTTCTGGTAGTATTATCTGCAATTATTGAAAAGAACCTGGACATATTAAGAAAAATTGTCGAAAATTGTAAAATAAACAGCAGTATGATCAACAGCGTTTTCTTGCTCATATTGCCCAGACACCTGGTACCTTTGATTCTGGATCTGGATCCTCTTCTACAGGGGCCCTAGCCACAGGTACTCTGTCCACTGGTCTTACTACTGCTTCAACTAAGTGGGTCATTGATTCTGGTGTCACCGATCACATGACAGGTAATCATCACTTATTCTCTTCATATGGTCCCTATGCCAACCCATCATCCATATGTGTCGCTAACGGTTCTTCTATTCATGTTACTGGCTCCGGCACTGTTCAACCTACAGCATCCCTCTCATTATCTTCTGTTCTTAATGTTCCTGATCTCACCTTCAACCTTTTATCTCCAAGTAAACTCACTCATCATTTAAATTGCTTTATCTCACTCTTCCCTGACAATTGTTTAATTCAGGATTTGTCGACGAAGCAGATTATTGGTAGAGGCTATAAATCTGGTGGACATTACATCCTTGATGATCAGGTGCCACGTTCTGTTGCTTGTTCTGTTGGGTCGTCTCTCTTTGAAGTTCATTGTCGTTTAGGTCATATGTCATTGTCCTCTCTTCGAAAATTGTATCCTCAGTTTTCTTCTGTGTCTACTTTAAATTGTGAGTCATGTCAGTTTGCCAAACACCATCATGTTCATTTGACACCTCGCATCAATAAACGGGCTGCATCCCCCTTTGAGTTAGTACATTCTGATGTTTAGGGTCCTTATTTAGTTCTGTCTCAAACTGGTTATTGTTATTTTGTCACTTTTGTTGATGATTTTTCTCGAACCACCTGGCTTTACTTAATGAAACAGCGTTCTGAATTGTTTACCCATTTTCATCATTTCTATGCTGAAATTCAAACTCAGTTTAACACTCCTGTGAAAATCTTACGAAGTGATAATGCAAAAGAATATTTTTCCGCACCATTCACCGATTACATGAAAAGTCATGGTATTCTTCACCAATCCTCGTGTGTTGATACCCCTGCTCAAAATGGTGTTGCTGAAAGAAAAAATTGACATCTCTTAGAAACTACACGAGCTATCATGTTTCATTCATTTACCCCTAAATGTTTTTGGGTTGATGTTGTCTTTACTGCATGTTTTCTCATCAATCGCATGCCTTCTGCTATTCTTAGTGGGGTTATTCCATATTCCGCTCTCTTCCCCACGACTAAGTTGTTCCCTGTTGATCCTAAGATCTTTGATTGTGTTTGTTTTGTTCGGGATGTCCGTCCTGGTGTTAGCAAACTTGATCCCAAGTCTCTTAGATGTGTCTTTCTTGGCTATTCTCGAGTTCAAAAAAGGTTATAGGTGTTACTCTCTTGATCTTAGTCGTTACCTTGTGTCCACTGATGTGACCTTTCATGAGTCTTCTCCTTTCTTTACATCTTTGACTTCCTCTGCTTCTATTAGTGTTGAGTCTGATGATGTCCTGGTTTATCATGCTCCTTTCTTACCAGTACAAGCTGCTATTCCAGAACCTGATATTATCACTGATGATGATGCTACCAATGTTTTGCCATCATCAGTCACTGCTTCACCGACAGATTCTAGTCATGACTCCTATGTTTCTGACTGCTCGGAACCTCCCATTGCTGCCCCTGACCCAGTTAACTCTGATCTTGCTGCTGATCCGCCTTATGACCTACCAATTGCACTTCAGAAAAGTACATGTCATCGTTGTCCTCCCAGGAGATATGCCGACTGTACCTATCCTATTTCTTCTTTTGTGTCTTACCAGAATTTGTCCCCTACTTTTTCTTCGCTTGTTGCCACCCTTGGTTCCATTTCCACTCCTTCTACACTTCATCAAGCCTTGACTCATCTTGGTTGGCGTACCGCGATGGAAGAAGAACTTGTTGCCCTTGAAAACGCTGGTACCTGGACTCTTGTTGATCTACCTCCTGGGAAGAAGGCCATTGGATGTAAATGGGTTTTGTTATTAAAACTAAGGCTAATGGTTCTTTAGAACGGTTAAAAGCTCGACTAGTCGCCAAAGGGTATGCACAAACTTATGGTATTGATTACTCTGAGACTTTCTCTCCCGTTGCTAAGCTCACTTCTGTTCGTCTTCTTATCTCCTTAGTTGCCACATGTCATTGGGATTTACATCAGTTAGATGTTAAGAATGCATTTCTGAATGGAGATCTCCTTGAAGAAGTTTATATGGAGCAACCACCTGGTTTCGTTGCTCAGGGGGAGAATAGGAAAGTGTGTTATCTCCATAAATCATTGTATGGTCTAAAGCAAAGCCCTCGTGCTTGGTTTGATAGATTTTGTGATGTCGTCAAGAAGTTTGGATTAAGTCAAAGCAAGTGTGATCACTCTGTATTCTACCAGCAATCTGATGCAGGCATGATTCTTTTAGTAGTATACGTTGATGATATTATGATTACAGGGAGTAACATTTTCGGAATCTCAGAACTTAAAGTCTTCTTGAATTCCCATTTCCAGACAAAAGATTTGGGATCATTAAATTACTCTCTTGGTATTGAAGTTTTGAGAAGCAAGAAAGGTATTCTTTTAACTTAAAGGAAGTATGTTCTTGATCTCTTAAAAGAGACTAGAAAGCTTGGAGCTGCACCAAGTAGCATCCCCATGATTCCAAATCCTTTCCTGGATCTTGATGCTAGTATGTTTGATGAACTTCCTGATGACTTAAAAAAGAAGATTGATCCAGAGAAACTGAAGCTGTTTGAATTTCCTGAAAGATATAGAAGACTCATTGGGAAGTTGAATTATCTGACAGTAACTCATCCTGATATAACATTTTCAATCAGCAGGCTCAGCCAATTCATGGCATCACCAACAATGGCACAATGGGAAGCTTTAGAACATATCTTGCATTATTTGAAAGGTTCTCAAGGTCTTGGTATTCTTTATACAGATTATGGGCACACTAAAGTTGAGTGTTTCTGTGATGCGGATCATGCAGGATTTAAAGCCACAAGACGATCCACTACTGGTTATTGTGTATTTGTTGGTGGAAATTTGATATCTTGGAGAAGTAAGAAGCAATTAGTTGTGTCAAAATCAAGTGCAGAAGCAGAATACAGAGCCATGTCATAGTCAGTACAAGAAATTGTGTGGGTATTTCAACTCTTGAAGAAAATTGGCATTACCACGATATTGCTTGCAAAACTATGGTGTGACAATAAAGCAGCATTTCATATAGCTTCAAATTCTGTGTTCCATGAACGAACAAAACATATTGAGATTGATTGTCATTTTATTCGTGATAAGATCAAAGAAAATATTGTATCTACAGGACAAATACGATCCGACAACCAACTGGCAGATCTTCTGACAAAAGCCTTACATGGGACACGGGTTAAATATCTTTGTAACAAGTTGGGCATGATCAATATATATGCTCCAACTTGAGGGGGAGTGTTAGACATAGAAGTCAACAATAATACCTTGCTGACAGGAATATAGAAAAGTCGTAGAGTTAGGAACGGTAGGAACGGCATGTCGAATTCATATTGAATAGCTCAAGTGCAACTCTGTGTATATATATCCATATGTAACATTGAATTAAAATGAACAAAACTTTACCTTCGTATAATATACATACATATATATATATATATATATATATATAATAGATAATGTGGTGTGTGTGAGACCTCACGTCTCACGTACGTGTGGGTTCTTGCTTCTCCAAGCCTTTTCATTATCCAAACTACGTGAGTGTGGGTGTGTGCCAAAATACAAATTTTATTTTAGGCTTGTTAAAATATTTATTGTGTTTCCCCCCCCCCCCCCCAATTTTACCTCTAATTATATTTGTTATATTTATTGTGACTTTCACTTATCCTTTTTACGTTAAAAACTGGATGGAGTAACACCTGACATGTCCCTCAACCAAACTTTGTACAATATGTAAAAATATGATGAAAAAAGAGGTGAATATATAAGTATAAAAGCATGGCGTGAATAAGATTGTCGTTGAATAACGAAAGGACCTCTTACCTTACTCATGTATATAGAAAATAAAATAATAAAATTTTTTATTTCATATTAAATAACTTTTAGCATGGATAATATCAGAAAATATTTAATAGATACCCCTTTCATGACTCAATTATAAGAATCATCAATACCCTAATAAAATGGTGCTTTTAATATGAAAAGATTATTAAGGATTATTTTGTCTAAATTTTCGATCCACAGTACCATTAATCGTTTCGTATTTGGTTGGTAGGTGATAATCGGAATTGTTAGGAATAATATTTAATCAAAATGCATGACTGGGTCTAGCTTCCGTTTGAATTGAAGCTTGTATGGATTTCTCATAGTGTGCCTCATGATTATAAACTCATAACAATCTAAACACTGTAGCATTTCACTTCATAGTAGAGACCCAAAAATGAGTCAATTGTAACAAAAATATCATTTACTATATATTTTATCATATATATTAAACATATTGATTTATAGCATTTCACTTGTAATATTGTAATTTACCTATGCTTTGTCTGTGCATTGTTTATACTCTCTGGTCTCTCTACAGCTAGTCAATCCATCTTCTTTGACAATTTCACTTTTTGACTTATTTATTTACCACTATTTATATGTTTTTTTATAAAACTACGACAGTTAATAACTGTGCTTTGTCAGTACTACACCTGCTTGGCCAAATCCTTAACGTCCACGAACGTCCCATGAAAACCGTACGGCACTCTCGAGGGGAGCTTAACTGTGGCTTCCACCGCCATTTCCACCGCGTTCACGATTTGCAGCTCCGACTTCCATGTCTTCTCGTCGTGAACGAAACTCAAAACGTACCCTTCGTCTTCTTCTCCTCCTCCGTCGTCGTCCTCGTCCTTCTCTCCTGCCGCCAAGAAAAATGGCTCTCCTCCATATCTTTTTTCTCCATACATGTATTTCTTCACCTCCCCTGTCATTAAATCCACCTTCGCGAACCCACTCACCTTCGGCCACGGCTCCGCGATGGACAAATATGCGAACCGGGTTTTCCTCCCAAGCAGGTTCCGGTTCACCGTTCCGGCTTCCAAGTTCATTTTCTCCGAGATAATGACCCGGCGTGTTGACTGACCTGTGATGGGGTTCAGCCTGATTTCCGACAACACACTCGTCAACTTCTCTTCTCTTTCATTGAAAATGGAATCCGGCGGCGACATGCAAGAGCCGATAACGACGATTTCGTTCGTATCTGGTTCCTCCCAAGCGTTCCAGAAATGAAAGCAAAATATGTTTGTACACTCGATCCAAATGATATCTGATTCATCACTCGCATTCTTCGCGAGAATCCCAAGCCTCGATTTCTTTGACTTGTCGTAGATCACCGGAGATCCTCCTGTGATCATCTCTTGGAGTTTGAACACCACTTGCTGATCCGGAATCACCACGTAGTTCTCTGTGATTGCGAAATCGTGCGTCATTGTTGGAACTGGTAAAGAAATTCCCACGTCTCGTGATTTCTCTCCGTCTGGTGAGAATCTCAAGTATCTGAGATATGGCTTTGAAACGACGTCGTAGCTCAGGGCGAATAGCTCGCCGGAATCTGGGTCGACCTTCGGGTGAGCAATCATGTTAGATTCGAGCTGGTCATCGAAACTGTATCTCCCTACGGTTTTGATGTCACCAGAAGGAGTGATACGGACGTGGTAAGGATGGTCATCTTCTGACATTGCTAGGAGGCGGCCGTTGAAGTAGACCAATCCAGCGTTGGCGACGCCGACGCCGTGGCGGTGGTCGACAAGGCCGAAGAGTCCACGAGCGTAGAAGAGTAGGAGTCGGGCTATACCCGAGTGCCCATGGAGCTCTCCTATGGCCTTGGGGAACACTGGCCGCCCAAGCTTCCGTTCTTGGACAAACCTCTTCGTCTCAGTAAACCGGCAAGCGTAACTGGCTGAGCCGCCGTGTATACTAACGGCGTGAACCATGCCGTCGCCGTCGAACAAGTGGTGCCCTGAGATGGGATGGAATAAAGGGTTAGCACCGTTTCGGACATAAACGCCGTTAATGGAGGTGGGGATACTGCCAGTGACGGGAAGGCAATGGCAGACGGACTGCTCCGGCACCGGAGCAAAGTTGCCGGCGATCTGAACTCGTGGGTCAGCGGTTTTTGGAAGTGGGCGTTGGAGTTCACGTGAGATTAATGCGCTCTCGGCGGCGTTTAATGCCGTTGATGCTACTTTTTGTATTGGGTTCCACAGAGATGGAGGAGTAATGAGAGTTTCAGGTTTGGTAGTAATTAAAGGTTGAGGACGGGGGCATTTTGGGAAATCAAGAAATGGAGGAGAATGTAAAGCAGAGTGAACAACAAAATTAAATGGTGTTCTGAGAATGGGCTTCTTGAAGAAGAAGGAGTCGGAAGTAGAAAAATGAGTAGTGGTCAAATTAAGAGAGGAAGGTAGCATGATTGAGAAATTTGAGGTTTTGATATTTGGAGAGTGAAAGTAGTGTAGTAAAAGACACAAAGAGAAGGAGAAGAAGTGGTTCTTTGAGGGAAGAGGAAGAGATTCAATGAGGTATTTATAGAACGCCAATGGCTTCGGAATATTCAGGTAATCACCTATATATGTAAATGCATGCATGTATGCCACCAAAAAAAAAAAATTCCTTTTTTATTTAAAAAAATGTTAAATCCTACAAAACATTCTTTTTGCGACGTAAGCATCCCCGCAAAGTTTTGCCGTGGCTTGTGGTCGATATTTGGTTTTGTGATGATGTAATGTAATTTGACTGCATTCAAATCCTTTATAGTTTTGAATTCATTGTATGTGTTAAAACGAGTATGGTGCGAATAAGTAATTTTCATAATCAAGTTTTCTCTTTTGATTTAGGGTTAATATAATATTTGGTTTATCAAAATACTCTTATTTTGATTTTAGTCCCTCAAATTTCAAATAAAATGTTATAGCCCTCAAAGGGTAAAATTGTCCAGATTTTTTTTTTTCAATTATAGGGATCAATATTTTTAACGGAATGAATATTGAGGGACTAAAACCTCTAATTTGAAACTTAAGGGATCAAAATCAAAATGATGGCAAACTTAAAAGGCTAAATGTTGTATTAGCCATTTAATTTATCTTTTGAGTATATACACTTCTGTTCCATTATATTTGAATGAAATAACTTCATTTTGATATCATGAATGAAATAAGGCATCTTAATTATTTTCATTAGAATAATTAATTAAATTAATTAAAGTTCTAATATGTCTTTAGTTTTTCAAAATTTTCAAATTTACCCATTGATTAATATAGTTCATTAAGGCTATGATGGCAGGCAGCACCATAACAGGCCATTTTGTTTTATGCTTTTGTCCTTTTTCATTGTAATATATATATATATATATATATATATAGTTCATTAGGCGGAATGAAAAAGACATTATTTAATTCAAGAGTAAAAGAGACAAATGTATTTTTTTAAAAAGAAAACTAAGTCATTAATATTTTACTAAATATCGGAAATGGTCTTGTATTGAGGAATGAGGATGACAGGATAAGATATTATAAATATGATCGGAATGTAGCTGTTCTCATCTGACTGGAAAAATAAACATATATGTGATCCTTAGAATTAAATAAATTATTATCAAACACATCAATCTAACTTTAGCCATCTTCTTCTTTACTGTATATGGCATACAAAAATTGCATATTTTTGGGTTGTGAAAAAGAAAAAAAAGAAAGAAAAGAAAACAACATTCAATTCAAAGGCAATAATGAATTATTAGCAATATCCTAAACTAATTTGTTATTTATCGAAACCAGTATTTTTTTACACTCAATATCTTAAAATATTTTTGGTGCAATTGCTGTGAAAATACTTTGGGTTGTTTGATAATCACAATTTAATTTAGGATAGTGGATGCTATTAGAAAAATACTTTAAAGTATTGGATGTGACTTAACCCTTTTTGTAAAATACATTTTTAGAATTACGTGTTTATATAAAACAAGAAAGGAAAAAGTGTATAACTTTATTCAAAATTTTAGTTTGATACCTTAATTTAAAAAGTATATTTTCAATCCTTTCACTGTAACACATCATTAGTATAAAATGATGATTTTTTGAAACAATCATTTTTATTTTGAAGATTAAACTTAATATATCAGCATTTGAGAATGGTTTACCAATAGTTAAAATATCAATCTAACAGGAAACAAATATCTAATGCAAAGATGGGTTAGTGTTGCCATGGTTGGATACACAATTATACAGATATTGATCAGAAAAATAGTGGTTAATTAGATTTTTTCAGATCGTTCCAAAAGGAATTTGATGAATATCAAGAGATCAGAAATGGGAGACATGTGTGGAGGTGTTATTCGAGATCACCGAGGTAATTGGATACGTGGATTCCAACAGAAGCTAGGACATACTTTCCTAGCTGTTGCTGAAATCCATGCAATCCGTCGGGGCCTTCTACTATGTAAGCAGATGGGACTCAAGAAAATCAAGTTGTTTTCGGACTCATTAGAGGCAATTCACCTTTTGTCCAATCGCTGTGATTCTGATCATCCGTTGTATGATGTTATCTTGGATACCAGATCACTTATTTATAGCGACTGGGAGGTAGAAATTTCCTACACCCATAGGGAAAGCATTCGATGTGCAGATTATCTGGCAGGAACGGAGCATAGGATTCCGCAAGAATACGAGGAATTAGGGATTTCCCCTACTGAATGTACTCTACTTTTTGCTTTGGATCGTGGTCTGTCACCTCATGATCATCCTGTAGGATCTAACCTATAAACTTATCTCTTTCAAGCTTTGCTTGCCTTTGTAACCAAAAAAAAGAAAAAAAAAGAAATGGGAGACATGTATTCTTGATAAAAATAGTGTTTGGTTGCACATGGAATGCTGATTAATGTATATAAATGGACGAATTTGAAGAGTGGTTGGAAAGATTAAAAAAAAAAAAAAAGGACATCTTTCTAGATAACAATGAACGACAAGGATAAATCTATTGTCTTATAATTCATATGTTGACTTGGCATTCATACTAAGAAAAAAATCCACTATTCTTTGTCTGTCGTTTCAAATTCAACACATTCATATTCATGTCCACATTTCATTTGGAGTTTTCTCCTCCTTCCTAATGACCAGTCCCATCGTTTACCAAAAAGAAAATAATTACTAGTTCCATCATAAATATAGGATTCAGAGAATTAATTGACATAGATTGAAATTAATTATTTGTAATATACACAGGTTGAGTTTTCTAAAATACTTTTACTTATAGTATTTATTCATATTGGAAATTACCATATGTGTGTAATTAATAAGAATAATTTGAAAATAATAATAAATATGAGGAATAAATTAGAGGATTGAGGTGTAACATTAGAGATCAAAGAAAATTTCTTAACTAATTTGTACATTTAGAACAGGGGAAAATATAATTTTCTTACATATTTAGTGCACACAATCTAACCAGGAAATTATTACTTGAGATTATTTCATTTGTTTAATTGCAATTTCATAATAAGCTGCATCTGAAAGTTTCAATCATTTCATTGGATGCATAATCATGAACCATAATTTGATTATATTAAGGAAGTTAGTTGAGTTAGTTAATATGATATGTATTTTCTAAAACATTATAATGCTTGTTTGATTTAGCATTTAGAAGGCACGTTCAATCAAGTAGAGACAAAACTCTTCTCATATGCTTACCTCGTACACCGTAAATCACGTTAGAAAAGTAGTTTCTACTGTTAATCCAAACATGCACATAATCATCTTCCTTAATTCCTCAATCCTCTTTCCTCCTTGATTATTGTTGAGGGAGCATCAATAAAAGTAAATTAAGAAAATATTGATAAATTTGAAAACTAGGTCTTATTTTAGGACGGGAGGGAGTATATAACTATATATATAATGCCAAATTTTGCGCGCAGAAAATGAATTGAAGTGGTTAATGTGTCTTATTGGTGTGTCTAAGCCAAACAAGCTAAGAAACGTACACATCAATATCTTTATGTGTTTGGCACAGTAAAACGATGGCCTCCACTTTAATCCTACTCTGTCCTCGTTCCATGTATCATCAATTCAGTTGCTTGCCTAATTCAACTTTCTTAATCAGCATCTTCATTTTAATTTTTAGTCCATGCACCTGAAGAGAGATTAATGCAAACTCAATATGTGTGTGTGGGTACATATTTCTAATTCAATTGTTAGATTTTACGTATCTAACATCTAACAAGAACTATGTTTTAAAGCTTATCGATCCTTTATATCATTATACTCATTTGGTTCTAAATGTAGGGGGTTAGATAACTAATTTTCAGAAATTGATAAAATTAGTTGATTTAGTTATTTATAAAAATTGTGTGTTGGTTTAATTAAAATACTATATTTAATTATCTGCATAAGAAATACGCCTTGATAAAAACCTCCTTAGTGTAGATGATTTGAAATATATATATATATATATTTAGCAAACAAACAAACAAACATTTTCACTAGCTCCTATTTTTAAACTCAGAGGAGTACTAAAATAGCTTTAATCATTCTATATGACTGACGTTTTATCTTACATATCTTTTATTTGTAGTTCTAATTATTAGAGATGATGGAACTCTCTAATATCCATAAATTATGCAAGTAGAGAAAATTTAATTCGATTATATTGTTTTAAAATTGTCGTGCGAGCTGAGTCTACGAAAATAATGATTCAGTGTCTTAAACAAAAGTTAAAAACTTTTCATAATAAATATTTGGAGCAATGAATATGCTTTGATCGAAGGACTTGCTAGGAGTATGAGAAGGAGCAAGACGAACGTCGTGGCGATACGACATCATATTATGAACAATTCCGATTTAGTAAAATATTTTTTTTGACAAAATGACAATGGCAAGTTTTATCCCTACTTGTCGGATTTGTTACATAAATCGTACAACGTTATTATGCTTAATCTATAATCAAATCTTTTGAATTTTGAACCGGATACTAGACGATAATATAAAAAAAAAATTAAATCTTTTACAAATTATTTAACTAAAAGTTTTCATTTAATTACTTGTTCATTTCCATCTTTCTTTAATTTTTATTCAAAGAAAACATTATACTGCTTGGTCTAGCTACCTTCCTCACCACCGTAAAACAGCTTTCTTTGCATGTGTCCGGATAAATTTAAATGACTATCAACCATTTTCTTTTCAATAGAAGCCACTTTAACTCTTCCTTGTATGTGTTTCATATGGATTTGGATCCTCTCATAATCGTATTTCTCCTTTTCTTTTCAAAATCCCTTCTTTATTAGTAACAATTGCTTTCTAAAGTATTACATCTAGACATTCTATGTTTTTGATCCAAGGGTACAGAAGGGATTCTGAAAAGAAAACGAGAATGATACTGAAAGAATCCAGATTCAAATTTTATCTTTTCTTGTATCATTACACATTCATCTCAAAATCCCCATATCAAAATATTTTATTGACACAAATAATTATTTTAAGAAAAATGTAATAGTAAGTATGGAAAAATGAAACCTTAGTTGGTAATAAACCACAATTGTCTCGCCTGGTTTGTTCATGAATGTGTGTCGGAAGATTGTGTTGTCACGGAATGAATCTTACGAAAGACGAAGCAAGATAGGCCTCGCTTTGACTATTTGTCTGCGTGAAGGAAAATCCAAAAAGTCACTAGCTAATATTGCCTAAAATGTTATAAAATAATAATTTTATGAATGAACAATGTTGTTTTTATTTCTTAAATAAAAGGGTTAAAGTGAAAAAATACCCATGTACTTTTTTCAAAAGAGAGTCTCGCATCATAAATTTTTTTTGGATGCAAAAGTGCCCCATAAACTTCTATAAAGTAGGACAAAAATACCAATTCAGTTAAACACTCCTTATTTTTTGGCTTTGTGGGTCCCACACAAATTGTTTTGGAAAAATTTCAGTTGGCCCTTTTGTAATAAATTAATTTCAATTAACCATCAAAACTTTCTGAAACTTCACTACACCCTATGATCAAAATGAAATTAATTTTTATGGGTGAAATGACAAAGATGCCCTTACTTTTTTAAAAAATTTATAGCTTACTTTTTTTTTTTTAAAAAAAAAGAATCTCACTAAATCTATCTTAAAATTCAATAACTTTTCAAATTTTCCCTTATTTAATGTATATCTATATAAAAATATTTAATGATGAAACTAACTAATACATAAAAAAAAACACCATATTTCTATGCTTTATAAATACGATCAGAGGAGCATATTAGATTACTGGTCCTCTTGGCTTGAGTTTCAAGGTCCTAGAAGTCCAAAGTTTGATTACTGGTACCACCTCCTGATACGATCAGCGAGAAGAGCGTATTGGAAGTCGGAAGGAGTAGAAGACAATTATCAATGTGGTGTTCAATGGCAGGCACACATTTATAGGCAGAAACAAATTTTAGGGACACATCGCTATATAGGAAAGAAAAAACAGCAGCCACTTTAATGTTGCATGCAATATTGCATTGCATGCATGCCGCACAAGTGTAACTTAATTAATGGATTTTCTGAGTTCCGATGTCGTATTGGGAAAGATTAGGGCTTCAAGTTTTAGAAACAAACACATTATACACCAGAGGCACACTGTACACAGATGACCCAACACACAAAGAAGAATCAAACAGAAAAAAAAAACACAACAGATGCGTGAGCTTTCGCTCTCTTCATAATAAATTCACACGCAACAAAACACAACACAAGACATGCAATAAGAGAGAAAATGCCAGACGATAATTTTGTGGAGATACGGTTGGATATATCTCTCAATGAGGATTTGAACTATGGTTCACACATTGTGAGGGATTAGCCCCACAAAATCCAAACCCTAATAATTGAATCTAAGTAACCCTCATCAATCTATGATGGGAAAATTGGTAACAACCATTTCAAGCGCTTAATTTCATCTACCCAGATTCTCACATCAAAACCTACCTGTTTTGTGTTACGTACATAAATATTTTTAGGTGCAAATTAAAGTGTTGATTAATTAATTAGCTGATGTTTGAGCTGTTGCTAGCTACTTTAATTTAATTTTTTTTAATAAGTCTGAAAATTTTGACAATTTGATTCAAAGACCATATATTAATCCCCCAATTTTCGTTTACGGTACATCTTTTTTCCTTCTACAAGGAAAAAAAAAATCTTTTCACCCTCAAAAGAAAATATTGGTGCTTAATTTGTATCTTTATTTTGTTAACACATATGTAGAGAGGCTGGCAAAAAAACTCACATTGATAGAGAGAGGGCCCCGTGTGATGAGTTATGACTTATGAGATGATGAAATATAGGGGTGTTCAAAGTATCTCAGTCTCCGTCATCCCAACCCGGTCCCAGACATTTTGATTTAGAGAATTTCCCATCTCAATCGGGACTGGGATGGGAACCGGGATCATCCTTGGAGATCCTGATCTCGGTCCCCCCTTTTTTTCATTTTTACTTTACAAATTAAGCTATCATGTTATTTTTTGTATTTTTTACCCCATACATTAAGTTGTCATTAACATCTTTAGTTGGAGTTAAACTATATATACCGTGATATTAATCCTATCTATAAAATTTATAAAGATAATAACGAAGATGGTGATGAAATGCTACTCTTCATTTTCAGATCAATTTGTGTAATTATTATGGTATTGTTAGTTGTTAAATGATCACATTAAACAATAGAATATGGAGAATTTAACTAATATAATAATATTTTTTAATTCATTTTTTTTAAAAAAAGCCAGGATTTCCCGGTCTTCATCCTGAGACTACTGGGACCATGATGCAATTTTTATCTCGGCCAAAAATCGGGATTGGGAACTAGGATTGGGGTATTTGGTCCCATCTCAGATTTTGAACACCCCTAATGAAATGTCCTTAAGAATTAATTCATCGACGTACAAATACCAGAAATGTCAATAAAATATATAATTTTAGTTTGCATGACATACGAGTCTAGAGGTGGTTAACCCGCCAGCCCGCCCCAAATAAACGAGTTTCGGCGGCCCGTTTAAATTAGGGCTAAATGGGCTCAGTCTCCCTTATTTGAATCTCCTATCCTTTGATGATGTGTTTAATTAACTCCCTATACTTTCTATTTGACACTTGTTTTCATATTATATTTATTTATTCTACTATTATTAAATTTAAAAGAGATGTGTTTATATAGTTTTGTGATGTGAATAGATAAAAAAAAGTAAGAATGAAATTGACTTCATAACACAAATGTATAAAAGAAAAGAAGTGTGATATGAGCGGGTGAAAAAGAAAGAGAATAAAAATTTTTAAAAAATAGTGAAATTATAAAATTAAAAAAAAAAAAAGTTGGCGGGCTGGCCCGCTAGCCTGCCTAAACAAGCTCGCCAGCCTGCGCGGGTTGGCCCGCAACCCGCGGGCCACCCCTCATTACCACCTCTATATGAGTCATATACTTTGCTAAATGGACCACATACGTATGTGCTCTTAGAATTTATGTGAAAGTTTTAAGTGAATCAAATTTTTACTATTTTATTATTTGAACTCGTCAAACTCATAAGATTGAATAATTGACTTTTCTTTTCCTCTTTTATACACACACACACACACATATATAAACCCAAATATACCCATAAGTTGCAAGCTACACAAGATGAACAAGGCTAACCAAAGCAGTTTATTGCTCAACTATTGCAAGAATTGATAAATCAGCTCAAGCTTTTTTACAACGTATAGAAACTTGGCAACTGCTATTTTTCTATCTGCCTTCATAATGGCAAAAAAACCTCTCATGACCAAAACAAAAATGGTTAGATTCTAACTCCTAATGCTCAACAACAAACTCAGAAAAAAGAAAGTGTGAACGTTGACAGAAAAAAGGAAGAAGAAAAATAAAGAGTAAGAAACAGAGTGTAAAATATAATTAAGAAATTACCATTTTTTTTTCCTATTTGTTCAATGTGAAACCACCAATTTTCCTCACATGGGACAATGTACTATTATCTTGGGTTGTTTGAATTTAATACATCAAGTCAAACCAATTGGGAAAAAAACAAGAAAATTATGGTACCAAAGCAGTCGATCTTCATCAAGCTTCCCTAAGCCATAAATCATTCTTCTTCTTCCAAGACTCACCCAAGATCACAGTCGCAATCTCAGATTTGTTTCTCTTGACAAAGGAACTATAATCGTGGCCAAGAAGTTTGGCGTGGAGTGTCCTTGCCATTTTAGATAATTCTTCTTCTTCCAAGACTCACCCAAGATCATAGTCGCAACCTCCGATTCGTCTCCATTTACAAAGGACCCCTAATGGCGGCCGAGAAGTCCGTCGTGGAGTCTTTGCTATTTTGTATCCCCTTGTACCTTCATCCGTCGGACACCCAAGGTACGATGAACATTTACCATATTCTCACTGGGTCTGACAATTATACGGGGTCTGACAATTATACGGTGTAGACCCATGCCATGAGAATCACTTTGTTGGGAAAGAATAAACTTGGTCTGGTTGATGGATCTTGTTTGAAGACATCTCAAGACAAATCACCTCATAATCAGTGGGAAAGAGCGAATGCCGTGGTGCTTTCTTGGTTGCTCAATTCCGTTTCTAAGGAGATTGCCAACGGGATCATTTTCTATCAGCGTGCCCATCTTGTTTGGGCCAATTTGAAGGAAAGATTCGATAAAAGGAATGGTTCTCAGACCTTTGCATTGCACGGTGAAATTCATTCCCTCTGGCAAGGCACTTCTTCAATCTCTACATATTACTCCAAATTGAAGTAGCTTTGGAAAGAACAGTTGACCCTTTCACCCTTCCAGACTGTGTGTACGCTTCAGCTAAGTCATATAGCGACCTTGTTTAGGAACAAAAGCTCTTGCAGTTCCTTATGGGTCTTCATGAATCTTATTCCCAGGCAAGAAGCTAGATCTTGCGCATGACACCTCTACCCACAGTCAATAAAGCGTATGGGATGTTATCCAAGATGAAACCTAAAGGTTGATTGTCCACATTGAGATAAACGCTCCCACGGATGGAATTGCGATGGTTGCTAAGCGGCACAGACATGGCAGAGGTGGGGGGTGAAGTGATAATAGCATCGAATGTAGTTGCTGCAACAAGAAAGGGCATCTTCAGGAGAATTGCTTCCAGATTGTTAGATACCCACCAAATTTCAGGGGCAACAAGGTAAAGCAGACTCTGAGAGTTCCTCAAGGAGCCACTGAATCCTTCCATCAGTCAGAGGCCCATACTAATGCTATCAGCACATTTGTTCCTATCTTCATGCAAGACCAATATGATAGGCTACTCGAATTGCTGAAAAGAGACGCTTAGCCTACCGTCCATGCTTTGACGGGTACAGGTTTACATATTTCCACTGAATATACTTTGTCATGTGTCAATTGGATTCTAGATTATGGTGCCACCACTCATATGGCAGACAATCTAAAATCATAAACTGTATAATGGTCCAATTAAGTCCATTAAAATTCCTGATGGGAGTTGGGTGTCGGTAACCCATATAGGTGTGTAAACGTTTCTAGTGACATTGTATTGCATGATGTTCTATTTGCACCACAGCTTAAATTCAATCCATCTCCGTTTCTAAGCCTACTAGGGAACAAAAGTGCGTTGTGTCCTTTTATCTTGATTACTGTTCATTGCAAGCCCTACAGGGTGTGAAGATGAACTTGACTGGTAAAATGGTTGGAGGTCTATATTTGTTGCCATATGATATGAAATCTAATTTTGTAAATGTTGCTCATAGTAGTTCTAAGAAACTTAATCATGTTGATCTTTTTATGTGGCAAGAGAGATTAGGGCATGCCACTTATTCTGTGATGAGACTTGGATATTGTAACTGACACAAATAGTACTTTGAATAAAATGTGTGATATTTGGGTTCAATCTGAACAGACCAAATTCCCATTTTCCCCTAGTTATTTTAAGTTTTAGGCATGTTTTCAACTACTGCATGTTGATGTTTGGGGCCCTTATAGGACCCCAACACATCAAGGTTTTTGGTATTTTTTAACCATGGTAGACGACTATTTTCGGGCTACATGCACTACAAAAAAACATTGAATTTCTGATGAAATTTGCAACGGAATTAGAGTTTCCGATGGAATTTGCAACGGAATTGATTTGCGACGGAATTTCTGACGGAATGGATTCCGTCTGTAATAATAGCGTCACAAATAAATTTCCGATGGAATTAAGATTCCATCAGGAATTTCCAACAGAATTTATTTCAGTCGCAATTTTTGACAGAAATTTTTGACGAAATTTATTTCCGTCGGAAATTTTCTCGCAACTTCTGACGGGATTCATTTCCATCAGAAATTCCTTCGCAAAATATTTTTTTTAAAATTTTAAAAATCCACGTGGTAACTCCGACAACGGCCCCCTCATCGCCGATGAGGCGCGTGGCAGCTCCGACGGCTTCCATCTTGTCACCGGGCCCCATATTCACCACGTGTTGCAACTTCCCTCCACCACGTGTCGCAACCTCATATTTTCTAGAAATGAAACTCAACTTGCCTCTCATTTGGTTCGAACTCACGACCTCGTTGGTACGCAAGCGATACCTTACCGGATGAGCTCAACTGCTTTGGCGTTCTATTATTGCACACAATTATATATATAATCAATGAGTATAATTTTTTTAAAGTTCTAAAATCACATTTTTATTAACATTAATTAATAAATAATAAAAAGTTATTAAATAATATTTTATTTACTAATATTAATTAATAACTAATAAATTTTATTTTTTATATGACTATTTTGCCCCTACAAGGACTAAAACCTATGATTGAAAATTAAAAATATTTTAGAAACTAGAAAATAATAATAATAATTAAGTTAAAAAATATTAACTAAAAATAAAAATTTTATAAAAATAATTTTTTAAAATTAAATTAAATTTTAAAATATTAAATAATTAAAAAATAATTTTTAAATTTTTCTACGGAATTTCCGATGGAATTGAATTCCGTCGGAATTTGTGAGGGAATTTTTGACGGAATTCAATTCCATCGGAAATTGCCATAGAATTCAATTTGGTTGGAATTTCTGTTGGAAATTGTGAAGGAATTTCCGATGGAATTTGATTCCGTCGGAAATTGTGACGGAATTTGATTCCGTCGGAAATTTCCGACAACATTTTTCGTCGGAAATTTTGTGACAAAAGTCAGAATTTCTGACGGAATTTTTTCTGTGGCTAATTTGCCACTGAAAAAATTCAGTCGGAAAATTTTCGGATGGAATTTTCGATGGTTTTTTGACGGAATTTAATTTTATCAGAAATTTCGTCAGAAATTCCATATTTTTTTGTAGTGACGGGTTTTCCTTATGCATGGCAAATTTTAAACTATTATGTGCCTTAAGAACTTTGTTGCCCATGTATTCACTCAATTCTCCACTTCAGTAAAGAACATTAGAAGTGATAGTGACAATGAGTTCATAAACACATATTTTAAGATGTTTTGTAGTGACAAAGGTATTGTACACGAAACTACTTGCCCCTATACTCCTCAACAAAATGGAGTAGTTGAGCATAGGCATAGAACCATAATGCAGATCACTACTTTAATATTGCAATCTAATGTACCTATTGAATATTGGGGCGAATGTGTGTGACTGGCTACCCACTTGGTTAATCAAATTCCTTCAAAGATTATAGGCTATAAATGTTGTTATGAGGAGGTTTATGGGTTTAAACCTTACTTGAGTCATTTGAGAGTCTTTGGTTCTCTAGCTTATGCCACCGATATGACAGTTAGTGATAAGTTGTAGTCTAGGGTGACTGCATATGTCTTCTTAGATTACCCAGATCATCAAAAAGGCTATCTCCTCTTTGATTTAAAGAATAAGCCAATTTTTTCTAGTAGACATGTGAGCTTTGCAAAAACTATATTTCCTTTCAAGGAGCCTATGAATAAAGATCAAGAAGCAATTAAGTTGCCTATGTTTGATATGTTTTGGTTTGAACTAGAAAATGATTCTACAGTAAATAGAAATGGGAGTCAATTAAAACCGCATGAGTCTGAGTCACATACACAGGGGTCAAAGGAACACACTATAACACAATTTGACAATTCCATTTCTCCTCAGCCTGAGCCAAGACAGTCCAGACTAGGTAGGGAGCGAAGACCTCCTATTTGGTCAAAGGACTATCTCTGTTCCCTTGTGTACTGTGAAACTGAGCAACAAAAGAAGAACAAATGCTTATATCCGATTTCAAATTATGTTTCTTATAATAATATTTCTCCTAAAGATATGTGTATTGCAACCTCTATTGATTCAATTTCAGAACTAATAAGCTACCATGAGGCTGCTTAAAGTGGAAAATGGGTAAGTGCTATGAGAAGTGAAATGGAGGCTCTAGAGAGCAATAACACCTGGGATATAGTACCCTTGCCCAAAGGTAAGAAACCTATTGGATGCAAATGGGTTTATAAGATAAAATACAATGCTGATGGGAGTATTGAGAAATACAAGGCTAAACTTGTAGCTAAAGGATATAGTCAAAAGGAAGGTATATACTACCATGAAACAGTCTCACCAATAGTCAAAATGCTCACTGTACGAATGGTTCTTAAAGTGGCTGCAATGAATAATTGGAAACTTTATCAAATAGATGTGAATAATTTTTTTTTCAGGGGAATCTAAATGAAGAGGTCTACATGAAGATTCCTCAAGGCTTTAATAGAGGGGCAGCTAGTGTGCTGATTAAAGAAGTCACTTTATGGATTGAAGTAGGCATCTAGACAGTGGAATCTGAAACTGTCAGAAACACTGCTGAAAGGGGGATTCAAACAAAGTAAACAAGATTATTCTTTATTTTCTTTGAATACTAGTGGTGGTGTAGTTTTCATATTAGTCTATGTAGATAATTTTTTTAATTACATGAAGTTCTAAAAAGGCTATTACAGCCTCAAAATCCTTCTTACATCAAAATTTTAAAATAAAAGCCTTGGGTTTGATTAAGTATTTTTTAGGCATTGAAGTGTTAAAATTTGACAAAGGTTTTGTATAATCTCAATGAAAATATGTTCTTGATCTTTTGGCCGAAACAATAATGAGTGGGTGTAAGCCACTTGGGATACCTATGCCACAAAATTTGAAATTGATGCCTTGTGTAAAAGGAAAGACTGGAACAGATGAATTGCTGACTTTCCCTGAAAGATACCGTAAGTTAATAGGTAAATTGATCTATTTGACTATGACACATCCTGACATCTCCTTTCCTGTACATAATCTCAACCAATTCATGCAAACACCAATGAAAACACAAATTGCAGCTGATATGGGTGTTGTAAGATATCTTAAGTGGAGCCCTGGAGTATGAATTCTCATCAGCTTAGAAGGGACGATGGGATTAGACTGCTTCTATGAAGCTGGCTGGGCATCATGTGCAATTACATGGCGGTCAGTCACCAGGTATTGCTCAAGCTTGGAGGTTAGTTGGTGAAGTGGAAAAAACAGAAGCAAAATACCATCTCCACTTCTTCCGTCGAAGCAGAATATCGTGCCCTCAGGATGGCTATTTCAAAGATTATATGGGCGTTGGGCTTGCTAGAGGATCTAAACATACAACATAATGAGCCGGTAAAGGTCTTTTGTGACAACCAAGCGGCGATACATATTGCGTCCAACCCAGTGTATCATGAGCGGACTATACACATTGAAGTGATTGCCACTTTGTGAGAGAAAAGTGGAAACAAGGGCTAATTTTTCTAAAGCATGTTAGCTCCAAGGATCAACAGGTACATCTTTTGACAAAAATAGTTGGAAAAGATATACAAAGGAGGTTATTATTCAAGTTAGGCACTGTGAATATTTTTCAATCCCCAACTTGAGTGGGGTGTAAAAGTTGTCGTTTTATGCCTTAGCTATAGGTAATTAGGTTATTTTATTTCTTATAGTTTTCTTATAAATAAGTCCATGTCTCTCGATGGATAGATGGCATATATATGTGTACATATACTCACTTTAGGGAAAATCCTTTAAAAAGTACTTGGAAATCATGAAAAGACATAAAGATGCTCTGAATTCAATAATCCTGCAAAGGTGCTAGTGACTGAACTGAAATTTAAAAATTCAGACCAAAAAGACCAATGTGCCCTTACTTTTTTTAATTAAAAAAGTAATTACCCCCGTCAGCCGGCCTCCAGACCAGCACCCTGATTGTCTACCAGCTAGCGGTCGAAGCTCCAGCATCCAGCCATCGGCTAGAGCTTCGGTGGGGGTTCGAACCCCCACCACTTTTGTGCACCAAAAAGTGCATAACCATGGGGCCACTTGTGCCTTTTAATATAGATGGTGCAAAATATATATATATATATATAGTGACATTTAATCTTTAACCAAGCCGACAAAAAGTTGAGATAAAGAATTGGCAAATTGAGATAACAAATTCACAAGTTCATATAAGGATTTCGCAAATTTTATTTTTTAACTAAAATTTCACTTACCTTCTCAGGTCATTCACAAGTTTAGATAAAAAAATTCACAAGTTCAGATGAGAAATTCACAACTTTTGTTTTTCAACTAAAAAATTCACTTAAATCAACTTATTAATTCCTTATCTGAACTTGTGAATTCTTTATCTCAACTTGTCAATTGCTTTTTGGAACTTGTGAATTCTTTATCTAAATTTATGAATGACATAAGAGCCTAAGTGAATTTTTTACTTAAACGAAAGTTGTGAATTCCTTATCTTCACAAGTTCCTTATCAAAACTTGTCAATTCCTTATCTGAAATTGGGAATTCGTTATCTAAACTTGTGAATGGTCTAAGAGAGTAAATACATTTTTACTTAAAAAATGAAAGTTGCGAATTCTTGATCCGAACATGCTAATTTATTATCTCAACTTGACAATTTATTATCTGAGTTTGGGAATTCCTTACTTGTGAATGGTCTGAGAGAATAAGTGGATTCACAAGTTGAGATAAAGGATTTACAAGTTGTCAATTCCTTATCCGAACTTGTGAATTCTTTATCTATACTTGTCAATTGCTTATCTGAACTTAAGAATTTGTTATCTAAACTTGTGAATGGGCTAAGAGAGTAATTTGATTTTTTCTTACAAAACAGAAGTTGCAAATCCCTGATCTGAAGATTGTGAATTCCTTATCTCAACATGTCAATACCTTATCTGAGGTTGGGAATTCCTTATCTACAATTGTGAATGGTTTGAGAGAGTAAGTGCATTTTTCCTTAAAAAATGAAGGTTACAAATTCCTAATATGAACATGCTAATTTCTTATTTGAACTTGTCAATTTCTTCTCTGAGCTTGGGAATTCCTTATATGAAATTGTGAATGGTCTGAGAGAGTAAGTGCATTTTTTCTTAAAAAATGAAAGTTGCGAATTCCTGAACTGAACATGCTAATTTCTTATCTCAACTTGTCAATTCCTTATTTGAGTTTGGGAATTCCTTACTTGTGAATGGTCTGAGAGAGTAAGTGGATTTTTCATTTAAAAAACGAAAGTTACGAAATCCTCATATGAAAATATTAATTTCTTATATCATGGCTAATTCCTTATCTGAATTTGTTGGTGGATTTGGTTAAAGATCAAAGATTACTATATGTATATGTTTTGCATTATATATATATATATATATTAAAAACCATTAGTTGCCTAATGGTGATATACTTTTTGTGCATGAAAGTGGTGGGGGGTTTGAACCCCCACCCCCACCACTTTCCTTAATATTTTCCTCGAATATTCCCAATAGCCAGGGAATATTCCCACTAGAGCTTTGGCCGCCAACAAGAGGGTTTCCGGGGAGCCAGGCTTCGGCAGCCCGTCGGTGGGCGTAATTGCTTTTTTTTTTAAAAAAAAAAAAAGTAAGGACAAATTGGTCTTTTTCCTTTGAATTTGTAAATTTCAGTTCAATCACTAGCACTGATTTGCAAGATTATTGCAATTCAGAGTACTTTTCTGTCTTTTCATAATTTTCAAGTATTTTTTAAGGGATTTTCACTATACTTTATAATATACCTTTTTCATATTAATAAAAGGGTGATTATTATTTCTAGCGGTGTGATTCAAGAGCTGGGAAATCCATTAATCTCACTTCACATATATATCATCACATATCAAAGTAAGCATAACAATATCACTGATATATATATATATATATATATATAGCTTCACCAACCCGAAAATGAAAGAGGGGAATGGTGAGGGCTGAGTTCTTCTCTCTAGGTTACGCAGCAATAGCAATGACCAAGGTTATATTGTAAAATCAATGGCTGAGATTTTGCTTTACATCAAAACGGCACCGTTTAATGTAAAGGGAGGCAAAGTTGGGTTGAAACTCAGACCTCTCTATATTATTATTATTATATAACTTATGAATACATCCAAATATTTCTTTCTAAATACATTCCATATCAACTATATATAACGAAAAAACTACTTCACCTAATTCCCTCACCACTTTAATGTAACAATATTTGGATGTATTGAATACATCCAAATATTCAATACATCTATGAGAGAGAAAATAGTACAACAGAAATAAGGAGGACCATACACATATACAAATGATTAAACGGCTACAGCTGTGTAATATCTAAAAATATCTAATTTATTTTAAGACTCTAACAGAGGTTAAGAAAAAAGCTATCGAGTGTTGTCCTTTCTCTGAGGTCAAGTGTTGTCTCTGTCATGGAGGAGGAAAGGAGAAGGAGGAGTCTCGGTTCTGAAGATAATTAAGAAGCAGGCAGTCACCATTGTTGCTTAGCTTGCTCAATCAAAAAGAATAAAAATGCTCACTTCAGTTATTGTTTTTGGTATGTAGAGGGACATTGAGAATCTTAACAACAGTTCACAATTTTTTACCTACTTGTCTCCTACGCTTTCTTTTGCTTGTACAAAGTTTGAGATTCACTGTTCATGCTACTTTTACTTTTTTTCCCCCATAACATCCTTTAAGAATCTGAATAACTGGTTTAAGAAGATAGTCCAATATATACGGCATAAAATTCATACCTTTTCTCCTCCCTCTCTCTTGCCACTCATTTCTTTATCTTGATTTGAAGGCCAGAGATGAATAGATAATATCATATCTGAATATTTGTACATAAATTTATGTTTAGAGGGAAGTAGATTCGATTAATTAAAAATTATAAAATTCTTAGAGAACACATTATTAGTAATTTGATTGCGTAATATAATTTTTCTTATGCATATTGTGTTATTTAATTTATTTAACAGTTGATCCATATGATAGTAGTAATTAAAGTCAAAATAGAGCACTGAGACTAATACATGCAGAATATAAGAGTCTTTCAGCATATTGGACAACACAGGTTCCGTTGACTAAATAAGCAAGTTACATGGACTCATGGAGCATCGTTTATTTTTTATATAGAGTAATTATTTATATTAAGGGAAAATGACAGCTTGGTTTCAAAATACAGAAAAAATATTAAAAAAGTTCCTTTGAAAAGTAAATGGTCAGAAAAGTCTCTATGGACTTTTCTGACATGAATTCTCAATGTTCATTTACCAAAATACCTCCCAAGCAATTTAACCACTGTCATTGGTTACAACATGTTATGCTATGTTTACAACATCGTAAGTCATATTAACAACATAATCAGTTACGTTTACAAAATGTATATAAAATGCGTGATTGTATCGCGTTTACAACCTTTTCAGTTACTTTTATAACTCATTAAATATATCATAACATGTTGTAAACGTAACTGACTATGTTGTTAATATGACTTACGATGTTGTAAATATAGTATAATATGTTGTTGTAACCAATGATAGTGGTTAAATTGCTTACGGGTATTTTGGTAAATGGACATTGGGAATTCATGTCAGAAAAGTCCTTTTCAAAGGAACTTTTTTAGTATTTTTTGGTTATCTTGAGACCTAACTGTCATTTTCCCTTATATTAATGCTATTTATAGCAAGCTTGTACGTGGCTTCATGGCATTCAAAAGCCGGGTGGCACAACCCTGCATAATCAAAACAAAAGTTGTTATTATCTTCCTGGTTGCTATCTAAATTTTAAAAAATACACATACTCACAATGTAAATAATGGGGTTTAGGGCTTTAATGAGCCTATCTCCAATAGACTTTGTAATGCTCCAACTTTTCAAATATTTTTTTATCAATAAATTTTTTACATAAAATATTTTGATATCTTAAACATGAAACAATGCAGTTTTGATTTTTTTTTTAAACAAAAAATATTCTAAAATTACATTAATCTTGATTTTTTTTAAAAAACCATTAAAACTTCATCATTATATAAAATAAAATATTAAAACATAGCAAAATCTAATAATAGAAAACCTGCATGTGTCGACAACTATATATGGTTACATTGAATCGAAAGGAAAGGTTTTCAGGATAAAGCTAGCTATGAGCTCCCAGAATTTAGTAGTAGAGGTGAGGGCTATAAAATATCAGTGGTGAGTCTTCAAATAGATCGAGATGAAGATATCAGTACTGCTATAAATAAAATTAGGTTGCTTCCAAATTTGATGAAATCAATAAAATCATCAAAACTATGACGGCACATGAAAAATAGTATTAGACATTTACCATTTAAGAAAAACGAAATAGAACTGAGTCAATAATCTCTCGCCAGACGATATTGTAAGAATGCCCATTAAAAGATAGTTGTTAAAGACTCTTTGAAAGGTACATTGATGACAGGATAAAAGATAGAGCAGAGCTAATAAGATAGAAATTATCTCAGAATAAACCCTTTTTCAACTAAAGTTACTTCATAAAAAGATAAAATGAGAACAACTTTTTCCACTGGAGTCAACTCAGGAGACATATTTTGAGTCCTTTGATCTGCCCGAAGGATTTACATAAAAATAAATTTAGTCCACAATCACATATCTCGCCTTATTCAAAATTAAGAACTTGAGACGGAAAATGTTTATGATTACGTTAGTATCCCCTGAATCTTGTTTCCTGCAACAATAACAGTTGAATTAACACGCATCTTTTTAGCAGCCACATAGACAGGATCTGATGCTGCTGAAATAGCAACCCTGGAAATACATGAAGCTACAAAACTTGGTGAGGCATAGCTTGGCAAAACATACAAGAAAGCATAAATATGGTGTGGAAATTACTTTGTATGGTCACCAATAATAGTTGACAGTGAAGGCTTGAACATGCGCTCCCTCAATGTTTCTATGAAAGCGTATGAAGTTGATTAAGATCAAAGTCAAAACAGAGCATTAGCATCCTTACAACATAAAGGACAAAGATGACAACTTCATTCTGATCTCATCAATTTTGCATAAAAAATTTCAACACTTTTTAGATATACACGAAATTGGTCAAATGTGAGGAGTTAACTGTAAAGAATAAAGGAGAGAGGGTGTGGTGGAAAGCCTTGATAGTAACAGAGGCTTCTGTTAAAAACATTAATAGTAGAGAACTCTAAACAAACAAAGAAAAAAGACAACCTGATGATACATTCTGACAACCCCTCAAGTTAGAGATTTGAAATTTTGGACAGAATCAATTAAAAAGAAGAAAATGCAAGAACAAAACAGAGACTTCTATCCCTCTTTACATGTTAATTTAAATATTTCTTTACTACTGGTTCATAAACAAATAGGAAAGCCTACAGGTAAATGAACAGGACTGGGCATACAAGGCTCAAGATGCGCCAATACACTCACTAACAAACTTGAAGCTGCCAATTTAAGATCAAAAATTGAAAGGATAACTGCCTGCTCATTTATGCAGTCTAATCGTGTGATTAATGAAACAAAATTCAAATTGACAAAGTTGTCACCCACTTATAAGGCCCCAACAGGTTAGCCAGTGTAATTATTATTAGTAAATATAAATTAGGATCAGCGGATCCAAGTCAAGTCATTAATAGAATCAACCTCATTAACATGTTGCCATAAAAACAAATATCTTAATGTTGAGATGTCAGGGGATTATAACATTCTCCACTATTTTAGCAACTAGAATGTTTTCTTTCTATACAACGAAAATACTGTTCTATTTCTATATGAAGGAACCTGAGAAAGCTAAAAAAATATTGCCCTGTCTTGTTGCAACGAGAGATCTGTCTTCTTCGTTAATTATCTAAAAAGACACAAAGTCAATGCCAACACCTAATTTGAGAAATAATTAAAGATACTTTACCGCCAAGATTTGGCCATTAAAGACCTAGGAATTTGCCAGCAAAGGCTTTCTCTCTAATTATCATCATTAATGTTACAAGCCCTTTATGCAATTAACCATGAACACAGTAATAAAAATAACAGTAAAATGAAGCTAACCCTGAACCATCTTCTGAAGGGCTTCAAGAGCTAGTGAATCTGAAGTAACAAATATAGGATTCATAGTCATTATCTTTGACACTATTGTCTGTTCTGGCCGTAACCCCTCAGCAATGACTCTAGCAGAAATATCCTGGCCAAAAGATAAACAAGCTTCCAACATTTCATTAAAAAAATAGCCCTTAGAAGCACTAACGTCAATGGGCAGAGTAGGAGGCAGACATTAGTAAGTCCTCCAAACCTTATCAGTAATAATTCCTGAAAGCAAAGCATTGGAATCAGTTAACAAGACAGCATCAACTCGGCGAGCTGCCATTCTTCTACAAGCTTCGGACATGGTCGTCCCTTCAGGAATTGTGAGTGCTTTTGACAAGCCAAGTTTCTTCACTGTCCTTTCTCCCCCAACAGTCCTAAGAAATTTCTTCAATAAACCCAAATTAAAGAAAAAACGAATAAAACAATAGACTTATCAGCAGTATATGAAACCAATCCCTTCTGCGAGCGACCCAGCACAGCGCAGTGGCAAGTGGCAACACACTTGAATCACATCCGTTAATACAGAAATTCACCATTTCTATGTAATCAAAAAGAGTATATTGTTCCAAAAAGAAAAATACCAGTCCAAGCCTCAACATGTACATCAACCATACTGAAGAAATATAAAGATCATAACAGAACGAGAACATTAATCGAGAATTGATAATAGAAGCTCAGAAACCTACGGTTGCGAAGTAATAGTGGAGTGGTTAAAAGTTAAACTGGGGTCTCCGACGTTAGAGGAAGAGACTGTGGCTGCAATTGTTGCATCGAAACCGGTGGGAGCAGCGGTTACATGCAGTGTAGTTACTTCGGTTTCGATGTAACAATTGCTTGCAGCCACAGTGGCTGCCAGGACAAACCGGTTGGGGCAGCAGTCACATGCCGCGTAGTTACTAGGAAGCTGCAGATATTGGCAATAAGACTAGAAAAACACATTCAATGACTTGTTCAAAACTCAAATATATATCAACACCCAAGCATATACCCATACCATATGTAGTTTCATTCAGATATTGATCTTTAGATTTCTTATATATTTATAGCACAAAAGAATTGTTTTTAGATAAGTAATGGTTCACCGTTGTCTCTTTGTTTTATCCCATTATTTTTATTTTTTAAAGTAAAATAGGTAGAAGCAAATTGTTCAAAAAAACATCATCCCACAAGAGCCATATCTGAAGAACTCCAAGATAGTCTTGGCTAGAGGCTAGTATTAAAAACCCCAAATTTCTAGTTATCATAAAACAACAACAGCAATAAAGCCTTTATCCCATTTGGTGGAATCAGCTACATGGATCGGACGACACCATTGTATTCTATCGAAATCCAAATATTTAGATGGATTATTAATTAAACGATTCCGTTATATAACTTCATTGAGTGTTCACTTCGGTCTTCCTTAACCTTTATCCTACTAGGTGTGTTATCATAAAAGGGTCATACAAATACGCACACAATAGAGATATTCCATCCACCCAAGCGGTCCAACAATGAAGAAACTAAGAGGTAGGGCTCAATTTTATGATCAATTATTAGGCTTCATAACCTTCCATCAATCCTTTTAATTTTAGTAATCAAAATGGGTATCTTTCATTTTTCATTACAAAAAAACGTTTTTTTTTTTAAATTTTAAATTTCAGTCAAATTTAAACAAACAAACATGGCAACGATAGAGTCAAGTTCAAGACCTATCCAAGCATGCTATCACTAAGCCTTGATCACATTGTATATAACGATAAAAAAAAATTGTAAAATGATCAAAACTTGGTAGAAGCTACAAGTTAAATCCCCAAAATCCTAAGTGAATTATGAAACTTAAAAGTTCATAAGCATTCTAATAGACAGCCACTACCTCTTTTATTTGGTTTTTTATTGGTATACAAAATGAGGTTGTTAAACCCTAGAAAAAAATTAGTACATCTTTTGAAATAAATTCGGTAATGCTTTAGATATTGACCTTTTAACTCTTTGGATATTTATTTATTAATTTTGGGGTAAAAATTTGTTCTCATATGGCTGCATCTTTTGACTTTTGACATTTTCATCTCAATTTGACTTTGAGATTGACATGAATTTGATAATGCTTTATTTGATCTAACTTGGGAAGCAAGGGTTAAAAAATAAAAATATCAATATCTAAAGCACTATCAAATTCATTTCATTCTCAAAGTCAAAAGGTGCAGCCATGAGAACAAATTTTTTGCTCTACAATTCCCTTCCTGCTTAATTACTTTTCTAACTGTAAGGAAGACATGAGCCTTAATCTTTTGAGACGTTAGTAAGCAAAATGGAAGTAATTACTTTTCGGAGAGTAAAATTTCCTCTCTATATTTTCTCTCAGCCAAACAATCCCTTAAATCAATTTTTTTTTAACTACAATCGAAACCCAAAAAAAGGGTGGCTCAATGTGTAAGGCTTCCACTAGGTGAGGCTTAGAAAGAGTTAGATGTATGTAGCCTTATCCCGCAAGCGGAAAAGCTATTTTTATGATTTCAACATATGACCTTCCCAGAGCCTAATGCACAGTGCACATTTGTAGAATGATAGAGTTCGATGGTACGTACAGCTTGAGTGTGTTGTGTGCATATTGGGTATGTAGTATTTTGGCCCAATAGCTTAGGCCCAGAGGATTGTATATATAGGTTCATGACTCTTGTAATCTAGACAGATTTTTAAAATCAATGAAGGGTATGAATGAGAGTTGGTCTAAGTGGTAAGTGGTTTGGTTTCGTTTAAGTAAGATCTCGGGTTCAAGCCTTTTGTATTCAGAAAATTGTCATTGAGAGACTCTCCCACCATAACCAGGTGCATGATGCGGGTCATATCAGGATGTAGTCGGGGTAAAACTCTGATGAACCGGGTGGGCAACGAAAAAAAAATCAATGAAGGGTCTATTTGGGAAAGTGTTTGAAGGCAAAAAAGAGCCTAGTTGATAAATAAAAACCCAGTAGATATGTTAATGGTCCGCTTGGGAAGGCATTTTTTGGAGATCGGGCTTTCCCAAAAAAAGATGCTTTTGCTAGAAGTTGCCTCCCGCTGCTTTTAGAAAAAAAAAGTCAATTCTGTCATTATTAATCTAAACACATATCACATTTATAATCTGATTTTTATCCTATTTTAAGTTCGTAAAAATCATATTAAAAAAAATTCATTTCTACCACACTAATCCAAACAGACTCAAAATTCTCTTTCATGCATGAAGTTTGCGTAGAGCAGAGGTGGCTAGGACTTTTCAACAATGCTTTGGATATTTTTTTCAACTAGAGTCCGGACCAAACATAATCATTTTTTCCAGCCAAACTTGATGTTTTGATATCATATACTTCAATTTTATTTTTTTTAACGGACCATGTGAGGTCGACATCGTAATTGACGGATTTTTTTGTCTCCTACGATAGTTTTGGGGTCGATAATTAATCAAAGATTGCGTATAAATAAATTTAAGGATGTTTTCTTTTTTCGAGGAGCATTTTATTGAATCTAAGTAATCTAAATATCATGCAAATGCAATGAAAACAAGGGGAAATAGGTTTTTGGATTTTTTAAATTAATAACTAGAAAAAAGATGCAATTTAATTAAATGTTAAGTTATTATTTTTGGTCTTTTTTATAAGAAATGGAAAATGAGTTAATGGAATAGCACGATTAAAGAATACTCTTGGTAATGAAGAAGTGATAATACTTGCTCAAAAATATTATGGGAGTTAAAATTCATTAAGTCTTAAGAAAAATTTCAAGATAACACTTGAGTCAAATATTCTCAATTAATAGTAGCTCCTATGAGCATAGTTAACTATTACCTCTTGAGATATTATTTAAAACCATTTAATGTGCAATTAAAATTAGAATAATGTAACATGAGTCTTCTTGAATTTGAGTGCTAAATAGTCCCTCAAAGATATAAATCAACCACATTAACTAGACAATAACAAGCTAATTAACATAATCTCATTGTAACCACAAAGAAATTCAGAACACATATAATCTTCACACTACAAAATCCAATCTTAAGTATAAATATCAATCCATCAGAGACAATTAACATCAATATCAATATCAATTCCAGAATCATATAAAATAATTCCTAAAACTAGACAATCTAAATATATAATTCTAGATAAATAAAATGATAGAAAACTTGTTCTTAAAGCTCAACTATATATATATATCCTCATCACCCAGAAGCAAGAGTTTTAGCCATACATAGACACTGCCATAGTCCAAATTAATTGCCCAACCAAAATGTTCAATGAAGCTAATGTAATTGTTGACTTAATGGGGAATTGAGAGAAATACGTGGGTTCTTGAAGGGAGACTAAGGCTAGAAGAGAAAGAGATACGGAGGTGATTGATGGTGTGGTCTTCTTGGCCAAAAGGCACTTGGGTGGTGGTGAACAGAGGAGGTAGTGAAATGGTGAAGAGGGACGGTGGTTGATGGTGAAATGAAAAACAGAGGAAGGCAGCAGTGATGGTGAACAGAGAAGAAGAAGGTTCGGTGATGGCGGTTAATGAAGGAAGAAGACAGAGACACGGTGGTGAGAGAGAATCTGACTGAGAATAACGTTAGATAGACAAAACCAAATCTGACTCGCTGAAAATCTCAGGTCCAGCTTTCTCAAAGACGTTGCCCAAGGTTGGCCGGCGATGGTAGTATGGAGAAGAAGAAGGCCAATCGGCTGTGACAGTGAAGAATGGTGATCGGGTGATGCCCTGGTTTACTTCCGTGAATCATGTTCAGCTCGCTGTGTATGGAAGGAGGAGGGTCGACGGCTGTGAAGCCCTTTGGTCTGAGAAGATCGCCGAGGAGGTCCTTGACGGTGGTAGTAGTTGTCCGTCTCTTCCCCTCTTCTCTCAAGCTCCCTCGTCTCAAGCTTCCTCGCGTGGTGCCTCCACTCTGCTTTGGATCTGTGTCTCCTGTTCTGAGCTCCGATCACGGTGGACGTTGCTAACGTCGCTGGCGACGTTGGTGGTGGAGATAGACGCCACCAGCGACGATGATGGTGATGCGAGGTGAAGAAGATGCTCTCTGGTCTGTTTTCTAATCTCAGTTTGCGGCGCCCTGTATCGTCCCTCAGCTCCCCTTTTAATCTAATATCGGGTCTCCTGATGATGAACAGTAACCCTGGTCAAAACAAGTTTTGACCAGGGACCTAAGGAAAGATTAAAAAGTTCTGAGAAGGGACTACATTGAAAATATTTGAAACATTGTGAGGTTAAAATGAAATTGCTAAAACTTCTAGGTTGTTATGTAGTTTTCTCTGGCGCAATTTTCTTTCACAAATTTTTTATTTTCAGAAATTATTGGGCTCTTTTCTGTAATAGTTCCCAGTTTTCAAAAATATTAATTCTGACCCCAAATGCATTTTTTTTTTTCAAAATCTCTAATTTTCTTTCAAAACACCTATAATACAAAATTAAGCATAAATAGTATTAAAAGTCCAAGAAACAATTGCATAAAATAATTAACAAATTATGACCATTTTACCCCTAATTATAATTAATTCAATACAGTTGTCCTTAATTCAAATTAATGCTTAATCTTACAATAATACTCCAAAAATTGCCTTAAAAATCCCAAATTAATAATGAAAAATCATATAAAAATATGATTCAATTATATCGATTCGCTATTTGTAATAAGAAAATATGTAACATGTGGAAAAATTCCTATACATGGGAGTGTATCGAAGAAGTGGAAAATAAAATTAAAGTAGTTCTGATTTTAGGGCTTAGTAATTGAGAGTCCCTGTGTATATGTAATAATTTGCTCCCCACCATAATCTTTGACTATCCTTTTTTAAATTGGTGCCACCACACCTTTCACTACACCACCAAAGACATTCATTCACACATATGTCCCTATTTTTAATTAAATATCATAAATATCATCAACAGTTGTTTGTGATATTAAATACTGCCACCATATCCATTTCAGTTACTGAAAAAAATAATTTAAGTTTTACATCCCCCGTTTCAAAGTAATAATTACATCACTTTACAATTTCAGTAAAACATTACTTGTTATTGTTATATCATTTTATTATCCTTTAATTCATAAAAATAACAATATGTGGAATTCAAGTTCTACGATATTTGAATATATATATATATATATATATATATTAATTAGGTTAAACTATACAAAACCTTCCTAAACTTTGAGGTAGTTTCATATAACTTCCCTAACGTTTCAAAGTTAAAATTTAAACTCCATGATCTTTTGTCTTTTTATTATAAACCCCTAGCTATTAACTTACAATTATCTTTTAACGAAAATTGTCATATCAGATTAATAGAAGGCATCTCGCATCTTATGTGACATCACACCTGGCATCTTATGTAAGCTAATACATTTATAGTAGTAATTATAACATTTTTACAAGAGGATTAAAAGGTAATTTTATCAATAAAAAATCCTCATTCTCGATGTCTGCACACCCTTACAGGTTTCAGCCTTCAATTCCTAGAAACACCTTCGTGCAAAGCTTCCACACCCTTGTGTTTCTTTTTATGTGCTGTGAAGATCGCTTCTGCTCCATGAACAAGGCTATGGTTATTGGACTACTGGATTGTACGAAATTCCATAAGGAGCTCACCCCATATTGTATCGTCTAAAGAGACTGAGCAGAAAAATTTAAAGCAATCCAACAACTATGGGGATGGTGAGTAGTCTAAAAATGATGGCAAATTAGGGAATAATGAAAGTCTAAAAGAGAAGCCATGGCACAATGGTAATTAGGGGACTTCATTTGTTGGCTGATGAAGTTTCTTCACTTTGACCACAAAACAAAGAAGAAGATTATTGGAAGCTTCATTCACTTTGATAATCTACGCTTCAATGGTGTTTTAGGGAATTGAAGGCTGAAAGGGAGAGCAGGCAATGAAAATAAGTTTTTTTTTAATTGAAGAAAACTACATTTTAACCCTTGAGTAAAAAATTTGTAATTACTATAAACTTATTAGCTTGCATAAGATGCCATTTGGATGCTACATAAGGTGCGAGGTGTCTTTCATTTATTAATTTGATGTAGCAATCTCCATTAAAAAAGATAACGGCTAATTAACAATAAGGGATTTATAATAATAGGAAAAAAAGTTAGGGAGGTTAAATTTAAACTTTAAAATGTTAGGAAAGTTATATGCAATTGCCTCAAAGTTCATGAGGTTTTGTATAATTTAGCCTATATATTAGATCTCATAATAATTTAGGTCATTTAAGATAGTTTTATTAATAATATGAGAACATGATTAACCTTAAATATCGTTAGATATTGTGACGTGGTGGTTGAATCACATATTCACATGTTTTTGGAGTGTGTTTCATTTGATATTAGGTGAGTTCAAAAGTAAACGAAATTAAATTAATTAATTGATAATGGCCGGTCCTCATCATGGTGTTAATAAGACGAATCAAAAACAGGTCATACATATATATATATATATATATATATGTATATATATATGTATGTCGCTAATATTTATTGGGTGCCAATCCACAATATTCAATAAATTAGAGTGCAATTATATTAAAATAATCACATATTTTCTTGCAAAAAAAATCACAAATTTTAATTGATCATACACTACTAATAAATAGAATTATATGGTTTTGATCCTTTTTCTAATCAAGATCACTTTATAATATGCAAAGAAAAATACAAGAAGTCACAATACTTGCAAACCATATATTCCAGGGAAAAGGATAGAAAAAATGCTTTGAAATTGCAAATCTCAAATCAGGTTTGTTACCAAGAGTTGATAAAGGAAATGATGAAATTTGATAAACAATTCATAACTTATTTTTTGGGTTATCCTTGCTTTGGAATTTTGCAACTTCAATGTTCGTTTTTAGTTCTTTTTTCCTATATTCTATCATGTTTTTTATTTCAAGCATATTGTGGAAGAAACGTGAAAAAACGAAAAAGCTAAGAAAACTTTAATGGAGTATGCCTATAAATCACAGTCCAAAGCAATCATACACACATAATATATATATATATATATATATATATAGAGGGAGGGAGATCAAATGTGTTTTTGAGTACTATTACAATAATAAAGAAAGAAAAAGGACAAAAGAATAAAGGAGGAAAAAGGTGATAAGCTAGGTAGATAGTGTTCAAATTTCAAAAATAAAACTGACGGATATAATACAAAAAATAAAGAGAGAAACTGATAATGAATAAAGAAGAAACTGCAGGGGGGGGCGGGGAGCCAAAGTGAAAGTCATGACAATATACTGAAGTAATTAATAATGAAGTGAGGAGGAATAATTAATTAAGGATGGTAAGGGTGAGGAGAATGGAGGATACGATCCCTGCGCTTCTGAAGGAAACGTTGGAGAGATCTCCGCATGGAAAGTGATGAAGTTATGTTGTTGTTGTTGTTGTTTTTATTATTATTAGGGCTACACATCTCCCTCTGAGATTGACTCAATGATCTGTTCAACTTCATCATGTTCTTCTCCTCTGCCGCCATTTCTTTGCTTGCTTGCTTCATTATCCACCTCGCCTACATTCATTCCCATTTATTACTATTTGTTTGTGAAATACGAGTAGCTCCCATTTATTAGGAAAAAAATAATTATGTACACAACATTTATGAATCCAGGGTAAATTAAAGTAGCATCTAGCACCTTGATCTTTGCCATAATGCATCCAACACCTTAAATCATAAATAAGATAAAGAGGTGTTGGGTGCAAACAAAAAAAAAACATATATAACAAGTGCCGGATGCACTATAATTAAGATTAGGGTGTTGGATATACTGATTAATAATATTAGGGTGCCGGATATTACTTTGAATCTAACAATCAACAATTAAACGCACTCTTTTTATCCAAAATAATGAATAAAAATAGAGTAGTTACACAAACAAATTAAAATATTAGAAATACTGATGTTAAACTTAAAATAGAGAAGAAAAGACGCAGATCGACCTGAAGGTCGGTGACATCAGAGACGCAAACCTTGCCATCATAGAAAATTGTGAGCTTCTGTTGCTGCCCTTCATCCTCTGCAGCACTCATCTCTCTCTCGCTATTGTTTTTATTCCCTTCTCCCACCCTTCATCATTTCAAAAAAAAAAAAAAAAACTAATCAAATTACTACCCACAGGTTATACCAGTTGAGATAACAAAAATCAGAAGCAAGAGAAAGCAAAATGAGTAAGAGAAGATATAGGTTAGATCTTACATGGGGTTGTGGCCGGAATCTTGAGAAGGGAAAAGACGAAGTTCTAAGTTGCAGCTTCTCCTCATCTTCATAAACGATGTCGTTCAGGGGAAGTGAAGAAGAAGAAGATGAAGAAGAAGATTGAAGAGGATGAATTGAGGAGTAATACATATAAAGAAGAGAGAGAGAGAGAGAGAGTGCGAAGAGAAAAGTGTATTTGGAAAACATTAAATGCGCAAGTCAGAGAATGAATATATAAAGGCGAAAGTTGAAAACTTGGAACGGTGGGGAGTTTGGCAGACACAGACATTGTGTGTTTTGTAGTTTTAACGTTGGATATTGATTTTGAGCACGTGTTCTACGTTTTTCCTTAAAAAAATGGAGGGATGATGACACGGGATGACGGTGATGTGTTGGCGTGTCACCGTTACCGCCACTTCTTTTCATTACACCTGGCCGTACCCTTTTATTGATATGGGCAACAAACATTGCGTAATTTTGGGGCATAAAAATTAAAAAATTGCTTGGTGATAAAGTTCAAGTGGTTCACCTAATTCTTATGTTTTATTGAGCACGTGGTTTTTGAAGTAGGAGTAATTTTTGATGTTACCATAGATCACGTGACATTACCACAAGAAGGCATAGATAGGGTATGTTTGGTTGAGCGATTCGATTGCTTATAAGTTGCTTTTTAATAGTGATTTACGGTATACGAAGTAAGTATGTGAGAGGAGTTGTGTCTCGATTTACATAAAAAACAACTTATAAGTTTTTATAAGTTGAAACAAACATGCTTATAGACTCCCTTGCAAAAGCAAAGCCACAGCTTCTCTGTTTCTCGTGAAAACTTCTCATCAGTTTCCTTCCTCCTTTGAGAAAATAACTTCTGAATTGAAAATGACTTTAAAGTTGAATATTTTTTTTAATTTAAATATTTTGAAACTAACTTCTTATTATAATATCATTCAAATAAGATTATATCAAACTAAGTGTTTTTTAAAAATTTATCTAAATATAAATCACATTATATTAATTGTCTTTTTTCCTCATTCCATTTAGCAAAATTTAGTTGGAACAAAATTTACTTTTGCACATGTTAATCAAGCAAGCCTTGGTTGATTATTTTTATAAAAAAGAAAAAACAAATAAAATAAATTCTGGCCACACTATTATCACGATTATCTATCGCCTTCATTTCTTTCTTTTTTAAAGATTTGTCGCCACTTAATAATCATCTTGAATTTTTAACCCTTTATTTATTTTGCTAAAATCTATCACCAATTAATTTGAGAACCTTCATTTTAATACTCACAATTCACATGTCTATCTTTTTAAAAAAAGAAATATTTAGGATTAAATCCTTGTTTTCTAAACACAAAGAATTATATTTGAGGCATTGTCAGACATTAATATAAGTATTTATCCTATCAGGGATTCAAACCTTAATTTGTGATATAATCCTAATTTCATTTAAAATATGTTGTAGCTGGTCTTTCTATACCCAAAAAAAGAGAGAGAGAGAGAGAGAGAGAGAGAGAGAGAGTAAACAATGACTATTAATTTGGGTTGGAGCCCAGAATTTTGATAAGAAAAATGGGCTTTACTTTTTTAATCGGCCATCATTCATTAGAGAGAGAGAGAGAGTAAACAATGACTATTAACTTGGGTTGGAGCCCAGAATTTTGATAAGAAAAATGGGCTTTACTTTTTTAATCGGCCATCATTCATTGGCCCATATGATTGCTTTTCTTCATTCATTTTTTTTTTTGGGGGGAAATTTCACTGCACTCTCTCTATAGCAAATTATTTTTAAATAGTTCCCAAAACTTTATGAAACTTTACTGCTCCCCTAAGGCTAAACTAAAAATAAAATTTGTTGGTCAAAAGATAATTATACCTTACTTACAAGTCAAATATGATTATTTACAAGATACATTTGGGAATTTACAAATCTAATATGCTTATTTATAAGACAAATAGTGAAATTACAAGACCATTTCATCCATATACAAAACAATGAGTATATTTACAATAATACATACTATTTATAAGACACGTGTGAGAATTTATAAGTCAAATATATGTATTTACAAGACAAGTGAGGAAATTTACAATATCATCTTGGCCGTGTACAAGACAAGGGCATAAATATCTTTTCAGCCAAAAAAACTTAATTTTAGTTTAGTCCTGGGTGAGTCAAGTTTCAGAAAGTGTGGGGGCTGTTTGAGAATAATTTACTATAGAGGGGGTGCAATGAGATTTTCCCTTTTTTTTTCTGCCCTTCAATAAAGTGACACTTCCTCATATCCTTAATACTCTATCTAATCCCTATGATAAGACACCAATTAATAATTCACATAAATCAATAAAAATAGTTAAAGTCATTAAATTTGTCCTAAAATTTTAGTAATTTTCAATATTACCCCTACTTATAATTACACTAAAATCTAATATCATACGCTCTCTAGTCTTTAATATAAGACATATTTTCCTAATTTAATGAGATTAAGGAATTTATTTAATTAAGTTAATATGATATGTATTTTCTAAAACACCCTAGTAATCTTTCTTAATTCTTTCCTTCCCTCACCTTCTTGATTTTTGTTGATGGAGCATTAATATGGGGTAAAATAAAAAAATATTGATAAATATGAAAACTATTATTTATATTTAAGACCAAGATCAACTCATGAAATATGTCTTATATTAAGAACCAGTGGAGTATTACTTATTACTCTCTCCCACCACCCTTATTAAATATAGGCATACATGAAAAAAATATTAAATGCTCTTTGAAAGTAAGCAAGTGCCTTATAAAAAGGATCAATAACACTTGTTAGTTAGTGCCTTATAATAAGTACAAGAGTTAGTATAATATTCCATCCGGTCTTTTTTATAAGAGCCTAAAATTTGAATTTTCTTGGTCATTTTTATAAGAACCTGATAAAAGTTGTTTGAATTTTTAATGTGTTATTTTTTTTTTCATTTTTACCCCTCATTAATTATATGTATTGCATTAATTACAAGGTTGGTGATGTTTATATTTACTTTATTTCTTTCTCTTACTTGCCCCTCATAAATAAGGGCAAACTTAAAAAACAAAGTTTATTTTAGACATACTTATTATTGTTAACTAACTTTAACCAATTTTTTAAACCGAATAATTCAATTATTGAGAAGAGCCAATAATTTGAATTGGCTTAGTCCTTTTTATGAGAGCCCAATAAAAGTTGTCTCAACATTTAATAAGTTTTTTCATTTGTGCCCCTCATTAATTATATATATTGCATTAATTAAATGGTTGGTGATACTTATATTTACTTTATTTCTCTCTCTTACTTGCCCCTTATAAATAAGGGCATACTTGAAAAAAAGTTTATTTCAAGACATATTTATTATTTTTAACTAATTTTAACTACATTCTTAAATCACGTAATTCAGTTATCGGGCTCTTATAAATAGGACCAGAGGGAGCATATATTTAACTAATTTGATTAAATTAAGGAAGTTATTTAAGTTAGTTAATATAACATGTATTTTTTAAAATACTCTGGTCATCTTTCTTAATTTCCTTTAGTTAATATAATATGTATTTTCTAAAACACTCTGGTCATCTTTATTAATTTCCTCATATTCCCTTTCCTCTTTGATTATTGTTGAGGGATTTTTTATAGGGGTAAATTATGAAAAAATTGATAAATATATTAGGGAGAATTCTTGAAAAGGAACCTGGAAATTGGGAAATGATAGATGATTTTTTTTACTAAAAGTTGATTAGAAAATATCAAAACGTGATAAGGAATTTCCAACTTTTTTCTTGCGAAATGACTAATCTATCATTTCCCAATTTCCAGGTTTCTTTTCAGGGATTCTCCCAACATATTAATGATAGAAACTGTATCTTCCTCCAATATTTTTATTCTACTTAAAATTTATGAATTTATTTATAGACAAATTTACAAACCTATACCTTCCATTATTTTCATTCTATTTTTATGTTGTTAGAACAATTATATATATAGATTCATTTTTCAAAAGTTAGAACAAATTATGAAAGAAAAATTAGAAAAATCTGTTTGAATAATTATTTTGAAAAACATATTTAAATTGGTGAAGTAAAAGATGAAAAAATAGTTTTCTTTATTAGTATGATTGTCATTAATAAAAATACAATTTTATGTCTCTCTTCTTTAATTTTGTTGGCAAAAAAACAAAAAGATGTTAGGATTATTTTGTTTTTCCGAACTCATAATTAAAAACACTTTTTTTTTTATTTGACTAAGGGTTTCCCTTTTCGAGGCTTAGAGCCTAAAGGGTTTTAGCCTTTCCCAATAAGTGTGCTTCCCAGGATTTGAACTTATGTTCTCCTCTTGATGGAGTTAAGACTGCTTACCATCTCAACTAATACCTTATTGGTAAAACACATTCTTAAAAAAATGTTATTTTATTTTTTTTTAAAATAAAAAACTGTTTTCAAAATGTTATACGTGTCCGAATCCACCTATAAGTTTATTCTAGATAAAATGGATTCTCGACTGACTGGATGGAAAGCCCACACCTTGTCACTTGCAGCTAGACAAACTCTTGTGGCCTCGATGATAATTTTACTTGCTGCGAGATTCGCATTAAATATAATAGTTTGTACTCAAGATGATGCATATAAGTAGGAAAATACAGAGGACACCAATCACTATCTTTTAAGAATACTTTTGCATTAAGATACAAGGAGCCAATTCATATATATATATATATGTGTGTGTGTGTGTGCGCGCGCACGCGCGCGCGCGCGCATGTGATATGCGTACATGAGGTTAACATCATAAAGGAAATATCAAAGGCCATAAGAAATGAAGGTTAGTAAATACGTATAAAGAAGGATTAAGTTCTGCTGCATCTAAACTAGTATAAACATGTGGTTGGTGTATCGGTGGTCCCAGAAGCAAATACTACTGAAGACTAAGCTTCTAATTATTACTCCTCCTGTCCTTAATATAAGACACATCTACTTAATGTGATTAGATTAAGGAAGTTGGTGTTAATATTACATGAATTTTCTAAAACATCATAATCATCCTTCTTAATTCCCTATTCACTACAAAAAAAAACTGTGATTTAGTAGTGGTTAAAAGGTGTATTCGTAGCGGTTTTAACCACTACCAACAACATTAGTAGCGGTTCATGAAACCACTACTAAATCCACTGTTACAAGCGATTTTGTAGCGGTTATTTTAAACCGTTACTCAAATACAATAACCGCTACTATATTTGTAGTGGTTAAAACCCACTGCTACAATATTGCAAAGAGTAAAAATCATTTTTTGGGAACTTTCACTAGGACAAAATTACCTTTTTAGACTACCACATTTAGACCGGTTATAGCGGATAAGGTCTAAAAAATTTGATCAGTGGCAGTTTTGTAATTATATAGAACTTCTAAGACCGGTTCTAAAAAAAACCGGTCTTAAAAAAATTATTTAGTCTGGTTATAAATAAAACTGGTCTAAAAATATCAAAATATTTAAAGAATTAAAAATTTTAAACTTTTTAGACCGGTTATAATTAATAACCGGTCTTTAATATCAAACATTTAAGACCGGTTTTTATTAAAACCGGTATAAAATATGAAAAATTTTAAAATTAATTTTTTTTCACCATTTTAAGACTGGTTCTTATCGAAAACCGGTCTAAAATATGAAAGTATTTTTTAGACATGATATTTAGAACAACCGGTCTAAAAGATCATAAATCCTATTTTCCCTCCTTACCGCGCGATCAATCATGTGTAACTTTGAAGCTATGTCGTCTCTGTTGTCTCTACTCTCTGCTGTCTGCCTCAACACTATTGCTATCGTCGACGAAAGTCCAAACTCGCCAGTGCTCTCTCACTTTAACTCGCTCTAGCCGATGCTCTAAGATGCAAAGCCTTGTGTTTGCCTATTATGAGTTTGCCTAGTACTTCTGACGTCTTCTTACTTGTTTGCTTTTTGTTTTGAGTTTGAATTTTTTGGACGCATTTTCTTCGTCTACACCCATCACTACTTCGATATGATAATATTTTCTGAGATGCCGCATTCTCTTCTCAGATTTCGTTATTTGTCCTCATTTAATCATTTAAGATCCTCATTTTTTTCGTAACGTATAATTTGTGACCACCCATATCTGAATATCCAAAAATGGCGACTATGACGAGCTTGATCTGACTTATCAATAAGATTTAGCGAGCTTGTTTGGTGGCCAGGTATGTACCCAGTCTTCAAGTTCTTTCATTTTTCCTTTTAAATCTCCAATCTTGTGTGGTTGTTCTCTAATGTTTTGAAAAGGGTTGTTTTGATTTTGTGCTTGTATGTTGTGAAAATCATAGTTAATGGAAATCATTAGTCTTGGAAAGTGTGGTAGGACGAGATTTTCTGGCTCATGGATCTGGTAATGCTCAGTGTTTATCTTAGCTTGAGTATCTTGAGTCTTTGTTCGTTATTATCTATATCATCTGCTGTGTAGTTGAGGAAGTGTAAATTCATTGTTTTGTACTTCTGGGCAGCAGCAAATTCACTGTTTTGTACAAACTGAAAGCTGATTTTGTTGTTCCAGGCACTGCATCTAAGGCTTTATATGGTTTTTGTGAGTTGATGTTTAAGCCTGACATGGCTTGTCCCTAATTTCAACTTGATTTAGTTTTTGCATGGTGATTTTTGATGTTTTTTGATAAATTGGTGCAGCATTTACATGTGTCGCTACTTGCTACAAAATGAATACCTAATAAACATCTTCAAACCTATACCACTAGCTACCCAATTTTAATGTAGACATTTCCTAATGCAAGACACAACTCATTTTTTTTATCATGTTTTCTGTGGCGTCTCAGGAACCAGAGGAATTGTTTGAGACCATCTTCCAAGCACTGCTTTCACTCTCACATGCACAAATTATATAGTCTTAACTGTATTGTTTATTATCTGCAAAGAATTGCTATTGCACGAGCACTCTTAAAGAATGCCACGATCCTTATACTTGATGAGATTTTCCCCCTTTTCTTTCTCTTTCTCTTTTGTATGTTTCTTTGCTTCTTTATGTTGTTTCCATGATTCTGCTGCTGCTTTATCAGTATCTATCTGGTCCTAAATATGCCCCTTTGATGCTTCAGGCCACTAATGCCTTAGATGGAGTAAGTGAGATGTTGGTCCATGATGCTCTCAACCATTTGATGAAGTGGAGGACAACATTAGAAAAATCACTCAATCTTCAAATGGTATATCCTGTCTTATGAGTTGTTTTTTTTCATCATTTAATTATAATTGTCATAGCTTACTTAAAATTATATGATAGTAAAAAAATAGGACACTTTTTTTTTTGGATTAGGATGATTTTAAAATCCTTCCAATCCAAAAAAAGGCCTTATTTATTTTTTTTTGAAAAAAATGTCACTTTTTAGACCGGTTATTTTAATAACCGGTCTTAAAAGTACTTTTAAGACCGGTTATTATGAAAAATGGTCTTAAAAGTCTTGGAAAAAAATTTTTTAGACCGGTTTTTAAACAACCGGTCTAAAATGTATGGACTTTTTAGACCTGGTCTTCGAGAAACTGGTCTAAAAAAGTGATTTTATATACCGGTTGTTTAACTGGTCTAAAAAGTAACAGACTTTTTAAACCAGCTGTATCAAGACCGCCTCCATAACTGGTCTAAAATGTCATTTTTAATCAGTCTTAAAAGTCATTTTTCCACTAGTGTTTGTAGCGGTTATATAACCGCTACAAATCTCAAACCCTAAAATTTGGAAGGTAGGAAATGAAAAATAAAACTTGGCTCCATTTTGTAGCGGTTCAAAAACTGCTACTAAGATGGATTTTAAAAATGGCGCCATTAACTAGTAGCATTCTTTAACCACTACTAATTTCATTGAAATTCAAATGTTGCACCAAAAATTTAATTTCTATTTTAAAATGGCGCCATTAATTAGTAGCGGTTAAATAACCACTACAAAAGTTAGTAATTTTTTAAAAAAAGACAATCATTTGTTTTCGTTTTTTTGATATTAAATTAAATATTTTATTATTTTAGTACCTTAGCTAATTTAATTAGCTTATTATTTAATAGTTTAGCTCATTTATGATTTAAAAGGAATGATTTAATTTAGTTGGATAAGTATGAAGATTGTGTTGATAATATTATTAAGGATACCTAGGTAACAAGGAACTATTATGTTGTCTACTACAATTTAATTATGATTGCATAAGGAAAATAGGTGAAAATGAGAAAATGCTCTTAAATATCTGCAAGAAAAAAATAGTGAGAATATATTTTATGTGAAGGAAAAAAGTATTGAAATCAAAAATTTAAAAACTTGTACCATAGTTGACAACTTGTTCAGCTCCTCAGCTCATAGAAAAAACTTTATAAATGAGAGAAAATGAAATAGGGGTAAGGTGGAAAGAAATGGGGGAGTGTTTGAAATGAGATGTGGTGGGGGGTAATTATAGGGATCTGCGTAGCACTTGCAACAGTTAGTGTATCATGTTTTGTAGCAGTTTTTATTAGTAGCGGTTATTTTTGTTTTTATAGCGGTTTATGAACCGCTACAAATATTTTATTTATTTATAAATATTTTTTTAAGACAAAAACATAATTTGTTTGATTATTCATTCTCGCCATCCCTACAGAAATTATGTGGGAAAATTGTTAGTGATGTATTATTTTGTTAAAAAAATTTAATTTAAATGATGTGAACTTAAAAAAACGTACCGAAGTAGAGGTAAATTGTCATCGCCTTTAGGGAAGAAGTTTTCAAAATTGGCAGGTTGAAATAGCTCACTCTCGTAGGCGATGTTATCGCCTTCACCCATGTCGTAAAGGTCTCGTGGCTTTAAATGAACGACCATGTGTTAATCCCTGTGCCTCTCGTCCTTGACATAATAAACCTGATGTGCCTCTGAGGCAAGAATATACGGCTCATCATCTTGAGAATTACCAGTATGAATTGGCTATGAGAAATTGATTGATGTGATGCCTAAGTCGTCAGTTGTTAGTCCTTGAGAAGTAGTGGTATTTGCCCATAAACACTTGAACAGCGTCACAGTGAAACGGCCTTGGTAATTAAGTTCAACGACATCAAGAAGCTTTCCATAGTAAGGGACGCTTCCAAACTGCATGTTGACGTCACTGCTGCTTGCATAACTCCTTATCCCAAAGGTGCTATAAACACTCAAATTTTGAGTTTGCAATCCTTGATCTCGTGAAACCATGCAAAACTTGAAATCATTGACATTGTATGCTATAAACCTTTTTGCATGGTCAAAAGGGCTGATTGCAAGAGCTCTGAAATTTGGTGAGTATGGGTTGTAGTCATTTAGTATTATGTGTGCAAACCAGCTTGGGAATTCTCTGTGGACCTTTTTGTCAACTTCAAAGGATATTTGTGTATGGATCCAGAGTTGATGCTTAACATGACTTCTAAATTCCCTACAATTAATCATGGGAAGACGATAGTGAAATGAAAGTAAAAAATGTTATGAAAGATATAGAATAACATATGAGTGTACAATTCTTACTGAATGAAAGGTTTAACTTGAGTGCAATTAATCAAGATATGTCTATGTGCTTACAACTTCTTAGTTGCCATTAGTTTGAAGTTCTTAGTTCCTTTAACTAGTTTACCAACATGAGGGATAAATTCTCCTGATGTTGGCGTAGATTCAAGACAATCATCAACACGAGGTGGGCAGTTGAAAGCCATCTCAAGGTCATCAAAGTACCTTGAATTGAAATACAACACCTCATCCCTTATATAGTTTTCAGCTATAGAAACTTCTAGCCATGCCTTGTTCCTTACGAAAGATTTTAATTTCCCAAGAAATCTATGAAGTAAAGAAGGGAAAAATGATACTAAATGCTGAAAAGGGCAACTAACAAACATAGGAACTAACAATGAAGCACATATGTAAAATGAGTACCTCTCAATAGAATACATCCATCGATATTGAACTGGGCCAACGAGATTTGTTTCATGAACGAGGTGAACTGTAAGGTGAACCATCACAATGAAAAAGGATGGAGGAAAGATCATCTCCAAATGACAAAGTGTAAGAATGATTTTGGACTACAACTGATTGAGCTCCTCAATGATCAAAACCTTGGAACACAACTTCCGAAAGAAAGAACAAAGTTCCACCAAAATGATGGACACATAAAGAGGAAGTGCATTCTTTATAGCCAGAGGGAGTAACTATTGCATAAGAACATGTGAGTCATGACTCTTCAGGCCAGCAATCTTTTGAGCCTGCAAGTCAATACGTCAAGAAATATTGCTTGAATACCCATCAGGAACTTTTAATTTCTTCAACGTCGCGAGGAAGACTTCCTTGTTTGGTTTTGTGAGGGTGAATTTTGCTGGTTGAAATCTGTCATGTTCATCTGGCCAAGCATCTTCATGAACTCCCATGGCGCGTAAATCTTTCCTTGCTTGAAGATGATCTTTTGTCTTGCCAGGTTCATTAAGCAGCGTATATAGTGTAATATCCTAAGATGTACTCAAGGGCTAAATGTACAAAATAGATGGTGGAATTAATGACATAATTACCTCTGGAAAATTTTGTTATGACTTTAGTCAAGTTTCATATGCAAAATTGGCAATTTAATATTATATTGCAAGATGATATTTTACAAGATCATCTTCTTCAAAGGGTCATGATTTACGTATGACAAGAGGAAAAGTAAGAGTAAATACATATTGGCTACTAAATGTGACATATGGAGACAATTTAACCAAGTTAGCAAAAGAGGAAGACTTGGTCAATAATTGCAACTAAAGTAAAGAGGATATTTCAAGAGCTTTCCTCTTTCCATTTTAATAAGCTTTTCATCCAAATCATAAGGGAAAGAGGGAGGGAGAGTTGAATTAATACCATTGTTCACCTTTCTTCAAGAAAAGTGAGTCAAAAGGGTCAAAAGTATATCAAGAGAAAGGAAGAAGACTTGTTAACACAACTCCCTCCCCTCAAGTCAATTATTTCGGCTATGTCATCAAGAAAGAAAGAGAAAAGATGAAGCAAAGATTTCTTGGAACATTTTAGACGTCCAATACATGAGTAAAGAAAAGACTTGATGAAAGGAAAAAAAAAGTTTAAGTTGAATTGTTATAAGTATTTGACCAAGGTGAATCAATTTTGACCACAATTTTTTACCACCTTTGGACCACAATTTCGGCTGCCTCTTTAAGTGATAAGGGAAAGGAAAATCTGATCATTTATCACACTCTCTCTCCATCTTCAAGTCGGTTTGCAGAAGCCTAAAACGTGGAGGAAGAAAAGCAAGGTTTCAAGGTGAGTTTAATCTTGATTTTTCACCTCCTTAACCTCATCTATAGCTCAAGTGTCCTTCATAAACATTGTTCCTCTTGATGAGGGCTTCATTTCTATGGTTTTAGAATTTCAAGAGGAGGTGTTTTGTGCCATCATCCAAGAACAAAAGCTGAAAAATCAAAGAAAGGAGCTAAGGAGAAGCAAGATGTGAGTATTATCATCAATTTGAGCTATTGGTTGTGTTGATTGAATGAGTATTTTGGCATGTGTAAATCTGCCCTGATTTTGGCCAAACAAGGGTTTGGGTAATTCATGATGGTTTGGTTGTGTTATTGGTGGTTTATGATGATTGGAAACCATTTGACATAAGTTTGATGCTGAAATTGAAAGTTGGTAATTTTTGGAATTTATTTTGATTTTTCTGCCAAAACAGGACATGGAGAATGAGTGGGAATTTGTTAATTTCGATGTTACCATTGTGTTCTACACGAAAAATTATGTGGAAATAGCCCCGGGTTGTGAATTTTGGGTCATTGAAACTCAAAACGTAAATATGGGTTTTCAACCTGAACAGAATTCCAGTGAGGTACTCTACTTGTGTGGTGTTTTTGGATAACCAAATGATCTCTAAAAATTATGAAACTTTCCAGTCTTAAATTTCACATTCCAAGCTTGAAAATGGACGTGCCATTTCGTTTTTTGAGCTGGGAATTCTGGTTGCCCAAAGTTTGATGTCGAAACTGGACTTAATTCTGGAGCCGTGTGGGATTTTGTGTAATTCTGGAATTGTGTGGTGATTTCCGGTAATGATTTATATTTTTCCTATGAAGAGGACTTCAATAGTATTCCATAGGACTTGGGATCACCTCATTTTGATTTTTTTAGAATTAGTTATGATTTTTCAAAGTCTGGAGAAAATTCTGGCAGATTTGGTCCCTTATTGCGAAAATTGAAGATGTAATGGCATAATATAGTATTGTTGAACTTTGAGATTAGGAATTGGTCTTTTAGGTTAATTGACCAATTTAACTCCTTAGTTGATTTGATTAAATGTCCCTAATGATAACCAACTTGAGTGTTTGAATTAAAGAATTGGATTAAGTAATATTCTGTCGTTGAAATTCTAATTATAGGATTTGACATTTGCCTAGCACGTGATAAACCAGTGCCAGTGCACGAGCGGAAAGAACAAGGTAGTGACTTTTTCTCTTATTATGTGTATGATGCCTTGCATGTATGTCATTTCATTGAATATGCCATGATGTAACATTGCCGTTGTGAAATGTTGTTGTTGTTCTGTTGTGAAACATGCTGTTGTGAAATATGCCGTTGCGAATGCAGCGAAAGCTGTTGCAGAAATGCCGTTGTGTTGTTGTTGTTGTGATTTGCTTACATGCTTTGTGATTGTACATGTTATAAGTGAATTGTTACTATAGAGATTCTTTTGAATTTCATTCTTTCCAATGACTAACCTATAGCAAGGGCAAACGGTTCAAAGGAAAAGCAAGTGATGAAGGGTGGTTAGAGCTCTTAGCTAGGAGTTTTAATTTTGGTAGTTGATTGTCATATTTTGTTGGGGATTAGTTGCACATGTTATATAGGAAACTAAGCGTTGTAAATCCTTTATTAAGTAACGAAACCTGAGCGTTGTTGGGAATTTTTGGTTGTACTCTGAAGCACTACTTTTGACTGTGGGGAAGGCGCACTGCGTCAGAGTCAAAATTGCAAGCTGGACATGCTGACCTAGTATGCACATTTCAACCAGATGATGTGCCAAGGCCAGAAAAGTCACTAATCATCCACATCAAGGCTACACGTAAGTTGACAATGTCTTCTCGTAAGCGTCGTATGTCTCAATGCAGACATTCCACAAGTCAAGCAACTCTATAATAAGCGGTTGGAGATACATATCGATGTCATTATCCGATGCCTTTTTGCCTGGAATGATCATAGACATAATGAAGGAGCTTTGTTTCATACACATCTAAGGGGTAAGTTGTAGTGAACTAAGACTATCGGCCAAATACTGTAACTTGTGCTAAGATTCCCAAATGGATTGAAACCGTCGGTCGCCAAAGCAAGCCGAACATTTCTGGGGTCAGCCGCGAAATATGTAAAGTCATTGTAAAACATTTTCCAGGCGTCTGTATCCCAGGGATGTCTTAATTTACCATCTTCATTCTTATCAACGTCATGCCACCTCATATGCTCCGTCGTTTTAGATGACATAAACAATCTTTGTAGGTGTGACTTCAAAGGGAAGTACCTGAGAATCTTTGTAGGTTTCTTCTTCTGCTTTTTCCCCTTCCGAATTGTCTTGTACCTTGATGTGTGACATCTCTTACAAGTCTCCCTGCTGGAATCATCTCCCCAATACAACATACAATGGTTGGGGCATGCATCAATTTTTTGATAGTTCAACCCCAACCTGTTGATAATCTTCTTGGCCTCGTAGAACATTATGGGAATCTCCGCGTCGGGGAATGCATCTTGTAAAAATTCGAGCAATATTGACATTCCCTTATTTGTGATTCCACACAAGCACTTGATATGATATAACTTGATCAAGAAAGATAATTTAGAGTATTTTCGACAACCTTGATATAAACGACGATATGCTTCATCCATCAAGCTAAAAAAATCCCGAGCTGCTTCATTCCTCATGAGCACTGGTTCTAAACCTTGCACTTCTTCGTTGAAGTTGTCGCCTTGAAATCCAAATGTATCAGGCACAACATCATTAATTGGATCATCTTCATCTAGTTGAACTCCTACTTGTGAACTTTGAGGAAAAGCATCATCTTATCTCATACCGGCCTTCCCACAATGAACTGCCCAGAATGTATAATCTTTCGGGAAAGGCTTCACAAGAAAATGTTCCTTAACAACTTGTCGTGCATGCCACTTCTTGAACATGAATCTCTGACACAGACAGATGATCTTGCCACTACAGCTGGCATGAGTGAATGCGAAATCCAAGAAATTGTTTAATCCGTACAAATATTCTAGAGAATTGTGTGGCAACCTGATCCATGATTTATCCATAGCTACTAGTGAGAGAGAAGAAAGTATAGTGAAGAAGATAAGTGAATAGAGAATTACAAATGCCTGGAAGCTTATATTCAAATTTTCCAACGTTTAACATTTTGTAGCGGTTACTAAACCGCTACCATAACCACTACTGCATTCGATATTTGTAGCAGTTATATGCATAAAACTGCTACAAATTTTCTGTTCGTTGGTAGGACTTTGAAAAATTTATGTTAAAATTGTAGCGGTTTAATTAGTGTAACCGCTACTAATATATATTTATAGCGGTTCTATTTTATTAACCGCTACAAATTTCTGGTGGTAGAATTATTATTATTTTTCATAATAGAGTTGGTTTTATAAACAATATAATAATGAATTCACTTACAATGGTTGCCTCTGCCACTAAGATGTCAGAGTCCCGTCACGATGTCTATGTGTGATAGCAAATAACTCCCCGTAGTCTGTCTGACGGTTCTCCTGCTGTGCCTTCCTCTCCTAAAACAATTACAAAATTAAATTAGTATTATCAAAACAAAATACTAGATTTATAATATGAAATAACTAACTAAAAGTAATTGATATTGTGAAAAGTTACAAGCTTGCTGTAAGTGACATTAAAGGTCTTTGATTCTACTGTGTGGTGGATCGTCTGCTAGCCACAACACCTCGTATTCCTCTAGAAAGCGCCTAAAAAAATATTAAAAGTATTAAAACAATATAAAACACTTATAATTAATAAAATCATAAAATTAATTAAATTAAATTATAATTATAAATACATTACCTACCCCTCAGCGCTCCTCCTGAACTGGATGAAACTCGCCTAGTTGTTTGGCGGGACGCCATTCAGGACGTTCTCGATCAGCTACTGCAGAGGAATCATCCCATCCTTATTGATACTATGGAAGAGATGGTTCCTCCTGTTCCTCCAGCTGTCACCCATCTTGATCAACATGTACCTCTTTCAGTTGTCCGAACGGCAAACCTAAGCTGTAACACAATTGAATAAAAAATAATTAAATATAAATAATTACAAATAAGAAAATTAATAAATATTAATTAAATATAATTAATTATAGAAAATATAATATAATTAAATACTATTATTTACCTTCACCACCTTGTCCCACGCTAGGTCCTTCGGGCCCTTTAAAACGTTCCTCCACGTCCTGAAGTGAAGGGGAACCGTATCCAATTCGAGCCTAGCTCGTTTAGGAAGCAGTTGAACAGGTGACCCCATTATCGATGGGTTGGTTCGTGGCCTCATTCCACGGCACTACAACTTATAGTGTCCGATCCAAGCTGTTCAGTCCGGTCACGTCTAGCCCCCTCGTGGACAAGTTCCCCTGCTCATCTGCACAATTTACCACATACATTATATAAATTGAAATTAAAATTTAGACAAGTTCCCCTGATCATTCCACAGCACTACAACTCGTAGTGTCCGATCTAGGCTGTTTAGGCCGGTCACATCTAGCCTCCTTGTGGACAAGTTCCCCTGCTCATCTGCACAATTTACCATATACATTAGATATATTGAAATTCAAATTTAACATTTTGAATTTAAATATTTAATTTATTAAATAAAAAAAGATATTTACCTTGGACTTGCACCTCAAACCCAGTAGACCATGAAGACGACTGTCGTGGGTTGTTCTGGTCTTGTGCGTCATCCTGTTCGCTACCGCAAGTGCACGGGTCGCGCCAAGTAATAGAGTGATAAGTAAAGATCGTCCCACGAGGATTTGAATAACAACTAGTCGAACAATAGCTTTATGTGTTTGATCAAGTTGACTCGGATAAAATATGTTGGGTTTAAGAAAATCAGATTTGAAAGATGTAATGATAAAGGCTAATGAAAATACTGACAGAATGGGCTTCTTGTGAAATTAATCAATTAGAGTTACTCTAGGATTGCTCTCCCCTTTTGTATATCATAAACTCCATTTACTTCCTCCTCGTCATTCATGTTTATGGGATCTATATATGTCAGTCCAAGGAATCGATAATTATTGGGTAAGCTCTCTCGAGTTATACCCAACATATATTCTCCAATTAGATGCACAATCTCTTGCTGCATTTAAAGGAGAACACCCATTACACAGCCCCCTCACTTTGACAATGCTAGGTTAATGACTCTATCTCTAGGTTATTAACAAACCATACATTTAACGAGTTAAACTGTAGGTCTAGCATAACTCTACCATCGTTCTTCAATTAGATTAACTCTCTCAAGTTTAATCCATTTGAACATGTTATTCATAGCTAGCTATTTATGAATATCAGTGAAAACAGAGCAAAGTTAACACATATATGCCATTATCTAATGAAGAGGAAGAAGAATTCGAGTTCAATCCATACAAAATTATCGAACAATCCTAGAATAAAAGAAACTAGCTACACATGTTTAGCATCTGATTACAAATAACGAGAATTAAAGAAGTCATAACAGAATCACAGTGGAGAAGGGATAGAATACAGAAGTATCAAGAAATCTGATATTAAGGCTCTTCTGATCCTCAAGCCCACTTGATTCTCCTTGCTTCTAGCAATTCCCAGCTCTTAGAACCTCCTTAGCCGCCTCTGTCGTTCTTTCCAAAAGTGGGAACCCCTTTTCAAAACCCTCCATTTGCCTTTTATATCATCTCAGCTGTCAAAACGCAAATCTTCATTTTCGGGGGTGGGCCGCGGCCCAAGAGTCTCTGACCTGAAGTTGGTGCTTGTGGGCCACGGCCCACAACTTTCTGTGGTCCTGTTTCCTTCATGGGCCGCGGCCCACAACTTTCTGTGGTCCCCTGGATATCCTGGGCCGCGGCCCAATATGTGGTGGGCCGCGGCCCACCACTCTCTGTGCTGGTGTGGGCATCCTGGGCCGCGGCCCAGCATTCTCTGGGCTCCTTTTGTTCTGTTCTGATCTTCCAGCTGGTCTTTCATTCACTGGTTGTCAGCTTCAACTTCCTTCCTCTCTTTTTCACTGCCTGCAGCTTCCTCTGGGTTAGCCTTGACTTAATCTGTACCAGTTCACACAAAGGACTTTCACACAACGTTAGACATTCATAACAGTTAGGGAGTAATATCTTTCACAATTTCATTTTGCTGTGCATAGCATGAGATAAACACAATTTATCACTTTAATCCATTCTAATGCCCACTTATGCCTCCAAAATGAAGTGAAACAGTATGAAATATGAAATTCTAGTAAGAATTTCCTGAAGTTAACACATCCTCACTAGGAACCGCTCCATGTTTGTGATCAAAATCAGGATGTCGAAATCCTCGTTCGCCTCGTAGTCGCTGACAGATGAGGCCCCTCTGGTGTGATTGGCTCCTGTGGGACCATCTGCGATGGTTGTGGTGGGGCGACTCATGTGGCTGCTGTGGGGAGATGGGCTGAAATGGCGCGATCGCCTTCCCTTCGTGCTGCCCCCTCCTTTGCTGCTGCCACCCTGTAGAATCAATCTGGGGACCTTAGCCTCCTTCCCCTTATTCCTCCATGAAGCCATATCAACTGCAAAAATTCAAAAAAAAAAATCAAATAAAATAAACCAATTAGTCACATTTATAATGTAAAAATAAAATAATAATGAAAAGTATAAACAAAAAATATATATTTTTCGTACCTCAAGTGAGATGAATGAGAAATGTTGCAGCGAAAACTCTCAGAAAGTCCCTAAATGCTCAGATCTGAAGGAAAACTCTCAGAGAAACTTCAGAAAAAGAAATGGCCAAATGAAAAAATGAGTAAGGCGACGGATATTTATAGATCTAGATTTTGTAGCGGTTTTGGAAAAGACTGCTACATAAACCGGTACTAAATAGCTACGTGTTGTAGTGGTTATATAATAACCACTACAAATATGTGACTTTTGAAGTTCTGGAGCAGTTAACCATAACTTAAGCACTACAAATATGATGACCTTTGAAGTTCTGTAGAAGTTATAAAAGTATAACCACTACAAATAGGCATCTTTTGGTATTTCGTAGTGATTCAATTCATAGTAAACGCTACAACCAATCCAACACTATTGTTGCACGCTAGTTGGCGCCACATTTTGTAGTAGTTACAACAACAAAAACTGCTACAAAATAACTGCAAGAAATTAAGGTGGGAATCTCGCGCCATATTTGTAGCGGTTTTATCATTTTAACCGCTACAAATTACATTGACAATCACTTCCACCACTTGGCATGTGGCTTACCGCTACAAATTTGTAGCGGTTTATGGAATAAGCGCTATAATATCAATATTTGTAGCGGTTAAATATAACAACTACAAATTCACCGCTACGAAAAATAGCTTTTTTTTTTTTTTGTAATGATTTCTCTCTCATCTCCTTGATTATGGGTAAGGGAGCATCAATTGAGGTAAATTAGGAAAACAATGACAAATATAAAAATTATGTCTTATATTTAGGACCAAGATCAACTCTCTAAATATGTTTTATATTAAGGATGGTGAAGTAGTACTGTTATCATTAAGGATCCAAGACCACATCCTAGGTTTTTGATTCTGAAAGTTTTTGTAAGTCCACACACACACGTAACTTCACAAATTAAATATCGGTTTCCCTCTCTCTTGTCCATATGAAGCTGGTAATATGGGTTTAGACTGTGGGCCGAGCTAGCCCAACTTGACAAAATGGGCAGTTTGGGTTCTGCAAAACTATGACTGTTTGGGAGCGGTTTTTTAGGCCCGAACCCATATGGTCCTAACCAGTGACGGGTTGAATTGCAGGGTTGGCCCATATTTCTTTTCTTTTCTTTTTTTTTTTATGTAACCTAAGACCCAAGTCTGAAAGTCCCAAGCTGAAAGACCCAAAGTCCCAAGCCCAATTTCTTACCCTAGCCTATTACCTCTCTACTTCTCATTGTCATTTATCTCCTAATTATATTTGCTCACTTATCTCATTGTCATTTACTCATGTATTTAAAATTAGCATAATATTATCTTTCACCTTGTTTTATTATCTGTGGCAATGGTGGATTTACCTGTGGAAAAGCAAAGTCATCAAGCTCAAGAAAATCCTACAGCTTCACATCATGCTTCAAATTCGAACACCATTAATATTAACTAATTATTAATTATTTTTAAGTTTTATTGATGGCTTTTGGATTTATGTTTTTTTTTGTCATGTGTGAACTTGTGATGAACATTTAATCTGTAATGTATTTTTATTTTTTTATGGTTTAGGTTTGTAGAAAAAACAATTTTAGTATATTGCTTAAAAAAATTGAAAAAAAAATAGTAATATGGGTTGGGCTGGCTAACCCGCCAACCTAGCGGTTATGGGTTGGGTTGGCTAAATGACGACCCATATTGATGCGGTCCTTTTAGCCTCGAACTCATATGGTCCCAACCCATGGCGGGTTAGCTCAAACCCAGTGGAGCAGACTATATTACCACCTTATTATGAACAGTACTTGGACATCCTTAACATTCCCAAATACGAGGAAACCCCTTCCCTTATTAGCTTCATTACTCTCTCTCTATCTTCAGTTTTGTCTCTCCTTACATAACTTTATGCTGCTTCCATCACTCAATCACTGTCTTAATTCATTTATTTAATTATTATCTTTCTTGGCGTCAACTTTATTCATATACTTGTGACTACTAGCTATTAATTATACCCTGTACTACACATACAGTTTCAGTCTTATTGACTTCATTACGTATATTCATACGGCCGCTCATCCATCCTCCTCTCTGAATAGGGTAATTCGAAAACTTATTTCTAAATTAATCAGATATTAGACGGTTATATACCAAAACAAAAATTGTTTAATTACCGGGTCTATTCTTCTATAACATTCGCCAAAATTACTATTTACTGTCACTTCTATTTCTACTATTCCTCACATGCATTCACGAAAATGCATTTGTAACGGTCATTAAATGCAGTATCCTCTTCCTAATACACCGTCAATAGAAGCTAAAAAGAGAAATTTAATTTGATCCTAAGTATAAGGTATCAATCTACTTTGCCTCCCAAATTTGTAATTCTTTTCCTAAGGTATCCTATTTTTTTTATACACGGAAATGAAAAGCAATACAAAGAAAGAAACTAAGAAGCAGCAATAGTTAAAAATCCCATCAGTGACTCTATTCCAAATATTTGCAAGCTGAAACCTCCATTCAAAATCCCTGTTCCTAAAGTATTATATTGATTGTAAATAGTAAGGAGGTTTTTTTTATTAGTAGGTGGTTACAATACACACTATTACAAAGAGAGTTTTAGAGAAACCAATGTATATTTATAATTAATAATTAATTTAACTGATTTTCTTAATACCCATAAGAAGTTAGTTATCTATATTAGAGAGTGCTACCTCCGGTATAAGATCTCGTTTATAATACAAATAACATCACAAATAAAATCTTATAGTATGTATCGGACGTAGTATTAATATTTTGCATTAGTGGGGTGTAGAGAGAGTTAAATCTGCAATAATTTTGCATGGAGCATGAAGGGAAATAGGGTAGGTGGGCAGGGGAGATGAAGGTCACGCCCAAGTTAAATAGCGACAAATGCATGCAGCTGGTTTTGTATTGCTTCAACGTTGGAAACGTAGCATTACCCTGACACTGCCACCTTGCTAGCTACGAAACCAGCACAGACACAAAAGTAAGATCTTAATTTTTCCACCTTGCTATATATCTATATATATGTGTGTGTATATATATATGTATCCTCCCTCTTGTTCTTATTATAAGGCACCAGCTAACAATTCTCACAAACTAATAAAAGCAGTTGAAGTCATTAAATTTGTCTTAAAATTTGAGTAATTTCCAATATCTCCCCTACTAATGACACTAAAGTCTAATATCATACTATTTTTGATCCTTAATATAAAACATATTTACCTAATTTGATTAGATTAAGAAAGTTAGTTAAGTTAATTAAGATTATATGTATTTTCTAAAACACCCTAGTCATCTTCCTTAATTCCATCCTTCCCTCTCCTCCTTGACCATTGTTGAGGAAGCATCAATAGGGATAAAATAGGAAAATATTGATAAATATGAAAACTATGTCTGATATTTAAGACCAAGATCAACTCCACAAATATGTCTTATATGGAGTATTAATTATTACTCTCTCCCACCACCCTTATTAAATATGATCTTATATGAAAAAAAAATTAATGCTCTTTGAAAATAAACAAGTACCTTTTAAAAAGGACAAAAACACTTGTTAGTTAACACTTTATAACGATGACTTGAGGGAGTATATATATATAAGATGAAGCTCAGTCAAGTATATATGGGGTTTGTATGTGAGGTTGGAGTATGATAAATGAGATGGGAGATGTGACGAATAAGATTAAAAGTAAGTTAACATACCAAGACCTACTTTATGGCCACATATACATACATACATACATAGATATATAGATAATGTTGTGTGATCTACTTCATCACTAACAAATCCCTATTTTTATTATATATTTTTATACTTTAATTGGGGATTTTGTCATAGTTATTGAACTTAAAATGCCTTTCTTGAGATAAATTGGGATTAAGAGTAAATAAATTAAATTGGGACTAAAAAGGGCAAAATTGTCAAAATAATTTTAATTAGTCTTAACCATTGATTTTTCTGAGAATATTTGAGGTTGGTTAAATTGTTTTCAATTAAAAATACTTGAAAATTTGAATTAAATCTAAAAATGGCAATCTGGGGTTTGAATTTCAGAAATGACAGTTTGGTCCCATGAATTTGGGAAACGACAAATCAGTCCCATTGAAACACATCATTTTGTCAATTCACTAGGTCAGACTTCAGTTTTGGGAGCTGAGGGGAAATATAAGCAGCAGAACATGGAGAACAGAGGGTAGCCGCAACTCACGGGAGGATTTTGGCTTTCATCACTTTTCATTCACCTTCATCTTTTAGCTCACCACCGTTGCGGGCGATGTTCATGGTCATCTCCATCATCGCCGGCGACCACAACTCCTCCATTATTGCCGGTGGAGCTTCTAAGAACAGGGGAGAGTTGAAAACCAGAGGGAGGCCCCAACGGAGAGGAGGGAGGAGCTAATCGCAAGCCTTAATAATTACCGCCTCTCATCAATCTTGCAGCCACTACATAGCCACCTCCGTCCTTCCACCGAACTTCATCTTCCTCCATCGCTGGTCTATACCACTCCACTGCCGTCGTCCGCATCTCAACACCATCATCGACTCTTTACCTCTATTCTTCGTCGACCACTCTAGCAAATTCCAAAGCAGATTTAATTCTCTTCTCTGGCTCTCTATTGTCTCTAACCGTGGCTTACTCTGATTATGTGCTTCTGAGGAGATTTCAGATTTAATTCCATGTGTTATATGGCTGAAACTGTGAATATATTTGGGGATTTTGTGATGACAAATTGCAGTGGCTGATTCTCAAACCCTCTAGAGCAGTGGTGATGGCTTGAGCTTGGAGTTTCAAAGAGGAGTGTCTTACCATTTAATTTATATCTTTAATCCTTTGTATTAGTTGAATTCTACGTTTAGAGTTTAATTAATTATTAGACTGAGCTTTTGCATTGGGTTCCATGCAATCTATGAGATTAAATGTATATTTGGAATTAATTGTGTGTGTTTGTCACTTTGGATTTCATTAATATCAATTTTAGGTAATTGACTTGCTATAGCTTTTACTTGAAGTTGTTATGAACATTTAATTGTGATTGTAATGCAAGTGTTCTTGGTTACTTGTGTCATTGCATTTCATTAATTCAAATTGCTAGTGTTTAAATTGGGTTTCGGTTAGAGGGATTAATTTTTACCCGGTGTGGAGAAATTAATTCACCTAATTCAAGTTAGCTAAAAGGGTCTTTTAAGTAAATTTGTCAAATTAGCACAGTCCCAAATTAATTGAAGCAAGGATAGCTTTAACCATTGTGCTAGAGGATTACCATCTTATTGTTATCGCTTGTTAATTTTCATTTCATTAACTCCATCATCATTTCATTTCATATTTTCAAGAAAAATCCAAACCTCTAGAATTTAAGGTCACCAATCATGTTTTCATGAAAGTTTCACTAGTTACAGGTATTGGCAGAGCAATGAAAGTAAAAAGCTGTATCCAAGGTACATGGGTCCATTTGAGATCTTGGCGAAGATTGGGCCAATCGCGTACCGTATAGCTTTGCCACCGAACCTGAGTAGGTTGCATAACGTCTTTCATGTTTCCCAACTGAAGAAGTATCAACCCGATCTAGAGCATGTGATCGAATATGAAGATGTAGAGATGCGGGATGATCTTATGTATGAGGTCACACTTGATCAAATTATTGATCACTAGGAGAAACAACTTAGGCGCAAGAGCATTATGTTCATCAAAGTAGTATGGAAGGGGTTATCTCCTAGAGAAGCAACTTGGGAAGTTAAAGAAGACATTAAGAGAGTTATTCAAAATTTATGTCTCCATAAATATAACAAATTTTGAGGACGAAATTTATTTTTACGGGAGCAGAATTGTAATATCCCAAAATTTAATAAAGGTCTATTTTCTCAAAAAAATTGCGGAACGATAATTAGATAATAAGTCAAATTATAGAACCTACGAAATTTAAGGAATCTTAAATTAGACAAAGGGAAAAAATTAGGCCTAGTGTGTATAATTAATAGGATAAAAATATACCTATATATATTAACATACTCTCTTACCGACACAACCACCGAATGACACACTCACACACTAACATTAGTCACTGATTCTTATTTCCTTTTGACACATGCCATCCCAAATACCCCACACATAATCAGCCATTAATTTAAGTACACACTTACACCTTACATAGAAAAAACACTCAACACTCATCCTTCTCACATTTGGCCACATGTCCATGCTAAACTTCATGCACTCTTATTTAACCAAAAATCCAACACTTCAGCTCTTCATTTACGATAGTAGCTGGAAAAGAGAGAGAGAGCTTTAGACAAAAAAAAAATATATAATAGAGAAAGAGAGAACAAAGAGAGAGTCAAGAGAGCAAGAGTGATCGGTGCAATTGAGGAAGGAAGAAGAAGTTCCAAACTTCACATGCAACATCATAAACATATTTAGGTGAGTTTCTATGAGTTTCCTACACATTTGTCTTTGTTTTCACGTTGGATTCCAGAGGTTTCTGTGGTGGTTTAGTGACTAGAATAAGAGAAAATTCGCCGGAAAATTCTGTCAACCGAAAAGTTGTAAAACCAGTGATTGTGTGACAATTTTGGGGTGAATTTTGGGGTTCTTTGTTCTGAAATTTGCTCATTAACCTCAGTACATATGTGTAGGAGAGTGTAGGGTTAAATTCATGAGGCTTAGAGCATAAATTCATGTTTACATGTTAGTTTTCTTCACCCTGTTTTGCTATCCGAAAAACAGAGTATTTACCTGAAACTTGCAAAAGCTTAAAAAGAGGCTATAGATGGAGTTTTTGACTGGGTCTTTATGTATAGATAGAATCAAGAAGAATACAATTTGGAGTGAAAATGAATGAGTTCTTGATTTTTGGAGTCAGACTGTCAAAACTGACCTTTTTGGAAGACAGTCAGCTTCATGTTGCGTTTTGACTAGACAAACCTTATTGAAAAATTATGAAATTTTATAGGAATATAGTAGACATTCATAGATTTAAAGTGAGTCCAATAATGCATCATTTGAATACCTGTAGAGAGAGTTATGATTTTTGAAATTTAAGTCAAAAACAGGAAAAATTCTGGACATTCAGGTTTTGGCAGTTTGGTTGTGTGACGTTTTTGAGTAATAATCTTGTTCAAAAATCATGAAACTTTCTAGAACAAAAGTATACATGATAAGATTTAATTTGATATATATTAGGTGTCATTTGAGTTTGTAAATTGTGAGATATGATTTTTTGAAATTAGCCATTGAATCTAGAACATTTTCTAGACTAGTTATGTTGTTCGCTAATTCTGAGACATTTAGACCTATAATTGGAGGTGAATAATATTTTTCCCTTAAAGCAGACTTAATCACATAGGACTTTGAATCACTGCAATTTGATTTTTCTAGATTTAGTTATGATTTTTGGAAGTTGAGCTCTGTTTCTAGAATGCAATCTAGAACAATTGGTTGTTTGGGCAAAATCTATAATTAGTGACTATCTTTGGGTATTTTTCCATGAAAGTACATTTAAAGAGCTTCATTTAAGCTTTGGAATAAGTCAATTTGGAATTTTCTAGAATTAGTTATGAAATTTAAAAGTTGACTAAAAATCTGTTAGTTTCTAGAAAATTGTGAAATTGTTATTTGGCAATGATTTTGCAAAAACTAAGGTAAAAAATAGATTCATTGGGCAAAAATATGTTAGAATAGCTCGGGTCAAAATTTATGGAAAAGAACGGTCGGACCAGGTACAGTAGGGCTGGGATAGGGTCCCCAGGGGCATTTTTGTAATTTTTTAATATATACTAATATAACCACCAAAAATACTATGAAAGTCTCTAAAGTAGTATATGAATGGGTTTTAATCTAATTCTTGTACATTTGAAATTTTAGGACCTGATTGGTAGTTCGAGCCTCTGCACGTAGTTTGAGGAACTATTGTCGAGTAGCAAAGGAACAAAATGTAGTAACTTTATCTCTCATACACTATGTGATTGTTGATATGTTCTATACTGTATTTTGTGATATGGACATGTGCTTGGGGCATATTACCTAGCTGTGGTTGGGGGACTCAGCTGTGGTACACAGAGATGTAGGGGATTCAAACAGTCATTTGGCCCTGAGTATTGTATACACACACGTTATAGTATGAATTTTCATTTTACACTATATAGTGCATTGCATATTTAATTGTCATTATTTATATGATTGATTGTATGTTACTACTGAGATTCACTTGAATCTCACCCTTTTTCGATAAATAAAAATTCTAGCGGAAATTAGTAGCTCCAAGGACAAGGCATCAGATATTGCCAACTGAGGTGTGCGGGCTACGAGAGCTGAGCTGTTGGTTATATTATTAGTCTATTTGGTAATTTTTGGACATATTGTATATATACCTTCAAACCCTTTTGCGAGATCCTTGTATGTAAACATGTACTTAATGCTAGTATATCTATACAATTTCTGTATGTCTGTGGAACTGTGCTTTTATTACTCTTCGCATATCAAAATGTTAAGGGGTTTGACAAAAACAACATAAGCAAAATAGCACATGGAATATTCTACGAGTCACCCATAGATTTTGAATCTTCTGCATTATAAATTCAATTTAATAAGCCGAATAATGAGTTAAAAGCTTAAGAGTTTTTTTTTTAAATTTATAATAATACTCTCTTCTGTCCTTCTCATAAGAGAATTTTTGGACAGATCACTGGTTTATTTATAAGAGACCCTAACAACCTATATGAAATATTTGTTCTTATTTTTCATTATCTTTTTACCCTATTAATTACTATATCAATATTAGTTAATCATGCTACATCAATTATTATTATATCTATATGAATGTATGTATATGGGCCGGAACCATTTTTTTGGAAAAAAAAATTTACATTTTGAACCTATTTATTATATTTAACTAATTTTAACCATATTTTTTCTACAAAATTTGGTTATTTATATCTTAGAAAAAAGGATTGAAAGAAAAATATAATATTATTTACTGCAAAAGAATCTAATAACAAGTATAGAATAATATGCATATATGGTTCCTAAGAAAACATATATCCAATAAACTAGAAAAGATACCCCACAAAAAAAAAAAACATAAACCTACTTTTAGATTCTCTCAGTTTAAACTGCCAAACTATATTTCATTTTCGGTTACTGTTATAAGCCACCTCCAACCATTTCACCCCAACAAAAAAAGTCAAATCATTAAATTTGTTTGAAGATAATATAAAATCATAAATTAAATCTTGAGAAACAAAAAGGGGGAAAAAACAGGAAAATTAGATCACACCGTTTTTATTTGATTATTGGTATCACCAAGTCATTTTTGACTTAAGACTAATCCCTTTTGAAACTTAAAGCAAAAAAATTTCTACTTTTCTCAATAAATACACTTTTCAATATTTAAACTTATATTTTCACTTTACAAGATTGAGGTCACTTACCACTAGAACTAGGCAACAGCTTGGTTAAATTACATCAAACTTTCGAAAGAGACAACTTGTTGACTTACAGTAACAAAGACCACTCTTTCCTTCTAGAACATACTTTAGGGCCCGTTTGGATCAAAGAACATGTTGTAAAGGAATGGAATGGAAAGGAATGAAAAATATCTTACCGCATAGGTGTTTGGTTTGTACTGAAAAAAAAAATGGGTGGATAGGAAAATTTTTATTTTGTTTGAAGAAAATGATGTGGGAAAATGAGCCAAAAGATCATTTGGCCATGGAGTAAAAATATTATTTAAATGTTCACAGGACATACACACCTGTTATATTACCTTCAAAGTCACATTAAGGGGCTTTTGTGTCTTTAGACATTTTCCCTCCCCATTTAAAAATGAGTTCCCACCAATTTTCAATCATATGGGTGAAACTTGGTGGGACTAAGAAAATATTTTTCCAAGGAAAATGGCGAACTAGACGGCCCCCACCGATAGGAAAATCCAATTTTCCCTTTCCCTCCTCCCATTTTTCTTGAAGCAAACGAGCCCTTGTAATGGGATGGTGTGGAATATAAAAAACAATTCATATGGGAATTGAAAGATACTCCTCTTGTCCTTATATTTGGAGAGTGATATTCGTTCTAAATATAAGAAAAACTTTCATGTTTATCAATCTTTTTCTAATTTACCTTTATTGATGCCCCTCAATAATAATCAAGAAGGAGAGGAAATGGGGGAATTAAGGAAGGTAATTATGGTGTTTTAAAAAATACATGTCATATCAACTAACTTAGCGACCGACTTCCTTAATCTAATCAAATTAGGTAAACATGTCTTATATCAAAGACAGAAGGAGTACTTCAGAATTTGTGACAACTACCTACTAGCCAGCCCTATGATTAATTGCTTTGAGTAATCAAACAAAATAATTAATGCTAGTGGCCAGAAAAGATCTATCCTCAAATCAGTATGTCCATATATGAGCATGGGTGCCCCCGAATTTGTAAATGTGGATATTTGTGTATTCCTTGTTGTCATATACAGTTGGCTATAATGTTAGCCAAGCAAAGACGACAAAATATTTTTAAAAAATAATAAAATATTTATATGTTGATTTTGATTAAAAAAGCTTATTTGTCCCTGATGTGTGCTTCTGTTGCTAAATCAATTAATTAAACTAGGTCTTAATTAATTATGCAGTTTAGGGTCAACCTAGGTCATTCTTCCAAGGTGCAAGCTATATGTTTTCTTTATGATTGATTTTTAAGTGACAAAAGATGCAATGGCATGGACCTAGATTAAAATGTAAAACTCTACTACCTAAATGCAATTAAACTAACTAAATGCATTAATGAAATTGACTCTAAAACCTATGAGAATGAGACTAATCTATATGAATTTGAATGCAATTTTTGGGTTTTTTTAATGAAAAAGGAATCAAAATCCTAAGCAAAAGATTGATTAAAAGCAAGGCAAACAACTAAAAATTAATTCAGTTATAATGATGAAGGGGACAACTTAGGACTCACATGGCGTTAACTCTCTTAGCCTAAATTAATTAATTAGACCAAAGGGAGGTTGATGAAGATTGGAATTAATAAGTTTAATCACTTAATTGAAACATGGGAAACCTTCAAACTCAATAATATTTACTCAACTAGATAACTCATAATGAAATAAGTGGTGGTTAATTAAACTCATTAAAAACCAATCACAATTAATTTCAAAATAATTTTGAAAATCTTATTTACAACTGGCTAATTTAACAACTAGACTATTAACCATCCCAATTTAACAATTAAGAGGATAAACTCAAATTGACAATTAAATTAATAACAAAAACTCAATTAATAATTCAATTGACAATTCTAATGTTTGCAAATAAAATTCCAGCAAATGTCTCAAGCACAAAACATTCTAAAATATCAATCCAATCTAATCCAAAAGAGATATGTCTATAATCTAGTTTTAGATTGTTCTCAATAAATACAACTCAAATTAAAATCATTTAAAATTAAATAATCTCAAGTCTTGAATTAAAAAGATAAAAGGAAAGATACTCCTTTGTGATATTCAAGTGTAAGCTCCTAAGCTCCAACTTTCTCCATGTTCCTCCAAGTTACTCCCAAGTAAGCTTTAGCTGCCATAAAAATCCTTCTTCCAAACTCTGAGCAAAACGTGACAGCCATCAAAAGGATTTGTACATTATTAGCTGATGGTTGATTAATGGCCGTGGGACCCGTGTGGAGAAATAATACTATTTGAATGAAGCAAGAATTCCAATATGGTGGTGGGGTCCGCGTGTGAATGATGGAGGAATGAATGGAATTGGTGAACGGAGAAGATGTTCCGGTAGCAATTTGAGCGGCAGCCTCGTTCTCTTCAGCCTCGTTACTCGTCCTTTTCTTTTCCTGTTGTGGCTGCTAGGTTAAATTTTAAGAAAGGATGGGAGAGTTTTTGGGTACTAATTTGAACCCATTAAAATTTAAGAAGCCCAATAAAATTCCACTATTAGATTCTCTTTCAGCTTCTAAGAAAAATTCTACACTATAAAATCTTCTAATATGCTTTTCCTTACCCTGTAAGAATTAAATAAAATCCTAATCTATCAGAATATTAATAATTTAAGCACAATAATCTCATAATTAATTCATATTTATATTATTTCCTAGAATTGGCCAACAATCCAAATCTTATCTAATAAATCCAAATTAGCCTAAAATAGTCCCCAAAAACTGAATAAGGTGGGATAAAATATATTAAATTTGGGATTTATCAACTCCCCCACACTTATTGTTTACACTTCTGGGCAAAACAAATCAATACCAAGCGAGAATAACAAAACAAAATAAAAACTTTAAGGGTGAATGTTCCTAACACAATAAAAAAGTAAACAAAAGTATTTCATCACCTCTCTTTTCCAAGTGATCTTCTCAAAAATCAAGAAAACAAACATCATGGCAATTTATTTGACAAGGGGGAATCTAAACTAGAAATCCCTTACTATGAATAATGTGTATGTCGCTTATCACTCAAAAGTGTATAGGCTTATGTTTACACTCAAATCTACCGTATCCAATACTCTTTCCATAGGCTTGACAAGAATCTAAGTTCTCCACCTCTAACAAAGCAAATACAAGTATAAATCAAAAGGACTTTTATTAGGTTGTAATGTGGCTAAGGTGAAGAAAGAAAAGGTATATTGTTTGAAAAAACAAAGTTGAATATCTTAGAGGATGAAGAGGATTATGCAATAGATGATATAGGATGCAAGAAACCAAACTTGAACTGGGTCATAACTATCTCTCTCTCTTTTTCATGTTTATTTTTTTTTTTTTTGTTTCACTTTCTTAGGCTGTCATATTGATTAGAGCTTAAAATTTATATATTTTTATTAATTAATCTTAGGCTTTTGTGGGACTTAATTGAATATTTTGGGCATAATCAAGTGTTAATGTGAGATTTTAGTGAAAGAATAATTTGGAAATTATAGTGGTTAAATTGTTATATTTTTAATTAATATTTGTTATTCCCATTCACTACTACAAAAAACATTTTTAACGTCCCTTTTTTAGGCCTTTTAACGTCTGAAAACAAAGGGACGTCTATGTGAGCTACGTAGTAAAAAATGGCAATAACGTCCATAGATAAAAAAAGAAGTAACTTAGGACCATTTTAATTCTATTTGCAAAAGTTGTTTTTCATAGATAAAAGATCAAACCATTTTCTCCATTTTTTTAATCAATTTTGATATTTAGTTTATTTAGAAATTAGGTTCGTAATCAGCTCCTCAAAGTGAAACGATATGAGTTGTGCACTATATTGCATTAATTCGGTTTTATTTTTGATAGCCCCAAGGTGACTAAAGGGCTATTTCAAGTGGCACCATTGCCAAGGAGCCAAGAAATTGGTTTTCTAGTAACTAAGTGTCAAGTACTTTTGACCAGGGTGAGCCTTTAGGATTTTTACATACTTAGTCATAGTTTAGGTTACATTTTAGTTTTTCATTTTGCTTGTTTTCTTTAGCATACCATAGCATTTTGCATCTTGCATAGAAAATGTTGAAGAAATACTAATAAATATCTTTGATTTCTTTCAATTTTTGGGATTCATTTGCATTTTTAAGACTTTTTAGAACTTAGAATTCATTGGGATTTAATTGATTGCAATTTGAATGGCTTGGTCTAATGAGGATCATGAATTTTCATTTTACACTAATCCTCCTATGTATTCCTTTTTAGGAAATGAAAGAACCTCAAGCTCTCAATTCTTGGATAAATTTTATGGCACTTGGAGACATGAATCACTTTCTAATCTCACATACTCTTAGAAGCTTGATTTGCTACAACAAGAATTGGATTCCCTCCAAGCAGACATGAATTATCAAAGCGGAGCCTCTGAATCTCAACCACCTCATTATCTCCACCAACATTTGGAGCAATCTTGTCCACAAAACCCCTATTTTGACTATGAACCCACCTTCCAACCACCTCAATCCCACTTCAACCATACTTCTTCACCATACCCATTCCATCAAGAATCATCCACTCCACTCTACCAAGAACCATTATCTCTATCTCATCTTCCTCCATTTCCCCTACTTCCATGCCATGTAGAACTCTTTATGAACCACCTTCTCCATCATTCTATGAACCTCCACCACAATGCCTTACACCTCAACCTAGTGAACTTGATGCTTTCCTCACCTTACCAAACATGGATGACAGAACTCATGCATTGAGGAGAATGTATGATGAGCTCAAGGTTTAACACTTTAAGTTGTTCATGTTTAATGAGGCAAATGTGATTTCCAAAGAGCAGAAATAGCGAATGGAGGAGATTGAAGGCTTTATCAAGGCATTTGTTGACCATGTGCTATAGATAAAGATCGGAGGAGAAGATGGAGGTCCATGGACTTATGACTCCAATAATGAGGGAACCAAAGAGCAAAAGCTAAATGCCACTTCAGAAGTGAAAGATTTCATCCCTCCAGTGCCTACTTCCACAAACGATGTTAAGAAAAAGTAAGTACGTTTTCAATTATCAAAGGAGCCATTTCCAAATAATGGTACTAACTTGAAGAGGTTGACCCTCCTCTTACTACTATTTTTGATGTTGTGAGTGATGATGAGGTGGAGGAAGAAATTATGGTCGAATCCCCTCATATGCTTGATGTTGAAAATGCTTACTATGATATTTCTAATAGTAGTGGTGTAGTTGATGATGTTACTTGCATAGTCCATGCTTCTATATGTGATGGACATGTTCTTTTTCCTAGTTCTAGGAGTGATGACTATATTAAGCATGACATTGTGGAAAATGATCAATTGTGCTTGGATAGTCAAATTGTGGTAAAGTGTGAACCTAATGATAGTTCAAATAATTGTCTAAATGATGATTGTTAATATGATTCTTTCTCTCTTTCAAGTGAGGGCAAGCATGATTTGAAATTTTTTAATGCTATTGAACATGATGACGAACCTGGTTTTCCTCTTCCCTACATTCTACTTTTGTTTGTTCATGTAAGGGTGAAATGTCATGTGATGTTTGTGCTGACATTGATAATTGGCTTTCTTCTTCACATGGCCTTGATTCTTCATCTAGTTCATTTAATAACATTAAAGTGCATGCTACACTTGATAAAGGCCTTGACAATTGTGTATCTTTTGATCCCTTTGAATCACATGTTTTAGGTAGTTTAATAAGGAAAGATTCAATGATTTTGAATGATAAAATTGTAAATGAAAATGAATCTTTCCATTTAGTTCTTTCTTGTGATTTGCCACCTTATATAGTAAATGAAAATGTTTTGAATTTTTAGGTGGTAATAGCTTGATCAATTCTCTTTCTTCTTCTACTCTTTTACCTCCCAACTCTTGTGATTGCACAAGTGATGAATACATTCCAACACTAAGTTGGATTCCATATTTTCCCCATTGCAAGCTCACGAGAATTTTGAAATTGTGACTACTTGTTTGGTTCCTACTGAAGGGAACCAAATTGATTTTCTTAAGTGTGATTCCTACTTGGAGAGTTTTGTTCTTAATATGTTTGCATAATCCTCTAAGTCTCTCCATGTTTATATCTTTGGATTTTGTACTGCTTCTGGCTTGTCTTCTTTGCAGGCATACACTTGGAAGGGTCCTTTGCGGTACTAACCTCCATCCTACATTCTCAGACCTCTTTCGATTGATCGTGAACAGCCCGCATCTAAGAAAATCAAGTAAAGAGAAGTATGCACTATGTAGACCATCATGTTTCTCATATTGGATGAGAACTTCTCTTTCAAGTGCCTTAAAAGATTCTAACAAAGGTTGTCTCTTTCCTCACTTGTTTTCTTCCTAATTTTTATGATTCTTTGAGCTTAGTTGTTGTATGAGAAAGATAAGTGTGGGGAAGAGACATAATCCAATAGTAAAAGATAGATTTGTTTTGTTGTTCACCCCCTAGGCTTTGAGCTCTTGTCATTCCTTTCCCCTTACGTTTTGCATTGAGGACAATGCAATATTTGAGTATGGGGGAGGGATTAGGATTTGAGTCTTGTGTGCTTTATTGTACCTAGTTGCAAAAATGTGTCATTCTCAAAAAAAAAATTCAGAAAATTCTTGATCCGAACCGCACTTTTGAATTTTTGCCACTCCTTGTTTTAGAAATTTGTCTAACTACTTATGGGAATTGCTTATGCTCTTGGTTGATTTTTAATGAAGTGATTGGTTATTGCTTGGAGTTAGTAGTAGGATTAGTTGAGTTAATGCATTTTGATTGGGATAATGTTCAATTAATATTTGTGAATGTGCATTTGAGAAGAAAACCTTTGTTGGAAGGATTTTGAGCCTAATTTCTATACATTAATGTGTGTTTGCCACCTATTTTAGTGTACCTCTAGAACTTGTTTAAATTCTTTTTCAAAATCACATTTGCATTTAGATTAATGAATATGATAGGGGCATTCATTTCATCACCCTTTATACCAAACACAAACCCTAAACACTAATCCATTGTTAACCTCCTTTGAGCCCTTCACATTCCAAAATCTATCATTTATTAACAAGCATTATGTATACATCCCATTTGCATTAGATTGACATCCAAGTATCATTGAATTGCCATTAATATTGTTGGTATGAAGAAATGCCATTTACATACATTATATAAAAAAAAGAGAAGAAAAGAAACAAAGAATTAGCAGAAAAAAATGTATGAGGAAAAAAGAAAGAAAGAAAGAATATCATAAAAAAATAAAAAGAAAATAAAAAAGAAAAAAAAGAAAAGAAAAGAAAAGAAAAGAAAAGAAAAAATAAGGCATTTGTTTTGATTGGCAATGAGATGTGGTTATTTGAGCTTTAAATTAAAAAAATTGTCATTGTACACATTTGTGCATGCATAGTGCTCGTTGTTTTATTATCCTTTCTGTGAGACCATTTCATCATTAAAACCCTTTTAAAAGTCCCCTTGATTCATGAGTCTAGGTACTACATAGTGATAGAGAGAGTATAATTTCTACAAGCATATGGTAGGACCTAGTCTAGTTGGTATTGAGCGAAATTTTTCATACTTGTGAGATGAGTTAAACACTTGAATCATTGAGTGTTCTTTTGTGTACATTTCTTTAATTAATTGTGCATTAATTTAATCTATTTGCATTATCCCATGCTAAAACTTGTGTTAGCTTGATTAGTGATTATTGGTTAATTCATTGACTCCAATATTGAGCATTTGAAGTTTTCATTTGTGTTTAGTTTTGAATTGAGTAGTGTTTTGCCCAAGAGTGTAAAAGTTTAAGCGTGGGGGAATTGACAAATCCCTATTTTTATTATATATTTTTATACTTTAATTGGGGATTTTGTCATAGTTATTGAGCCTAAAATGCCTTTTTTGAGATAAATTGGGATTAAGAGTAAATAAATTAAATTGGGACTAAAAAGGGCAAAATTGTCAAAATAATTTTAATTACTCTTAACCATTGATTTTTCTGGGAATATTTGAGGTTGGTTAAATTTTTTTCAATTAAAAATACTTGAAAATTTGAATTAAATATGAAAATGGCCATCTGGGGTTTGAATTTCAGAAATGACATTTTAGTCCCATGAATTTTGGAAATGACAAATCAGTCCCATTAAAACACATCGTTTTGTTCAATGCACTAGGTCAGACTTCAGTTTTGGGAGCTGAGGGGAAATATAAGCTGCAGACCATGGAGAACAGAGGGTAGCCGCGACTCACGTCGCCGGCAACGTTCATCGTCATCTCCATCGTCGCCGGGGACCACAACTCCTCAATTATTGCCGGTGGAGCTTCTGAGAACAGGGGAGAGTTGAAAATTAGAGGGAGACCATAATAGAGAGGAGGGAGGAGCTAACCGCAAGCCTTAATCATCACCGCCTCTCATCAATCTTGCAGCCACTACACAGCCACCTTCGTCTTTCCACCGGACTTCATCTTCCTCCATCGCTGGTCTATACCACTTCACTGCCGTCGTCCGCATCTCAACACCATCATTGACTCTTTCCCTCTATTCTTCATCGACCACTCTGGCAAATTCCAAAGCATATTTAATTCTCTTCTCTGGCTCTCTATTGTCTCTAACCGTGGCTTACTCTGATTATGTGCTTCTGAGGAGATTTCAGATTTAATTCCATGTGTTATATGGCTGAAACTGTGAATATATTTGGGGATTTTGTGATGACAAATTGCAGTGGCTGATTCTCAAACCCTCGAGCAGTGGTGATGGCTTGAGCTTGGAGCTTCAAATGGGAGTGTCTCGAGCAGTGGTGATGGCTTGAGCTTGGAGCTTCAAATGGGAGTATCTTACCATTTAATTTATATCTTTAATCCTTTGTATTAGTTGAATTCTAGGTTTAGAGTTTAATTAATTATTAGACTGAGATTTTGCACTGGCGTTCCATGCAATCTATAAGATTAAATATGGATTTGGATTTAATTGTGTGCATTTGTCACTTTGGATTTCATTAATATCAATTTTAGGTAATTGAATTGCTATATATAGCTTTTACTTGAAGTTGTTATGAACATTTAATTGCGATTGTAGTGCAAGGGTTCTTGGTTACTTGTGTTATTGCATTTCATTGATTCAAATTGCTAGTGTTTAAATTGAGATCCGGTTAGAGGGATTAATTTTTACTCGATGTGGAGAAATTAATTCACCTAACTTAAGCTAGCTCAAAGGGTTTTTTTGAGCAAATTTGTTAAATTAGCACACTCCAGATTAATTGAAGCAAGGATAGCTTTAACCATTGTGCTAGAGGATTATCATCTTATTGTTATCGCTTGTTAATTTTCATTTCATTAATTCTATCATCATTTCATTTCATATTTTCAAGAAAAATCCCAAAAAAGAAGTAACTTAGGACCATTTTAATTCTATTTGCAAAAGTAGTTTTTCATAGATAAAAGATCAAACCATTTTCTTCATTTTTTTAAAATCAATTTTGATACTTAGTTTACTTAAGAATTAGTTTTATAATCGGCTCCTCAAAGTGAAACGGCCCCAGTTGTGCATTATATTGCATTATTTTTGTCACATCACATAGATGTTAATAATGTCATAATCCCCATATATATATATATATATATATTAAATAGTACTCGATCTGTTCCAAATTATCGTCTTTAAATTTGTGAATGAGTGGATAGGTGTATGCTAAAATATAAGCTTCATTTTAAGTTGTCAAATTATTTATTGCACTTTTCTCAATTTTGCCCCATAATTGTATTTGTTCATTATATTGTCTCTCTCACTTATCCTTTTTACAAATAATGGCATAATTAAAATATATATATGCTCTTAACTAATTTTAACTATTTTCTTACTAATAAACACAAATTGATTAACAAGCTTAAATTTTCTACTTCATTTTTTTATAAACTTTTGAAGAATTAAATTTAAGGTGTAAAATATAAAACCATAAGAAAATAATTATGGATGAACATATTATTATATGTGAAAAAAAAATTAAAGTGGCTGGGATATAAAATTGACTTAATTAAAAAACGAATTGAATCATTAAACTAAACTAGATTCAAAATCCTTAGACCAAACAAAAGAGAAACAAAGGTCTAGATGCAAGTTCCAAATTTGACTAGAGTACCTAACAAATACATATAAATAATTTTCATAAAATATATTCACAACGTGTGTGAGTGTTTTTTTTTACTTGGGGGTATTTTTGGTACTTCCATGTTTATTTTGAATGTTCATGAGTATTATTCATTTTGGTACTTTTAAAGATGGATCCATCCACTTTATACATACATATAAAGATGTTGATGCTTTCTGAGGGGAGGGAGTAAAGTATTAAGAAAAGTTTAGAAAACATATTTATCTCACTACCAAAAAAACATCAAATTACTTACCGATGGAATTTCAGCTTTCGGACAGAATAGCAATGGATTACCAACGGAATCTGTTCTATCACTCAGATTACTAACTTAAAATTCCGTCGGCAATTTATTTTTTTAAAAAAAATCCACGTGGTGATCCTTAAAAGGGGCCATGTTGACATTGGTAAATACTTTTGCCAGTCAAGCTGCTTTGACCCTATGTTATTTACTCACATAATATTTTATGCATATAATATAAAAATTAAAGAATAAGCAAGGTAATTAAACCCGGACCGGTCAGTGAACCGGTCGGGGTACTGGGTCAAGGGTCAGTGGGTCAGACCGGAGTCAAACCGAAACTAAACAGGACCAAACCGGTGAGAAATAGAATATTTTAGGCTTATAGTATGAAATTCTAAAGGAAAATTTTTTTTAAAAAAAATAAAAATTAAAAAAAAAATAAAAAAGTTGACCCGGACCGGGTCACCGAACCGGACCGGTTTAGTGCCCGGGTCACCGGTTTCCGGGCCGGTCCGGGTTAGAGAACATGGAGAATAAGTATAATAGTAATATAAATATATATAATATTAAAATATATTTATATCTATATCTATTACTAAAGTATATTTTTAGTCCTTTAAATTTACAAGATGTATACTTTTGGTCATATAATTCTAATGCTGTTAAAGTTGCCAACAGAAAACGATGACGCTGCAAACTCAAGTGATGATTATATAATTAAATTCTATTAATCTTAAATTTAATATATATGTGCATTAAAAAATATCTAAAAACCAAATGATGCCGTCAATCTCAAAACCTTTAGTGTATTAAAAAAAATTTAGTTTAATAATTTAAATATGTTAATTTAATAATCTAAATATCAAAACCTCGATTTCATTTGTAGCGATTTGTTGGTTTATTTTAATTTAATAATATAAATATATTATATTTTAAAAATTAAAAATTAAATATATTTTGTTAGTTACACAATCGTCACTTGATGATTTTGGTGAGTCAATATTTTTTGTTAGCAACATTAATTATGTTAAAAATTTAGTACAAAAAATATAATGGATAAAGTCAACATACCAAAATCATACCTCATATAAAACTTAAAGGAATAAAAATATATTTTAGCCTATATCTATTAATATAATTTTTTTTTATAATATATTATTTTTCAATTTTTTCTTATTTTATTTAATATTTATTTTTAATATAATATATATTTAATATATAATATCAAATAATAATTTTATGATATTTAATTATTTATATTTTTATTTTTTATTACATATTATTTTATTTTTATTTTTTTGATATTATATAAATTATTAAAATATAATAATAAGAAATTATAAATTTTACTGACGGATTAATGATGGAATTCCTTTGATAATTTTTGTGAGAAATTACAGATGGAAAAAATCCATCGGTAATCCGTGGCAATATTGACCGAATTTTTTTTCATTGAAAAATGTAATTTCTGACATAATTTTTCCATCGGTATTTTTTCTTATAGAAAATCTGTTGGTATTCCATCAGCAATTACGGAATGAAAAATTCCATTGGTAATGGCATGTTTTTTTTAGTGTCTAAATACTATAGTTACATGAAATTAAGGTTTCTTAAAAAAGAGAAAAAATAATCATAAAAGTTGGCTCTCTTTTTAAGAGCAAAATTCAAAGTTGGCGTTGTTGAGACTGACTATCAAAGAAGGATAGTTAGTATAAAAAAAAACAAAAGAAGGAGAAGGATAGTATATTGGTGTGAAACTTTTCTCAGTATAATATAATGAGAATCGTTTTTTTGGTAGCACATGGAATCCTAAATTAACTAATTTCTTTAATTTTCATAAACTAATGATCTTATTCCTATATTTAAAATACAAGGGAGTAATATCCATAAACATTGAGCTCATAGTTGATCCATTTTCTATTTGTACAATCCAGTATGATGAATAGAATGAAATAGAAAAAAAAAATAATGGAATGGAAAAAAGTAAACTTAGAGTTAAGCATCGACTTTTATATCTTTACTTAGAAAAGATTATAAAGAGGGAGGGGAGACCTAATTTTTAGTTAAAAATCTCCATCGACAGATGGAGACTTTTAACTAACATTATATTGCAGGATGAATATGTAAATTCTCCCCAAACATAATCTACTTCGTTTAAAAGATATCGTGTGATTTGTGAGAGATTTAAAACAGAATTAAGTGGGAAATAATAATCACAAATAGTGGGCTATATATATAGAGATATTTGCAGTGGAAGATAGCACAAGATATCAAAATCATACCTATAATTAAATTTAAAGCCCTGCGTCATAAATAAAGGGAGGACAAAATATAAAATAATAATTTGGAAAGTCTGAATTTTATTTTAGTTGTCTTAAAATTAGTTATACCCAATAGAGAATTTTTAGCAGCAGCAGTAAGATCAAAACAAATGATGATGATCACTTGCCTCCATCTATTTTCGTCTCTTCTCCTTTTTGGATGACGTGTGCCTCTATCTTACCATGTACCGTGGCATTTGAATCTTTAGTTGGCAATTGAAATCGTAGCTAGCAAAAGTGGCCTTGTCTTTACATGTGCATATATAAAATTAAGTTGGCATTTATCGTTTTTATTCACATAATCATGATCTTTACCGGCCAACATCATCATCATCATCATATCTTCTTGTGACGAAGGATGTAGCCTTGTAAAAGATACAAAACCAACATTAATCTGAAAAAGAATTGGCAGCTTGCTGGACCGGCCCTAAAAGAGAAGTGAGCATGAAAGCCAAAACTAATAACATCACAATCTGTTATGTTCTCACGTAATTCCTAAAATGGCTGATGTATATGGGAGTGAACTGACGAGGGGTTGAGACTTGAGACTTGATTCTGTGCAAGTGGCTTAGCGTAAAAGAGAGGTGAGCAAGCTAATAATTAATCATGTGGTTCAAAATGATAGTTAAATTTATTTAAAAGTAATAAATATGTCAGATATGAATTGTTTTTCAATTATACCGTTATTTATAAAGAGAGTATATAATAGATAATGTGTAAAATGGGAAGAGGAGTTTAAATTTCAAACAAAAAGGATTTGTTTCTTATATTTAGGACAGCCCTTATAAGAGAGATTGATTCTTATAAAAGGTACCCGATGCCATTGTTATTAAACTCGCGAGTTGAATTTTTAAATTTACCTTTTTTTACGTTTCTACCTCTCAAAATTGAGTTCTCCCATATGTGTCCTTTTTTTTTTTTTTTGTGGATTTATTGTTTAAAAAATAGTATCTTGCCAATGTATATATATCTGGAAACAGTTCTCTTATTATTTGGAAAATACATGTCAAATTACCAATGTAGCAGCAGCAGCAGCAACGATAAGAAAGCTGCTAAATTACGATCAGATAGATATTTTAGAGATTTTAGGCTTTTGAATCTAGTATGAAATGTAGATTTGACTTTTGTAGACATTAATTAGAAAAGCATTGTCTGGTTGCAGCTTTTTTTTTTTAAAGAAAATAACATTTTTACATCTAATAATTCATATTTATATTTTATAAATAATTTTGTTTACAAGTTTCCAGATATATACTTGGGCAAGATAGTATTTGTTTAGGGAGAATTAGAGGGAAGGAGCGTTGAAAATAATATTTATTGGAAAAGATGTTAAAAATTGAAATTATTTGGATGCACTGAGTATCAAAAAATTAAAAACAAAACAAAATTTCCCTTACACTCCCTACATTCTCGTAGGCAACATCCTCCAATTTGACCATTATTTAACGAAAATCATGAAGATTTATTCAAGTAATTCAAAATAATTTGAATTTTGAGGTCAGAAGCTAATGCTAATTAATTAAATTAAATTAATAGTTAGCCCTAATTACTTTTTTATTATCTTTTAATTAATGAAAACTCTTTTGTTTGAGTTTTTCGTCCATGAATCTAGCTAATACCTAACTGCAATATGGAGTATGTATCTCTAATACCTAAAATGGGGAGCACAACGTAAGAAACGTGGGAGTAATAGTATCGTGTCAGTAATCTCCATATGAATGTGGTGGCGTTACGAAAGGCAATTCCTCAATCTCCATAATTGGTTTATTTTTTTTTTTTGGTCGAACTCTTATATTTGGTTTTTATTGGTATACAAAATGAGGTTGTTAAATCCCATAAAAAAACACAAATAAATCTGTACATCTTTTGAAATAAATTCGGTAATGCTTTAGATATTCACCTTTTTAACTCTTTAGATATTTATTTATTAAATTTGGGGTTAAAAATTTATTTGGCTGCATCTTTTGACTGTTGACATTTTTACCTCATTTTGACTTTGAGTTTGACATGAATTTGATAATGCTTTATTTGATCTAGCTTGGGAAGCAAGGGTTAAAAATGTCAATATCTAAAGCACTATCAAATTAATTTCAATCTCAGTCAAAAGATGCAGCCATGTGAGAACAATTTTGTTGCTCTATAATTCCCTTCCGGCTTAATTACTTTCCTGACTGGAAGGAAGATATGAGCCTTTCTTTTGAGACGTTACCAAGTAAAATGGATGTAATTACTTTTCGGAAAGTAAAATTTCCTCTCCCTGTTTTCTCTCAACCAAATGATCCCTTAAATATTATAGGGTTAAGGTGTGAATTCAACAAGAAGTTTTGTCCCAGAGGCGTCTGACACAATTATGTTTTGGAAAAGGCAAAAATAACAATGAACAATTAAAAAGGGTGCAAATATAATAAAACTGTTAAATCTGACCTAACGTCGTTAGGCGATTTCTTTTCTTATAATCTAACGCCGTTAGGTCAAATTTAACGGTTTTGTTATATTTGCATCCTTTTTAATTATTCATTATTATTTTTGCCCCTTCTAAAATATATTTATGTCAGACATTTCTCAGACAAAGCTTCGTTATTAAATTTGCATCTTAACCCAATATTATATATATATACACACACACACACACTTATTTATTTAACTAGAGTCCGGACCTAACATAATCATTTTTTCCAGCCAAACTTGATCTTTTGATATCAAATGCTTTAATTTTAGGGATAAGCTGCAAATTTAACAACCAATTATTTCCCTATGGGCATCCGACACAACTAACTATTTTCGGGTGCAAAAGTAGATATAATCAATTTATTCGGGAGCAGATATAGTAACGCCGTTAACTCAAATTAAGTTATGTTATTTTTTGCACTGTGGGTCTCACCAGTTTTAGAAGGGTTAAGGTGTAAATTTAGCAACGAATTATTTCTCTATAGGCACACAACATAATTATTTGGGCATTTACAAGATAAATATGAACATTTACATAAGAGCATTTACATTAATGCCCTTACTTTATTTTTTTTCATAAGAGCATTTACAAAATAAATATGGGTATTTACAAGATAAATAAAGAGATTTACAAAACAAATAAAAAGATTTAAATGAATCCAAGGAGTTAAAAAATTTTGGTCATTCACATATTTATCATGTAAATGCCCATATTTATCTTTTTACTAACAAGACTTAATTTTATTTTGACCCAATGGGGTCAGTAATTCTTTTGTACTCAATGTATTCTTTTAAATCCATTTATTTGTCTTGTAAATCTTTTTGTTTTGTAAATTCTTATATTTTTTTAGTAAATGCTCTTATGAAAAAAAAAATAAAGTAAGGGCATTAATGTAAATGCCTATATTTATCTTGTAATAAATGCTTTTATGAAAAACAATTGTGTTGGGTGCCCATAGAAAAATAAATTATTGCTAAATTTGCACCTTAATCCTTTTAATAATAGAGATTAAGAAGACTGGTGGTACCGACAATACAAAAAGTAACGAGAGTTAAGTTTCTTTAACGGCATTGATATATCTGTTCCCATATAAATTGTTTATGTCCATTTTTGCACCCAAAAATAATTAATTGTGTTGGGTATTCATAAGGAAATAATTGATTGTTAAATTTACACCTTCACCCTTAATTTTATTATTTTTAATGGACCGGCATGGGCGAGTAAAACATGCATGTCAGGTCAACATCGATTCATAATTTGTATTTAGAAAATATGTAACATGTGAAAAAATTCCTATATATGTGGGAGTTTGTGTGGAAGAAGTGGAGAATGAAATTATAGTGCTGATTTGAGGGCTTACTAATTAAGAGTCACTGTGTGTGTGTGTGTAATAATTTGGTCCCCACCTTAACCTTTGACTATCATTCTTTAAGTTGGTGCCACCACATGTTTCACTAAGCTACCAACGACATTCACACACATATCCCTATTTTTTAGTTAAATATCATCAACAGTGGTTTGTGACTTTAAATACTGTCACCAAATCAATTTCAATTACCAGAAAAATAATTTGAAGTTTTATATCCTCCGTTTCAAAGTCCCTAATAAAAAAAATATAGAAAAAGAACTTTTAAATTGCAGAATTGATAAAATTATGACGAGATTTAATAAGAAATTCACAACTCATTTCATGAAAAGTATTTGATTTGGGATTGTACAATTTTAAAATTCTTTTTTATCATTCTCCCTAGTAATAATAACATCACTTTACAATTTCAGTAAAATATTACTTGTTATAGTTATACCATTTTGCCCTTCAATTCATAAAAATTATAATAGATGGAATTAATATATATATATATATATATATATGTGTGTGTGTGTGTGTGTGGATAAATATTATTAGTACTATTACAAGAATAAAGATAGATAGTTTATTTAAATATGAGTATATGGAAGGGAAAAAAAAAGAGTATATGGCTTTGTTTGGGAAAGCGCCAACGACTGCAATCACGTGGTGCAAAATGAAAAGCACGGTGGCGGTAAGATTTTGGTGTTCGGGAAAGCGTTGGACTCTGCTGGGCTTATTATGCAAACGTGGCTTCTTCAAGAAGTCCAACGAAGCTGCTTTTTTCTCCTTTGCCGCCTAGTGAATTCATTGGCTTCTTGGTTCAGTGTGTTCTCTGTTTCATAAACAAAAACATGGATGACAGAAATGAAGTCACTAGGTTGTTGGTGGACATTGAAGAAGAAGAAGAAGGAAGTGAAGTCACTAGGTTGTTGGAGTGAAGCTCTGCTCTGTTTTCATTCTTGGTTTGGTCTCTTCCAAGAAAGAAGTTATGGTCAAATTAGGATTTGACCAGGAATTTAATTGCAAACTTCAAAAGTTCTTGAGGAGGGATTAAAATGAAAAATTTTGAAATATTTGTAGGAAACTGTAATTTACAAAACATCTGGGTACTTGTCTGTGATTGCTCTGGTCCCTCTTCTTCATTCACTTGTAATTTCCATAAATTATAGGGACCTTTTCTGTCATTTTCTCCAGTCTCAAAATATTAATTCTGACCCTCCAAATTAAAATCTCCATTTTCTTATTAAGCACATACAATGCAAGATTAAGCATAAGGTAGCATCAAAAGTTCAGGAGATCATTTGTATGAATAATTAATAATTTTTGACCATTTTCCCTTGATTATAATTAATTCAATACGAATGTCACAAACTTAAATTAGTGCTTAATCATGCAATAATGTCCCAAATATACCTTAAAAATCCCAATTTAATTATAAAATACCATATAAAAATATGGTTCAATCATAATTGAACTTTTTTATTTTATCAAATTTTATTTATATTTTTTCACTTCAATAATCACAATATAAATAAATAATATATATATATATATGTAGTATTTAATAAGATTCATGCTCTTTTAAGTTATTTTCTAATTAAATAGGCTTTTCAAATACTAATCCAAATAAGGGTAAGGTTAGAAAAAAAAGTCACTTCTGCTACCACCAATCCAAATACAAATCACATTTACAATCTGACTTTAAAAAAGTCAGATAGCAAAAAAAGTAACTACTTTACCGCTAATCCAAACAGGCTCTATACTATATAGCCTTAGGGGTGTTCAAATCTGGGACCGGGATCGGGATCCCCCACTCCTGGTCCCGGTCCCGATTTTTGGCCGGGATGCAAATTGCATCCCAGTACCGGTCCCGGTCCCGGTAATCCCGGGTGGGACCAGGATTAAACCAGGAAATCCTGGTTTTTTTTTAAAAAATTAAATTTAAAAAATATTATTATATTAGTTAAATTTTCTATAATCTATTGTTTAAAGTAATTATTTAACACCTAATAAGGCCATAATAATCACATAAATTGATCTAGAATTGAAGAATAACATTTTATTATTATTATTATGATCACCTTCATCATTTTTGCCATGGTAGGATTAGTATCACGATATATACAATTTAACTCCAACTAAATATGTGATACACATTTTATCAAATGATAATTTAAATTATAGGATAAAAAATACAAAAATAAAAGAATAACTTAGTTTTTAAGGAAAAAAAAATAAAAAAAACCGGAACCGGGATCACAAGGTGTGTGATCGGTCCCGGGTCCAATAGATCCCGGTCCTGGTCCCGGCCGGGACGGGAAATTCCCGGGATCAAAATGTCTGGGATCGGGACCGGACAACCGGGACCGGGACACTTTGAACACCCCTATATAGCCTTAAATATAATGAGATATCGGGTGTGTTTGTTTTGGCGATTGGATAAGTAACTTATTTTTATTTAAACTTATGGAATCTTAAGATTGAAAAAAAGTTAGATTGGGTAAAATGATGAGTGTTTCGATTAGCGATTGGATAATTAACTTATGTAAAAGCGAAATATGTTTGGTTAGGCTTTTGCATAAGTGGCTTTTGTGTTATTTAAGATAAAAAATTGAAAAAATTATGAAAAATTAAAAAATGAAGGACCAATTATGGAAAATTAACTCATTGCATCTTAATTGTCAAATGGGACTTGGGAAGATATGTGCATTTGTTAAAGTGGCATTCTTGGTGATAAATTGATCCAAACCATCCAATAGCGACAGTGTTACCACGAGGCACATACTCAAAAGTTTGATGCCGCTAACCCATCCAGATAATAGTTCTTTGCACACTCTTCACTCACAAATCTTTCTTTTCTCCGGGGACAGTTGGGTTCGATAATTCTAATCTTCAAACCAATAGAGACCTTACCATAATACATAATTTTGCACTTGACTCGTACCAATCAAACAGCAGAGCTTTCGAATGGCAAAGAATTGTAACGGATAATGTTCGGCAATGGTAAAATAAATAATAAAATTATAATTAAAATGCAAATAAATTAGAAAATGTACAAACTTAAAGTTTTTGATGAAGTAAAATATTACACAACTAATCAAATCAAAGGTTCCGTACAATTTGGTCCCTGATGATGTCACGAATATGATTCATTTGGGTTGAATATGTCCGGGCATCATTTGTCGACGATGGGTCTTGATCTTGAGTATTATCTAGATGAACTTATTATTCTCATTTTCTGCTTCCCTAAAGTCCACATCAGTTTGGGAATTTCTTCTAATGAAATTATGTATAGCCATTGTGGCACAGACAATGCGGACTTGCGTGTCGAAGCTGTACTTGTGCATATGTTGTAAGATTTCGAATATATTTTTCCAGACTCCAAAAGTCCGTTCTATTGTGCACCTCAAGCTTGAATGATAAAAATTGAAAGCCTCATTAGGATTCCAAAACCCCCGGTGATTTCTGAATCCTGGGAGGTGATAACGTTCACTTCTATATGGACCAAGATATCCAATTGTTGTTGGGTAGCCGAAATCGACCAAATAATATTTGCCTAACATGTGTTAAAATCATTATCAATGTTAGATTAAGTTAAACGTTAAATGTAGACAAAGAAACGTAATTGAAGTGTAAAAAAAATTACCTTGTGGTGGATGTGGGAAATTCATGGTTGGATTTGAGACAGCAGAGTGAAAAACACGAGCATCATGTGCTGAACCTTCCCATTCCGCTAACTGGAAGGTGAAGCACAAATCCCAATCACAAACAGCCATAACATTTTGTGTGGGATATCCCTTTCTCCCGATAAACGTATCTCGTCCCGGTCCAGTTATGACACACCTGATATGAGTACCATCAATAGCTCCAATGGCATACTTGAAATATTGGAAATATCGATTATCGTTTGCTATTTTTGGATGACATTGACCGAATTTTGGCTCGCATGGCCTAATAATTTCGATTCCAAGCTTAAGGTAGGCCTTTAAAACCTTGTGTAAAAGCCTACTTACAGTTTCGCTTGAACGTTTAAATATTTTTTGTACTAGCCTATTTCCTACTCCGTGTCCAATAGTGAGCAAGATCATGGCAACCATTTCTTCAACACCAGTATTCCTAAATTCTCTTAATCCATGCTCACACAACTTAGTGCACAACATATAAAAAACATGTTTTTCCATTCTAAACATCTGATGACATTTTGAACCTTCATTTGCCAACATTTTTTGTACCTAATAGTGACCTATTCCTGACTCGCTCTACGCGGTTGTTTGCACACATATGACACTAAATATTGACAAAGCAACACGCATAATTGTCCATGTTGTTCCAACTCAGCCTAAAAAATTGAGGCATCATCACTATCTTCATCTTCCTCCATCCCCTGTAACCTGTTTTGGTTGTTACGATTTGCCATTAATGTACCTGTGATTATGGTGAAATTGTGGTGTGAGCAGGATGATTAAACAACATAACATATCATATAAACACCAAAAGGATAAAACCGTTCTACACGACGGGTTAAGCAATCCGTTTTCAAAACAAGAAATGAAAATAAGTCATAAGTTCTACATCAACATCTAGACATAAAATGCAACAACAACAACTCCTCATCTACGATATAACACAAATAAGTCATCAGGTACTTAGGGTCTCCCTTCAACGACACAAACACATCTCGACATGTCTTGCTTTCCAGAGCTCGCATACATCGGACTCTAAAGGCTTTGTCCGCCTTCACGTCGTCAAGGTCCAGTAGAGATTTCATAACCTTAGGCATGCAATTTTCTTGAGTTGCCGTTAAAGCTGTTGCTCGATCCATAGTCACATTAGCAATGACACTGATGGCATCAGCTATTTGCTTTGTAGCCGGAAGTTTCTGTTTTTTGCTTCTACTACGCCCTTCACCTCTCTTCCTTTTCTGTGAACTTCCAGATGTGCTGGGACCAGTGCCTGAGGGAATTGCTGTAGCTAACCCAACGCTTGCCATTCCCTCTGTCACCCTTGTACTAACTACAGGGGTAGCGCCAAAATGCTCATCCTCACTGTCCCCAGAGCCTTCCTGTTCATCCATCGTGGGTCTATAAACATCATCCTCATCTTCCTCATTTGTCTGTTCAAGTATGCGAGAGGTTGAGAAAATGTAGTCTCCCGTCGCCGAGCCATCTTTGAATATTATTCGTAACTCCTTTTCATTCTTTAGGTAAGAGTACCTAAATTTCTTATATTCAGGATGCTCCTGCATGCATACAAGAAACCAAACAGCGAACTCATTATACTTGTAAAGTGCACATAAAATTTTTTACCTGTAATTTCTCCTTCCACCAATCGCTTGACGCATTCACATTGTTCGTCACAGGGTTTCTACCCACACCAGTCTCTTTGATTAAAGAATCCCATATCCTCAACTCTTTCTTTAAGATATCTAACCTATTTTTAAATTATTTCTTCCCATACAGTTTCCCAGTCTTTTCAGTGAATGTGGAAATAATATTCTTCCATCCTGTTGGTGTAAATGATTGCCCTTTGCGTTCTTGTTTGTATATTTGGTCTACGCATGCGTTGATGAATATCTCTGTTGACTCTAAATCCCACACAGCTTTTGTGTCCATATTGCTATACCACAAAGGTCACACATATCATACATGCCAACCAAATTATTCGCTATACAGTTTAATTAGTGCTAGTAGAATTTTGCTAATCCTCACTAATCTTTATATATACCTCCAACAAAGCATTCGTTGATCAATGTTATAGAAAGCAATCATTACACTTGAAAATTAACTAAAAGGGCCAAAGACAAGTTTCCAACACAAATGAGCATCATATTGCATTAAGAACGTCAATGAGCATCAATTCAATGTCCAAAGTAATTTAGTGCATTAAGAATGTAAATGAGCATCATATTACTCATTAAAAAATTGCTAGGATGTAATGATAAACAAGTTCTTGAATGATAAACAAGTTCTTCAGCATCATATTGCTGCTAAATACTTCAACGAAAGGACAACCTTTGGAGCATCATATTGAGCATCATATTGCCAATGGCTCAACTGTTTTCTGTCATATTCATCTTCAACACTTGATCAAAATAAAATAGAATTTCTTCAAATTTTGCATGTTCTTGTTGTTTCTGATAAAACATTTCATAAACTTCAAACAACTCAAAATCAAATCAGACACAGAGTGAGGATGCTGATGAAGTGTGTGTGTATATATACATCAAAACTTTAGTGAACAGATGGCGTTCTTCTTCGTCCTCCTGATTTACATTAATTACGCAGAAACTTCAAACTACTTACATTTTCCTAGATCTAAAGAAACAGATAGGAAAACAAACAAACGCATAGATAGGAAAACAAACAAACGCACATACATAAAAATAATAAGAGGAAAAGCGCACGAACCAGAGCAAAAGCAGAGGAAAAGCGCACACCACGAACCAGAGCAAACAAAATGAAGAAGACAACCAGAGACACTCGAACCTAAACCGAAAACAAGCAAACACACAACATTGATGTACCCACACAGCAGAGTACAGGTCGGAGAAAAAGCAGAGCAACCATGAATATTTCTTGAACATGGACAAAGGCAGAGTTAACATACCTGAGCACCCTCACAATGTGCATAGATCACCGCTACTGAGCAGATCCACCACCACACCACCTTCAACCGTGTATCGCTATTCTGGATCACGCCGGTGTAGCTCAACAGCTCAAACCCTTGCAGACCAAACTCACCCAAATCCAGTTTCAAACTCATAGATCTACCACCGTCATTTTCCGTTAGTTTCCCATCGGACTCGACACAACTCCGTCGGACTCCAAGCCAGCACCTTGAACTCAAGCCCAATGGCCACTGATACTGAACGCCGCTTTGACCGCCACCGCCGAAGACAATAGGACAAGCAATGAAAAATGAGGAAGGAACCACAGGACCCAGTTGGAGCTCGATTCCCTGCCTGTCGAGAGTGGGAAGATTGGCGCTGTGAGGAGGAAGGAAAACGCACGAGGAAGAAATGAAAAATGAGGAGAGGACAGGAGATGAAAGGAGGAGAGAACGAGGAGAGAGAGAAATTTAATAATTAGGTTGGTATTAATTGCTTTAACGGTAAAATCTCACCCACTTTGCAATGCTATCAGAAAAAAGCAACAACCCACTCGCTTTTTTAAAAGTTCTTTAAAAGCAACTGAATCTCCACTGACTCATCATCCAACCAAACGCTTCAATTTTTTTTAAAGTTATTATGTGACTTAAATGGACCCAATCGAACTTAAGTGACACCAAACGCTGAAACAAACATACACATCGTGTCTGGGTGGTTGAATCACAAATTCACATGTGAGTTTAAAAGTAAACGAAATTAAATTCATTAATTGATAGTGACCGGTCATCATCATGGTGTTAATTAATTGGACGAATGACTAACATGTCTCTCTCTCTCTCTCTCACGTGTCTCATATTTCTGGGGGCTAATCCACAATGTTCAATCAATTAGTGTGCAATTAAATTAAAATAATCACAAATTTTCATGCCAAAGAAATCACATATTTTGATTGATCATACACTACTAATAAATGGAGTTATATAGTTTTAATCCTTTTTCTAATCAATATCACTATATAATATGTAAAGAAAAATCAAGAAGTCAGTACTCGCAACCTATATAGGGAAATTCTAGATAAATACCATCTAAATTAGGAAAGCCCCAAAAAATCTGTTAACACATGAAAATGACAAATAGATCTCAAGGAGGAATATGAGATTTTGAAATGTTGTGTTTTGACTAAAATGCCCCTCAAGGTTTTTTTTAAAGGAAAGAACCCTCACCGCTGCACGAGCTTCGCCATGCGGCACCACCCCACTAGAGACCAAAACTCAGATGGCAATTTGAGTAATGAGATTAACTACTTTGGTATAGAGATTGACTACTTGAGCTTCTTTAGCCCTATCAGCTATTATTGACAAGTTGAATAAAGGCAATGACAACTTGAGTATAGCCATTGGCAACCTGAGAAGCACAAGTTGTCAATCGCTGTACTCAAGTCATCATTGTCTTTATTCAACTTGTCAATGGTGCCAGATAAGGCTAAAGAAGTTCAAGTTGTCAATTTCTGTACCGAAGTAGTTAATCTCATTAAAATCTCCAGCGCCAGCAAGGGTTTTTTCCCAAAAAAAAAACCTTGATGGGCATTTTGGTAAAACACAACATTTCAAAAACCTACATTATATTCTGTCTTTGAGACCTAATTGTTATTTCCATGTGTTAGCAGACTTTTTAGGGTTTTCCTAATTTACATGGTATTTATGTGTCTTTTTCCCAACTACATATTTTATCGTCTTTTATTTGAAGCATGCGGAAGAAACGTTAAAAAAAGGAAAACAAAACTTTAATGGAGTGAGGATGCCTAAAAATCCCAATCTAAGTGTGTGTTTGGACTAGCTTTTGAGAATAGCTTTTATGATTTACGAGGTAAGTGTGTAAGAGGAGTTTTGTCTCGACTTACGGAAAATAGTTTCTAAAACCACGGTTTGGTTGTTTCCCAAACACTCACTAAAGCAATCTATACATACAATATATATATATATATATATATAGAGAGAGAGAGATCAAAAGTGTTTTTAAGTACTATTACAAGAATAAAGAAAGAAAAAGGGAAAAAGAATAAAGAAAAAGGTGATAAGCTAGGTGATAAATAGTGTCCAAAAATAAAACTAATTGATATAATACAAAAATAAAGAGAGAGGGAGAGAGAGAGAGAGAGAGTGAGAGAGAGTAATAATCAATAAAGAAGAAACTGCAAGAGTGTGTGAGATCCAAAGTGAGAGTGACAATATATTGAAGGAATTGATAATGAAGTGAGGGCTAATTAAGGAGGGGGAATTACTGTAGGATCCCAAGAAAAGGATTTAATTACTGAGAAGTCCTAATGACAATTTATTAAGAGCATGCAATAATAAGTTCCTAAGTAAGAAATGATAACACCTCACTTATTATTGGGACTTCTTAATAATTCATTCAGTCTCATCCTTAGGATCTCATAGTAATTCTCCCAATTAAGGATGATAGTAAGGGGAGCAATGGAGGATACAAGCCTTGCGCTTCTGAAGGAAATGTTGGAGAGATCTCTTCATGGAAAGCGAAGTGTTAGGGCTATACATCTCCCTCTCATGACTCTGACTCTGACTCAATGATCTCTTCATCATTATATTCTCTTCCTCTGCCATTTCTTTGCCTGCTTCCTTCATTATCCACCTTGCCTGCATTCATTCATTCCCATTTATTTCTGTCTGTTAATCAAATGATATAGACAACTACTTAATAACACTAGACAACTACTTCTTGTGAAATCCTTCAAACGCACAAAAATTCCAAAAATTCAAATTGAAAGTCTTTGAATTCCAACTCTAAGGAAATTTCCTGGAAACTCCCTTTCAAATAACCCCTCACACCAACCACAAGTAAATAATAGTAATAATAAAATATCTCCATACCCATACCTACTCTCTTATTGTCTTGTCTCTTGTCCCTGACTCTCTTGTTCCTTTTGCCTTCCCTCTTTCATTATTCATTTCCAAACTCTTCCCGGTCAACTCACCCGCACCCCCCCCAAATATCAGGGATTTTTTTTTTGCACATCATATTTTGAATCTAGGTTAAAAGTAGCATCAAAATAACATTAAATACTGGATGCATTATAAATAAGAATAAGGTGCTAAATATACTAAAAAATAACATCAGTGTGCTGGATATTACTTTGAATCTAACTATCAACAATTAAATGCACTCTTTCTATCCAAAATGATAAATAAAAATAATTACACAAACAAATTAAAATACTAGAAAAATTGATGTTAAACTTAAAATAGAGAAGAAAAGACACAGACCTGAAGGTGGGTGACATCAGAGACGCAAACCTTGCCATCATAGAAAATTGTGAGCTTCTGTTGCTGCTCTTCATCCTCTGCAGCACTCATATCCCTCTCATTATTGTTGTTATTGCCTTCATCCATTCTTCATCATTTCAAACACAAAAAAAAAATCATTGTTATTATATACCACGACTAAGCAAACCTAATCAAATTACTACCCACAAGTTATACCAGTTGAGGTAACAAAAATCAGAAGCAAGAAAAAGAAAAATGAGTAAGAGAAGTTATAGGTTAGATCTTACATGTGGTGGTGGTGATTGTGGCCGGAATCGTGAGAAGGGAAAAGACAAAGTTCCAAGTTGCAGTTTCTCCTCATCTTCATAAACGATGTCGTTCAGGGGAGGTGAAGAAGAAGATTGAAGAGGATGAATTGAGGAGTAATACATATAAAGAAGAGAGAGAGAGAGTGTGCGCGCGAAGAGGAAAGTGTACTTGGAAATATACATGGGCGAAAGTTGAAAAGTTGAAAGGGCGGGGATTTTGACAAACACAGACACTGTGTGTTTTGTAGTTTTAACGTTGGATATTGATTTTGAGCACGTGTTCCATGTTTTTCCTTAAAAAAATGGAGGTATGATGACACGGGATGACGGTGATGTGTTGGCATGTCACCGATATACTGATACCGTCACTTCTTTTCATTCCGCCTCACCGTCTCCCCCCTTTTCCTTTGAATTTCCCCTCTCCAACTCATTATTAGATTGCAAAAATGATTACTAGGTGCGCGAAGAAGGAATCGTAGGGTGTGATTGGATTGAAAAATGGATAAATAACATATTTTTATTTAGACGTATGGAATCTTAAGATTGAAAAAAAGTTAGATTGGGTAAAATGATGAGTGTTTGGATTGGCAATTGGATAAGTAACTTATGTAAAAGTGAAAGATGTTTGGTTTGGCCTTTGCATAAGTGGCTTTTGTGTCATTTAAGAGAAAAAAAATTGAAAAAATTATGAAAAAAGAAAAAAATGAAGGACCAATTGTGGAAAAAGAACTCATTGCCAACTTAATTGCTAAATGGGACCTGGGAAGATATATGCATTTGTTAAAGTGGCATTCTTGGTGATAAATTGATCTAAACCATCCAATGACAGTGTTACCACAAAGCACATACTTGGGTCCGATAATTCTAATCTTCAAACCAGTAGAGACCTTACCAAAAAATACACGGTAAAAGGCATAGAATAGTTCTTTGCACACTCTTCACATAAAAATCTGCCTTAGTTTCATATATATTAGGAAAATACAAAATACATAATTTTGCGCTTGACTAATACCAATCAAACAGCAGAGCTTTCGAAAGGCATAAAATTGTAACGGATCATGTTTGGCAATGGTAAACTAAATAATAAAATTACAATTAAAATGCGAATAAATTAGAAAATGTACAAACTTAAAGATTTTGATAAAGTAAAATATAACAGAACTAATCAAATCAAAGGTCCAGTACAATTTGGTCCCTGATGGCGTCACGAACATGATTCATTTGGGTTGAATATGTCCGAGCATCATTTGTTGATGATGGGTCTTGATCTTGACTATGATCTAGATAAACTATATTATTCTCATTTTCTGCTTCCCTAAAGTCCACATCAGTTTGGGAATTTCTTCTAATGAAATTATGTATAGCCATTGTGGCACAGACAATGCGGACTTGCGTGTCGAAGCTGTACTTGCGCATATGTTGTAAGATTTCAAACCTATTTTTTCAGACTCCAAAAGTCCTTTCTATTATGCACCTCAACCTTAAATGATAAAAATTGAAAGCCTCACTAGGATTCCGAAACCCCCAGTGATTTCTGAATTCTGGGAGGTGATAACGTTCACATCTATACGGACCAAGATACCCAAATGTTGTTGGGTAGCCGGAATCGACCAAATAATATTTTCCTAACATGTGTTAAAATCATTGTAAATGTGAGATTAAGTTAAATGTTAAAAGTAGACAAAGAAACGTAATTGAAGTGTATAAAAAATTACCTTGTGGTGGATGTGGGAAATTCATGGTTGGATCTGAGACAGCAGAGTGAAAAACACGAGCATCATGTGCTGAACCTTCCCATACCGCTAACTGGAAGGTGAAGCACATATCCCAATTACAAACAGTCATAACATTTTGTGTGGGATATCCCTTTCTCCCGATAATATATATATAAATGGCAACAGGATAAAACCGTTCTAAACGACGGGTCAAGTCATACGTTTTGGAAACAAAAAACTAAAAATGTCTACATTCAACTATCCAGACATCAAATGCAACTACAACTAGTCCTCCTCTACGATATAACGCAAATAAGTCATTAGATACTTAGGGTCTCCTTTCAATGACACAAACACATCTCGACATGTCTTGCTTTCCAGAGCTCGCATACATCGGACTCCAAAGGCTTTGTCTGCCTTCACGACGTCAAGTTCCAGTAGAGATTTAATAACCTCAGGCATGCTATTTTCTTGAGTTGCCGTTAAAGCCGCTATTCGATCCATAGTCACATTAGCAATGACACTGACAGCATCAGCTATTTGCTTGGCAGCCGGAAGTTTATGTTTTTTGCTTCTACTAGACCCTTCACCTCTCTTCCTTTTAGGCTCACTTCCTGATGCACTTGGACCAGTGCTTGATGGCCTCTCTATTGTTATTCCAACGCTTGCCATTTCATCGGTCACTCCAGTACTAACTGCAGGGTCAACACCGACATGTTCATCCTCACTGTCCCCAGAGCCTTCCTCTTCATGCATCATGGGTCTGTAAACATCATCCTCATCTTCCTCATTTGTCTGTGGTTGTATGCGAGAGGTTGAGAAAATGTGGTCATCGGATGCCATGCCATCTTTGAATATTATTCTTAACTCACTTTAATTCTTTAGGTATGAGTACCTATATCTCTTATAATCGGGATGCGTTTGCATGCATACAAGTAACAGGAGTTAAAATGCATATTTAAATGAATTACATACCAAAAAGTAACTATTTAAACTTGTAAATTGCACTTAATATTTTTTACCTGTAACTTCTCCTTCCACCAGTCATCCGATGCAATGACATTGTTCGCAACAAGGTGTCTGCCCACACCGGTCTCTTTGATTAAAGAATCTCATATTTTCAGATCTTTCTTTAAGACATCTAATCTGTTTTTAAATTGTTTCTTCCCGTAGTGTTTGCCAGTCTTTTCAGTGAATATCTCAATAATAGTCTGCCAAGCTTTTGGTGTGAATGATTGCCCTCTGCGTTCTTTTTTTGTATATTTGGTCAACACATGCGTTGACAAATATCTCTGTTGTCTGTACATCCCATACAGCTTTTGTGTCCATATTTCTATACCAAAAAGTCACATATAACACACACCAGGCATAACAGAAATATGAAATACACATATATACAGTGGAAATCAAAACCAAGAAATGCAAGATTATGACAACATATGCATACGTACATATATACAGAGAGACAGACACACACCAAATAATAGTTCTTTGCACACTCTTCACATACAAATCTTTCTTTTCACAGAGATAGTAGACAAATTATCAATACATTTTCAGTCAAGAAAAAACAAAGAACTAAATAGAAAAACTATGTAAGAAACCATTTACTGAAATTTAACTAGGAGAATGAAGGATAAAACATGTATATGAGAAAATATGTGCCCCGCATGCCATGTATTGAAATTTAACTAGGAGAATGAAGGACAAACCCCGACTTTTTGGATGAGGGCTATAAGAAAATATGTACTAGCAATCCCAAAAGCTTAAGCTATTAGAAAGAACTTCACAATTCCTAGCATATCTATCCATCAAAACAAGCAGTATATGTAAGTCGATGCTCAATTTCTAACTAAGCAACAATCTTTTTGATGATAGATATGACTTGAAATTCTAACATTAAGAATTGATGGGTTGAATTATAAACCAACAATAATAAAGTGAAAATTTTGAGGGATGCCTAATTCTAAGGAAGTTCAACGTCTTGAGTCATCAAGCTCTCCAATAGAACATTCCAAAGAAAAAGCTCAGTTTATGCTAATAAGTAATTACTGTTAAACAAAATCTAAAGATAAAAAAGAACAAATAACAAAAAGTAGTACATAACTCATTGAACATAAGGACTAAACTAGATGTAAAGTGTAAGACTTACAAAGGATCATCCGTTTTAAAAAGTGCAAGACTAGATATAACCTAGCACATTAGTACAATTTTGTTTAGCAGAGATTGAGCATTGGTATATCTGCACTCACATTTCATAATTTCTATTCAATAGTTTTGTGTTCTGTTTAAAGTCACCTTTTTTCTTTTTGCTCTTCTTGTTCATGTTCCGGTTCAAAGGCTTCATTTTATTAATTCAGAAAGTGAGGTGAAGCTTGTTCTTGGCATGAACTTGGTGCTTGGTATGAACTTATTTCATGATAGCAATACACGTTATTGGGAAAAAGTCTTTCAAGGGAAGAATCAAAGAACAAATAGCATAAACAGAGCGATAAAAGTCTCTAAAACTGCCCCCTCTGCCCAATTTTTGAAATGCATTTCCAATATTTTTGCAGACAGAGGTTAGCGTGTGGTTACCTAACTGAGGAGAGTGCAGTTTTATTTTTATGGTGTCAAAAATATCATTTAAATTAGAGCCCAAATGCAATTTATAAGTAAAAGGCAAATAGTAGTATAAAAGTAAGTAATGTTGACTTTATAATTGTACTCCAACACAAATTTAGTCACTATAGGGAATTTAAATTCTAAACTAGAGTAATGATGCCAAAATTTATAGACAAGTTTGACTTGAACATGTTCAGAAAAGCCGATCTACCACTCTCTGTCATAATATGTGGGAATTATTTATAACCAAGAAGATGAGTCTCTGTTATTCCACACTAGGACATTAGTACAGTTTATGCTGTATCTTTACTACGAACCAGTAATAAGAACATTATCACAGGGGTCAGAGAAATAGTGCAAAGGTGTTCAACATTCATGATCACAGTTCCAGAAAGCAGCGGCATAAGGATCAAGTGGACCCTCGTACAAAAATAACATATCAAACAGAGCAAAACGCAAACATATCACAGAGCAACGGAGCAACCAATGAATATGAACAATACTTTTGAGCTAAAGCAGCGGCATAATACTTTTGAGCTTTTGCAGGTGAGGGAAGATGGAATATGAACAAAACGCAACAGAGCAACGGAGCAACCAATGAAACTAACAGATCAAACAGAGCAACCAAACATATCACAGATCGACCACGACAGAGCAAACAATGGTGGTTCATTGAAATGGCTCCAACTGCAACCAATGCCTGTGAAACCTTAGATAAAGGGAGAGAGCTGAGTGAAGTTAAGTTTGAAACCTCACCAACTAAAGAGAGACATGCGACTAAGCAGATCGGCCACGACCTTCAACCGTATTTGGATACTTCAACGTTGGGCAAGCTCATAGGCTCTTGCTTGTACAGATCCGCCGCCCCTGACTCCAAACCGCAGCACAACTCACCGTCACACTTCAACGCCACTTGCCAGACTTTGACAGTAACGCCCACACACACGGAGCCGGAGAAGAAAACATAGACAACACCGCACGATAGCCTAGATGATGGAGCTCAAAACCACGCCGAAAACGACCCTTGACTGCCAAAACCAGACGGATCCATGCCGTTGCTTGTGGTCCGCTTGTGTGCTTTGCACAGAGAAGAGAATGGATAGAATAATTGCGAGAAGAGACAGAGAAAAGTGAGTCGGCTGGAGTAGGTAAGAAATTTAAAATGTATTAAATGCTAACCTAACGGTCATTTGGGCTTATTTGAGTAGAAATAAGCTTCATTTCCTTGCTTTTTGGAATCGACGTCTTATGCTCATTTGAACTTAAACGAAACGCTGAAACAAACAATGGATTTTGCACTTGTTACTGTTTAAGACCGATTGGGCACTGTAGAAGCCCGATTCAAAGCCTAATCGGTCCAAACAAACACACTCATATTCACCAAAAAAGTCCAAAAGTAAACCCACCAACATGCAATGATAGATTTTAGTGTAAAAAATAATGGATAGGTTTATAATATAATGATCACTTGTTATTAAAAATTTTTAGTGTTTATATTTTTTCTCGAGACTTTACAATGATTTTCCCCATTATATTCTTAATTACTCCTCTAATCCTACATTTATACGGTGTAGAGAGTATTAAGGGGCTTGCAGGCTTGTGGCAGGGTCATCGATGAGGATGGCTAGGGCTTTTTTTTTTTTTTTTAAAGTAGGGGCAATATTATAAAATCAAAAATATTTAAAAATTTCATTTTAGTGTTTAGTATTGATTTGAAATTTCGTAAATTGGATACCTTCTTGATATTAAAATTTTCAATTGTTATTTATGTAGAATTTTCCCATAATTTTATACATAATCTAGTGTTTTTTAACTTTACAATAATCACTCGTTCCATAATATTAAGTAAAAGTAATAAAATTTTAAATTTATTTAATTTTAAAAGTTAGAATTAATAAGATTTAAGGTTTTATTAGTCATGGTGAAATATGTGAAAACTTAAAAGTGTCTTATAAATAAGGTCAAAAGAATAAGTGGAATTGGTTTTCATTATTCCCTTCATTTTAATGAATTCAATAATTAATGTTAATGGCTTTACATCTGTCGGCTTCTTATGGTTATATTTAGCCCATATTTATTTTGGTTGGTATACCATTTCCGGACTATATTTTGCTTTTCTTTTTCAGTCTCTTGTTTTAAGTGTATAGCCTTAATTCATGTTTTGGTTTTATCAGGCAAGAGGAAACAAAATTGGGTTGGGATTTTCAATTCTTTATCTTACAGCAAATCTGATGACTTGTACCGAAATGATAATGATATGAAACTGCTTAATCTAGTAGTGTCTACTCAAAGAGCATGCCTTGCACGACGAAACCACTAATTATAATTAATAATGCACCATGTGTTGACAATAGTTGTATTTTGTTTTTAAAAATATACTTTCTCCCATTTTTTTAGAAGGCATTTCTAACCTCGTTCAATCTCATAGTGCCTGTTTGGAATATATCTAAAAAAAGGTATTTTTGCACCATAAAATGGTGTGTTTATCTATGTAATTTGCACCATAAAATGGTGTGTTTATCTATGTAATAGGCTGGTTGAGAGAGAGAGAGAGAGAGAGAGAGAGAGAGAGAGAGAGATTGGAGTTTATTCTCAAAGCATAAAACTAATCATTTTAAGAGGTTTAAAACACTCTAGAAGGAATTAGTCCTTTATAATGTGATAAATTAAAATTTAATTCTTTATCAAAAGAGTTGTCAATATTTAGTATCAGATAGCACCTTTAATATTTGGAATGCTTTTTAGAAGAAGATGCATGTGTTTAAAAAACACCACCTTAGTCAAATGAAAAAAAGTTCAACAAACATTAAAAAAGAAAGGATAATATGGGCAACAAACATTGCGTAATCTTGGGGCATCAAAAATGGCCAGGTAGGGTTTCAGTGGTTGTTTACCTAATTCTTGTGTTTTTATCGAGCACGTGGTATTTGAAGTAGGAGTAATTTTTGATGTTATGTGACCAAAACTTCCACGTGTCACCATTCTCTACACATCACGTGACATCACCATAGGAAGGATAGACTACCTTGCAAGCAAAGCCACCGCTTCTCTCTGTTTTCTTGTGAAAATTTTTCAGTCCCCCTTCCTCCTTTGAGAAAATTCACTTTTGCACATGTTAATCAAACAAGCCTTGGCTGATTTTTTTTCCCCCTAAAAAAGAAGAAAATTCTGATCGTTTAGCCGAAATGCAACACTCCGTTGAATTTCCAGACAAGTTAGGAATTGTATGCTGATTGTAAAGTCAAATACATGGATCTTCATATATAATTAATCACTTTTAACATCAAAAAAAATTCTGACATAGAAAGCAACCCATTAATAATGATGTATGAAACCCACTATGGCCCACTTGTCCAACATCGATTATGATACTTCATAAAACAATAATCATCTCGAATTATGATACTTGTCCAACATCGATTATCTATCCCCTTCATTACCTTCTTCTTTTTAAGGTTTGTCTCGCCACTTATTCACTTAATCATCTCGAATTTTTAAGCCTTTATTTATTTTAATATTCACAATTCACATTTCTATTTTTTTAAGAAAAATTATTTAGGATTCAATAATCCTCTCTTTTTCTTAGCACAGAATCTTATTAGAGGCAGTGTCAAATATTAAATGAGAGCACTTCTCCTATCTGGAAGTTTAAACCTTTGTTTGCCATTGTTTAGCATATTGTAGTGGACTAATTACTTCCACTAGAATGATTATTAACTTGGGTGGGAGCCCAAAATTTTGATAAGAAAGTGGGCTTCACATTTTTAATTAGCGCCCCTATAACTGCTTTTCTTCTTTATTCTTCTTGTTTTTTTTTTTGGCCCTACAGATACGTGTGTTTTTTTAAAAAAGCCAACTTAATTGACATTGATAACAAAAAGATAATATCAAAGGTGACAAGATTTAACATAAAGTTGGTCTCGTAGTGTAAGACTCCATTAAATCCCTCTTGAGTCTTGAATTCAGGTTCTAAAAGAGATATTTGTGTTAGGAGGGGGTAGCCACAAACCTCGAAGCGTATACCGGATGATAATATAAAAAAAAATGATTATAAGAAAACTAGGTTAGTAAATCCATATAAAGAAGGATTAACTACTACCACTACATCTAAACTACTCCTTTTTATAAGTAATAACTCCCCTAGCTGGTTGTGCAAAACGAATTGGTGGTTAAAATGATGTAGATGATATATAGACTACTAGCTCAGTATATTTGGTCTATTAACAGTCAAAATTAACTGGGATAATGGTTAAGCAAAATTGTTCCATGCATTTTAGGAACTTTAGGGGAAACATTATCCCCAAAAAACTTCTAAGACAAAATTGGCCCACAGTGAAAAATTTTGGGGCAAAAATGGCCCTTAATCTTCTAAAAAAAAAATATAATATTAACTAACTCAACTAACTTCTTTAATATAATTAAATTAAATTAATATATTTTATATCAAAGATCGGAGGGAGTATTATTTTACATGTGTGTGTGTGGCATTACCCTCACACTACCACCTTGATAGCTAGCTCGCCACGAAGCCATGGCACAGACACAAAAGTGCATGAGGTCTTGATTTTTCCTATAATATATATATGAAGCTCAATCAAGTATATATGGGGTTTGTATGTGAGGTTGGAGTGCTAAATGATATAGGTAATGATGAATGAAATTAAAAGTTCGTTCACGTACCTAGACCTACTTTATGACACAACATATACATACATACATATATAGATATATATATATATATATATAATAGATAATGTTGTGTGTGTGAGACCTCACGTCTGACGTACGTGTGGGTTCTTGCTTCTCCAAGCCTTTTCATTATCCAAACTACGTGAGTGTGGGTGTGTGCCAAAATACAAATTTTATTTTAGGCTTGTTAAAGTATTTATTGTGTGTTTTTTTTTTCAATTTTACCTCTGATTATTTTTGTTATATTTATTGTGACTTTCACTTATCCTTGTTATATATATATATATATATAGTTCATTAGGCGGAATGAAAAAGACATTATTTAATTCAAGAGTAAAAGAGACAAATGTATTTTTTAAAAAGAAAACTAAGTCATTAATATTTTACTAAATATCGGAAATGGTCTTGTATTGAGGAATGAGGATGACAGGATAAGATATTATAAATATGATCGGAATGTAGCTGTTCTCATCTGAATGGAAAAATAAACATATATGTGATCCTTAGAATTAAATAAATTATTATCAAACACATCAATCTAACTTTAGCCATCTTCTTCTTTACTGTATATGGCATACAAAAATTGCATATTTTTGGGTTGTGAAAAAGAAAAAAAAGAAAGAAAAGAAAACAACATTCAATTCAAAGGCGATAATGAATTATTAGCAATATCCTAAACTAATTAGTTATTTATCGAACACCAGTATTTTTTTACACTCAATATCTTAAAATATTTTTGGTGCAATTGCTGTGAAAATACTTTGGGTTGTTTTATAATCACAAATTAATTTAGGATACTTGATGCTATTAGAAAAATACTTTAAAGTATTGGATGTGACTTAACCCTTTTTATAAAATACATTTTTACAATTACGCGTTTATATAAAACAAGAAAGGAAAAAGTGTATAACTTTATTCAAAATTTTAGTTTGATACCTTAATTTAAAAAGTATATTTTCAATCCTTTCACTGTAACACATCATTAGTATAAAATGATGATTTTTTGAAACAATCATTTTTATTTTGAAGATTAAACTTAATATATCAGCATTTGAGAATGGTTTACCAATAGTTAAAATATCAATCTAACAGGAAACAAATATCTAATGCAAAGATGGGTTAGTGTTGCCATGGTTGGATACACAATTATACAGATATTGATCAGAAAAATAGTGGTTAATTATATTTTTTCAGATCGTTCCAAAAGGAATATGATGAATATCAAGAGATCAGAAATGGGAGTGTGTTCGAACCCTTTGACCGATGGGGAGACCTCATTGGTAGGCGATCTCGTAAGTCCCTTGTAAGCGCTCGAAGAGCCCTGGGGCCGTACCCTGGCCTTGGTAGGGGACTGGTGCCGAACCTACCTAAACTTTTTTCTATCAAAAAAAAAAAAAAGAAAAAAAAAGAAATGGGAGATATGTATTCTTGATAAAAATTGTGTTTGGTTGCACATGGAATGCTGATTAATGTATATAAATGGACGAATTTGAAGAGTGGTTGGAAAGATTAAAAAAAAAAAAATTAGGACATCTTTCTAGATAACGATGAACGACAAGGATAAATCTATTGTCTTATAATTCATATGTTGACTTGGCATTCATACTAAGAAAAAAATCCACTATTCTTTGTCTGTCGTTTCAAATTCAACACATTCATATTCATGTCCACATTTCATTTGGAGTTTTCTCCTCCTTCCTAATGACTAGTCCCATCGTTTACCAAAAAGAAAATAATTACTAGTTCCATCATAAATATAGGATTCAGATAATTAATTGACATAGATTAAAATTAATTATTTGTAATATACACAGGTTAAGTTTTCTAAAATACTTTTACTTATAGTATTTATTCATATTGGAAATTACCATATGTGTGTAATTAATAAGAATAATTTGAAAATAATAATAAATATGAGGAATAAATTAGAGGATTGAGGTGTAACATTAGAGATCAAAGCAAATTTCTTAACTAATTTGTACATTTAGAACAGGGGAAAATATAATTTTCTTACATATTTAGTGCACACAATCTAACCAGGGAATTATTACTTGAGATTTTTTCAATTGTTTAATTGCAATTTCATAATAAGCTGCATCTGAAAGTTTCAATCATTTCATTGGATGCATAATCATGAACCATAATTTGATTATATTGAGGAAGTTAGTTGAGTTAGTTAATATGATATGTATTTTCTAAAACATTATAATGCCTGTTTGATTTAGCATTCAGAAGGCACGTTCAATCAAGTAGATACAAAACTCCTCTCACATGTTTACCTCGTACACCGTAAAACATGTTAGAAAAGTAGTTTCTACTATTAATCCAAACATGCACATAGTCATCTTCCTTAATTCCTCAATCATCTTTCCTCCTTGATTATTATTGAGGGAACATCAATAAAGGTAAATTAAGAAAATATTGATAAATTTGAAAACTACGTCTTATTTTAGGACGGGAGGAGTATATAACTATATATATATATATATATAATGCCAAATTTTGCGCGCAGAAAATGAATTGAAGTGGTTAATGTGTCTTATTGGTGTGTCTAAGCCAAACAAGCTAAGAAACGTACACATCAATATCTTTATGTGTTTGGCACAGTAAAAGGATGGCCTCCACTTTAATCCTACTCTGTCCTCGTTCCATGAATCATCAATTCAGTTGCTTGCCTAATTCAACTTTCTCAATCAGCATTTTCATTTTAATTTGTAGTCCATGCACCTGAAGAGAGATTAATGCAAACTCAATATGTGTGTGTGTGGGTACGTATTTCTAATTCAATTGTTAGATTTTACGTATCTAACATCTAACAAGAACTATGTTTTAAAGCTTATCGATCCTTTATATAATTATACTCATCTGGTTCTAAATGTAGGGGTTAGATAACTAATTTTCAGAAATTGATAAAATTAGTTGATTTAGTTATTTATAAAAATTGTGTGTTGGTTTAATTAAATTACTATATTTAATTATCTGCATAAGAAATACGCCTTGATAAAAACCTCCTTAGTGTAGATGATTTGAAATATATATATATATATATATCAAACAAACAAACAAACATTTTCACTAGCTCCTATTTTTAAACTCAGAGGAGTACTAAAATAGCTTTAATCATTCTATATGACTGACGTTTTAGCTTATATATCTTTTATTTGTAGTTCTAATTATTAGAGATGATGGAACTCTCTAATATCCATAAATTATGCAATTAGAGAAAATTTAATTGGATTATATTGTTTTAAAATTGTCGTGCGAGTCTACTAAAATAATGATTCAGTGTCTTAAACAAAAGTTAAAAAATTTTCATAATAAATATTTGGAGCAATGAATATGCTTTGATCGAAGGACTTGCTAGGAGTATGAGAAGGAGCAAGACGAACGTCGTGGCGATACGACATCATATTATGAACAATTCCGATTTAGTAAAATATTTTTTTTTGACAAAATGACAATGGCAAGTTTTATCCCTACTCGTGGGATTTGTTACATAAATCGTACGACGTTATTATGCTTAATCAATAATCAAATCTTTTGAATCTCGAACCAGATACCAGACGATAATATAAAAAAAAAATCAAATCTTTTACAAATTATTTAACTAAAAGTTTTCATTTAATTACTTGTTCATTTCCATCTTTCTTTAATTTTTATTCAAAGAAAACATTATACTGCTTGGTCTAGCTACCTTCCTCACCACCGTAAAACAGCTTTCTTTGCATGTGTCCGGATAAATTTAAATGACTATCAACCATTTTCTTTTCAATAGAAGCCACTTCAACTCTTCCTTGTATGTACTTCATATGGATTTGGATCCTCTCATAATCCTATTTCTCCTTTTCTTTTCAAAATTCCTTCTATATTATTAAAATGTTACTAAAATATAAATAAATAAATTTAAACTATTAAAATTTAATTTGGACTATTTACACCTGTATTAAAAAAATTAATTTATAAAATATTTTAACAATTGCTTTCTAAAGTATTACATCTAGACATTCTATGTTTTTGATCCAAGGGTACAGAAGGGATTCTGAAAAGAAAACGAGAATGATACTGAAAGGATCCAGATTCAAATTTTATCTTTTCTTGTATCATTACACATTCATCTCAAAATTCCCATATCAAAATATTTTATTGACACAAATAATTATTTTAAGAAAAATGTAATAGTAAGTATGGAAAAATGAAACCTTAGTTGGTAATAAACCACAATTGTCTCTCCTGGTTTGTTCATGAATGTGTGTCGGAAGATTGTGTTGTCACGGAATGAATCTTACAAGAGACGAAGCAAGATAGGCCTCGCTTTGACTATTTGTCTGCGTGAAGGAAAATCCAAAAAGTCACTAGCTAATATTGCCTAAAATGTTATAAAATAATAATTTTATGAATTAACAATGTTGTTTTTATTTCTTAAATAAAAGGGTTAAAGTGAAAAAATACCCATGTACTTTTTTCAAAAGAGAGTCTCGTATCATAAATTTTTTTTTGGATGCAAAAGTGCCCCATAAACTTCTATAAAGTAGGACAAAAATACCAATTCAGTTAAACACTCCTTATTTTTTGGCTTTGTGGGTCCCACACAAATTGTTTTGGAAAAATTTCAGTTGGCCCTTTTGTAGTAAATTAATTTCAATCAACCATCAAAACTTTCTGAAACTTCACTACACCCTATGGTCAAAATGAAATTAATTTTTATGGGTGAAATGGCAAAGATGCCCTTACTTTTTTTAAAAATTTATAGCTTACTTTAAAAAAAAAAAAAAAAAGAATCTCACTAAATCTATCTTAAAATTCAATAACTTTTCAAATTTTCCCTTATTTAATGTATATCTATATAAAAATATTTAATGATGAAACTAACTAATACATAAAAAAAACACCATATTTCTATGCTTTATAAATACGATCAGAGGAGCATATTAGATTACTGGTACCACCTCCTGATACAACCAGCGAGAGGAACGTATTGGAAGTCGGAAGGAGTAGAAGACAATTATCAATGTGGTGTTCAATGGCAGGCACACATTTATAGGCAGAAACAAATTTTAGGGACACATCGCTATATAGGAAAGAAAAAACAGCAGCCACTTTAATGTTGCATGCAATATTGCATTGCATGCATGCCGCACAAGTGTAACTTAATTAATGGATTTTCTGAGTTCCGATGTCGTATTGGGAAAGATTAGGGCTTCAAGTTTTAGAAACAAACACATTATACACCAGAGGCACACTGTACACAGATGACCCAACACACAAAGAAGAATCAAACAGAAAAAAAAAACACAACAGATGCGTGAGCTTTCGCTCTCTTCATAATAAATTCACACGCAACAAAACACAACACAAGACATGCAATAAGAGAGAAAATGCCAGACAATAATTTTGTGGAGATACGGTTGGATATATCTCTCAATGAGGATTTGAACTATGGTTCACACATTGTGAGGGATTAGCCCCACAAAATCCAAACCCTAATAATTGAATCTAAGTAACCCTCATCAATCTATGATGGGAAAATTGGTAACAACCATTTCAAGCGCTTAATTTTATCTACCCAGATTCTCACATCAAAACCTACCTGTTTTGTGTTACGTACATAAATATTTTTAGGTGCAAATTAAAGTGTTGATTAATTAATTAGCTGATGTTTGAGCTGTTGCTAGCTACTTCAATTTAATTTTTTTTAATAAGTCTGAAAATTTTGACAATTTGATTCAAAGACCATATATGAATCCCCCAATTTTCGTTTACGGTACATCTTTTTTCCTTCTACAAGGAAAAAAAAAAAAAATCTTTTCACCCTCAAAAGAAAATATTGGTGCTTAATTTGTATCTTTATTTTGTTAACACATATGTAGAGAGGCTGGCAAAAAAACTCACATTGATAGAGAGAGGGCCCCGTGTGATGAGTTATGACTTATGAGATGATGAAATATAGGGGTGTTCAAAGTATCTCAGTCTCCGTCATCCCAACCCGGTCTCAGACATTTTGATTTAGAGAATTTCCCATCTCAATTGGGACTGGGATGGGAACCGGGATCATCCTTGGAGATCCTGATCTCGGTCCCCCCTTTTTTTCATTTTTTACTTTACAAATTAAGCTATCATGTTACTTTTTGTATTTTTTACCCCATACATTAAGTTGTCATTAGCATCTTTAGTTGGAGTTAAACTATATATACCGTGATATTAATCCTATCTATAAAATTTATAAAGATAATAACGAAGATGGTGATGAAATGCTACTCTTCATTTTTAGATCAATTTGTGTAATTATTATGGTATTGTTAGTTGTTAAATGATCACTTTAAACAATAGAATATGGAGAATTTAACTAATATAATAATATTTTTTAATTCATTTTTTTAAAAAAAGCCAGGATTTCCCGGTCTTCATCCTGAGACTATTGGGACCATGATGCAATTTTTATCTCAGCCAAAAATCAGGATTGGGAACCAGGATTGGGGTATTTGGTCCCATCTCAGATTTTGAACACCCCTAATGAAATGTCCTTAAGAATTAATTCATCGACATACAAATACCAGAAATGTCAATAAAATATATAATTTTAGTTTGCATGACATGAGTCTAGAGGTGGTTAACCCGCCAGCCCGCCCCAAATAAATGAGTTTCGGCGGCCTGTTTAAATTCGGGCTAAACGGGTTCAGCCCGTTTAACTCGCAGGCTGGCCCGCATTAATTTTTTTTTTTGGTTTTTTTCCAAGTGCTCTTAGTCTCCCTTATTTGAATCTCCTATCCTTTGATGATGTGTTTAATTAACTCCCTATACTTTCTATTTGACACTTATTTTTATATTATATTTATTTATTCTACTATTATTAAATTTAAAAGAGATGTGTTTATATAGTTTTGTGATGTGAATAGATAAAAAAGAAGAAGTAAGAATGAAATTGACTTCATAACACAAATGTATAAAAGAAAAGAAGTGTGATATGAGCGGGTGAAAAAGAAAGAGAGTAAAATTTTTTAAGAAATAGTGAAATTATAAAAAATTTTAAGAAATAGTGAGATTATAAAATTTAAAAAAAAAAAAAAAGTTGGCAGGCTGGCCAGCCAGCCAAAGAAGGGCAGCCCGCCCGCCCCGCCAGACTCGCCAGCCTGCGCGGGCTGGCCCGCAACCCGCGGGCCACCCCTCATTACCACCTCTATATGAGTCATATACTTTGTTAAATGGACCACATACGTATGTGCTCTTAGAATTTATGTGAAAGTTTTAAGTGAATCAAATTTGTACTATTTTATTATTTGAACTCGTCAAACTCATAAGATTGAATAATTGACTTTTCTTTTCCTCTTTTACACACACACACACATATATATATAAACCCAAATATACCCATAAGTTGTAAGCTACACAAGATGAACAAGGCTAACCAAAGCAGTTTATTGCTCAACCATTGCAAGAATTGATAAATCAGCTCAAGCTTTTTTACAACGTATAGAAACTTGGCAACTGCTATTTTTCCATCTGCCTTCAAAATGGCAAAAAAACATCTCATGAACAAAACAAAAATGGTTAGATTCTAACTCCTAATGCTCAACAACAAACTCAGAAAAAAGAAAGTGTGAACGTTGACAGAAAAAAGGAAGAAGAAAAATAAAGAGTAAGAAACAGAGTGTAAAATATAATTAAGAAATTACCATTTTTTTCCTATTTGTTCAATGTGAAACCACCAATTTTCCTCACATGGGACAATGTACTATTATCTTGGGTTGTTTGAATTTAATACATCAAGTCAAACCAATTGGGAAAAAAACAAGAAGACAAGTCCAATCCCACTTCATGATATGCTCTTCTATTTATTATGTGTTGTGAGCTTGGTTTGAGTTAAAAATTAGGCTGAGCCCGGAGGAGAATGATCAAATTCTAAAAGAGAAAATCACCATTAGAATCCTACACAACAATTGAAAATACTTCTATATAAAAAAATAAATCATTTGAATCACTTAAATTATTCTGATATTCCATATCCTTTAGGTGTAAATAAGTTTAGTATATATTTATGAAAATGTCGACAAATAAATAGTGGCAGAGCTGCCTTTTGGCTCCTTTCATGCCAAGTAAGAAGGTTGCCAAAACTTCTTAATTAAATGGCATTCAGGGAGCCAGGCAACTAGCAGTATTATATTCGTCTCTGTAAAAGTTGTCGTTTTATGCTTGTCGTTTAAGCTTTAGCTGTAGGTAGTTAGGTTATTTTATTTCATATGTTTTTCTTATAAATAGGTCCATGTCTCTCGATGGACAGATGGCATATATATGTGTACATATACTTTGTAATATACCTTTTTCAGTTTAATAAAAGGGTGATTATTATTTCTGGCGGTGTGATTCAAGAGCTTGGAAAAAAATTATGGTACCAAAGCAGTCGATCTTCATCAAGCTTCCCTAAGCCATAAATCATTCTTCTTCTTCCAAGACTCACCCAAGATCACAGTCGCAATCTCAGATTTGTTTCTCTTGACAAAGGAACTATAATCGTGGCCAAGAAATTTGGCGTGGAGTGTCCTTGCCATTTTAGATAATTCTTCTTCTTCCAAGACTCACCCAAGATCATAGTCGCAACCTCCGATTCGTCTCCATTTACAAAGGACCCCTAATGGCGGCCGAGAAGTCCGTCGTGGAGTCTTTGCTATTTTGTATCCCCTTGTACCTTCATCCGTCGGACACCCAAGGTACGATGAACATTTACCATATTCTCACTGGGTCTGACAATTATACGGGGTCTGACAATTATACGGTGTAGACCCATGCCCTGAGAATCACTTTGTTGGGAAAGAATAAACTTGGTCTGGTTGATGGATCTTGTTTGAAGACATCTCAAGACAAATCACCTCATAATTAGTGGGAAAGAGCGAATGCCGTGGTGCTTTCTTGGTTGCTCAATTCCGTTTCTAAGGAGATTGCCAACGGGATCATTTTCTATCAGCGTGCCCATCTTGTTTGGGCCAATTTGAAGGAAAGATTCGATAAAAGGAATGGTTCTCAGACCTTAGCATTGCATGGTGAAATTCATTCCCTCTGGCATGGCGCTTCTTCGATCTCTACATATTACTCCAAATTGAAGTAGCTTTGGAAAGAACAGTCGGCCCTTTCACCCTTCCAGACTGTGTGTACGCTTCAGCTAAGTCATATAGCGACCTTGTTTAGGAACAAAAGCTCTTGCAGTTCCTTATGGGTATTCATGAATCTTGTTCCCAGGCAAGAAGCTAGATCTTGCGCATGACACCTCTACCCACAGTCAATAAAGCGTATGGGATGTTATCCAAGATGAAACCCAAAGGTTGATTGTCCACATTGAGATAAACGCTCCCACTAATGGAATCGCAGTTCCTTATGGGTATTCATGAATCTTGTTCCCAGGCAAGAAGCTAGATCTTGCGCATGACACCTCTACCCACAGTCAATAAAGCGTATGGGATGTTATCCAAGATGAAACCCAAAGGTTGATTGTCCACATTGAGATAAACGCTCCCACTAATGGAATCGCAATAGTTGCTAAGCGGCGCAGACGTGGCAGAGGTGGTGGGGGGGGGGGGGGTTGAAGTGATAATAGCATCGAATGTAGTTGCTGCAACAAGAAAGAGCATCTTCAGGAGAATTGCTTCCAGATTGTTAGATACCCACCAAATTTCAGGGGCAACAAGGTAAAGCAAACTCTGAGAGTTCCCCAAGGAGCCACTGAATCCTTCCATCAGTCAGAGGCCCATACTAATGCTATCACCACATTTGTTCCTATCTTCATGCAAGACCAATATGATAGGCTACTCGAATTGCTGAAAAGAGACGCTTACCGTCCATGCTTTGACGGGAACAGGTTTGCATATTTCCACTGAATATACTTTGTCATGTGTCAATTGAATTCTAGATTATGGTGCCACTAGGGGTGAGCATTCGGTGTTCGGTTCGGTTTTCGGTAAAAACCGAAAAAACCGAATAACCGAACAGAAGTCATTATATTGACCGAACCGAAACCGAAATATTAAAATAACCGAAATCGAAATGACCGACTAATTCTGGTTCAGTTTTCGGTGTAGTTCGGTTATTGGGCCTTTTGGCCCTTTTTTCTTGTTACAAGCCCATCCAATACAAACAAACTGCAAGTTCTCAACCCAAACAAAAATTCACACAAAAAAAATTTGTGCACAAAACAGAACAGTTTTATGCAAGAAAACCAAGGAATCTGATTTTCAAATTTGAGCCACAAGCACTTAATACTTGTTCTACCTAATCAAACTCATGCATCAAGGCATTACAATATCATTCCAAAATAGTGAATGATGTAACATAATTTACAATTAGCTGAATGGAGGTCTAGAGCATTAGCAGAGGCTTGCGTTTATATCGGCTAACTTCAAAATACAAGCTGAACACTTAACATATTGGCAAACTATCTTTAAAATTTCAAGTTCATCTATTCATCAAAAAGCATATTGAACATCAAAGATATGTATCAGATTTTGAATTGCCCTTGCTCCTGAATGCCCCTTGAAGGCCTGAATAGCACCTACAACTGAAGGAAATACAAAAAATCAAACACTCACCAAAAGAAAAATTAAATACTACAATGATTATATTACAAGTATGACAAGGAAAATTTGCTTACAAAATATTAAGTTTCCAATATTGCAGCTAGAAGATATCAACATTTGTCTCCAATGCAATTTTTTGCAAGTCTAGCAAATTAAAAAAGCATTGTACACAGAAATGGGTGAACACAGAAACGAAAGCATTGTACACAGAAATGAAGACAGAAAGGTGCCTCTAGAAAAAAAAATACAGAAAAGAGAAGGAAAAACGAAATGAAGCCTAAAAATTTCTTCATTCATTACAAAAAGTGAAAAAGGTACCTTTTTTATTCAAAACAAGTAAAAACAATTTCGTCATTGCAATGCTGCCAGTCCAGATAGAATCATAGAAATGATTAAACAAAGAAATAATTTGACTTTCATGTCCAATGGAGTGAACATATGAAGGAAGAAAATTTTTTTCCCCGAAAGCTACCTTCTTTATTCCAAAAGAAAGTGAAAAAAATTTCACATCCAAACAGAAACGAACACAAGAAATGAGCAAAGTACCTTCTTTCCTTAAAGGTACCATTTTTTATTCAAAAAAGTAAACAAATTTCGTCATTGCAGTACAGAAAGAAACGATCAAACCAAGCAAAATATTCACTTCTAGAGATTAAAACTAGAGGAGCAAGAGATTAACACTTACCAGAAACTGAAGCCTCGAGGATTGAAGATTGACGGACGGTGATACTTCCAAGAGACCTCGACTGTTGAGGGGACGTCGTTGAGGGTTAGGGCAAACAGAGGCTCTTCGACTCACGGCGAAGCTTCCACAGTTCCACCAAGCACCGACGGTGAGGTGATGCTTCCACCCTCGACCGTCGAGACTCGAGAGGAGAGGAGGACTGGAAGACGGAGGACAGAGAGTCGAGGGGAGAGGAGGATGGAGGACAGAGGAGTTAGACAGAGATCAGAGGAGACCCATGGACAAGGATGAACTGAATGAAGAAAACGAGAGTGAGACGGATTTGATCAAATATTTCAGGTTTTTTTTTTTGCAAAATCATGTCAGCTTGGTCAATGGGTTAGGTTACTTACTTCACTAACTTATGAGACACTTGGGCTATTAGTCAGTTTGACGTGGACATTGGACAAGACAAGGACAAAACTGACTTATTTAGCTTGGGTAAAATTAATAGAAAATGGGCTTTAAGTTGGCCCTGTTTGATCCCTTTCACATAGTTAGACAAAAAAAAAGAAGATAATTTGTAGTAAACTTCGGTTCTTCAGTTTTAACCAAATTTTTTTAAAAACCGCACCGATAACCGAACAACCGAAATAGCCTAAAGAACTAACCGATCCAAACTGATTAACCGAAAAAACCGAATCGAAAACACCGAATTAGGTTCGGTTCAGTTTGGTCTTCGGTTTCGGTTTGCTTTTGCTCACCCCTAGGTGCCACCACTCATATGGCAGACAATCTAAAATCATAAACTGTATAATGGTCCAATTAAGTCCATTAAAATTCCTGATGGGAGTTGGGTGTCGGTAACCCATTAGGTGTGTAAACGTTTCTAGTGACATTGTATTGCATGATGTTCTATTTGTACCACAGCTTAAATTCAATCCATCTCCGTTTCTAAGCTTACTAGGGAACAAAAGTGCGTTGTGTCCTTTTATCCTGATTACTGTTCATTGCAAGCCCTATAGGGTGTGAAGATGAACTTGACTGGTAAAATGGTTGGAGGTCTATATTTGTTGCCATATGATATGAAATATAATTTTGTAAATGTTGCTCATAGTAGTTCTAAGAAACTTAATCATGTTGATCTTTTTATGTGGCAAGAGAGATTAGGGCATGCCACTTATTCTGTGATGAGACACTTGGATATTGTAACTGACACAAATAGTACTTTGAATAAAATGTGTGACATTTGAGTTCAATCTGAACAGACCAAATTCCCATTTTCCCCTAGTTGTTTTAAGTCTTAGGCATGTTTTCAACTACTGCATGTTGATGTTTGGGGCTCCTATAGGACCCCAACACATCAAGGTTTTTGGTATTTTTTAACCATAGTAGATGACTATTCTCGAGCTACATGCACTACAAAAAAACATTGAATTTCTGACGAAATTTGCAACGGAATTAGAGTTTCCGATGGAATTTGCAACGTAATTGATTTGCGATGGAATTTCTGACGGAATGGATTCCGTCCATAATAATAGCGTCACAAATAAATTTCCGATGGAATTAAGATTCCATAGGGAATTTCCAACAAAATTTATTTCCGTCACAATTTCCGACAGAAATTTTTGACGAAATTTATTTCTGTCGGAAATTCCCACGCAAAATATTTTTTTAAAAATTTTAAAAATCCACGTGGCAACTCCGGCATCCGCCCCCTCATCACCGGCGCGGCGCGCGGCAGCTCCGCGCGGCATCCACCTTGTCGCCGGGTCCCATATTCACCACGTGTTGCAACCTCATATTTCCGGGAAATGAAACTCAACTTGCCCCTCCTTTGGTTCGAACTCACGACCTCGTTGGTTGCAAGCGATACCTTACCGGATGAGCTTGACTGCTTTGGTGTTCTATTATTACACACAATTATATATATAATCAATGAGTATAATTTTTTTAAATCTCTAAAATTACATTTTTATTAACATTAATTAATAACTAATAAAAAATTATTAAATAATATTTTATTTACTAATATTAATTAATAACTAATAAATTTTATTTTTTATATGACTATTTTGCCCCTACAAGGACCAAAACCTATGATTGAAAATTAAAAATATTTTAGAAACTAGAAAATAATAATAATAATTCAGTTAAAAAATATTAACTAAAAATAAAAATTTTATAAAAATAAATTTTTAAAATTAAATTAAATTTAAAAATATTAAATAATTAAAAAATAATTTTTAAATTTTTCCACGGAATTTCTGATGGAATTGAATTCCGTCGGAAATTGGGAGGGAATTTCTGACGGAATTCAATTCCATCGGAAATTGCCATGGAATTCAATTTGGTTGGAAATTTTGTCGGAAATTGCGAAGGAATTTTTGATGGAATTTGATTCCGTCGGAAATTGTGACGGAATTCAATTCCATCGGAAATTCCCTCGCAATTTCCAATGGAATCAAATTCCGTTGGAAATTTCCGACAGAATTTTTCGTCGGAAATTCCATGGCAAAAGTTAGAATTTCCGAGGGAATTTTTTCTGTGGCTAATTTGCCACGGAAAAAATTCCGTCTGAAAATTTTGAGATGGAATTTTCGATGGTTTTTTGACGGAATTCAATTTCGTCAGAAATTTCTTCGGAAATTCCATATTTTTTTGTAGTGACGGGTTTTTCTTATGCATGGCAAATTTTAAACTATTATGTGCCTTAAGAACTTTGTTGCCCATGTATTCACTCAATTCTCCACTTTAGTAAAGAACATTAGAAGTGATAATGACAATGAGTTCATAAACACAGATTTTAAGATGTTTTGTAGTGACAAAGGTATTATACATGAAACTACTTGCCCCTATACTCCTCAACAAAATGGAGTAGTTGAGCATAGGCATAGAACCATAATGCAGATCACTACTTTAATATTGCAATCTAATGTACCTATTGAATATTGGGGCGAATGTGTGTGACTGGCTACCCACTTGGTTAATCAAATTCCTTCAAAGATTATAGGCTATAAATGTTGTTATGAGGAGGTTTATGGGTTTAAACCTTACTTGAGTCATTTGAGAGTCTTTGGTTCTCTAGCTTATGCCACCGATATGACAGTTAGTGATAAGTTGTAGTCTAGGGTGATTGCATATGTCTTCTTAGATTACCCAGATCATCAAAAAGGCTATCTCCTCTTTGATTTAAAGAATAAGCCAATTTTTTCTAGTAGACATGTGAGCTTTGCAAAAACTATATTTCCTTTCAAGGAGCCTATGAATAAAGATCAAGAAGCAATTAAGTTGCCTATGTTTGATATGTTTTGGTTTGAACCAGAAAATGATTCTACAGTAAATAGAAATGGGAGTCAATTAAAACCGCATGAGTTTGAGTCACATACACAGGGGTCAAAGGAACACACTATAACACAATTTGACAATTCCATTTCTCCTCAACCTGAGCCAAGACAGTCCAGACTAGGTAGGGAGCGAAGACCTCCTATTTGGTCAAAGGACTATCTCTGTTCCCTTGTGTACTATGAAACTGAGAAACAAAAGAAGAACAAATGCTTATATCCGATATCAAATTATGTTTCTTATAATAATATTTCTCCTAAAGATATGTGTTTTGCAACCTCTATTAATTCAATTTCAGAACCAATCAGCTACCATGAGGCTGCTTAAAGTGAAAAATGGGTAAGTGCTATGAGAAGTGAAATGGAGGCTCTAAAGAGCAATAACACCTGGGATATAGTACCCTTGCCCAAAGGTAAAAAACCTATTGGGTGCAAATGGGTTTATAAGATAAAATACAATGCTGATGGGAGTATTGAGAAATACAAGGCTAAACTTGTAGCCAAAGGATATAGTCAAAAGGAGGGTATATTATACCATGAAACATTCTCACAAATAGTCAAAATGCTCACTGTACGAATAGTTCTTAAAGTGGCTGCAATAAATAATTGGAAACTTTATCAAATAGATGTGAATAATTTTTTTCCCAAGGGAATCTAAATGAAGAGGTCTACATGAAGATTCCTCAAGGCTTTAATAGAGGGGCAGCTAGTGTGCTGATTAAAGAAGTCACTTTATGGATTGAAGTAGGCATCTAGACAGTAGAATCTGAAACTGTCAGAAGCAATGCTGAAAGGGGGATTCAAACAAAGTAAACAAGATTATTCTTTATTTTCTTTGAATACTAGTGGTGGTGTAGTTTTCATATTAGTCTATGTAGATAATTTTTTTAATTACATGAAGTTCTAAAAGGCTATTACAGCCTCAAAATCCTTCTTACATCAAAATTTTAAAATAAAAGCCTTGGTTTGATTAAGTATTTTTTAGGCATTGAAGTGTTAAAATTTGACAAAGGTTTTATATAATCTCAACGAAAATATGTTCTTGATCTTTTGGCCGAAACAAGAATGAGTGGGTGTAAGCCACTTGGGATACCTATGCCACAAAATTTGAAATTGATGCCTTGGGTAAAAGGAAAGACTGGAACAGATGAATTACTGACTTTCCCTGAAAGATACCGCAAGTTAATAGGTAAATTGCTCTATTTGACTATGACACGCCCTGACATCTCCTTTCCTGTACAGAATCTCAACCAATTCATGCAAGCACCAATGAAAACACAAATTGCAGCTGCTATAGGTGTTGTAAGATATCTTAAGTGGAGCCCTGGAGTATGAATTCTCATCAGCTCAGAAGGGACGATAGGATTAGATTGCTTCTATGATGCTGACTGGGCATCATGTGCAATTACATGGCGGTCAGTCACCGGGTATTGCTCAAGCTTGGAGGTTAGTTGGTGAAGTGGAAAAAACAGAAGCAAAATACCATCTCCACTTCTTCCGTCGAAGCAGAATATCGTGCCTTCAGGATGGCTATTTCAAAGATTATATGGACGTTGGGCTTGCTAGAGGATCTAAACATACAACATAATGAGCTAGTAAAGGTCTTTTGTGACAACCAAGCGGCGATACATATTGCGTCCAACCCAATATATCATGAGCGGACTATACACATTGAAGTGATTGCCACTTTGTGAGAGAAAAGTGGAAACACGGGCTAATTTTTCTGAAGCATGTTAGCTCCAAGGATCAACAGGTACATCTTTTGACAAAAATAGTTGGAAAAGATATACAAAGGAGGTTATTGTTCAAGTTAGGCACTGTGAATATTTTTCAGTCCCCAACTTGAGCGGGGTGTAAAAGTTGTTGTTTTATGCTTTAGCTATAGGTAATTAGGTTATTTTATTTCTTATAGTTTTCTTATAAATAAGTCCATGTCTCTCGATGGATAGATGGCATATATATGTGTACATATACTTACTTTAGGGAAAATCCCTTAAAAAGTACTTGGAAATCATAAAAAGACATAAAGGTGCTCTAAATTTCAATAATCCTGCAAAGGTGCTAGTGACTGAACTGAAATTTAAAAATTCAGAGCAAAAAGACCAATTTGCCTTTACTTTTTTTAATTAAAAATGTAATTACCCCCGTCGGCCGGCCTCCAGATCGGCACCCTGGTTGTCTACCAGCTAGTGGCCGAAGCTCCAGCATCCAGCCGTCGGGCGGAGCTTCGGTGGGAATATTCCCTGGCTATTGGGAATATTCCAAGGATTTCCCAAATTGGTGAGGGTGGTGGTTCGAACCCCCACCACTTTTGTGCACCAAAAAGTGCATAACCATAGGGCTACTTGTGCCTTTTAATATAGATGGTGCAAAAAATATATATATATATATATATATATATATAGTGACATTTAATGTTTAACCAAGCCTACGAACAGTTGAGATAAAGAATTGACAAATTGAGATAACAAATTCACAAGTTCATATAAAGATTTCGCAAATTTTATTTTTTAACTAAAAATTCACTTATGTTCTCAGGTCATTCACAAGTTTAGATAAAAAAATTCACAAGTTCATATAAAGAATTCACAACTTTTATTTTTCAACTAAAAAATTCACTTAAATCAACTTATCAATTCCTTATCTGAACTTGTGAATTCCTTATCTCAACTTGTCAATTGCTTTTTGGAACTTGTGAATTCTTTATCTAAATTTATGAATGACCTAAGAGCCTAAATGAATTTTTTACTTAAACGAAAGTTGTGAATTCCTTATCTTCACAAATTCCTTATCGAAACTTATCAATTCCTTATCTTCACAAGTTCCTTATCAAAACTTGTCAATTCCTTATCTGAGATTGGGAATTCGTTATCTAAACTTGTGAATGGTCTAAGAGAGTAAATACATTTTTACTTAAAAAAATGAAAGTTGCGAATTCTTGATCCAAACATGCTAATTTATTATCTCAACTGGACAATTCATTATCTGAGTTTGGGAATTCCTTACTTGTGAATGATCTGAGAGAATAAGTAGATTCACAAGTTGAGATAAAGGATTTATAAGTTGTCAATTCCTTATCTGAATTTGTGAATTCTTTATCTATACTTGTCAATTGCTTATCTAAACTTAAGAATTCGTTATCTAAACTTGTGAATAGTCTAATAGAGTAATTTGATTTTTTCTTACAAAACGGAAGTTGCAAATCCCTGATCTGAAGATTGTGAATTCCTTATCTCAACCTGTCAATACCTTATCTGAGGTTGGGAATTCCTTATCTACAATTGTGAATGGTTTGAGAGAGTAAGTGCATTTTTCCTTAAAAAACGAAGGTTACGAATTCCTAATATGATCATGCTAATTTTTTATTTGAACTTGTCAATTTCTTATCTGAGCTTGGGAATTCCTTATCTGAAATTGTGAATGGTCTGAGAGAGTAAGTGCATTTTTTCTTAAAAAATGAAAGTTGTGAATTGCTGAACTGAACATGCTAATTTCTTATCTCAACTTGTCAATTCCTTATCTGAGTTTGGGAATTCCTTACTTGTGAATGATCTGAGAGAGTAAGTGGATTTTTCATTTAAAAAACGAAAGTTACGAAATCCTCATATGAACTTATTAATTTCTTATATCATGGCTAATTCCTTATATGAACTTGTTGGTGGATTTGGTTAAAAATCAAAGGTTACTATATGTATATTTTTTGCATTATATATATATATATATATATTAAAAACCATTGGTTGCCTAATGATCATATACTTTTTGTGCATGAAAGTGGTGGGGGGGTTCGAATCCCCACCCCCACCACTTTCCTTAATATTCGCCTGGAATATTCCCACCGGAGCTTTGGCCGCCAGCAAGAGGGCTGCCGTGGAGACAGGCTTCGGCAGCCGGTCGGTGGGCGTAATTGCTTTTTTTAAAAAAAAGAAAAGGTAAGGGCAAATTGATCTTTTTCCTTTGAATTTGTAAATTCCAGTTCAATCACTAGCACTGAATTGCAAGATTATTGAAATTCAGAGCACTTTTCTGTCTTTTTATGATTTTTAAGTACTTTTTAAGGGATTTTCACTATACTTTATAATATACCTTTTTCAGATTAATAAAAGGGTGATTATTATTTCTAGCGGTGTGATTCAAGAGCTGGGAAATCCATTAATCTCACTTCACATATATATCATCACATATCAATGTAAGCATAACAATATCACTGATATATATATATATATATATAGCTTCACCAACCCGAAAATGAAAGACGGGAATGGTGAGGGCTGAGTTCTTCTCTCTAGGTTACGCAGCAATAGCAACGACCAAGATTATATTGTAAAATCAACGGCTGAGATTTTGCTTTACATCAAAACGGCACCGTTTAGTGTAAAGGGAGGCAAAGTTGGGTTGAAACTCAGACCTCTCTATATTATATAACTTATGAATACATCCAAATATTTTTTTCTAAATACATTCCATATCAACTATATCTAACTAAAAAACTACTTCACCTAATTCCCTCACCACTTTAATGTAAGTATCTAACAATATTTTTCTTATGCATATTGTGTTATTTAATTTATTTAACAGTTGATACATATGATAGTAGTAATTAAAGTCAAAATAGAGCACTGAGACTAATACATGCAGAATATAATAGTCTTTCAGCATATTGGACAACACAGGTTCCGTTGACTAAATAAGCAAGTTACATGGACTCATGGATCATCGCTTATTTTTTATATAGAGTAATTATTTATATTAATGCTATTTATAGCAAGCTTGTACATGGCTTCATGGCATTCAAAAGCCAGGTGGCACAACCCTGCATAACCAAAACAAAAGTTGTTATTATCTTCCTGGTTGCTATCAAAATTTAAAAAAATATACGAACGTTTTTGTGGCTGGCTTTACACAACCGTTTACTCACAAACGAAGAAAGAGCTAGACGTGGTATGTGTACGGATGACGTGTGTACGTGGTGCATGAATGGACCGGAGAGCTTGCTGCACATATTGAGAGACTGTCCTGAAACCAAGAAGCTCTGGATAGAGCTTGTGCCTGCGATTAAACATAGAAGGTTTTTTTCCACAGATCTCAAGAATTGGATTCAGGTGAACATTAAAGGCTCGACTGATAGAGATCATAAAGGCTGGAGTGCGTTGTTTGCAACATTGTGTTGGTTGTTTTGGAAACGCAGGAATGAGCGAATTTTTAATGACAAATTGATGACTAATGAGTTCCTTCAACATCGGGCTACTGCACTTATCTCATCGATTGGGACTGCCCAGAGGTGTCTGAAGGGTGTAAACATTGATGGACAGGTGATTGTTGATCGTGTAAGCGGTTGGTGCCCGCCTCCAAAAGACTGGATCAAAATCAACGTTGATGGTGCGTTTTCGATAACGAATCGAGTAGGATGTGGTGGAGCATTTAGGAATTCTGCTGGTGCTTACACCGGCGGCTTCATGTTTCGCGCCCCTCGCGGTGATAGCTTGACAGCAGAAATCTGGTCGGTTGTTTTGGGGTTGAAATTGGCATGGGATAGCGGCTCTCGTCAAGCTGTGTTAGAAACGGATGCCAGTGAAGTTATACACTTACTACAGGGAGGTGGTGATGTCGCTCACCCGGATTGTGATCTTATCGCGGAGGCCAAGTCTCTTCTACATAGAGAATGGGTGGTTGATATTTGTCTTGTTCCCCGGAGTGCGAATAAGGCTGCGGACTGGTTAGCGAAACAAGCGTTGAATACCTTACGTGGCTTGCATCACGTTCCGAATCCCCCTAGGGATTTAGCGTTGATCATCGAGTCGGAATGCAACACCAGCCTTGATACAGGCTAGAATTGTATGAGGATGCATTTATTTATCAAAAAAAAAAAATGGGGTTTAGGGCTTTAATGAGCCTATCTCCAATAGACTTTGTAATGCTCCAACTTTTCAAATATTTTTTTATCAATAAATTTTACATAAAATATTTTGATATCTTAAACATGAAACAATGCAGTTTTGAATTTTTTTTTTAAACAAAAAATATTCTAAAATTACATTAATCTTGATTTTTTTAAAAAAATATTATAAAACATTAAAACTTCATCAGTATATAAAATAAAATATTAAAACATAGCAAAATCTAATAATAGAAAACCTGCATGTGTCGACAACTATATATGGTTGAATCGAAAGGAAAGGTTTTCAGGATAAAGCTAGCTATGAGCTCCCAGAATTTAGTAGTAGAGGTGAGGGCTATAAAATATCAGTGGTGAGTCTTCAAATAGATCGAGATGAAGATATCAGTACTGCTATAAATAAAATTAGGTTGCTTCCAAATTTGATGAAATCAATAAAATCATCAAAACTATGACGGCACATGAAAAATAGTATTAGACATTTACCATTTAAGAAAAACGAAATAGAACTGAGTCAATAATCTCTCTCCAGACGATATTGTAAGAATGCCCATTAAAAGATAGTTGTTAAAGACTCTTTGAAAGGTACATTGACGCCAGGATAAAAGATAGAGCAGAGCTAATAAGATAGAAAATTATCTCAGAATAAACCTTTTTTCAACTAAAGTTACTTCATAAAAAGATAAAATGAGAACAACCTTTTCCACTGGAGTCAACTCAGGAGACATATTTTGAGTCCTTTGATCTGCCCGAAGGATTTACATAAAAATAAATTTAGTCCACAATCACATATCTCGCCTTATTCAAAATTAAGAACTTGAGAAGGAAAATGTTTATGATTACGTTAGTATCCCCTGAATCTTGTTTCCTGCAACAATAACAGTTGAATTAACACGCATCTTTTTAGCAGCCACATAGACAGGATCTGATGCTGCTGAAATAGCAACCCTGGAAATACATGAAGCTACAAAACTTGGTGAGGCATAGCTTGGCAAAACATACAAGAAAGCATAAATATGGTGTGGAAATTACTTAGTATGGTCACCGATAATAGTTGACAGTGAAGGCTTGAACATGCGCTCCCTCAATGTTTCTATGAAAGCGTATGAAGTTGATTAAGATCAAAGTCAAAACAGAGCATTAGCATCCTTACAACATAAAGGACAAAGATGACAACTTCATTCTGATCTCATCAATTTTGCATAAAAAATTTCAACACTTTTTAGATACACACGAAATTGGTCAAATGTGAGGAGTTAACTGTAAAGAATAAAGGAGAGAGGGTGTGGTGGAAAGCCTTGATAGTAACAGAGGTTTCTGTTAAAAACATTAATAGTAGAGAACTCTAAACAAACAAAGAAAAAAAACAACCTGATGATACATTCTGACAACCCCTCAAGTTAGAGATTTGAAATTTTGAATAGAATCAATTAAAAAGAAGAAAATGCAAGAACAAAACAGAGACTTCTATCCCTCTTTGCACTTGCTCATTTGGAATAGCTTATTTTTAGGCAATAAGTGCTTATAAATCGTTATTCACGGCATACGAGGTAAGTATGTGAGAGGAGTTTTATCTCGGCTTGCGTAATAAGGACTTATTATCCAAATATAAGCCCAATCAAATACACAAATTTTTAATATTTCTTTACTACTGGTTCATAAACAAATAGGAAAGCCTAAAGGTAAATGAACAGGACTGGGCATACAAGGCACAAGATGCGCCAATACACTCACCAACAAACTTGAAGCTGCCAATTTAAGATTAAAAATTGAAAGGATAACTGCCTGCTCATTTATGCAGTCTAATCGTGCGATTAATGAAACAAAATTCAAATTGACAAAGTTGTCACCCTCTTATAAGCCCCCATCAGGTTAGCCAGTGTAATTATTATTAGTAAATATAAATTAGGATCAGCGAATCCAAATCAAGTCATTAATAGAATCAACCTCATTAATAATTCCTGAAAGCAAAGCATTGGAATCAGTTAACAAGACAGCATCAACTCGGCGAGCTGCCATTCTTCTACATGCTTCGGACATGGTCGCCCGTTCAGGAATTGTGAGTGCTTTTGACAAGCCAAGTTTCTTCACTGTCCTTTCTCCCCCAACAGTCCTAAGAAATTTCATCAATAAACCCAAATTAAAGAAAAAACGAATAAAACAATAGACTTATCAGCAGTATATGAAACCAATCCCTTCTGCGAGCTACCCAGCACAGCGCAGTGGCAAGTGGCAACACACTTGAATCACATCCGTTAATACAGAAATTCACCATTTCTATGTAATCAAAAAGAGTATATTGTTCCAAAAAGAAAAATACCAGTCCAAGCCTCAACATGTACATCAACCATACTGAAGAAATATAAAGATCATAACAGAACGAGAACATTAATCGAGAATTGATAATAGAAGCTCAGAAACCTACGGTTGCGAAGTAATAGTGGAGTGGTTAAACGTTAAACTGGGGTCACCGACGTTAGAGGAAGAGACTGTGGCTGCAATTGTTGCATCGAAACCGGTGGGAGCAGCGGTTACATGTAGTGTAGTTACTTCGGTTTCGATGTAACAATTGCTTGCACCCACAGTGGCTGCCAGGACAAACCGGTTGGGGCAGCAGTCACATACCGCGTAGTTACTAGGAAGCTGCAGATATTGGCAATAAGACTAGAAAAACACATTCAATGACTTGTTCAAAACTCAAATATATATCAACACCCAAGCATATACCCATACCATATGTAGTTTCATTCAGATATTGATCTTTAGATTTCTTATATATTTATAGCACAAAAGAATTGTTTTTAGATAAGTAATGGTTCACCGTTGTCTCTTTGTTTTATCCCATTATTTTTATTTTTTAAAGTAAAATAGTAGAAGCAAATTGTTCAAAAAAACATCATCCCACAAGAGCCATATCTGAAGAACTCCAAGATAGTCTTGGCTAGAGGCTAGTATTGAAAACCCCAAATTTCGTGGTGTTATCCTAAAACAACAACAATAAAGCCTTTATCCCATTAAGTGGGGTCAACTACATGAAACGGACGACACTATTATATTCTATTGAAAACCAAATATTTAGATATATTATTAATTAAAAAATCCTGCTATATAAGTTCATTAAGTGTTCACTTCGGTCTTCCTTAACCTTTATCCTACTAGGTGTGTTATCATAAAAGGGTCATACAAATACGCACGCAACAGAGATATTCCATCCACCCAAGCGGTCCACCAAAGCGGTCCAACAATGAAGAAACTAAGAGGCAGGGCTCAATTTTATGATCAATTATTAGGCTTCATAACCTTCCATCAATCCTTTTAATTTTAGTAATTAAAATGGGTATCTTTCATTTTTCATTACAAAAAAACTTTTTTTTTAATTTTAAATTTCAGTCAAATTTAAACAAACAAACATGGCAACGATAGAGTCAAGTTCAAGACCTATCCAAGCATGCTGTCACTAAGCCTTGATCACATTCTATATAACGATAAAAAAAAAAAAAAATTAGTAAAATGATCAAAACTTGGTAGAAGCTACAAGTTAAATCCCCAAAATCCTAAGTGAATTATGAAACTTAAAAGTTCATAAGCATTCTAATAGACAGCCACTACCTCTTTTATTTGGTTTTTTATTGGTATACAAAATGAGGTTGTTAAACCCTAGAAAAAAAAACACAAATAAATTTGTACATCTTTTGAAATAAATTCGGTAATGCTTTAGATATTGACCTTTTAACTCTTTGGATATTTATTTATTAATTTTGGGGTAAAATTTTGTTCTCATATGGCTGCATCTTTTGACTTTTGACATTTTCATCTCATTTTGACTTTGAGATTGACATGAATTTGATAATGCTTTATTTGATCTAGCTTGGGAAGCAAGGGTTAAAAAATAAAAATATCAATATCTAAAGCACTATCAAATTCATTTCATTCTCAAAGGCAAAAGGTGCAGCCATGTGAGAACAAATTTTTTGCTCTATAATTCCCTTCCTGCTTAATTACTTTTCTAACTGTAAGGAAGACATGATCCTTAATCTTTTGAGACGTTACCAAGCAAAATGGAAGTAATTACTTTTCAGAGAGTAAAATTTCCTCTCTATATTTTCTCTCAGCCAAACAATCCCTTAAATCATTTTTTTTAACTACAGTCGAAACCCCAAAAAAGGGTGGCTCAATGTATAAGGGTTCTACTAGGTGAGGCTTATGAAGGATTAGATGTATGTAGCCTTATCCTGCAAGCGAAAAAGCTATTTTTATGATTTCAACATGTGACCTTCCCAGAGCCTAATGCACAGTGCACAATTGTAGAAGGATAGAGTTCGATGGCACGTACAGCTTGAGTGTGTTGTGTCCATATTGGGTATGTAGTATTTTGGCCCAATAGCTTAGGCCCAGAGGATTGTATATATAGGTTCATGACTCTTGTAATGTAGACAGATTTTTAAAATCAATGAAGGTATCAATGGCAATTGGTCTAAATAGTAAGCGGTTTGGTTCCGCTTAAGTAAGGTCTTAGGTTCGAGCCTTGTGTATGCAGAAAATTCCCATTGGGAAACTCTCCTACCATAGTCAGGTGCGCAACGCGGGTTGAATCAGGATGTAGTCGGGGTAAAGCTCCTGTGAACCGGATGAGCAACTAAAAAAAAAAAAAAATCAATGAAGGGTCTGTTTGGGAAAGTGTTTGAAGGCAAAAAAATGCCTAGTTGATAAATAAAAACCCAGTAGATATGTTAATGGTCCATTTGGGAAGGCGTTTTTTGGAGATCGGGCTTTCCCAAAAAAAGATGCTTTTGCTAGAAGTTGCCTCCCGTTGCTTTTAGAAGAAAAAAAAAAGTCAATTCTATCACTATTAATCTAAACATATATCACATTTACAATATGATTTTTATCCTATTTTAAATTTGTAAAAATCAGATTGAAAAAAATTCATTTTTGCCATGGCGGATCCAAACTTTCAAGTTTGCGTACAGCAGAGGTGGCTAGGACTTTCAACAATGCTTTGGATATTTTTTTGAACTAGAGTCCGGACCAAACATAATCATTTTTTCCAGCCAAACTTGATGTTTTGATATCAGATACTTCAATTTTATTTTTTTTAACGGACCATGCGAGGTCGACATCGTGATTGACGAATTTTTTCGTCTCTTACCTTAGTCTTAAGGTTCATAATAAAAAATTAATTAAAAATTGCGTATAGATAAATCTAGGGTCGTTCTTTCTTCTCGAGGAGCGTTTTATTGAATCTAAGTAATCTAAATATCATGCAAATGTAATAAAAATAAGGAGAAATTGGTTTTTGGATTTTTCAAATTAATAACTAAAAGAAAGATACAATTTAATTTAATGATAAGTTACTATTTTTGGTCTTTTTATAAGAAATGGGAAATGAGTGAATTGAATAGTATGAAGTGGAAAATATTAATAAAGAATGCTCTTGGTAATGAAGAAGTGACAATTCTTGCTTAAAAATATTATGGGAGTTAAAATTCATTAAGTCTTAAGAAAAACCTCAAGATAACACATGAGTCCAATATTCTCAATTAATAGTAGCTCCTATGAGTAAAGCTAACTACTACCTCTTGAGATATTATTTAAAACCACTTAATGTGCAATTGAAATTAGAATAATGTAACATGAGTCTTCTTGAATTTGAGTGCTAAACAGTCCTTCAAGGATATAAATCAACTACATTAACTAGACAATAACACGCTAATTAACATAATCTCATTGCAACCACAAAGAAATTTAGAACACATATAATCTTCACACTACAAAATCCAATCTTAACTACAAATATCAAACCAACAGAGACAATTAATATCAATATCAGTTCCAGAATCGTATAAAATAATTTCTAAAACTAAACAATCTAAATATATTATTCTAAATAAATAGAATGATAGAAAAACTCTCCAATGTAATTCTTAAAGCTCAAGTATATATCTCATCACCAAGAAGCAAGAGTTTTAGCCATACATAGCCACTGCCATAGTCCAAATTAATTGCCCAACCAAAATGTCCAATGAAGCTAATGTAATTGTTGACTTAATGGGGAATTGAGAGAAATACGTGGGTTCTTAAAGGGAGACTAAGGCTGGAAGAGAAAGAGATACGGAGGTGATTGATGGTGTGGTCTTCTTGGCCAAAAGGCACTTGGGTGGTGGTGAACAGAGGAGGCAGTGAAATGGTGAAGAGGGACGGTGGTTGATGGTGAAATGAAAAACAGAGGAAGGCAGCAGTGATGGTGAAAAGAGAAGAAGAAGGTTCGGTGATGGTGGTTAATGGAGGAAGAAGACAGAGACACGGTGGTGAGAGAGAATCTGACTGAGAACAATGTTAGATAGACAAAACCAAATCTGACTCACTGAAAATCTCAGGTCCAGCTTTCTCAAAGACGTTGCCCAAGGTTGGCCGGCGATGGTAGTATGGAGAAGAAGACGGCCAAACGGCTGTGACAGTGAAGAATGGTGATCGGGTGATGCCCTGGTTTACTTCCGTGAATCAGGTTCAGCTCGCTGTGTATGGAAGGAGGAGGGTCGACGGCTGTGAAGCCCTTTGGTCTGAGAAGATCGCCGAGGAGGTCCTTGACGGTGGTAGTAGCTGTCCGTCTCTTCCCCTCTTCTCTCAAGCTCCCTCGTCTCAAGCTTCCTCGCGTGGTGCCTCCACTCTGCTTTGGATCTGTGTCTCCTGTTCTGAGCTCCGATCACGGTGGACGTTGGTAACGTCGCTGGCGACGTTGGTGGTGGAGGTAGACGCCACCAGCGACGATGATGGTGATGCGAGGTGAAGAAGATGCTCTCTGGTTTGTTTTCTAATCTCAGTTTGCGGCGCCCTGTATCGTCCCTCAGCTCCCCTTTTAATCCAATATCGGGTCTCTCTTCAATCGGGTCTCCTGATGATGAACAGTAACTAGAGCCGGAAAAACGGGCCGAGCCCGTCGGGCCGGCCTTTTTAGGCCCTGGCCCTTCAAGGGCCGGGCTTGTAAATTGTAGCCTCAAAAAGAAGTCGGGCCTAAAAGGGCCGGCCCTGTAGGGCCTCGGGCTTAAAAGGGCCGGCCCTGGAGGGCCTCGGGCCGGCCCTTTAGGCCCGTTTATTTTTTATTTTTTTTACTTGGAAAGGAACCATGTTACATTTTTGAATTACCTTATTGAATCAATATGTCACTCTGTCCTCATATTGTATAGAGTATGATTTTTGAGTATATTGTTTTGTCTAATTGAATCATATTGTGATTTTTGAGTATGATTTTTGAGTATATTGTTCTGCCTATTTAGACTAAAATCATATTATATACTATTCTTCCTGATAGAGTATGATTTTTGATGGAGGTTGTAATTATTTTACTACTTGAACCTACTGCTTAAAGTGAAACACAATCAAATGTCCTTGAAATTGATGATAGTGGCGAAGAAGGTGAAAATGATAGTCGTCATACTCATGTTGTTTAGAGGTTAGAGTATTTAGCTTCTTGCCTTCTTATACTTTGGCCTTTGCATGAGTTATTTATGGACATGATTTTACCTTTGATTATACATTAGTAACTGTGTTTGTTTGTTGCAAGAGACGTGTTATTTAAACCTTTATGTTGACAACATTTATGTATTAAATTAGAACTTTAATCGTTGTTATTTACTAATTATATCTCTCTGGGGAAAATATACAGGAAAAATAGTTAAATATTGTGAAAAGGATTTCTCGGCCCTGCGGGCCGGCCCTGGCCCTGATGCTCTAGGGCCGGGCCTTGAAAAACTGTAATTTTCCTGACCCCGAGCCCTTTAGGGCCGGCCCTGTTAGGCCCTGGCCCGTCAAGGGCCAGCCCTGTAGGGCCGGGCCGGCCCTGATTCCCAGCTCTAACAGTAACCCTGGTCAAAACGCAAGTTTTGACCAGGGACCTAAAGTAAAGATTAAAAAGTTCTGAGAAGGGATTACATTGAAAATATTTGAAACATTGTGAGGTTAAAATGAAATTTCTAAAACGTCTGGTTGTTATGTAGTTTTCTCTGGCCCAATTTTCTTTCACAAATTTTTGATTTTCAGAAATTATTGGGCCCTTTTCTGTAATTGTTCCCAGTTTTCAAAAATATTAATTCTGACCCCAAATGCATTTTTTTTTTCAAAATCTCTAATTTTCTTCCAAAACACCTACAATACAAAATTAAGCACAAGTAGTATTAAAAGTTCAAGAAACAATTGCATAAAATAATTAACAAATTATGACCATTTTGCCTTTAATTACAATTAATTCAATACAATTGTCCCTAACTCAAATTAATGCTTAATCTTGTAATAATGCTCCAAAAATTGCATTAAAAATCCTAAATTAATCATAAAAAATCATATAAAAATATGGTTCAATCATATCGATTCACTATTTGTAATAAGAAAATATGTAACATGTGGAAAAATTCCTATACATGGGACTGTGTCGAAGAAGTGGAAAATAAAATTAAAGTAGTTCTGATTTGAGGGCTTACTAATTAAGAGTCCCTGTGTATATATATGTAATAATTTGCTCCCCACCATAATCTTTGACTATCCTTTTTTAAATTGGTGCCACCACACCTTTCACTACACCACCAAAGACATTCATTCACACATATGTCCCTATTTTTAATTAAATATCATAAATATCATCAACAGTTGTTTGTGATATTAAATGCTGCCACCAAATCCATTTCAGTTACTGAAAAAAATAATTTAAGTTTTACATCCCCCGTTTCAAAGTAATAATTACATCACTTTACAATTTCAGTAAAACATTACTTGTTATTGTTATATCATTTTATTATCCTTTAATTCATAAAAATAATAATATGTGGAATTCAAGTTCTACGATATATATATATATATATACATATATATATATATATATTAATTAGGTTAAACTATACAAAACCTTCCTAAACTTTGAGGCAGTTTCATATAACCTCCATAACGTTTCAAAGTTAAAATTTAAACTCCATGATCTTTTGTCTTTTTATTATAAACCCCTAGTTATTAACTTACAATTATCTTTTAACAGAAATTGCCATATCAGATTAATAGAAGGCATCTCGCATCTTATGTGACATCACATCTGGCATCTTATGTAAGCTAATACATTTATAGTAGTAATTATAACATTTTTACAAGAGGATTAAAATGTAATTTTATCAATAAAAAATCCTCATTCTCGATGTCTGCACACCCTTACAGGTTTCGGCCTTCAATTCCTAGAAACACCTTCGTGCAAAGCTTCCACACCCTTGTGTTTCTTTTTATGTGCTGTGAAGATCGCTTCTGCTCCATGAACAAGGCTATGGTTATTGGACTATTGGATTGTACGAAATTCCATAAGGAGCATTGTATCGTCTAAAGAGACTGAGCAGAAAAATTTAAAGCAATCCAACAACTATGGGGATGGTGAGTAGTCTAAAAATGATGGCAAATTAGGGAATAATGAAAGTCTAAAAGAGTAGCCATGGCACAATGGTAATTAGGGAACTTCATTTGTTGGCTGATGAAGTTTCTTCACTTTGACCACAAAACAAAGAAGAAGATTATTGGAAGCTTCATTCACTTTGATAATCTACGCTTCAATGGTGTTTTAGGGAATTGAAGGCTGAAAGGGAGAGCAGGCAATGGAAATAAGTTTTTTTTTTTTAATTGAAGAAAACTACATTTTAACCCTTGTGTAAAAATTTTGTAATTACTATAAACTTATTAGCTTGCATAAGATGCCATTTGGGATGCTCCATAAGGTGCGAGGTGTCTTTCATTTATTAATTTGATGTAGCAATCTCCATTAAAAAAGATAACGGTTAGTTAACAATAAGGGATTTATAATAATAGGAAAAAAAGTTAGGGAGGTTAAATTTAAACTTTGAAATATTAGGAAAGTTATATGCAATTGCCTCAAAGTTCATGAGGTTTTGTATAATTCAGCCTATATATTAGATCTGATAATAATTTAGGTCATTTAAGATAGTTTTATTAATAATATGAGAACATGATTAACCTTAAATATCGTTAGATATTGTGACGTGGTGGTTGAATCACATATTCACATGTTTTTGGAGTGTGTTTCATTTGATATTAGGTGAGTTCAAAAGTAAACGAAATTAAATTAATTAATTGATAATGGCCGGTCCTCATCATGGTGTTAATAAGACGAATAAAAAACAGGTCATACATACATACATACATATATATATATATATATGTCGCTAATATTTATTGGGTGCCAATCCACAATATTCAATAAATTAGAGTGCAATTATATTAAAATAATCACATATTTTCTTGCAAAAAAAATCACAAATTTTAATTGATCATACACTACTAATAAATAGAATTATATGGTTTTGATCCTTTTTCTAATCAAGATCACTTTATAATATGCAAAGAAAAATACAAGAAGTCACAATACTTGCAAACCATATATTCAAGGGAAAAAGATAGAAAAAATGCTTTAAAATTGTAAAATCTCAAATCAGGTTTGTTACCAAGAGTTGATAAGGAAAATGATGAAATTTGATAAACAATTCACAACTTATTTTTTGGGTAATCCTTGCTTTGGAATTTTGCAACTTCAATGTTCGTTATTAGTCTTTTTTCCCTATATTCTATCATGTTTTTTATTTCAAGCATATTGTGGAAGAAACGTGAAAAAACGAAAAAGCTAAGAAAACTTTAATGGAGTATGCCTATAAATCACAGTCCAAAGCAATCATACACACATAATATATATATATATATATAGAGGGAGGGAGATCAAATGTGTTTTTGAGTACTATTACAATAATAAAGAAAGAAAAAGGACAAAAGAATAAAGGAGGAAAAAGGTGATAAGCTAGGTAGATAGTGTTCAAATTTCAAAAATAAAACTGACGGATATAATACAAAAAATAAAGAGAGAAACTGATAATGAATAAAGAAGAAACTGCAGGGGGGGGGGGCCAAAGTGAAAGTCATGACAATATACTGAAGTAATTAATAATGAAGTGAGGAGGAATAATTAATTAAGGATGGTAAGGGTGAGGAGAATGGAGGATACGATCCCTGCGCTTCTGAAGGAAACGTTGGAGAGATCTCCGCATGGAAAGTGATGAAGTTATGTTGTTGTTGTTGTTGTTTTTATTATTATTAGGGCTACACATCTTCCTCTGAGATTGACTCAATGATCTGTTCAACTTCATCATGTTCTTCTCCTCTGCCGCCATTTCTTTGCTTGCTTGCTTCATTATCCACCTCGCCTACATTCATTCCCATTTATTACTATTTGTTTGTGAAATACGAGTAGCTCCCATTTATTACTATCTGTTTGTGAAATACGAGTAGCTCGCATTTATTACTATTTGTTTGTGAAATACGAATAGCTAGCAACATTGTAATTAATGACTCTTAATAACACTAGACACCTACTACTTCTCGTGAAATCCTTCAAACGCAAAAAAATGTCAAAAATTCAAATTCAAAAGTCTTTAAATTCCAACTCTAAGGAAGTTTCCTGGAAACTTTCATTCAAATAACCCCTCACATGCATCAACCACAACTAATAATAATAATAATAATCAAATATCTTCATTCCGACACCTACTCTCTTATGGGAGAGGGGCCTCTCCACTTCCCTTACCATCCACTTCCCTCCACTTCTTTATTCTCACCATTATATTAACTCTAAACGGTTGAGATTCAATATCCTATACAAATTAAAAATTATACATAAAATACGTTAACAAAAGTATAAAGATATGAACAGTTATATCAAATTTTAATGATTTAGATTTATTTATATACATTTTTGTTATTTAATATTATAATAATATTTTTATAGAATATTAAATCTCAACTATTCAGAGTTAATCTGACGGTGAGAATAAAAAAGTGGAGGGAAGTGGATGGTAAGGGAAATGGAGAGACTCCTCTCCCCTCTCTTATTGCCTTGTCTCTTGTCCCCATCTATCTTGTTGATTTTTCATCCTCTTCTCTATCAACTCACTAACACCCCCTATATATATTAGGAAAAAAATAATTATGTACACAACATTTATGAACCCAGGGTAAATTAAAGTAGCATCTAGCACCTTGATCTTTGCCATAATACATCCAACACCTTAAATCATAAATAAGATAAAGAGGTGTTGGGTGCAAACAAAAAAAAAACATATATAACAAGTGCCGGATGCATTATAATTAAGATTAGGGTGTTGGATATACTGATTAATAATATTAGGGTGCCGGATATTACTTTGAATCTAACAATCAACAATTAAACGCACTCTTTTTATCCAAAATAATGAATAAAAATAGAGTAGTTACACAAACAAATTAAAATATTAGAAATACTGATGTTAAACTTAAAATAGAGAAGAAAAGACGCAGATCGACCTGAAGGTCGGTGACATCAGAGACGCAAACCTTGTCATCATAGAAAATTGTGAGCTTCTGTTGCTGCCCTTCATCCTCTGCAGCACTCATCTCTCTCTCGCTATTGTTTTTATTCCCTTCTCCCACCCTTCATCATTTCAAAAAAAAAAAAAAAACTAATCAAATTACTACCCACAGGTTATACCAGTTGAGATAACAAAAATCAGAAGCAAGAGAAAGCAAAATGAGTAAGAGAAGATATAGGTTAGATCTTACATGGGGTTGTGGCCGGAATCGTGAGAAGGGAAAAGACGAAGTTCTAAGTTGCAGCTTCTCCTCATCTTCATAAACGATGTCGTTCAGGGGAAGTGAAGAAGAAGAAGATTGAAGAGGATGAATTGAGGAGTAATACATATAAAGAAGAGAGAGAGAGAGAGAGTGCGAAGAGAAAAGTGTATTTGGAAAACATTAAATGCACAAGTCGGAGAATGAATATATAAAGGCGAAAGTTGAAAACTTGGAACGGTGGGGAGTTTGGCAGACACAGACATTGTGTGTTTTGTAGTTTTAACGTTGGATATTGATTTTGAGCACGTGTTCTACGTTTTTCCTTAAAAAAATGGAGGGATGATGACACGGGATGACGGTGATGTGTTGGCGTGTCACCGTTACCGCCACTTCTTTTCATTACACCTCGCCGTGCCCTTTTATTGATATGGGCCACAAACATTGCTTAATTTTGGGGCATAAAAAATTGCTTGGTGATAATGTTCAAGTGGTTCACCTAATTCTTATGTTTTATTGAGCACGTGGTTTTTGAAGTTGGAGTAATTTTTGATGTTACCATAGATCACGTGACATTACCACAAGAAGGCATAGATAGACTCCCTTGCAAAAGCAAAGCCACAGCTTCTCTGTTTCTCGTGAAAACTTCTCATCAGTTTCCCTTCCTCCTTTGAGAAAATAACTTCTGAATTGAAAATGACTTTAAAGTTGAATATTTTTTTTTTTAAATTCAAATATTTTGAAACTAACATCTTATTATAATATCATTCAAATAAGATTATATCAAACTAAGTGTTTTTTTAAAAATTTATCTAAATATAAATCACATTATATTAATTGTCTTTTTTCCTCATTCCATTTAGCAAAATTTAGTTGGAACAAAATTTACTTTTGCACATGTTAATCAAGCAAGCCTTGGTTGATTATTTTTATAAAAAAGAAAAAACAAATAAAATAAATTCTGGCCGTTTAGCCAAACGCAACACTTCAACTTCACAATTTAGGAATTGTATGCAGATTGTAAAGTCAAACATATGGATCTTCATATATACTTAAGAATTATGTATGAAACACATTATGGATCACTTGTCCAACCACGATTATGATGCTTAATAGAAACAATAACCACACTATTATCACGATTATCTATCGCCTTGGTTTCTTTTTTTTTTTTAAAGATTTTTCGCCACTTAATAATCATCTTGAATTTTTGACCCCTTATTTATTTTGCTAAAATCTATCACCAATTAATTTGAGAACCTTCATTTTAATACTCACAATTCACATGTCTATCTTTTTTAAAAAAGAAATATTTAGGATTCAATCCTTGTTTTCTAAGCATAAAGAATTATATTTTAAGCATTGTCAGACATTAATATGAGCATTTCTACTATCAGCGATTTAAACCTTAATTTGTGATATAATCCTAATTTCATTTAAAATATGTTGTAGCTGGTCTTTCTATACCCAAAAAAAAAAACAGGGGGGGAGAGAGAGGGAGAGGGGGGGGGAGGGAGGGCGAGAGAGAGAGAGAGAGAGAGAGAGAGAGAGAGAGAGAGAGAGAGAGAGAGAGAGAGAGAGAGAGAGAGAGAGAGAGAGAGAGAGAGAGTGACTATTAATTTGGGTTGGAGCCCAGAATTTTGATAAAAGTGGGCTTTGCTTTTTTAATCGGCCATCATTCATTGGCCCATATGATTGCTTTTCTTCATTCTTTTTTTTTTTTGGGGGAAATTTCACTGCACTCTTAGCAAATTATTTTTAAATAGTTCCCAAAACTTTATGAAACTTTACTGCTCCCCTAAGGCTAAACTGAAAATAAAATTTGTTGGTGAAAAGATAATTGTACCTTACAAGTTAAATATGATTATTTACAAGATACATTTGGGAATTTACAAATCTAATATGCTTATTTATAAGACAAATAGTGAAATTACAAGACCATTTCGTCCATATACAAGACAATGAGCATATTCACAATAATGCATACTATTTACAAGACACATGTGAGAATTTACAAGTCAAATATGTGTATTTACAAGACACATGTGGGAATTTACAAGATCATCTTGGCCATGTACAAGACAAAGGCATAAATGTCTTTTCAACCAAAAAACTTAATTTTAGTTTAGTTCTGGGTGAGTCAAGTTTTAGAAAGTGTGGGGGCTATTTGAGAATAATTTGCTATAAAGGGGGTGCAGTGAGATTTTCCCTTTTTTTCTGCCCTTTAATAAAGTGACACTTCCTAATATCCTTAATACTCCATCTGGTCCCTATGATAAGGCACCAATTAATAATTCACATAAATCAATAAAAATAGTTAAAGTCATTAAATTTGTCCTAAAATTTTAGTAATTTTCAATATTACCCCTACTAATTACACTAAAATCTAATATCATACTCTCTCTAGTCCTTAATATAAGACATATTTACCAAATTTAATGAGATTAAGGAATTTAGCTAATTAAGTTAATATGATATGTATTTTTTAAAACACCCTAGTAATCTTTTTTAATTCCTTCCTTCCCTCACCTTCTTGATTTTTGTTGATGGAGCATTAATATGGGGTAAAATAGAAAAACATTGATAAATATTAAAACTATTATTTATATTTAAGACCAAGATCCACTCATGAAATATGTCTTATATTAATAACCAGTGGAGTATTAATTATTACTTTCTCCCATCACCCTTATTAAATATAGGCATACATGAAAAAAATATTAAATGCTCTTTGAAACTAAGCAAGTGCCTTATAAAAAGGATCAATAACACTTGTTAGTTAATGCCTTATAATAAGTACAAGAGTTAGTATAATACTCCATCCGGTGTTTTTTATAAGAGTCTAAAATTTGAATTTTCTTGGTCCTTTTTATAAGATCCCGATAAAAGTTGTTTGAACATTTAATGAGTTTTTTATTTCATTTTTACCCCTCATTAATTATATGTATTACATTAATTACAAGGTTGGTGATGTTTATATTTACATTATTTCTCTCTCTTACTTGCTCCTCATAAATAAGGGCATACTTGAAAAACAGAGTTTATTTTAGACAAACTTATTATTGTTAACTAACTTTAACCAGTTTTTTTAAACCAAATAATTCAATTATTGAGAAGAGTCAAAAATTTGAATTGGCTTAGTCCTTTTTATGAGAACCCAATAAAAGTTGTCTCAACATTTAATGAGTTTTTTCATTTGTGCCCCTCATTAATTATATATATTGCATTAATTAAATGGTTGGTGATACTTATATTTACTCAATTTCTCTCTCTTACTTGCCCCTTATAAATAAGGGCATACTTGGAAAAAAATTTATTTCAAGACATATTTATTATTTTTAACTAATTTTAACCACTTTCTTAAACTGCGTACTTCAGTTATTGGGCTCTTATAAATAGGACCAGAGGGAGTATATATTTAACTAATTTGATTAAATTAAGGAATTTATTTATGTTAGTTAATATAATATATATTTTCTAAAATACTCTGGTCATCTTTCTTAATTTCCTCATATTCCCTTTCCTCTTTGATTATTTTTGAGGGATTTTTTATAGGGGTAAATTATGAAAAAATTGATAAATATAAAAAATAAGTTTTATATTTAGAACAAAAATCAATTCCTCAAATATGTGTTTTTTTTTTTTTTTGCGTAGAGCATCCGGTATCCTAGACCTACCTCCTTTTTAACTCAAAGGATTTATAGAGGTCCAAACTAATCTGGATCGAGCTAGGTAGGACCGCAAGGGTGGCAAAACTCTACCACCAAGTATCTAACACTATTGCATTCCTTGAGCTCGAATTTGAGACCTCTATCGCCAAGTATTTAACACTGCTGCATTCCCATAGCTCAAACCCGAGGCCTCTGACTAAGCTAGTATAACCCCTTACTAGTTGAACCAAGTGATTGGTGGTCAAATAGGTTTTATTAAGGAAAAAAATGAGTAATTGATAAAGAATAATAATCCCTTCATGGTTTTGTCCTTTCTCCATCTGCTGGCCATGTGGATAAAAATAAAACAAATGAAGAGTTAAATCGGTTGAAATAAATTGTTTTTCTAGAATTGGAAGATGAAAACATATTAGGGAGAATTCCTGAAAAGGAACCTGAAAAATTTGGAAATGACAGATGCTTTTTTTTTTTTTTATCAAAAGTTGAATAGAAAATGTCAAAACATGATAAGGAATTCCCAACTTTTTTCTTGCGAAATGACTGATATGATTTATCATTTCCCAATTTTCAGGTTTCTTTTCAGGTATTCTCCCAACATATTAATGATAGAAACTATATCTTCCTCCAATATTTTTATTCTACTCAAAATTTATAAATTTATTTATAGACAAATTTACAAACCTATACCTTCCATCATTTTCATTCTATTTTTATGTTGTTAGAACAATTATATATTTCATTTTTCAAAAGTTAGAACAAATTATGAAAGCAAAACTAGAAAAATCTGTTTGAATAATTATTTTGAAAAACATATTTAAATTGGTGAAGTAAAAGATGAAAAAATAGTTTGCTTTATTAGTATGATTGTCATTAATAAAAATACAATTTTATGTCTCTTTTCTTTAATTTTGTTGGCAAAAAAACAAAAAGATGTTAGGATTATTTTGTTTTTCTGAACTCATAGTTGAAAACACATCTTTTTTATTTGACTAAGTGTTTCCCCTTTTGAGGTTTAAAGCCTAAAGGGTTTTAGCCTTTCCCAATAAGTGTGCTTCCCAGGATTTGAACTTATATTCTCCTCCTGATGGAGTTGAGACTGCTTACCATCTCAACTAACACCTTATTGGTAAAACACATTTTTTAAAACATGTTATTTTATTTGTTTAAAATAAAAAACTGTTTTCAAAATGTTATACGTGTCCGAATCCTCCTATAAGTTTATTCTAGATAAAATGGATGCTCGACTGACTGGATGGAAAGCCCACACCTTGTCACTTGCAGCTAGACAAACTCTTGTGGCCTCGATGATAATTTTACTTGCTGCGATATTCACATTAAATATAATAGTTTGTACTGAAGATGATGCATATAAGTAGGAAAATACAGAGGACACCAATCACTATCTTTTAAGAATACTTTTGCATTAAGATACAAGGAGCCAATTCATATATGTGTGTGTGTGCGCGCGCCCGCGCGCGCGCGCATGTGATATGCGTACATGAGGTTAACATCATAAAGGAAATATCAAAGGCCATAAGAAATGAAGGTTAGTAAATACGTATAAAGAAGGATTAAGTTCTGCTGCATCTAAACTAGTATAAACATGGGGTTGGTGTATCGGTGGTCCCAGAAACAAATACTACTGAAGACAAGCTTCTAATTATTACTCCTTCTGTCCTTAATATAAGACACATCTACTTAATGTGGTTAGATTAAAGAAGTTGGTGTTAATATTACATAAATTTTCTAAAACACCATAGTCACCCTTTTTAATTCCCTATTTACTACAAAAAAAACTGTGATTTAGTAGCGGTTAAAAGGTGTATTCGTAGCGGTTTTAACCACTACCAACAATATTAGTAGCAGTTCATAAAACTACTACTAAATCCACTATTGCAAGCAGTTTTGTAGCGGTTATTTTAAATCGTTACTCAAGTACAATAACCGCTACTATATTTGTAGTGGTTAAAACCCACTGCTACAATATTACCAAGAGTAAAAATCATTTTTTGGGAACCTTCACTACTACAAAATTAGCTTTTTAGACCACCACATTTAGACCGGTTATAGTGGATAAGGTCTAAAAAATTTGACTGGTGACAGTTTTGTAATTATATAGAACTTCTAAGACCGGTTCTAAAAAAAAATGGTCTTAAAAAAATTATTTAGACCGGTTATAAATAAAACCGGTCTAAAAATATCAAAATATTTAAAAAATTAAAAATTTTAAACTTTTTAGACTGGTTATAATTAATAATCGGTCTTTAATATCAAACATTTAAGACCGGTTTTTATTAAAACCGGTCTAAAATATGAAAAATTTAAAAATTAATTTTTTGTTCACCATTTTAAGACCAGTTCTTATAGAAAACCGGTCTAAAATATGAAAATATTTTTTAGACCTGATATTCAGAACAACTGGTCTAAAAGATCATAAATCCTATTTCCCCTCCTCACCGCGCGATCAATCATGTGTAACTTTAATTTGAAGCTATATCCTCTCTGTTGTCTTTACTCTCTGCTGTCTGCCTCATCACTATTGCTATCGTCGACGAAAGTCCAAACTTGCCAGTGCTCTCTCACTTTAACTCGCTCTAGCCGATGCTTGAAGATGCGAAGCCTAGCGTTCGCCTATTATGAGTTTACCCTAGTACTTCTGATGTCTTCTTACTTGTTTGGTTTTTGTTTTGAGTTTGAATTTTTTGGATGCATTTTCTGCATCTACACCCATCACTACTTCGACATGATAATATTTTCTTAGATGCCGCATTCTCTTCTCAGATTTCGTTATTTGTCCTCATTTAATCATTTGAGATCCTCATTTTTTTCCTGACGTATAATTTGTGACCACCCATATCTGAATATCCAAAAATGGCGACTATGACGAGCTTGATCTGACTTATCAATAAGATTCAGCGAGCTTGTTTGGTGGCCAGGTATGTACCCAGTCTTCAAGTTCTTTCATTTTTCTTTTTAAATCTCCAATCTTGTGTGGTTGTTCTCTAATGTTTTGAAAAGGGTTGTTTTGATTTTGTGCTTGTATGTTGTGAAAATCATAGTTAATGGAAATCATTAGTCTTGGCAAGTGTGGTAGGATGGGATTTTCTGGCTCGTGGATCTGGTAATGCTCAGTGTTTATCTTAGCTTGAGTATCTTGTGTCTTTATTCGTTATTATCTATATCATCTGTTGTGTAGTTGAGGAAGTGTAAGAAGGAACAATTATGTTGTTGTACTTCTGGGCAGCAGCAAATTCACTGTTTTGTACAAACTGAAAGCTGATTTTGTTGTTCTAGGCACTGCATCTGAGGCTTTATATGGTTTTTGTGAGTTGATGTTTAAGCCTGACATGGTTTGTCCCTAAGTTCAACTTGATTTAGTTTTTGCATGGTGATTTTTGATATGTTTTTTTTGATAAATTGGTGCAGCATTTACATGTGTCACTAGTTGCTACAAAATGAATACCTACTAAGCATCTTCAAACCTATACCACCAGCTACCCAATTTTAATGTGGACAGTTCCTGATGCAAGACACAACTCATTTTTTTTATCATGTTTTCTATGGTATCTTAGGAACCAGAGGAATTGTTTGAGACCATCTTCCAAGCATTGCTTTCACTCTCACATGCACAAATTATATAGTCTTAACTGTATTGTTTATTATCTGCAGAGAATTGCTATTGCACGAGCACTTTTAAAGAATGCCCCGATCCTTATACTTGATGAGATTTTTCCCCTTTTCTTTCTTTTTTTCTTTTGTATGTTTCTTTGCTTCTTTATACTGTTTCCATGATTCTGCTGCTGCTTTATCAATATCTATCTGGTCCTAAATATGCCCCTTTGATGCTTCAGGCCACTAATGCCTTAGATGGAGTAAGTGAGAGGTTGGTCCATGATGCTCTCAACCATTTGATGAAAGGGAGGACAACATTAGAAAAATCACTCAATCTTCAAATGGTATGTCCTATCTTATGAGTTGTTTTTTTTCATCATTTAGTTACAATTGTCATAGCTTACTTAAAATTATATGATAGTAAAAAAATAGGGCACTTTTTTTGGATTGGGATGATTTTAAAATCCTTCCAATAAAAAAAAAAGCCCTATTTATTTTTTTTTAAAAATGTCACTTTTTAGACCGGTTATTAAAATAATCGGTCTAAAAAGTACTTTTAAGACCGATTATTTTGAAAACCGGTTTTAAAAGTATGACTTTTAAGAAAATAATTGGTCTTAAAAGTCTTGAAAAGAAAATTTTTAGACCGGTTTTTAAACAACCGGTCTAAAAAGTATGGACTTTTTAGGCCTGGTCTTCGTGAAACCGGTCTAAAAAAGTGATTTTTAAGACCAGTTGTTTAACTAGTCTAAAAAGTAACAGACTTTTTAGACCAGCTGTATTAAGACCGCCTCCAGAATCAGTCTAAAATGTCATTTTTAACCGGTTTAAAAGTCATTTTTCCACTAGTGTTTGTAGTGGTTATATAACCGCTACAAATCTCAAACCCTAAAATTTGGAAGGCAGGAAATGAAAAATAAAACTTGGCTCCATTTTGTAGCAGTTCAAAAATCGCTACTAAGATGGATTTTAAAAATGGCGGCATTAACTAGTAGCATTCTTTAACCGCTACTAATTTCATTGAAATTCAAATGTTACGCCAAAAATTTAATTTCTGTTTTAAAATGGCACCATTAATTAGTAGCAGTTAAATAACCACTACAAAAGTTAGTAATTTTTTTAAAAAAGACAATCATTTGTTTCCATTTTTTTATATTAAATTAAATAGTTTATTATTTTAGTACCTTAGCTAATTTAATTAGCTTATTATTCAATAGTTTAGCTCATTTATAATTTAAAAGGAATGATTTAATTTAGTTGGATAAGTATGAAGATTGTGTTGATAATATTATTAAGGATACCTAGGTAACAAGAAACTATTATGTTGTCTACTACAATGTGATTATGAATGTGTAAGAAAAATAGGTGAAAATGAGAAAATGCTCTTAAATATCTGCAAAAAAAAAATAGTGAGAATAAATTTTATGCGAAGGAAATAAGTATTGAAATCAAAAATTTAAAAACTTGTACCATATTTGACAACTTGTTCAGCTCCTTAGCTCATAGAAAACAATTTATAAATGAGAGAAAATGAAATAGGGGTAAGGTGGAAAGAAATAGGGGAGTGTTTGAAATGAGATGTGGTGGGGGTAATTATAGGGATCTGCGTAGCACTTGTAGCGATTAGTGTATCGTGTTTTGTAGTAGTTTTTATTAGTAGCGGTTTATGAACCGCCACAAATATTTTATTTATTTATTTATTTATAAATATTTTTTAAGACAAAAACATAATTTGTTTTATTATTCATCCTCGCCATCCCTACAGAAATTGTGTAGAAAAATTGTTAGTGCTGTATTATTTTGTTAAAAAAATTTAATTTAAATGATGTGAACTTAAAAAAAAGTACCGAAGTAGAGGTAAGTTGTCATCGCCTTAAGGAAGAAGTTTTTGAAATTGGCAGGCTGAGATGACTCACTCTCGTAGGCGATGTTATCGCCTTCACCCATGTTGCAAAGGTCTCGTGGCCTTAAATGAACGACCATGTGTTAATCCCTGTGCCTCTCGTCCTTGACATAATAAACCTGATGTGCCTCTGAGGCAAGAATATACGACTCATCATCTTGAGAATTACCAGTATGAATTGGCTGTGAGAAATTGATTGATGTGATGCCTAAGTCGTCAATTGTCAGTCCCCGGGAAGTAGTGGTATTTTCCCATAAACACTTGAACAGCGTCATGGTGAAACGGCCTTGGTAATTAAGTTCAATGACATCAAGGCTTTCCATAGTAAGGGACGCCTTCGAACTGCATGTTGACATCACTACTGCTTGCATAACTCCTTATCCCAAAGGTGCTATAAACACCCAAATTTTGAGTTTGCAATCCTTGATCCCGTGAAACCGTGTAAAACTTGAAACCATGACATTGTATGCTGTAAATGTTTTTGCATAGTCAAGAGGGTTGATTGCAAGAGCTCTAAAATTTAGTGAGTATAGGTTGTGGTCATTTAGTATTATGCGTGCAAACTAGCTTGGGAATTCTCTGTGGACCTTTTTGTCAACTTCGAAGGATGTTTGTGTATGGATCCGGAGTTGATGCTTAACATGACTTCTGAATTTCCTACAATTAATCATGGGAAGGCGATAGTGAAATGAAAGTAAAAAATGTTATGAAAGATATAGATAACATGTGAGTGTACAATTCTTACTGAATAAAAGGTTCAACTTGAATGCAATTAATCAAGACATGTCTATGTGCTTGCAACTTCTTAGTTGCCATTAGTTTGAAGTTCTTAGTTCCTCTAACTAGTTTACCAACACGAGGGATAAATTCTCCTGATGTTGGCACAGGTTTAGGACAATCATCAATACGAGGTAGGCAATTGAAAGCCATCTCAAGGTCATCAAAGTACCTTGAATTGAAATGCAGCACCTCATCCCTTATATAGCCTTTAGCTATAGAAACTTCTAGCCATGCCTTATTCCTTACGAAAGATTTTAATTTCTAAAGAAACCTATTAAGTAAATAAGGGAAAAATGATACTAAATGCTGAAAAGGGCAACTAACAAACATAGGAACTAACAATGAAGCACATATGTAAGCACAATAATCTCATAATTAATTCATATTTATATTATTTCCTAGAATTGGCTAACAATCCAAATCTTATATAATAAATCTAAATTAGCCTAAAACAGTCCCCTAAAAATTGAACAAGGTGGGATAAAATATATTAAATTTGAGATTTATCAACTCCCCTACACTTATTATTTACACTCCTGGGCAAAACAAATCAAGACCAAGGGAGAATAACAAAACAAAATAAAAACTTTAAGGGTGAATGTTCCTATCACAATCAAGAAGTAAACAAAAGTATTTCAACACCTCTCTTTTCCAAGTGATCTTCTCAAAAATCAAGAAAACAAACATCATGGCAATTTATTTGACAAAGGGGAATCTAAACTGGAAATCCCTCACTATGAATAATGTGTATGTCGCTTATCACTCAAAAGTGTATAGGCTTGTGTTTACACTCAAATCTACCTTATCCAGATTCTTTCCATAGGCTTGACAAGAATCTAAGTTCTCCACCTCTAACAAAGCAAATACAAGTATAAATCAAAAGGACTTTTATTAGGTTGTAATATGGCTAAGGTGAAGAAAGAATAGGTATATTGTTTGAAAAAACAAAGTTGAATATCTTAGAGGATGAAGAGGATTATGGAATAGATTATATAGGATGCAAGAAACCAAACTTGAACTGGGTCATAACTATCTCTCTCTCTCTCTTTTTCATGTTTATTTTATTTTATTTTTTTTCACTTTCTTAGGCTTTTATATTGATTAGAGCTTAATATTTACATATTTTTATTAATTAATCTTAGGGTTTTGTGGGACTTAATTGAATATTTTGGGCATAATCAAGTGTTAATGTGAGATTTTAATGAAAGAATAATTTGGGAATTATAGTGGTTAAATTGTTATATTTTTAATTAATATTTGTTATTCCTATTCACTACTACAAAAAACGTTTTTAACGTCCCCTTTTTTAGGCCTTTTAACGTCTGAAAACAAAGGGACGTCTATATGAGCGACGTAGTAAAAAATGGCAATAACATCCGTAGATAAAAAAAGAAGTAACTTAGGACCATTTTAATTCTATTTGCAAAAGTAGTTTTTCATAGATAAAAGATCAAACCATTTTCTCCATTTTTTTTAATCAATTTTGATACTTAGTTTACTTAGAAATTAGGTTCATAATCGGCTCCTCAAAGTGAAACGTTTGAGCTCATTGTTGATCCATTTTCTATTTGTACAAACCAGTATGATGAATAGAATGAAATAGGAAAAAAAATAATGGAATGGAAAAAAGTAAACTTAGAGTAAAGCATCGACTTTTATATCTTTACTTAGAAAAGATTATAAAGAGGGAGGGGAGACCTAATTTTTAGTTAAAAATCTCCATCGACAGATGGAGACTTTTAACTAACATTATATTGCAGGATGAATATGTAAATTCTCCCCAAACATAATCTACTACGTTTAAAAGATATCGTGTGATTTGTGAGAGATTTAAAACAGAATTAAGTGGGAAATAATAATCACAAATAGTGGGCTATATATATAGAGATATTTGCAGTGGAAGATAGCACAAGATATCAAAATCATACCTATAATTAAATTTAAAGCCCTGCGTCATAAATAAAGGGAGGACAAAATATAAAATAATAATTTGGAAAGTCTGAATTTTATTTTAGTTGTCTTAAAATTAGTTATACCCAATAGAGAATTTTTAGCAGCAGCAGTAAGATCAAAACAAATGATGATGATCACTTGCCTCCATCTATTTTCGTCTCTTCTCCTTTTTGGATGACGTGTGCCTCTCTCTTACCATGTACCGTGGCATTTGAATCTTTAGTTGGCAATTGAAATTGTAGCTAGCAAAAGTGGCCCTGTCCTTACATGTGCATATATAAAATTAAGTTGGCATTTATCGTTTTTATTCACATAATCATGATTTTTACCGGCCAACATCATCATCATCATATCTTCTTGTGACGAAGGATGTAGCCTTGTAAAAGATACAAAACCAACATTAATCTGAAAAAGAATTGGCAGCTTGCTGGAACGGCCCTAAAAGAGAAGTGAGCATGAAAGCCAAAACTAATAACATCACAATCTGTTATGTTCGCACGTAATTCCTAAAATGGCTGATGTATATGGGAGTGAACTGATGAGGGGTTGAGACTTGAGACTTGATTCTGTGCAAGTGGCTTAGAAGTAATAAATATGTCAGATATGTATTATTTTTCAATTATACCCTTATTTATAAAGAGAATATATCATAGATAATGTGTAAAATGGAAAGAGGAGTTTAAATTTCAAACAAAAAGGATTTGTTTCTTATATTTAGGACAGCTCTTATAAGCGAGATTGATTCTTATAAAATGTACCCGAGGCCATTGTTATCAAACTCGCGAGTTGACTTTCTAAATTTACCCTTTTTATGTTTCTACCTCTCAAAATTGAGTTCTCCCATATGTGTCTTGTTTTTTTGTGGATTTATTGGTAAAAAAAAATACTATCTTGCCAATGTATATATCTGGGAACAGTTCTCTTATTATTTAGAAAATACATGTCAAATTACCAATGTAGCAGCAGCAGCAACAACGATAAGAAAGCTGCTAAATTACGATCAGATAGATATTTTAGAGATTTTAGACATTTGAATCTAGTATGAAATGTAGATTTGACTTTTGTAGACATTAATTAGAAAACCATTGTCTGGTTGCAGCTTAATTTTTTTAAAAAAATAACATTTTCACATCTAATAATTCATATTTATATTTTATAAATAATTTTGTTTACAAGTTTCCAGATGTATACTTGGGCAAGATAGTATTTATTTAGGGAGAATTAGAGGGAAGGAGCGATGAAAATAATATTTATTGGAAAAGATGTTAAAAATTGAAATTATTTGGATGCTCTGAGTATCAAAAAATTAAAAAACAAAACAAAATTTCCCAAAACAACACTCCCTACATTCTCGTAGGCAACATCCTCCAATTTGACAATTATTTAACGAAAATCATGAAGATTTATTCAATTAATTCAAAATAATTTGAATTTTGAGGTCAGAAGCTAATGCTAATTAATTAAATTAAATTAATAGTTAGCCCTAATTACTTTTTTATTATCTTTTAATTAATGAAAACTCTTTTGTTTGAGTTTTTCGTCCATAAATCTAGCTAATACCTAACTGCAATATGGAGTATGTATCTCTAATACCTAAAATGGGGAGCACAACGTAAGAAACGTGGGGGTAATAGTATCGTGTCAGTAATCTCCATATGAATGTGGTGGCGTTACGAAAGGCAATTCCTCAATCTCTCCCTCCCCCTCTATATATATTCCTTCCCTTGGCTAAAATCATCATCAAGCAACAGCAACGGTTCCTTCAGCTTCAAATTCTTCAACTTCGAATGGCCAAAGCAGCGTTTCCCATGGGCTGTAATTGCTGCTTTGGCCACCGTGGCTGCCAGGACAAAAACAAAGAAAAACATGGGAAAAGCTGCTTTAGCATGATGATTTTACCAGGGAAGGAATATATATAGAGGGGAGGGAGAGATTTAGGAATTACTTCAGCCACGGATACCATTGTTAATCCGGCGTTCATTCCTTGTTTTGGATACTTATCCAAAAAGGTGCCTACTCCTCCGGCAGCTTGCTGCAATGGCGTGAATAACATAGAGAATATCATACGGACAAGGGCAGACCACGTTGAAGCATGCAAGTGCATGCAAGGAGTCCTTGCGAATAAGGGAAATTATGATCCTAATCTTATCCCTTGATTCCAAAGAATTGTGGCCTATCTTTCCGACTCCCTTCCATTAGGAATGACACTGATTGTAACAAGTAAGCCTTTCTTTCTCTTTTTTTTTTCCTTTTTTTTTTTATAGTGAAGAGCATTACCACTTCCGATCAACCAACCCGTCATGGTTTCGAGTCACCCCTCACAAGCCGACAAGCAACCTCCCTGAGTACGCGCCCCATCCACGTTAACCATCACCCACCCCAGAAAAGGCGGACGCCACTTAGCCACAGTCTCTTCCTCTAACGTCGGTTACCCCAGTTTTAACGTTTGACCACTCCACTATAGCGCTCACCTGTGCTCCTAAACTTCGAGAGCCCATAGCTTTATCTTGACAAACTCTTGCAATTCGACTTAGTCATAGTTGTCCACACATAACAGCAAACCAGACGCTCCACCTTTCTGCAACTTCATCGCGCGGTATTTGGGATTGGGGGCTTTAGTTAATTTGTGCTATTTGGTACCCATTATAATAATCTAACTTCTCAAATGTTTTTTTATTATTAGATTTTGTTATGTTTAGATATTTTATTTTATGAAATGAGGCTGTCTTAATTTTTTATAATATTTTTTTAAAAATAAGATTAATGTAATTTTAGAATATTTATTCTTTAAAAAATCATTAAAAAAAATAAAAAAAAATGCAAAAATTCAGCCCATAAAATATCAAAATATTTTGTGTACAATTTATTTATAAAAAATATTTTAAAAGTTGGAGCATTACAAAGTCTATTAGAGATAGACTCATTCAAGGCCCTCAACCCCATTATTTTCATTGTGAGAATGTGTATTTTTTAAATCTAGGTAGCAACTAGGAAGATGATAAAAACTTTTCTTTTGGTTATGCAGGGTTGTGCCACCTGGCCCTCAACCCCACGTACAAGCTTGCTATAAATAGCATTAATATAAATAATTACTCTAAGTAAAAAATAAATAATGCTCCATGTAACTTGGTTAATTAGCCAACGGAACCTGTGTTGTCCAATATGCTGAAAGGCTATTATATATATTATTATCAGATTTCTGCTGTATTAGTCTCGGTGCTCACTATCATATGGTATCAACTGTTAAATAAATTAAATAACACAATATGCATGAGAAAAATTATACTAGGTCGTGTTTTCTAAATCAAATTATATTGAAAATAAAATAATAAAACTTTTATTTCATAGTAATTATAAATAACTTTTAACATGGATAATATCAGAAAATATTTAATTGATACCCCTTTCATGACTCAATTATAGGAATCATCAATACCCTACAAAGGTGCTTTGTAATATGGAAAGATTATTAAGGATTATTTTGTCTAAATCTTCGATCCACAATACCATTAATCGTTTCATATTTGGTTGGTAGGTGATAATCGGAATTGTTAGTAATAATATGTAATCAAAATGCATGACTGGGTCTAGCTACCATTTGAAGCTTGTGTGGTTTTCTCATAGTGTGCCTCATAATTATAAACTCATAACAATCTAAACACTGTACCACTTCACTTCATAGAGACCCAAAAATGAATCACTTGCAACAAAAATATCACTTTTATATTAAATATGTTGATATATGCACACAGGCACAAAATTATTGTAATTTACCTATGCTCTGTTTGTGACTTTGTGTATTGTCTATACTCTGTGGTCTCTCTGCAGCTGGTCAATCCATCTTCTTTGACAATTTCACCTTTTGACTTATTTATTTATTTATATATGTTTTTTACACAGTTAATAACTATGCTTTGCCAGTACTACGCCTGATTGGCCAAATCTTTAACGTCCACGAACGTCCCATGAAAACAGTACGGCACTCTCGAGGGAAGCTTCACAGTGGCTTCCACCTTCATTTCGACCGCGTTCACGATCTGCAGCTCCGACCTCCCTGTCATCAAATCCACCTTCGCGAGCCCACTCACCTTTGGCCACGGTTCCGCGATGGACAAATACGCGAACCGGATTTTCTTCCCAAGCCGGTTGCGGTTCACCGTTCCTGCTTCCAAGGTCATTTGCTCCGAGATAATGACCCGGCGTGTTGACTCACCTCTGATGAGGTTCCGCCTGATTTCCGACAACACGCTCGTCAACTTCTGTTCTCTTTCATTGAAAATGGAATCCGGAGGCGACATGCAAGAGCCGATAACGACGATTTCGTTCGTATCTGGTTCCTCCCAAGCGTTCCAGAAATGAAAGCAAAATATGTTTCTGCACTCAATCCAAATGACATCTGATTCATCACTCGCATTCTTCGCGAGAATCCTAAGCCTCGATTTCTTTGACTTGTCGTAGATCACCGGAGATCCTCCTGTGATCATCTCTTGTAGTTTGAACACCACTTGCTGATCCGAAATCACCACATAGTTCTCTGTGGTTGCGAAATCGTGCGTCATTATTGTAGGAACTGGTAAAGAAATTTCCACGTCTCGTGATTTCTCTCCGCTGGTGAGAATCTCAAGCATCTGAGATATGGCTTCGAAACGACGTCGTAGCTCAGGGCGAATAGCTCGCCGGAATCCGGGTCGACCTTCGGGTGAGCAATCATGTTCGATTTGAGCTGGTCATCGAAACTGTATCTCCCCACGGTTTTGATGTCACCAGAAGGAGTGATACGGACGTGGTAAGGATGCTCATCTTCTGACATTGCTAGGAGGTGGCCGTTGAAGTAGACCAATCCAGCGTTGGCGACGCCGACGCCGACGCCTTGGCGGTGGTCGACAAGGCCGAAGAGTCCACGAGCTTAGAAGAGTAAAAGTCGGGCTACACCCGAGTGCCCATGGAGCTCGCCGATGGCCTTGGGGAACACTGGTCGGCCAAGCTTCCGTTTTTGAACAAACCTCTCCGTCTCAGAAGGAGTCAGAATTAGAAAAATGAGTAGTGGCCAAATTAAGAGAGGAAGGTAGCATGATTGAGAAATTTGAGGCTTTGATATTTGGAGAGTGAAAGAAGTGTAGTACAAGACACAAAGAAGCAGTGATATGATAATGATTTGTCAAAATGAGAAGGAGAAGAAGTGGTTCTTTGAGGGAAGGAAGAGATTCCATGAGGTATTTATTGAACTGCGAATGGCTTCGGAATATTCAGGTCATCACCTATGCATGTATGCCACCAAAAAAATAGATTCCTTTTTTATTAAAAAAAATGTTAAATCCTTCGAAAGATTCCTTACGTGACGTAAGCATCCCCGGACAGTTTTGCCGTGGCTTGTGGTCGATATTTGGTTTTGTGATGATGTAATGTAATTGGACTGCATTCAAATCCTTTATAGTTATGAATTCATTGTATGCGTTAAAACGAGTGTGGTGAGAATAAGTAACTTTCATAATCAAGTTTTCTTTTTTGATTTAACGTTAATATAATCTTTGGCCCCTCAAATTATCTTTATTTTGTTTTTGGTCCCTCAAATTTCAAATAAAATGCTTTAGTCCCTCAAATAGTAAAATTGTCCAGATTTTTATTTAATTATAGGGATTAATATTTTTAACGAAATGAATAATGAGGGACAAAAAACTCTAGTTTGAAACTTGAAGGATCAAAATTAAAATAAGGACAAACTTAAAAGACTAAATATTGTATTAGCCATTTAATTTATCTTTTGAATATACTCTTCTGTTCCATTATATTTGAATGAAATAACTTTATTTTGATATTATGAATAAAATAAGGCATCTTAATTATTTTCATTAGCATAATTAATGAAATTAATTAAAGTTCTAATATGTCTTTAGTTTTTCAAAATTTTCAAATTTACCCATTGATTAATATAGTTCATTGAGGCTATGATCGCAGGCAGCACCATACCAGGCCATTTTGTTTTGTGCTTTTGTCCTTTTCCAGTTAATATATATATATATATATATATAGTTCATTAGGGGGAAGGAAAAAGTCATTATTTAATTCAAGAGTAAAAGAGACAAATGTATTTTTTTAAAAAGAAAACTAAGTCATTAATATTTTACTAAATATCGGAAATGGTCTTGTATTGAGGAATGAGGATGACAGGATAAGATATTATAAATATGATCGGAATGTAGCTGTTCTCATCTGAATGGAAAAATAAACATATATGTGATCCTTAGAATTAAATAAATTATTATCAAACACATCAATCTAACTTTAGCCATCTTCTTCTTTACTGTATATGGCATACAAAAATTGCATATTTTTGGGTTGTGAAAAAGAAAAAGAAAAAAGAAAGAAAAGAAAACAACATTCAATTCAAAGGCGATAATGAATTATTAGCAATATCCTAAACTAATTTGTTATTTATCGAACACCAGTATTTTTTTACACTCAATATCTTAAAATATTTTTGGTGCAATTGCTGTGAAAATACTTTGGGTTGTTTGATAATCACAAATTAATTTAGGATAGTGGATGCTATTAGAAAAATACTTTAAAGTATTGGATGTGACTTAACCCTTTTTGTAAAATACATTTTTAGAATTACGTGTTTATATAAAACAAGAAAGGAAAAAGTGTATAACTTTATTCAAAATTTTAGTTTGATACCTTAATTTAAAAAGTATATTTTCAATCCTTTCACTGTAACACATCATTAGTATAAAATGATGATTTTTTGAAACAATCATTTTTATTTTGAAGATTAAACTTAATATATCAGCATTTGAGAATGGTTTACCAATAGTTAAAATATCAATCTAACAGGAAACAAATATCTAATGCAAAGATGGGTTAGTGTTACCATGGTTGGATACACAATTATACAGATATTGATCAGAAAAATAGTGGTTAATTAGATTTTTTCAGATCGTTCCAAAAGGAATTTGATGAATATCAAGAGATTAGAAATGGGAGATATGTATTCTTGATAAAAATAGTGTTTGGTTGCACATGGAATGCTGATTAATGTATATATAAATGGACGAATTTGAAGAGTGGTTGGAAAGATTAAAAAAAAAAAAAAATTAGGACATCTTTCTAGATAACAATGAACGACAAGGATAAATCTATTGTCTTATAATTCATATGTTGACTTGGCATTCATACTAAGAAAAAAATCCACTATTCTTTGTCTGTCGTTTCAAATTCAACACATTCATATTCATGTCCACATTTCATTTGGAGTTTTTTTCTCCTCCTTCCTAATGACTAGTCCCATCGTTTACCAAAAAGAAAATAATTACTAGTTCCATCATAAATATAGGATTCAAATAATTAATTGACATAGATTAAAATTAATTATTTGTAATATACACAGGTTGAGTTTTCTAAAATACTTTTACTTATAGTATTTATTCATATTGGAAATTACCATATGTGTGTAATTAATAAGAATAATTTGAAAATAATAATAAATATGAGGAATAAATTAGAGGATTGAGGTGTAACATTAGAGATCAAAGAAAATTTCTTAACTAATTTGTACATTTAGAACAGGGGAAAATATAATTTTCTTACATATTTAGTGCACACAATCTAACCAGGAAATTATTACTTGAGATTTTTTCAATTGTTTAATTGCAATTTCATAATAAGCTGCATCTGAAAGTTTCAATCATTTCATTGGATGCATAATCATGAACCATAATTTGATTATATTAAAGAAGTTAGTTGAGTTAGTTAATATGATATGTATTTTCTAAAACATTATAATGCCTGTTTGATTTAGCATTCAAAAGGCACGTTCAATCAAGTAGAGATAAAACTCCTCTCACATGCTTACCTCGTACACCGTAAATCATATTAGAAAAGTAGTTTCTACTGTTAATCCAAACATGCACATAGTCATCTTCCTTAATTCCTTAATCCTCTTTCCTCCTTGATTATTACTCCCTCCGGTCCTAAATATAGGACATAGTTTGTAGCAGTGCAATTTGCACTACAAACTATGTCCTATATTTAGGACCGGAGGTAGTATTAAGGGAGCATCAATAAAAGTAAATTAAGAAAATATTGATAAATTTGAAAACTAGATCTTATTTTAGGACGGGAGGGAGTATATAACTATATATATAATGCCAAATTTTGCGCGCAGAAAATGAATTGAAGTGGTTAATGTGTCTTATTGGTGTGTCTAAGCCAAACAAGCTAAGAAACGTACACATCAATATCTTTATGTGTTTGGCACAGTAAAACGATGGCCTCCATTTTAATCCTACTCTGTCCTCGTTCCATGTATCATCAATTCAGTTGCTTGCCTAATTCAACTTTCTTAATCAGCATCTTCATTTTAATTTGTAGTCCATGCACCTGAAGAGAGATTAATGCAAACTCAATATGTGTGTGTGTGGGTACATATTTCTAATTCAATTGTTAGATTTTACGTATCTAGCATCTAACAAGAACTATGTTTTAAAGCTTATTGATCCTTTATATAATTATACTCTTCTGGTTCTAAATGTAGCGGTTAGATAACTAATTTTCAGAAATTGATAAAATTAGTTGATTTAGTTATTTATAAAAATTGTGTGTTGGTTTAATTAAAATACTATATTTAATTATCTGCATAAGAAATACGCCTTGATAAAAACCTCCTTAGTGTAGATGATTTGAAATATATATATATATATATATATATATTTAGCAAACAAACAAACAAACATTTTCACTAGCTCCTATTTTTAAACTCAGAGGAGTACTAAAATAGCTTTAATCATTCTATATGACTGACGTTTTAGCTTATATATCTTTTATTTGTAGTTCTAATTATTAGAGATGATGGAACTCTCTAATATCCATAAATTATGCAAGTAGAGAAAATTTAATTGGATTATATTGTTTTAAAATTGTCGTGCGAGTCTACTAAAATAATGATTCAGTGTCTTAAACAAAAGTTAAAAACTTTTCATAATAAATATTTGGAGCAATGAATATGCTTTGATCGAAGGACTTGCTAGGAGTATGAGAAGGAGCAAGACGAACGTCGTGGCGATACGACATCATATTATGAACAATTCCGATTTAGTAAAATATTTTTTTTTGACAAAATGACAATGGCGAGTTTTATCCCTACTCGTGGGATTTGTTACATAAATCGTACGACGTTATTATGCTTAATCTATAATCAAATCTTTTGAATCTCGAACCGGATACCAGACGATAATTATATAAAAAAAAATCAAATCTTTTACAAATTATTTAACTAAAAGTTTTCATTTAATTACTTGTTCATTTCCATCTTTCTTTAATTTTTATTCAAAGAAAACATTATACTGCTTGGTCTAGCTACCTTCCTCACCACCGTAAAACAGCTTTCTTTGCATGTGTCCGGATAAATTTAAATGACTATCAACCATTTTCTTTTCAATAGAAGCCACTTCAACTCTTCCTTGTATGTATTTCATATGGATTTGGATCCTCTCATAATCCTATTTCTCCTTTTCTTTTCAAAATTCCTTCTATATTATTAAAATGTTACTAAAATATAAATAAATAAATTTAAACTATTAAAATTTAATTTGGACTATTTACACCTGTATTAAAAAAATTAATTTATAAAATATTTTAGCAATTGCTTTCTAAAGTATTACATCTAGACAATCTATGTTTTTGATCCAAGGGTACAGAAGGGATTCTGAAAAGAAAACGAGAATGATACTGAAAGGATCCATATTCAAATTTTATCTTTTCTTGTATCATTACACATTCATCTCAAAATCCCCATATCAAAATATTTTATTGACACAAATAATTATTTTAAGAAAAATGTAATAGTAAGTATGGAAAAATGAAACCTTAGTTGGTAATAAACCACAATTGTCTCTCCTGGTTTGTTCATGAATGTGTGTCGGAAGATTGTGTTGTCACGGAATGAATCTTACAAGAGACGAAGCAAGATAGGCCTCGCTTTGACTATTTGTCTGCGTGAAGGAAAATCCAAAAAGTCACTAGCTAATATTGCCTAAAATGTTATAAAATAATAATTTTATGAATTAACAATGTTGTTTTTATTTCTTAAATAAAAGGGTTAAAGTGAAAAAATACCCATGTACTTTTTTCAAAAGAGAGTCTCGTATCATAAATTTTTTTTTGGATGCAAAAGTGCCCCATAAACTTCTATAAAGTAGGACAAAAATACCAATTCAGTTAAACACTCCTTATTTTTTGGCTTTGTGGGTCCCACACAAATTGTTTTGGAAAAATTTCAGTTGGCCCTTTTGTAGTAAATTAATTTCAATCAATCCCAAAACTTTCTGAAACTTCACTACACCCTATGGTCAAAATGAAATTAATTTTTATAGGTGAAATGACAAAGATGCCCTTACTTTTTAAAAAAATTTATAGCTTACTTAAAAAAAAAAAAAGAATCTCACTAAATCTATCTTAAAATTCAATAACTTTTCAAATTTTCCCTTATTTAATGTATATCTATATAAAAATATTTAATGATGAAACTAACTAATACATAAAAAAAAAACACCATATTTCTATGCTTTATAAATACGATCAGAGGAGCATATTAGATTACTGGTCCTCTTGGCTTGAGTTTCAAGGTCCTAGAAGTCCAAAGTTTGATTACTGGTACCACCTCCTGATACGATCAGCGAGAAGAGCGTATTGGAAGTCGGAAGGAGTAGAAGACAATTATCAATGTGGTGTTCAATGGCAGGCACACATTTATAGGCAGAAACAAATTTTAGGGACACATCGCTATATAGGAAAGAAAAAACAGCAGCCACTTTAATGTTGCATGCAATATTGCATTGCATGAATGCCGCACAAGTGTAACTTAATTAATGGATTTTCTGAGTTCCGATGTCGTATTGGGAAAGATTAGGGCTTCAAGTTTTAGAAACAAACACATTATACACCAGAGGCACACTGTACACAGATGACCCAACACACAAAGAAGAATCAAACAGAAAAAAAAAAAACACAACAGATGCGTGAGCTTTCGCTCTCTTCATAATAAATTCACACGCAACAAAACACAACACAAGACATGCAATAAGAGAGAAAATGCCAGACGATAATTTTGTGGAGATACGGTTGGATATATCTCTCAACGAGGATTTGAACTATGGTTCACACATTGTGAGGGATTAGCCCCACAAAATCCAAACCCTAATAATTGAATCTAAGTAACCCTCATCAATCTATGATGGGAAAATTGGTAACAACCATTTCAAGCGCTTAATTTCATCTACCCAGATTCTCACATCAAAACCTACCTGTTTTGTGTTACGTACATAAATATTTTTAAATTAAAGTGTTGATTAATTAATTAGCTGATGTTTGAGCTGTTGCTAGCTACTTTAATTTAATTTTTTTAATAAGTCTGAAAATTTTGACAATTTGATTCAAAGACCATATATTAATCCCCCAATTTTCGTTTACGGTACATCTTTTTTCCTTCTACAAGGAAAAAAAATCTTTTCACCCTCAAAAGAAAATATTGGTGCTTAATTTGTATCTTTATTTTGTTAACACATTTGTAGAGAGGCTGGCAAAAAAACTCACATCGATAGAGAGAGGGCCCCGTGTGATGAGTTATGACTTATGAGATGATGAAATATAGGGGTGTTCAAAGTATCTCGGTCTCCGTCATCCCAACCTGGTCCCAAACATTTTGATCCTGAGAATTTCCCATCTCGATCAGGACTGGGATGGGAACCGGGATCATCCTTGGAGATCCTGATCTCGGTCCCCCCTTTTTTCATTTTTTACTTTACAAATTAAGCTATCATGTTATTTTTTGTATTTTTTACCCCATACATTAAGTTGTCATTAACATCTTTAGTTGGAGTTAAACTATATATACCGTGATATTAATCCTATCTATATAATTTATAAAGATAATAACGAAGATGGTAATGAAATGCTACTCTTCATTTTTAGATCAATTTGTGTAATTATTATGGTATTGTTAGTTGTTAAATGATCACTTTAAACAATAGAATATGGAGAATTTAACTAATATAATAATATTTTTTTAATTCATTTTTTTAAAAAGGCCAGGATTTCCCGGTCCTCATCCCGAGACTATTGGGACCATGATGCAATTTGTATCTCGGCCAAGAATCAAGATCGGGAACAAGGATTGGGGTATTTAGTCCCATCTCATATTTTGAACACCCCTAATGAAATGTCCTTAAGAATTAATTCATCGACGTACAAATACCAGAAATGTCAATAAAATATATAATTTTAGTTTGCATGACATATGAGTCATATACTTTGTTAAATGGACCACATACGTATGCGCTCTTAGAATTCATGTGAAAGTTAAGTGAATCAAATTTTTACTATTTTATTATTTGAACTCGTCAAACTCATGAGATTGAATAATTGACTTTTCTTTTCCTCTCTCTCTCTCTCACACACACACAAAAACGCAAATATACCCATAAGTTGTAAGCTATACAAGATGAACCACTACAAAAAAAATGTGATTTGGTAGTTGTTAAAAATGGATATTAGTAAGGGTCTTAATCGCTACAAACAACATTAGTAGCGGTTAGAAAAACCGCTACTAAATCGTATGTTGTAAGAGGTTTTATAGCGGTTATATAAAACCATTACTCAAAAAAAATAATCGCTACATAATTTGTAGCGGTTCATTCCAACCGCTACAACATCTTAATGAGTGAAATTTTTTTCAGAGATATTTGTAGCGGTTATATAACCGCTACAAAAATAAAAAAATGAAAATTTGAAGGCGGGAAAAGAGAAATGAAAATTTTTTTCCTATTTTGTAGCGGTTAAAAAACCGCTAGTAATTTTGAATTTTTATGAAATTTGTAGCAGTTATATAACCGCTACTAATTTCATGAAAATTCAAAATTAGCGCAAAAAAATTAATTTCAGTTTAAAAAAGACGCGTTAATTAGTAGCGGTTTGACAACCACTACAAAAATTTAAAATTTTTTTTAAAAAAAATACGATCATTTGTTTCTGTTTTTTTAATATTAAATTAAATATTTTATTTTTTATTAGTTTATCTAATTTAATTAGCTTATTATTTAATAGTTTAACTTATTTATAAATTAAAAGGAATAATTTAATTTAATTGGATTAGTATAAAAATTGTATTGATAATATTATTAAGGATACGTAGGTAATAAGGAACTATTATGTTGTTTACTACAATGTAATTGTGTATGAAAAATAGATGAAAATGAGATAAAGTTGTAAAATATCTAGAAAAAAAAAGTGTGAGAATAAATTTTACACAAAGGAAAGAAGTATTGAAAAAATAATTAAAAAACTTGTTACCATATTTGATCATATTGTTCAGCTCCTCAACTCATATAAAAGAAGTTGTAAATGAGAGAAAATGAAAGAAAGGTAAGGTGGAAAGAAATGGGGGAGTGTTTGAAATGAGTTGTGGTAAGGATATTTATAGGGATTCACGTACCATTTGTAGTGGTTAATGTAACACCCCGAATTCTGAGACTTGAGCTTAGAGAATAAGCCTGAGATTAGTGGACTGCTAAGCCCTGGTTTAGCAGGATCCCAAATTGCGATTAATGGTTAATGACTCCAAAAGTGGAAGTGGTTAGTGATTAATGAACCCTTTTAGAGAATATAAAGAGGATTGTAGTCGCTTGTGTTATGAGCAACACCAAAACCCTGTATTTGAGTTCAATTGTGGATTAACATCCAAATTGACTTAGAATAGAGGGAGGAATTGAATGGGATATTGTGATGGAAATGGTGTCATGTTGTGGTATTTAATCATTGGAATTGATTTAAATTGGATTGGACACATTGGTTGCAAAAAAATTGGCAATGCTGTCCAGTGTGAATTCTGTCTGGGCAGTCTTCTCGTGTGGACGTTTTTACTAGGCAAATGATGTCAGAAAATTATGAAACTTTCCAGTCTTAAAGTTCACATCCCAAGCTTCAAAATGGACATATAATTTGTGCCATTTCATGTTGGGAACTAGGAGATATGACTGTCCAAAGTTTGAGGTCGAAAATGGACTCTGTTTTGGGGCAGTGATGACATTTGTGTAATTCTGGAATTTTGTGGTGATTTCTAGTATTGGTAAATATTTTTCCTATAAATAGGACTTAAATACCTTTCATTTGGCTTTGGAATCACCTCATTTCGATATTTCTAGAATTAGTTATGATTTTGCAAAGTTTGGTCAGAAATCTGCCAGAAATCCGAAAATTGAGAATTATGACATCATCATGTTGCATTGATGACATAAGCATGGGATATGTTATTAATCGGTTTTTTCCTTCTTCCTCCTCATTTCTGACGCTAAGAACAGCTGAAATAGAGAGAGAGCATATGGGATCTTTAGAGAGAGAAAGAGGAAGAAATCTCGCAAGGTAAGCCGATTTCTCCGACGATCTAGCTCCTAACGCGTATAACTCCGATCCTAAGCTACTCCTTTATGTTCTTTAAGGTTTGGAAGCTCCTCTTTTGGTGTTTTGAAGTTAGGGTTTTCAGCCACAAGAAGGAAAAGCTAGTGGGAGCTTGAGGTAACTTCCAAACTCTTGCATATTGACTATTCTGGCTGTTATAGACAATTTAATCGGTGAAATTTCGTCGGATTGTCTTTGGTTCTAAAAATGGAAAATGGGTTTATGGGGCTGTTATGCTGCCCAAATTGATACTAAATGGTAGTTATAATCTAATGGAATAGTCAATAAAGTGGTTAGGAGTAGAAAGGAACGCGTTTACGGAGCCGAAACCGAAAAACCCCAAATTTTCCCGGAGTACATGTATATTTCGGCCAAGGCTGTAAATGGGTCTTAGAGTTGGATTTTCAATGATTTGATGATTCCATTGAGTTCAGGAGCAAAAATTAGGTGGGGTTACAGTTGGGCACTTTTTTCAAAAAAGGCCGAAAAAGCATAATTACGAAAACGCCCCTGAAACCCTTAAAGTAGGGCTGTCAAGGGTAATTTTGTAATTTACATTGAATTTGATAATTTCAAGTTCGGAAATGGATTCCTTGGGCGAAAATATGTCAGAATAGCCCATGTCAAAATTTCAGGAAAAGTACAGTCGGATCGGGTATGGTGGGGCCGGGCCGGGTCCCCGGGGGCATTTTAGTAAATTTTCAATATAGCCTCATATAACCCCCAGAAACACTTTGGGAGTGTCTAAGTAGTACATTTGACATTGTAGGACCGAATGTGAAGCCCCGAGTTGCTGGCACGCAAATCGAGGAGAAAAGACTGGAGGTAGGGGACTTACCTTACTTGCATGTATTTGATATCTTTGCTTGTGTAGTGATGTATGTGATTGCTTTACTTGATTGTGTAGAGCATATTTGAATAAATGAAGCTCTGTTTCTGTTTTGCTGTGGCCATAGTTTTGTTACATGAAACATTGAGCATACAGAAATGTCATTATGGGGCATGCATCTAGATAAAGCTAACATGTCATACACATAGCATCTATCATGCATGCATTATGGTATCTGTTTCCTACTGAGATTCTCTCGAATCTCACCCTCCCCTACCAACAATTTAGACAGGGCAAGTGGCTCGTGGAGGGAGCGGCTAGGACTCCTTCGAGATGCGAATATGTAATCCCCATTTGAAGAATTGTAATGGGCAATTGTGCCCTGTGTATCTTTATCGAAGGTATGTACCCGGGATTGCCGGGATGATTATGTTGTGCACTCTGATATTTATATGAATGTGATTTATCTTCGCGTAGTAATTGTATTCGAAATATGAATATGAGACCAAGTTTATAAATGATTTCGAAAGGTATTCGTGAAAACCCCGTTATGTGATGGGTTAGTAAATGTTATTTGATTATTATTGGTCTCTATTTCATTTTAATCGTGTATTTCAGATATAATTACGGAGGGGGTTACATTTTGGTATCAGAGCTGCTGTTCCTGGCAAGTAAAGGATTTGCTAGGATAATGGCAGTAGTTGCTGCCTTAAGTCATAGAGGATGACTTTGTTTGTTGTGGTATACACATTAAGGTCCCTGTTGTTTGTGGATATATGAGTTTAGGGGATGTGTGTATGCATTATCTGTGATGTGGATGTGGTGAGTCAGTATGATTCGCCCGAGAATTTGAGGTGTAAATCAGACTTATCATCTGATTTGTAAACCAAAGAAAATGATTTCCCAGGAATGTGATATTGAGCTTCTAGGTGTTATGTCTAACCTAGATGTTGGGTAAGTAACCCTAGGTGGTATGATGTTACCTGTAGTGACGTCATACAGAGCTTATGGGTGTAAAGGCCTTAAGACCTAGGGGACAGGTGTGCCTTAGGCTGGCAGAGATATTTGGATTTGTATAGGAGTTGTGATGCTCCGTGGAAATGAGGGAAGTGATTTCCCGGTTCAACTGAGGTTGAAGGTTCGAAAGATGAATTGTGATCTAAGGATCAGACTCAATAGTCAAGCTGGTCCTTAGGAGGTTGATATGACCTATATGGTCTGTGGTACCAAGATGTGGTACTAGATTGGAATTGAAATGTGAATCAGGTATCCTGAGGTTGCTAGTGTTCATCTAGCATAGGGAAAAGTGATTCTGCGGAGAATTTGAATTTGAAAGAGTTACCTATGGAGGATTCGGATCGGAGAGTGCTACCTACGGGGAGTTTTGATGGAAGAGGGCTACCTATGGTGAGATCTGATCGGAAAGGGCTACCTACGGTGAGATCTGATTGGAAAGGGCTACCTACGGAGGATGCTGACCGAAGGGGCTGACCAGTCAGGAGACTGAGTGAAGCATCGGGTACAGTACCGTAGTGTGGAGCCACCATGACGATGAACCCTAGAGTGGAGCCACCGTGACGATGAACCTTAGTGTGCAGCCGCCTTGATAACGAACCGTCGAGAGCAATCGCCGTGACGTTGAATCGTAGAGTAGAGCTCTGGAACGTTGGGAGTATGAGATCTCAACGAAGTGCTGGTTGTGGCTTTGAATGATTCAAGTTGAATCGGGCCAAGGTCTGACGCAGATGAATATATGTTGTGAATGTTGTCAGTTGTGGTGGGAGATTCCTATGGGACTTCTGTTAAATCAACTTGACATTGTTAAAGCACAGATAAGGAGTTAGACATCAGAGTGTGCAGCGGAAGCGTGAGAATGTGATATGTTTGAGAATTGTGTTGAGCAGAAGCTTGAGGTTACCGTGAGAATGATGTGTTAACCATGGCTCCGGGAGGTAAAACTTCGAAGTCCAGATTATTTTATGAAAAAGGGGTCTTGAAGGATCCTAGTTTGGTGAAAAGAATTTGTGTTGGGTGGAATTATTAAAATGCCTGGTTCCAGCTTGTTGCAATTGTGCATTGTGAGTCTCTCACCTGCGGCCGCATGGGGTGATTCCTATGGCGGAGGACCGTTCCGCTGGGGCGGTAGTTACGGGGGATTGACTATTTGTGAGCCGCGAGGCTTTGTATATGCACTGCCACGCCAATAGTCCCTGAGTAGCTAACAACAGTTCGGGTAAAGACTGTGTGTCTTCCCGGCGGAGAAAGGGGATGAGGGTGGAGTGTAATGTGGAAGCCGAAAGGCTATGTGTGAGCACCGCTACACCAATAGTCCCTGAGTAGCTAACAACGGTTCGGGTAAAGACTGTGTGTCTTCCCGGCGGAGAAAGGGGATGAGGGTAGGGTGTGATTATGGATCTACTATTGTGAGCCTGAATGGCTATGTGTGTGCACTGCCACGTCAATAGTCCCTGAGTAGCTAACAACGGTTCGGGTAAAGACTGTGTGTCTTCTCGGTGGAGAAAGGGGATGAGAGTGGAGTGTGATTGTGAATCTGTGACAATTGTGGATAAGCTGGGACTGAGGTATAGTTGTCTAGTAAAGCAGAGCTAATTCAGCTGATGGCTAATTCGACTACATGATCGGGGGTTCTCTATTCTGAGGGCACTACCCTGGCATGGCCAGCATGGCTAGCCACCACGTTGGTTGCACTGGTATTGACCTAAGGCCGAAAGGCGGTGCGTAAAATTAGAATCTGCAATGTACGTTTGATAATGAAGTGGATTTTCTTGTGAGTCCTGGGTGAAATGTGAGTAACCCAGCCACCGTCGCGGGGCATCCCCAGCGGGGGGTAAAACCGGGGTGGGCACCACCGGCATGGGGCATCCCTAGAGGGGGTAAAACCGGGGTGGGTGTGACAATAAAAGGCGCCTGGATAGAAGAGACTGAGACTCTAGGTGGGCCATTATGGTAGGGTGCTTCGGATAGAAGAGATTGAGATTCCGGAGTGACTTGATGCGATTGTGGTTGATACCAAAAGTCCCGGTTACCACTAGTGGAGTTACTGGTGGGTGTACGGGTGAGGGTAAAGCTGTGAAAGTGGATATAGCAGAAGCTGAATGTTTGTGTATACAGCTGAGGCTGTCGTTTGATGTCTTGAGGTTGTGGTGTTTACTCCCGGAAGGGGTAACCAGATTGAGTTGAGCAGAGTGGTGGCCTATGCTGCCTAACTGCCAAAATCTTAAGATATGGCTCATGATTTAGAGCCTCCGGGTATTGTGATTATGTGATGATGGTTTTGTGGCAATTGTACGTGGAGGCGATTGTATTTGTTTGACACCATGTGGTGATTATGTTTGTGCGGCAATCGTGAAATGGGCCGATTGCAATTTGTGGCAACTGAGTTGCATTCATTGTTTGGGATTCTTGCGAGAATCGGATTTATGGATTATCGGTTGTGTGTGGGTGATCTAGAGGAGACCATCCAATGTGACATGAATTGTGAAACGGAAGCTGTCATGAAGAAGCATCCGTAGGTTGTGGATTAAGTGGTTCGTCAAATTTCGAGGACGAAATTTATTGAACGGGGGGAGAAATGTAACACCCCGAATTCTGAGACTTGAGCTTAGAGAATAAGCCTGAGATTAGTGGACTGCTAAGCCCTGGTTTAGCAGGATCCCAAATTGCGATTAATGGTTAATGACTCCAAAAGTGGAAGTGGTTAGTGATTAATGAACCCTTTTAGAGAATATAAAGAGGATTGTAGTCGCTTGTGTTATGAGCAACACCAAAACCCTGTATTTGAGTTCAATTGTGGATTAACATCCAAATTGACTTAGAATAGAGGGAGGAATTGAATGGGATATTGTGATGGAAATGGTGTCATGTTGTGGTATTTAATCATTGGAATTGATTTAAATTGGATTGGACACATTGGTTGCAAAAAATTGGCAATGCTGTCCAGTGTGAATTCTGTCTGGGCAGTCTTCTCGTGTGGACGTTTTTACTAGGCAAATGATGTCAGAAAATTATGAAACTTTCCAGTCTTAAAGTTCACATCCCAAGCTTCAAAATGGACATATAATTTGTGCCATTTCATGTTGGGAACTAGGAGATATGACTGTCCAAAGTTTGAGGTCGAAAATGGACTCTGTTTTGGGGCAGTGATGACATTTGTGTAATTCTGGAATTTTGTGGTGATTTCTAGTATTGGTAAATATTTTTCCTATAAATAGGACTTAAATACCTTTCATTTGGCTTTGGAATCACCTCATTTCGATATTTCTAGAATTAGTTATGATTTTGCAAAGTTTGGTCAGAAATCTGCCAGAAATCCGAAAATTGAGAATTATGACATCATCATGTTGCATTGATGACATAAGCATGGGATATGTTATTAATCGGTTTTTTCCTTCTTCCTCCTCATTTCTGACGCTAAGAACAGCTGAAATAGAGAGAGAGCATATGGGATCTTTAGAGAGAGAAAGAGGAAGAAATCTCGCAAGGTAAGCCGATTTCTCCGACGATCTAGCTCCTAACGCGTATAACTCCGATCCTAAGCTACTCCTTTATGTTCTTTAAGGTTTGGAAGCTCCTCTTTTGGTGTTTTGAAGTTAGGGTTTTCAGCCACAAGAAGGAAAAGCTAGTGGGAGCTTGAGGTAACTTCCAAACTCTTGCATATTGACTATTCTGGCTGTTATAGACAATTTAATCGGTGAAATTTCGTCGGATTGTCTTTGGTTCTAAAAATGGAAAATGGGTTTATGGGGCTGTTATGCTGCCCAAATTGATACTAAATGGTAGTTATAATCTAATGGAATAGTCAATAAAGTGGTTAGGAGTAGAAAGGAACGCGTTTACGGAGCCGAAACCGAAAAACCCCAAATTTTCCCGGAGTACATGTATATTTCGGCCAAGGCTGTAAATGGGTCTTAGAGTTGGATTTTCAATGATTTGATGATTCCATTGAGTTCAGGAGCAAAAATTAGGTGGGGTTACAGTTGGGCACTTTTTCAAAAAAGGCCGAAAAAGCATAATTACGAAAACGCCCCTGAAACCCTTAAAGTAGGGCTGTCAAGGGTAATTTTGTAATTTACATTGAATTTGATAATTTCAAGTTCGGAAATGGATTCCTTGGGCGAAAATATGTCAGAATAGCCCATGTCAAAATTTCAGGAAAAGTACAGTCGGATCGGGTATGGTGGGGCCGGGCCGGGTCCCCGGGGGCATTTTAGTAAATTTTCAATATAGCCTCATATAACCCCCAGAAACACTTTGGGAGTGTCTAAGTAGTACATTTGACATTGTAGGACCGAATGTGAAGCCCCGAGTTGCTGGCACGCAAATCGAGGAGAAAAGACTGGAGGTAGGGGACTTACCTTACTTGCATGTATTTGATATCTTTGCTTGTGTAGTGATGTATGTGATTGCTTTACTTGATTGTGTAGAGCATATTTGAATAAATGAAGCTCTGTTTCTGTTTTGCTGTGGCCATAGTTTTGTTACATGAAACATTGAGCATACAGAAATGTCATTATGGGGCATGCATCTAGATAAAGCTAACATGTCATACACATAGCATCTATCATGCATGCATTATGGTATCTGTTTCCTACTGAGATTCTCTCGAATCTCACCCTCCCCTACCAACAATTTAGACAGGGCAAGTGGCTCGTGGAGGGAGCGGCTAGGACTCCTTCGAGATGCGAATATGTAATCCCCATTTGAAGAATTGTAATGGGCAATTGTGCCCTGTGTATCTTTATCGAAGGTATGTACCCGGGATTGCCGGGATGATTATGTTGTGCACTCTGATATTTATATGAATGTGATTTATCTTCGCGTAGTAATTGTATTCGAAATATGAATATGAGACCAAGTTTATAAATGATTTCGAAAGGTATTCGTGAAAACCCCGTTATGTGATGGGTTAGTAAATGTTATTTGATTATTATTGGTCTCTATTTCATTTTAATCGTGTATTTCAGATATAATTACGGAGGGGGTTACAGTTAATGTATCTATTTTGTAGCGGTTTTTATTTAGTAGCAGTTATTTTTATTTTTGTAGCGGTTATTTTTTATTTCTGTAGCGGTTATTAAATCGCTACAAATATTAATTTACTTTTTAAAATTTTTTTTTCCAGTTTTTTTAAAGACAAAAGCTTAATTTGAATTTGATCACTCATCGTCGCCATCCCTACAGAAATTATGTAGAAAAATTATTGTTAGGGATGTATTATTAAATTTAAAAGATTTAATTTAAATGATGTGGACTTAAAAAAACTCACCGCAATAGAGGTAAATTGTCATCGCCTTCAGGGAAGTAGTTTTTAAAATCGGCTGGCTGAAATAACTCACTCTCGTAGGCGATGTTATCGCCTTCACCCATGTCATAAAGGTCTCGTGGCTTTAAATGAACGGACATGTGCCAATCCCTGTGCCTCTCGTCCTCGACATAATAAACCTGATGTGCCTCTGAAGCAAGAATAGATGGCTCATCATCTTGAAAAATACCAATATGAATCGGTCGTGAGAAATTGACTGATGTGATCCCTAAGTCGTCAGTTGTCAGTTCCTGAGAAGTAGTGGTATTTGCCCACAAACACTTGAACAGCGTCACGGTTAAACGACCTTGATAATTAAATTCGACCACATCAAGAAGCTTTCCATAGTAAGGGATGCCTCTGAACTGCATGTTGGCGTTACTGCTGCTCGCATAACTCCTTGTCCCAAATGTGCCATAAACACCCAAATCTTGCTGTGTGGTGGATCGTTTGCTGCCCACGGATCCTGGTGTTCCTCTGAGAAAGCGCCTAGAAAAAAAATTAAATGTATTAGAAAAATATAAAACATTTAAAATTAATTACATTTAAATTATAATTTAATAATTAACAATTATAAAATTATATATAAATAATCTAATAAATATATTACCTGCCCCTCAGCGCTCCTTCTAAATTAGATGAAACTTGCCCAGTCGTTCGGTGGCACGCCGTCCGGGATGCTCTCAAGCAGCTGCTCCAAAGGCATCGTCCCGTCCTTCTCCACCTTGTGGAAGAGACGGTTTCACCTGTTCCTCCAGCTGTCACCCATCTTCATGAGGGTGTACCTCTTCCGGTTGGCCCGGACGGCAAACCGTAGCTGCAAAAAAATTGTTTAAATATCAATAATTACAAAAATCCTATTAAAAAATATTAATTAAATATAATTAATTACAAAAAAATATTAATTAAATACTATTAATTACCTGAACCACCTCCTTCCAAGCCTGGTCCTTCGGCCCTTCGGAATGTGCCTCCACGTCCTGAAGTGCAGGGGGAACCGCATCTAATTCACACCCAGGTCGTTCAGAAAGCGGTTGCACAGGTGACCCCCATTGTCAATGGGCTGGTCTGTGCCGTCATTCCACAACACTATAACTCGCAGTGTTCGGTCCATGCTGTTCAGACCAGCCATGTCCAGTCTCCTCGTCGACACGTTCCCCTGCTCATCTGCACAATTTACCGTACGTTAGATAAATTGTAATTCAAATTTAACATTTCAAATTTAAATAAATAATTTATTAAATAAAAAATTATTTACCTTGGACCTGCACCTCAAACCCAGTGGACCGCAAAGACGACCCTCGTGGGTTGTTCTGCTCCCAAGCCTCCTCCTCATCAAGGAACTGCTCCATCTCCCTGAGCCCAATCAGGATCTCGAAGTCCTCCTCGTCGTAGTCCTCGACGCTGATATCTGCCCCCTAAACTCAGGCACCTCTGGTGCGGTTATCTCCTGTGGGATCGTCTGCGGTGCTTGTGGTAGGGTTGATTCCTGTGGGGGGATGGGCTGAAATGCCGCGGTTGCCCTCCCTCCACGCTGCCCCCTCCCTCTGCCCCCTACTCTGTTGCTGCCACCCCACAAAATCGGTCTGGGGACCTCAGGTGCCTTCCCCCTATCCTCTCTTGAAGCTATATCAACTGTGAAAATTCAAAAAAAAATTTTTAGTCACATTATTATGCAAAAATATAATAAAAATATAAATACAAATAAAATACGTCTTATCTCGTCACCTCAAGTACAAATACCAAGAAATATTGCAGCAAAAACTCTTTCACAGAAGTCTGAATGCTCAAATCTAAAGAAAACACTCAGAGAAACTTCAGGAAACAAAATGAGTTAACGGAGAAATGAAGGAGGGAGGTGAGCTTATATAGGCGGAACGTTTGTAGTGGTTATTGAAATAACCGTTACATAAACCGCTACAAATAATTTAGGGCGGCTAAAATTTGTAGCGGTTCTAAGATAACGGCTACAAAGCACAAAAACCTTTGAAGTTTTGTAGCGGTTAAGGTATATAACTGCTACAAATTTAGGACCTTTGAAATTTTGTAGTGGTTACAACCTAGTAACCACTACAAAATACACGACATTTGGAATTTTGTAGCGGTGTTATTGGTCAAACCGCTACAAATAACCACTACACTGTTGGCGCGCCATGTGGCGTGAAAATTGTAGCGGTTATTATTTATTAACTGCTACAATTAAACTGCTACAGTTTTTGGTGGGAAATTCGCGTCATATTTGTAGCGGTTTTCCCTAGGTAATCGCTACAAAAAATGCAGCTAATCTGTCGCGCTACTTGGCGTGTATTTTGCAACTACAAATTTGTAGCGGTTTAGGTTAAAACCGCTACAAATGTTAATATTTGTGCGGGTAATTATAACCGCTACAATTTCACCGCTTCAAAATACCTTTTTTTTTTTTTTGTAGTGAATAAGGCTAACCAAAGCAGTTTATTGCTCAACTATTGCAAGAATTGATAAATCAGCTCAAGCTTTTTTACAACATATAGAAACTTGGCAACTGCTATGTTTCTATCTGCCTTCATAATGGCAAAAAAACCTCTCATGAACAAAACAAAAATGGTTAGATTCTAACTCCTAATGCTCAACAACAAACTCAGAAAAAAGAAAGTGTGAACATTGACAGTAAAAAGGAAGAAGAAAAATAAAGAGTAAGAAACAGAGTGTAAAATATAATTAAGAAATTACCATTTTTTTCCTATTTGTTCAATGTGAAACCACCAATTTTCCTCACATGGGACAATGTACTATTATCTTGGGTTGTTTGAATTTAATACATCAAGTCAAACCAATTGGGAAAAAAACAAGAAGACAAGTCCAATCCCACTTCATGACATGCTCTTCTATTTATTATGTGTTGTGAGCTTGGTTTGAGTTAAAAATTAGGCTCAGCCCGGAGGAGAATGATCAAATTCTAAAAGAGAAAGTCACCATTAGAATCCTACACAACAATTGAAAATACTTCTATATAAAAAAATAAATCATTTGAATCACTTAAATTATTCTGATATTCCATATCCTTTAGGTGTAAATAAGTTTAGTATATATTTATGAAAATGTTGACAAATAAATAGTGGCAGAGCTGCCTTTTGGCTCCTTTCATGCCAAGTAAGAAGGTCGCCAAAGCTTCTTAATTAAATGGCATTCAGGGAGCCAGGCAACTAGCAGTATTACATTCATCTCGGTAAAAGTTGTCGTTTTATGCTTGTCGTTTATGCTTTAGCTGTAGGTAGTTAGGTTATTTTATTTCTTACGTTTTTCTTATAAATAGGTCCATGTCTCTCGATGGACAGATGGCATATATATGTGTGTACATATACTTTGTAAAATACCTTTTTCAGATTAATAAAAGGGTGATTATTATTTCTGGCGGTGTGATTCAAGAGCTTGGAAAAATATTATGGTACCAAAGCAGTCGATCTTCATCAAGCTTCCCTAAGCCATAGATCATTCTTCTTCTTCCAAGACTCACCCAAGATCACAGTCGCAATCTCACATTTGTTTCTCTTGACAAAGGAACTCTAATCGTGGCCAAGAAGTTTGGCGTGGAGTGTCCTTGCCATTTTAGATAATTCTTCTTCCTCCAAGACTCACCCAAGATCATAGTCGCAACCTCCGATTCGTCTCCATTTACAAAGGACGCTTAATGGCGGCCGAGAAGTCCGTCGTGGGGTCTTTGCTATTTTCTATCCCCTTGTACCTTCATCCGTCGGACACCCAAGGTACGATGAACATTTACCATATTCTCACTGGGTCTGACAACTATACGGTGTAGACCCAGGCCATGAGAATCGCTTTGTTGGGAAAGAATAAACTTGGTCTGCTTGACGGATCTTGTTTGAAGACATCTCAAGACAAATCACTTCATAATCAGTGGGAAAGAGCGAATGCCGTGGTGCTTTCTTGGTTGCTCAATTCCGTTTCTAAGGAGATTGCCAACGGGATCATTTTCTATCAGCGTGCCCATCTTGTTTGGGCCAATTTGAAGGAAAGATTCGATAAAGGAATGGTTCTCATACCTTTGCATTGCATGGTGAAATTCATTTCCTCTGGCAGGGCACTTCTTCGATCTCTACATATTACTCCAAATTGAAGTAGCTTTGGAAAGAACAGTCCGCCCTTTCACCCTTCCAGACTGTGTGTACGCTTCAGCTAAGTCATATAGCGACCTTGTTTAGGAACAAAAGCTCTTGCAGTTCCTTATGGGTCTTCATGAATCTTATTCCCAGGCAAGAAGCTAGATCTTGCGCATGACACCTCTACCCACAGTCAATAAAGCGTATGGGATGTTATCCAAGATGAAGCCCAAAGGTTGATTGTCCACGTTGAGATGAACACTCCCACTGATGGAATCGCGATGGTTGCTAAGCGGCGCGGACGTGGCAGAGGTGGGGGGCGAAGTGATAATAGCATCGAATGTAGTTGCTGCAACAAGAAAGGGCATCTTCAGGAGAATTGCTTCCAGATTGTTAGATACCCACCAAATTTCAGGGGCAACAAGGTAAAGCAGAGAGTTCCCCAAGGAGCCACTGAATCCTTCCATCAGTCAGAGGCCCATACTAATGCTATCAGCACAGTTGTTCCTATCTTCACGCAAGACCAATATGATAGGCTACTCGAATTGCTGAAAAGAGACGCTTAGCCTACCGTCCATGCTTTGATGGGTACAGGTTTGCATATTTCCACTGAATATACTTTGTCATGTGTCAATTGGATTCTAAATTATGGTGCCACTACTCATATGGCAGGCAATCTAAAATCATAAACTGTATAATGGTTCAATTAAGTCCATTAAAATTCCTGATGGGAGTTGGGTGCCGGTAACCCATATAGGTGTGTAAACGTTTCTAGTGACATTGAATTGCATGATGTTCTATTTGCACCACAGCTTAAATTCAATCCATCTCCGTTTCTAAGCTTACTAGGGAACAAAAATGCGTTGTGTCCTTTTATCCTGATTAATGTTCACTGCAAGCCCTACAGGGTGTGAAGATGAACTTGACTGGTAAAATGGTTGGAGGTCTATATTTGTTGCCATATGATATGAAATCTAATTTTGTAAATGTTGCTCATAGGACCCTAACACATCAAGGTTTTTCATATTTTTTAACCATAGTAGACGACTATTCTTGAGCTACATGCATTACAAAAAAATATTGAATTTCTGACGAAATTTGCAACGGAATTAGAGTTTCTGATAGAATTTGCAACGGAATTGATTTGCGACGGAATTTCCGACGGAATGAATTCTATCCGTAATAATAGCGTCACAAACAAATTTCCGATCGAATTAAGATTCCATCGGGAATTTCCGACAGAATTTATTTCCGTCTTAACTTTCGATGGAATTCATTTCCGTCGGAAATTCCTTTTCAAAACATTTTTTTAAAAATTTTAAAAATCCACGTGGCAACTCCGGCAACCGCCTCCTCATCGCCGGCAGCGTCCACCTTGTTGCCGACCACCATATTCGCCACATGTCACAACCTCCCTCCGCCACGTGTCAAAATCTCCTTTCGCCACGTGCCGCAACATCATATTTCCTGAAAATGCAACTCAACTTGCCCCTCCTTTGGTTTAAACTCACGACCTCGTCGGTACACACGTGATACATTACCGGATGAGCTCAACTGCTTTGACATTCTATTATTGCACACAATTATATATATAATCATATGAGTATAATTTTTTTAAATTTCTAAAATTACATTTTTATTAACATTAATTAATAACTAATAAATAATTATTAACTAAAATTTTATTTACTAATATTAATTAATAACTAATAAATTTTATTTTTTATATAACTATTTTGCCCCCTATAAGGACCAAAACCTATGATTGAAAATTAAAAATATTTTAAAAATTAGAAAATAATAATAATAATTAAAATTAAAAATATTAACTAAAAATAATAATTTTATAAAAATATTTTTTTAAAATTAAATTAAATTTTAAAATATTAAATAATTAAAAAATAATTTTTAAATTTTTCAACGGAATTTCCGATGGAATTGAATTCCGTCAGAAATTGTGAGGGAATTTCTTATGGAATTCAATTCCATCGAAAATTGCCATTGAATTCAATTCGGTTGGAAATTATGTCGGAAATTGTGACGGAATTTCCGACGGAATTCGATTCCGTCGAAAATTGTGACAAAATTTTCCGTCGGAAATTCCGTGGCAAAAGTCAGAATTTCTGACGAAATTTTTTCTGTGGCTAATTCCGTGACAAATTTTGCCACGGAAAAAATTCCGTCGAAAAATTTTCTGACAGAATTTTCGATGGTTTTCTGACGGAATTCAATTGCGTTAGAAATTCCATATTTTTTTGTAGTGACGAAATTTCCTTATGCATGGAAAATTTTAAACTGTTATGTGCCTTTTGTTGCCCATGTATTCACTTAATTCTCCACTTTAGTAAAGAACATTAGAAGTGATAATGACAATGAGTTCATAAACACAGATTTTAAGATGTTTTGTAGTGACAAAGGTATTATACATGAAACTACTTGCCCCTATACTCCTTAACAAAATGGAGTAGTTGAGCGTAGGCATAGAACCATAATGCATATCACTACTTTAATATTGCAATCTAATGTACCTATTGAATATTGGGGCGAATGTGTGTGACTGGCTACCCACTTGGTTAATCAAATTCCTTTAAAGATTATAGGCTATAAATGTTGTTATGAGGAAGTTTATGGGTTTAAACCTTACTTGAGTCATTTGAGAGTCTTTGGCTCTCTAGCTTATGCCACCGATATGACAGTTAGTGATAAGTTGCAGTCTAGGGTGACTGCATATGTCTTCTTAGGTTACCCAGATCATCAAAAAGGCTATCTCCTCTTTGATTTAAAGAATAAGCCAATTTTTTCTAGTAGACATGTGAGCTTTGCAGAAACTATATTTCCTTTCAAGGAGCCTAGCTATGAATAAAGATCAAGAAGCAATTAAGTTGCCTATGTTTGATATGTTTTGGTTTGAACCAGAAAATGATTCTACAGTAAATAGAAATGGGAGTCAATTAAAACCGCATGAGTCTAGTCACATACACAGGGGTCGAAGGAACACACTATAACACAATCTGACAATTCAATTTCTCCTCAGCCTGAGCCAAGACAGTCCAGACTAGGTAGGGAGCGAAGACCTCCTATTTGGTCAAAGGACTATCTTTGTTCCCTTGTGTACTGTGAAACTGAGCAACAAAAGAAGAACAAGTGCTTATATCCGATTTCAAATTATGTTTCTTATAATAATATTTCTCCTAAAGATATGTGTTTTGTAACCTCTATTGATTCAGTTTCAGAACCAATTGGCTACCATGAGGCTGCTTAAAGTGAAAAATGGGTAAGTGCTATGATAAGTGAAATGGAGGCTCTAGAGAGCAATAACACCTGGGATATAGTACCCTTGCCCAAAGGTAAGAAACCCATTAGGTGCAAATGGGTTTATAAGATAAAATACAATTCTGATGGGAGTATTGAGAAATACAAGGCTAAACTTGTAGCTAAAGGATATAGTCAAAAGGAGGGTATATACTACCATGAAACATTCTCACCCATAGTCAAAATGCTCATTGTACGAATGGTTCTTAAAGTGGCTACAATAAATAATTGGAAACTTTATCAAATGGATGTGAATAATGTTTTTTTTTTCAAAGGAATCTAAATGAAGAGGTCTACATGAAGATTCCTCAAGGCTTTAATAGCAGGGGCAGCTAGTGTGCTGATTAAAGAAGTCCCTTTATGGATTGAAGTAGGCATCTAGATAGTGGAATCTAAAACTGTCATAAGCACTGCTAAAAGGGGGATTCAAACAAAGTAAACAAGATTATTCTTTATTTTCTTTGAATACTAGTGGTGGTGTAGTTTTCATCTTAGTCTATGTGGATAATTTTTGTAGTTACAGGAAGTTCTAAAAAGGCTAGTACAGCCTCAAAATCCTTCTTACATAAAAATTTTAAAATAAATGCCTTGGGTTTGATTAAGTATTGTTTGGGCATTGAAGTGTTAAAATTTGACAAAGGTTTTATATAATTTCAACAAAAATATGTTCTTGATCTTTTGGCCGAAACAAGAATGAGTGGGTGTAAGCCACTTGGGATACCTATGCCACAAAATTTGAAATTACAGGAAGTTCTAAAAAGGCTATTACAGCCTCAAAATCCTTCTTACATCAAAATTTTAAAATAAAAGCCTTGGGTTTGATTAAGTATTTTTTAGGCATTGAAGTGTTAAAATTTGACAAAGGTTTTATATAATCTCAACAAAAATATGTTCTAGATCTTTTAGCCGAAACAAGAATGAGTGGGTGTAAGCCACTTGGGATACCTATGCCACTAAATTTGAAATTGATGCCTTGTGTAGAAGGAAAGACTGGAACATATGAATTGCTGACTTTCCCTGAAAGATACCGCAAGTTAATAGGTAAATTGCTCTATTTGACTATGACACGCCCTGACATCTCCTTTCCTGTACAGAATCTCAACCAATTAATGCAAGCACCAATGAAAACCCAAATTGCAGCTGCTATGGGTGTCGTAAGATATCTTAAGTAGAGCCCTGGAATATGAATTCTCATCAGCTCAGAAGGGACGATGGCATTAGAGTGCTTTTACGATGCTGACTGGGCATCATGTGTAATTACACGATTGTCAGTCACCGGGTATTGCTCAAGCTTGGAGGTTCATTAGTGAAGTGGAAAAAAAAGAAGCAAAATATCGTCTCCACTTCTTCTGTCGAAGCAGAATATCGTGCCCTCAGGATGGCTATTTCAAGGATTATATGGGCGTTGGGCTTGCTAGAAGATCTAAACATACAACATAATGAGCCGGTAAAGGTCTTTTGTGACAACCAAGCGGCGATACATATTGCGTCCAACCCAATGTATCATGAGCGGACTACACATTGAAGTGATTGCCACTTTGTGAGAGAAAAGTGGAAACGAGGGCTAATTTATCTGAAGCATGTTAGCTCCAAGGATCAATAGGTACATCTTTTGACAAAAATAGTTGGAAAAGATATACAAAGGAGGTTATTGTTCAAGTTAGGCACTGTGAATATTTTTCAGTCCCCAACTTGAGCGGGGTGTAAAAGTTGTCGTTTTATGCTTTAGCTATAAATAGTTAGGTTATTTTATTTCTTGTTTTATGCTTTAGCTATAAGTAGTTAGGTTATTTTATTTCTTATATTTTTCTTATAAATAAGTCCATGTCTCTAGATGGATAGATGGCATATATATGTGTACATATACTTACTTTAGGGAAAATCCCTTAAAAAGTACTTGAAAATCATGAAAAGACATAAAGGTTCCCTGAATTTCAATAATCCTGCAAAGGTGCTAGTGACTAAACTGGAATTTAAAAATTCAAAGCAAAAAGACCAATTTACCCTTACTTTTTTTAATTAAAAAGTAATTACCCCCGTCGGCCAGCCTCCAGACCGGCACCTTGGTTGTCTGCCAGCTAGCGGCCGAAGCTCCAGCATCTAGCCGTCGGCCGAAGCTTCAGTGGGAATATTCCCTGGCTATTGGGAATATTCCAAGGATTTCCCAAAGTGGTGAGGGTGAGGGTTCGAAGCCCCACCACTTTTGTGCACTAAAAAGTGAATAACCATGGGGCCACTTGTGCCTTTTAATATAGATGGTGCAAAAAAAAAAAATATATATATATATATATATAGTGACATTTAATCTTTAACCAAGCCCACAAACAAGTTGAGATAAAGAATTGATAAATTGAGATAACAAATTCACAAGTTCATATAAGGATTTCGCAAATTTTGTTTTTTAACTATAAATTCACTTACGTTCTCAGGTCATTCACAAGTTTAGATAAAAAAAATTTACAAGTTCAGATAAGGAATTCACAACTTTCGTTTTTCAACTAAAAAATTCACTTAAATCAACTTATCAATTCCTTATCTGAACTTGTGAATTTCTTATCTCAACTTGTCAATTGCTTTTCCGAACTTGTGAATTCTTTATCTAAATTTATGAATGACCTAAGAGCCTAAGTGAATTTTTTACTTAAACAAAAGTTGTGAATTCCTTATCATCACAAGTTCCTTATCGAAACTTATCAATTCCTTATCTTCACAAGTTCCTTATCGAAACTTGTCAATTCCTTATCTAATATTGGGAATTCGTTATCTAAACTTGTGAATGGTCTAAGAGAGTAAGTACATTTTTACTTAAAAAATGAAAGTTGCGAATTCCTGATCCGAACATGCTACTTTATTATCTCAACTTGACAATTCATTATCTTAGTTTGGGAATTCCTTACTTGTGAATGGTCTGAGAGAATAAGTGGATTCACAAGTTGAGATAAAGGATTTACAAGTTGTCAATTCCTTATCTGAACTTGTGAATTCTTTATCTACACTTGTCAATTGCTTATCTGAACTTAAGAATTCGTTATCTAAACTTGTGAATGGTCTAAGAGAGTATTTTGATTTTTTCTTACAAAACGGAAGTTGCAAATCCCTGATATGAAGATTGTGAATTCCTTATCTCAACTTGTCAATACCTTATCTGAGGTTGGGAATTCCTTATCTACAATTGTGAATGGTTTGAGAGAGTAAGTGCATTTTTTCTTAAAAAACGAAGGTTACGAATTCTTGATATGAACATGCTAATTTCTTATTGTCAATTTCATATATGAGCTTGGAAATTCCTTATATGAAATTGTGAATGGTCTGAGAGAGTACATGCATTTTTTCTTAAAAAACGAAAGTTGCGAATTCCTGAACTGAACATGCTAATTTCTTATCTCAACTTGTCAATTCCTTATCTAAGTTTGGGAATTCCTTATTTGTGAATGGTTTGAGAGAGTAGAAGATTTTTCATTTAAAAAACGAAAGTTGCGAAATCCTCATATGAACTTATTAATTTCTTATATCATGGCTAATTCCTTATCTGAACTTGTTGGTGGATTTGGTTAAAGATCAAAGGTTATTATATGTATATTTTTTGCATTATATATATATATATATATATATTAAAAACCATTGGTTGCCTAATGGTCATACACTTTTTGTGCATGAAAGTGGTGGGGGGTTCGAACCCCCACCCCCACCACTTTCCTTAATATTCGCCTGGAATATTCCCAATAGCCAAGGAATATTCCTACCGGAGCTTCGGCCGCCAACAAGAGGGCTGCCGGGGAGCCAGGCTTCGGCTGCCGGTCGGTGGGCGTAATTGCTTTTTTTTTTTTTAAAGTAAGGGCAAATTGGTCTTTTTCCTTTGAATTTGTAAATTCTAGTTTAATCACTATCATTGATTTGCAAGATTATTGAAATTTAGAGCACTTTTCTGCCTTTTCATGATTTTCAAGTATTTTTTAAGGGATTTTCACTATACTTTATAATATACCTTTTTCATATTAATAAAAGGGTGATTATTATTTCTAGCGGTGTGATTCAAGAGCTGGGAAATCCATTAATCTCACTTCACATATATATCATCACATATCAATGTAAGCATAACAATATCACTTATATATATATATATATAGCTTCACCAACCTGAAAATGAAAGAGGGGAATGGTGAGGGCTGAGTTCTTCTCTTTAGGTTACACAGCAATAGCAACGACCAAGGTTATATTGTAAAATCAATGGCTGAGATTTTGCTTTACATCAAAACGGCACCGTTTAGTGTAAAGGGAGGAAAAGTTGGGTTGAAACTCAGACCTCTCTATATTATATAGGGGTGGAAACAGGCCAGGTCGGCTGACAGGGGCCTACGGCCTGGCCTGTTAGAGGCCTGTTCAGGCCTGGCCTGTCAGGCTAAAAGGCCAGACCAAGGCCTCTTTAAAAGCCTGTTTTCCTTAGCAGGCCAGGCCAAGGCCTATTGATAGGCCTATGAAGCTTGTCAGGCTGGCCTGAGCCTGTAAGGTTTATAAAAAAAAAATCTGTAGCCACCCACTGCTACTCCCCTCTTCTCTAATTCTCTAAACCTAATTCCTAAATGCTTAGATAATATTTTCTCAGTTTTGAAAGAAAGACTCCCTCTGCCTCCCCCGCGACTCCCTCTGCCTCCCAGGTCCCGACCCCTGCGAGCCGCGAGCGACTCCCTCTGCCTCCTGATCCTAGCGAGCGACTCCCTCTCCCTCCCAACTCCCTCCCAACTCCCGACTCTCGTAGGCCGTAGCTCTATCGTGAGTCACCGGCGGACCACAAGTCGGCTACCCTCGTCGGATCTGTGGTCCTCTCCATCAGATTCGTCCTCTCTCCGTTGAAGATTTCTTCCCTCAACACTACTCTATTCGTCGTCAAAGATTCTCTCTCAGTCCACCGAACCACATTCATTGTGTTTCAGTTCAGCCATTTGGCAAGATTCACTCTCTGATTCAAGGCTTGAAATCGTTAAGCTTAAGCTCTGTTTCAGTTCGTCCTATGTTCTGTTCTGATTATTGATTTGGTTGTTTCATTTTCTTTTTAACCTTTTTCGATTTGGGGAATGTGGTGAATCCCAGGACATGTGGTGAATCATATGTATAAATTTTTTTTTGTTCAAATTTCTTTTTCCTGTGGAAGATGATTGTTCTGATGAGAAGGGTATGCATGGTTTAGGGAATGCTGGAGTGGAGGGTACGAGATTAAAATTGTACAGTCAAAGATGGATAATGGAATTGAGAAATGAGAATTCATGGTTGGTTACTTGGTAGTTGGTTGGTTGGTTTTTTTTATCTTCTGCTACGCCTTTATTCTTGTGCATATTATCAATAAATTGGCCCATTTTGCCTAGAAGATGCAGCCCTGTGTGTGTTTATAAAGTTTGCATTGTTAAGATTTTACAGTCTTGATTGTGCTATATGTATACTCAGATAATAAAACCAAATAGTTCTTTTACCCTTTTAGACCAGAACCACTGACTGATGGGAGAAAATAGAGATGATATATGTGATAATCTTTTGTAAGGGTCTGTGTCTATCCATGGTCTGTGTCTATCCTCGGTCTGGACCATATTGTGAGTTCTAGGCACCTCCATACCATACCAGCTAGGTAACAGCCACAAAATTATAAATAGATAGTAGACAGAGTTAGATTACCATATCCAATGAATCATAAGCTGCATTTTTTTTCTGAATCATTGTTCGTTGTCGTGGTTCACATCTGCATTCAACAATACTCCTAGTCAATTTGTCAAATATTGTTTTCTTTCATTCTTTATTCTCTTTTGGCTCTGAATTATTTCCTCCCCTTCTGTTCCCTTGTTAAAATTTCTTGAACAACTGTCCTGTATTCATAATTACTTGCTGATGTCAATTTGGTTAATTAAATTATGAAATTTTGGTTGTTTTATGTTTTAGTCCTAGTGAATGTCATCTCCCTTTGAGAGTGAAACTATGTCATCTAGTTTAATTCCTCCTAATGCTATTGACGTTTGTCAACAAGCACCAACTGATTCAAGTCAACAAGCTAGTCAATAGACTAGTCAATAAACTAGTCAACAAACCGGTGAGAAAAATGATGGCGATGATGATATCATTAAGAAGAAGAGGCGAAAAACTTCACCTATTTGGGATGATTTTGATCAAGTTGAAACTAATGATGGGGTCAAAGCTAAATGCAAGTATTGCAAAAGTCTATTTTCATACTCAGGGAAGGGAGCTAGCACTTCCCATCTATGGAGACATATTAAATCTTGTGATTCAAGGAAGCTGCATGTTGCTACAAGAAATAAGCAATCCATCATTCCATTTCAACCTTCAAATATTTGCATTAATCCATTTCTAGCATCAGGTGCTAGATATTCTAATGAGAAGATGAGGGAAATAATTGCTACTGCGATCATGGTGCATGAGCATCCATTTAGCATTGTTGAGAATGAAGTATGGATGTGGGGATTTCAATATTCTAATTTTGAATTTCAGAAATTTTCTCGCAAGACAGCCATAAGTGATCGTTTGGCTATATATGAAGCAGAGAAAAAACAATTGAAGGCCTTATTACAAGGTGTTAGCAAGATTAGCTTAACTACATATATGTGGAAATCTAGTCATCAACTGATTGAATACATGGTTATCACTGGGTATTTCATTGATGCGGGGTGGAATCTTCAAAAGATGGTATTGAGTTTTGTCAAAGTTCCTGCTCCTAGATGAGGAATTGATGTAGCTGATGCTATTTTCAAGTATTTGAAGGCCTGGGGAATTGAAAACAAAGTGTTTTCCGTGTCAGTTGACAATGCTTCTTATAATGATTCTTGTTTAAGGGCTCTTCGAGACACCTTATCACTTAGTAGTTCATTGCCTCTGGGTGGTAACTTGTTTCACATTAGATGTTGTGCGCATATATTGAACTTGTTGGTACAAGATGGCCTTGGTAGGATCAAAGACATTATAAATAATGTTCGTGAGAGTGTGAAGTATATCAACTACAATGATTCAAGGCTCAAAGCATTTTGTGACATTGTTGAGCAAAAACGTTTGAAGGAAAAGAGGCTCATTCTTGATTGTCCAACAAGGTGGAATTCTACATATAGGATGTTGTCTACTGCTTTGAAGTTTAGGTTGTCATTCCTGATTATAAGGAAAGAGAACCACATTACAACTATACACCGTCCAAAGAGGATTGGAAGAAGGTTGAGAAGATTTGCAAACTTCTAGAAGTGTTCAATCTAGCCACTCATGTCATCTCAGGTAGTGAGTATCCTACTGCAAATTTGTACCTTCCTGAAGTTTGGAGAGTGAAACAAGTCATTGACAATGCCTTAGAGGATGATGATTTCTTTATGGTAGAAATGGTTGTCTCAATGAAAGAGAAGTTCGACAAATATTGGGGGGAATGCAATTTGGTGATGGCTCTTGCAAGTATTCTGGATCCTAGGTGAAAATTATATGTTATTAATTATTGCTTTCCTTTGATTTACAAACCTGATTATGCTGCTTCTGAGAATATAGATAAAGTGGTGAAAGCTTTATACTCAATGTATGATGAGTATGTTACCTTGTACAAGGGAGAGACAAGTAATCCAGGTGAAAATGTTGGCAACAACTCTTCTCCCAATGTGCCTAGTTCTTCTATAATTACTGGATTTGATCAAATCATGAATATTGTTCGTGAAAAGCAAGCAATTCCCCCTATGAAATCAGAATTCGAAGCTTATCTTGAGGATGGTGTGTATATTCCTGAGGGCAGTTCTAACTCCTTTAGTGCCTTAGAATGGTGGAAAAATAATAGTTTGAAGTATAAGATTTTATCTAAGATGGCTGCTGACATACTAGCTATTCCAATCTCAACCGTGGCATCAGAGTCCACATTTAGTGCTGGAGGTAGAGTTATTGATGAATATCGTTATAAATTAAATGAAGAATCAATTGAAGCACTTATTTGTGGTGTGGACTAGCTTCGAAACAAGTACGGTTTGAAGAAAAAACAGAAGGTATAAATTTTGCATTGTTAAAATCATATTACTTCTTGTACATGTTAAATTGTGTTATGATCTAATACTATATATTTCATTAATTTTTTTCAAAGCCTTTGAAGGAGAAGAAGAAATTATTGAAGATTTGATGTGAAGGTGAGAAGAATCATTAGCTTCAAATGGGCATGACTCTAAGGAATGTTATCATTTATCATTTTTCCACGAGGGAACATAGGAAATTTAAAGAATGAACATACTTTTCTAATTTCTTAGAAGGTTCTCATAAGATGTTGATTACTCACTTTAAGAAAGAAGTAAATATTTGGAAGAAAATAATAACAACTAAAGCTGCACACAAAACATTACTTTTCATTGTGCTTGTCCAAGGATGTTTCCATCATTAAACAGATTATTGAAGTAACTTTCATCAAATTCGATTTAGGAATGTCAAACATATTATTCAATCATCTATTCACATGTTCACATTTATTTATGGGCAGCAGATGCTTAGATCTAGACCAAATTTGCACTTTTGTGATTAAAATCGTTTCATCAACAGTCAACAATCTAAGATTTGCCTCTATCCCTTCTTCATGCAATTTGGCATCTTTGCATATTGAAGCCGGTGGTGATTCTGAACTATTTGTCCCCCAGTGTTGTTTCTCTGCAACTAAATAAATTACTATTTGTCCCCCGGTGGTGATTCTGCACTTTTGTGATTCTGAACTATATGTCTGTTTCTCTGCAATTATTTAATATTTGTCCCCCAATGTTGTTAGTCAAAACATTTAAGAGAACTATATACCCTTAAGGTAAAAATGGCTTCTTATAAACCTCAGATCCTCGAAGGAAGTAAAGGATGCACAGGTTTCAGCTTCACATCACAGTTCAACAAACTTTTTCTCAAAGTCGAGCCCAGTAGAAAGAATTCTCATAACAACTTCTGGCAGTGGCTTCCCAGGATCAGGAGAACAAGAATATTCATGCAACAATTATTGTTATGCATTATTTGCTTTTGCTTCTGGTTTTTTTGTGTGACTTTTCTCATAAGAATTTCGTCCAATGAATCAATGTATTATGTGATTTGTAAAATTTTAATACGGCCCTCTTATGGCCATTAGAACCCTAGTAGGTGCTAGTTTTTTTTTATATATAAATGAGGGCCGAGCCCATGTATAAAGGTGCTAGTTTCTAGCATATAAGGTTTCTATCATTTGATCCACAATGACTTTGCTAGTTTTGATTCATACAATGGCGTTTTCTATCGGAAAAAAAAAATTTGTAAGTACTAGGCCTGTTTGTGTCGGCCTGTTTTGGCATGTTAGGATGTCGGCCTGTTTAGCATGTTAGGATCTTTTACAAATCCAGGCCTCCTTAACAGGCCATAGGCCAGGCCAGGCCTGTATACAAGCCAGGCTTAGGGCTAATAAAAAGCCTGCAACAGGCCACAGGCCAGGCTTAGGCCGTCTTGTGCCTTAACAGGCCTGGCCTGTTAAGGCACAAGCCTGGCCTGACCTGTTTCCACCCCTAATATTATATAACTTATGAATACATCCAAATATTTTTTTTCTAAATACATTCCATACCAACTATATATAACGAAAAAACTACGTCACCTAATTCCCTCACCACTTTAATGTAACAATATTTGGATGTATTGAATACATCCAAATATTCAATACATCTATGAGAGAGAAAATAGTACAACAGAAATAAGGAGGACCATACACATATACAAATGATTAAACGGCTACAGCTGTGTAATATCTAAAAATATCTAATTTGTTTTAAGAGTCTAACAGAGGTTAAGAAAAAAGCTATCGAGTGTTGTCCTTTCTCTGAGGTCAAGTGTTGTCTCTGTCATGGAGGAGGAAAGGAGAAGGAGGAGTCTCGGTTCTGAAGATAATTAAGAAGCAGGCAGGCACCATTGTTGCTTAGCTTGCTCAATCAAAAAGAATAAAAATGCTAACTTCAGTTATTGTTTTTGGTATGTAGAGGGACATTGAGAATCTTAACAACAGTTCCCAATTTTTTACCTACTTGTCTCCTACGCTTTCTTTTGCTTGTGTAGAGTATATTAATGTAAAGTAATTAAGTAAGTTGTAATTAAGTAGTGCTTAGGACAGTTGGTTTGTATATTAGGTGTTATGTGGTGCTTAGGCCCACCAGCTCGTTGGGCTGAGCCCAAGTCAAGTAGATCCAGGAACTCTGTATATATATGTGTACTTGTATCCAGATGGTTGTGTGATTAATGAATAATATTTCTTTGGTTATATGTTTAACATGGTACCAGAGCCTTGATTTATCAGTATACTGGGCCTTTCTTGAATCACCACCACCAAACCCAAAACGTCATCAAGACCCAAGGCGTTGCAATCGTCCGATCTGGCACGTGGAGAAATAGCATCTCCATCTGATTTTCTCGCAGATTCACGAACGAGGGAGGTGTGCACTCTGGGATTTTTTTTCTCTCTCTTTCATTCTTGCCCCTTTTCGATTTCGGCCGATGCTTCTAGGGCACACCGAACCTGCATATCGACTCAAAGATTCTTGCTTGGTCCAATGATCGACACCATCTTCTTCGGTGTCCCTTCTTGGCATTGATTTCGAGTGGGTGTTCCGGTGGTTCGGACGCAAGATTGGTCCGATTGACCGTTCCGAACCGACGCTCCTTCTTGGCGTTGCTTTCGATTGGGTGTTCCGGTGGCTCGGACGCAAGCTTGGTCCGATTGACCGTTCCGGACCGACGCAAGACCTGGTGCATCATCACCTCTCGGTTTTGTTCTTCGCTCATCACTTCTCGGATTGTTTTTCTGTTTGGTCCTTCTTTAGTATCATTGGGTGCTATCTCTATTTGGCTAATCTCTTTTCTAGCCATTAGATTTTTCGGGTCCTTCTACTGCTCAGAGAAGTTTTTCACATTTTTTGATCTTTTGGTCTTCTTTGGTATATGACCATGACTGAATCGACAGACCCCAAAAGCCAACCATTTGATTTCCAACATCCCCTTTTCCTTCATCCAGCTGATACCCAAGCCGTTACCTTGGTATCACAGGTTCTGTTGGGTACTCAGAACTATGCTGTATGGAGTAGGGCTATGAGACTCGCCCTTCTTGGTAAAAATAAATTGGGTTTTGTTGAAGGGACCTGTCTCCGAGAGCAACAAGAGGATAGACACAAGGAACAATGGGACCGCTGTAATGCGGTTGTACTTTCATGGCTTATAAATTCAGTCGACAAAGATATTGCAAGTGGAATGGTGTTTACTTTCAATTCTCGAGCTGTTTGGGTGGACCTGAAAGAGCGGTTTGATGTTGTTGATGGGGCACGAATTTTCAGCCTCTATAGATCCATTAGCTCTCTTTCTCAAGGCACTATGTCAGTTTCTACCTACTATACAAAGCTTAAGGAACTGTGGGACGAACATGCAGCTTTAGTTCCCATTCCTAGCTGTCAGTGCATTTCATCCAGAGACTACAGTAAAACAGTTCAGGAACAACGTCTCTTTCAATTCCTTATGGGTTTGAATGAAGTTTTTCATCAAGTACGAAGCCAGATACTCCTCATGAGTCCTCTGCCATCTCCCTATCAAGCTTATTCAATGGTCACACAGGAAGAGACTCAGAGACAGCTGTCCTATGGTCATCAGTCTACACCTAGTGATAGCACAGTGATGGTCTCTCAAGCCTCAAATCAGGTCAGGGGTGGACGTGGACGTGGACGTGGAAGAGGCAGAGGGAGAGGACGTGGGTCCTCTCAGGATATCTGTAGCTATTGTAATAGACGGGGCCACCAAAGGGAATCATGTTATCAGCTTATTGGATTCCCTCCCGGCTTTCTCCAATCCAGAAATAAGAGGCCAGGAGAGGAACAAGCTAATCCGGCAATCAATGATGCTCAGAATAAGCCATCAGGAAAGGATCAGGATGCTGACCAAGTGCATCAACCACCCTTCTTTACTCAGGAGCAGTATAAGAAGATTCTTGACATGCTGAAACGTGATTCTGACCCTCATGAAGCTGCTGTCAGTGTGCAAGCAACTACACCAGGTATGGACTCTAAACTTGAAACTCAATGGATATTAGATTCAGGTGCTAGTTGTCACATAGTAAATAACTTGAATCGACTAGATAGCTGGAGAACATATTTAGGGCCTACTAAGTATGTAAGAGTCCCAAGTGGAGAGAGGATTAGGATCACACATATTGGAAATGTCAAACTTACTAAGCATATTGTGTTAACTGATGTTTTGTATGCTAAGGAATTTTGTTATAATTTGATTTCTGTAGCTAGGCTCACGTTAGATAATGCTTGTGTTGCCTCTTTCCTCCCTGAATTTTGTGTCTTGCAGGACACGTCCAATGGGACGATCAGAGGGATTGGTAATCACTCTAAAGGACTGTACTTGCTCAAAAGATGCTGCAATTCTGATTTGCTGAAATTTAGAAATAAGCATGAACATGCAAATAATATCAATGATTTCCTCTGGCATTCTAGGTTAGGACATGCCCCTATAGATATATTGAGACATTTAATTGATGTAAGAATTTCTGAATCTGGTGGTAGTAATGATAAATGTGAAGTGTGTATTCAGAGCAAACATTCTCGTGTACCCTTTCCTTCTAGTATAAATGAATCCAAATGTTGTTTTGACTTGTTGCATGCTGATGTGTGGGGTCCTTATAAGGTACCCACACATCAGGGATATAGATATTTTTTAACTATTGTTAATGATTTTTCCAAAGGCACTTGGGTTTTCCTTATGCATTTTAAATCTGAGGCTCCCAAATTTCTGAAAATTTTTATTCATTATGCCATAAATCAATTTTCTGCCAGGATTAAAATGGTTAGGACAGATAATGGGGCTGAATTTGTCAATCATGAATTAGGACATTTCTTTTCTGATTTGGGGATTGTTCATCAAAGGTCTTGTCCTTTCACCCCTCAACAAAATGGGGTTGTTGAGAGGAAACATAGGCATTTGATGAACATCACTAGAAGTATTATGAATAAAGCAAACTTACCTATTAAATTTTGGGGGGAAGCTGTCCGAACTGCTGCATACTTGATTAATAGAACCCCATCTCGAAATCTGTCCTACTCTACACCATATCAACTGCTATATGGGAGACCTCCTTTAGTAAGTCACCTTAGAGTGTTTGGATGCCTAGCTTTTGCCATGACTTTGAATTCTATAGATAAATTACAAAATAAGGCAGAAGCATGTGTTTTTCTAGGATATCCTAACACTCAAAAGGGATACCTACTATACAATATTAAGACTAAGTCTCTTATTATTTCTAGACATGTTACTTTTATAGAAAATAAATTTCCTTTTGCTGATTGTGCAAGTTCTGATCAAGGGGGAGTAGGAAAAGATAGTAATATTGATTTTGATTTCTTTGATATCCCTCATGGTTTGCCATCTTCCTCCATGACCAGAACTGTTCACAATCAGGGGACTGACTCTAATTTGCAATATTATCATGAACACATTAACTCTGATTCTGATTCTCAGCATAATCGTGATCCACCATATGAGCCTATTAGGACTAACTCTAATTTACAGCAGCAGCAATCTTCTCTTAGACCGGCTAGAAATAGGCAAGTTCCCACCTGGACTAAAGATTATGAATGCCAATATTTGCCTAAAAATAGTGAACAGAACCGTGTGTCTGTCAATGACATAGTAGGTGAACATGATGTTAATTTACTGCATCATATTTCTATTGATGATTTTTCTCATTCATATAAATGCTTCCTCTCTTCTATTGATAAGGAAATTGAGCCTGAGAACTATTTTCAAGCTTGCAAAGACCCAAGATGGGTCAAAGCAATGCAGAATGAAATAAAAGCTCTAGAAATTAACAAGACTTGGAAAATAGTTAATCTACCCAAGGGTAAGAGACCTATTGGATGTAAGTGGGTTTTCAAAATCAAATATAAATATGATGGTAAGATAGATAAGTTTAAGGCACGGTTGGTTGCTAAGGGTTACAATCAACGGGAAGGAATAGATTTCTATGAAACTTTCTCTCCCGTAGTAAAGATTGTGACCATTAGAACCATCCTTAAACTTGCTGCTGTGAATAATTGGGAAATCCATCAAATGGATGTTGATAATGCATTCCTTCAAGGGGATCTATATGAGGAGGTCTACATGACCATTCCTCAAGGGTTTGACAGGAAAATAGATCACTTGAAAGTATGCAAATTAGAAAAATCATTATATGGCCTAAAGCAAGCCTCTAGGCAATGGAATGAGAAATTAACTAAATCATTAATAAAAGGGGGGTTTTGCACAGAGCAAATATGATTATGCACTGTTTTACAAACAAAACGAATCTGGTTTGATCTTTGTTCTTTCTTATGTGGATGACCTTATGATAACTGGTAGTTGCAGTAAAGGAATCAATGATGTAAAGAAGTTTCTGCATGGGGAATTCAAAATTAAGGACCTTGGGATACTGAAATATTTTCTTGGTTTAGAAATAGTAAGATCTAAACATGGAATTCTTGTTAATCAGAGAAAATATGCCACTGAACTCATAGATCAAGTAGGATTGGATGAATCTGAAACTGTACTAACCCCTATGGAACAGCACTTGAAGCTCACAGCTGGAGCAACTAAATCAGATCACCATCTTGATGATGGAGGGCCTTATAGAAGACTCATTGGTAAGTTGTTATATCTCACTTTGACCAGACCTGACATTTCTTTTACCGTTCAGGTGTTAAGTCAATTTATGCAAGAGCCAAAACAATCTCATATGAAGGCTGCATTAAGATTGGTAAAATATTTGAAGGATAGTCCTGGTAGAGGGATTTTCCTTTCAGCTGAAAATTCATCTGTTTTAGAATGCTATTGCGATTCTGACCATGCAGGTTGTGCAGACACTAGACGTTCTGTAACAGGGTTCCTTGTGAGATTTGGGAGCTCTCTCATATGTTGGAAGTCAAAAAAGCAAAGCGTAGTGTCGATTTCATCTGCAGAGGCAGAATACAGAGCACTCAAAATGGCAGTTGCTGAGTTAACTTGGATAGTTGGTCTGATGAAAGAATTACACATTAATAAGGTTGAGCCGGTGAGAGTGTATTGTGACAGCCGTTCTGCCATCCACATAGCAACAAACCCAGTGTTTCACGAACGGACAAAGCATATAGAAGTGGACTGCCATTTTGTGAGAGAGAAACTATTGGCAGGAATGATTAACTTTCAACATGTACGTTCAGAGGAGCAATATGCAGATATCTTAACCAAAGCACTTGGTGGAGGACAACATGAGTACATTCTCAGCAAGCTGGGCACTTATGAATATAGGGTGCCCAACTTGAGGGGGAGTGTAGAGTATATTAATGTAAAGTAATTAAGTAAGTTGTAATTAAGTAGTGCTTAGGACAGTTGGTTTGTATATTAGGTGTTATGTGGTGCTTAGGCCCACCAGCTCGTTGGGCTGAGCCCAAGTCAAGTAGATCCAGGAATTCTGTATATATATGTGTACTTGTATCCAGATGGTTGTGTGATTAATGAATAATATTTCTTTGGTTATATGTTTAACAGCTTGTACAAAGTTTGAGATTCACTGTTCATGCTACTTTTACTTTTTTTTCCCCATAACATCCTTTAAGAATCTGAATAACTGATTTAAGAAGATAGTCTATATACGACATAAAATTCATACCTTCTCTCCTCCCTCTCTCTTGCCACTCATTTCTTTATCTTGATTTGAAGGCCAAAGATGAATAGATAATATCATATCTGAATATTTGTACATAAATTTATGTTTAGAGGGAAGTAGATTCTTACAACATAAAGGACAAAGATGACAACTTCATTCTGATCTCATCAATTTTGCATAAAAAATTTCAACACTTTTTAGATACACACGAAATTGGTCAAATGTGAGGAGTTAACTGTAAAGAATAAAGGAGAGAACTCTAAACAAACAGAGAAAAAGACAACCTAATGCTACATTCTGACAACCCCTCAAGTTAGAGATTTGAATTTTTGAATAGAATCAATTAAAAAGAAGAAAATGCAAGAACCAAAACAGAGACTTCTATCCCTCTTTACATGTTAATTTAAATATTTCTTTACTACTGGTTCATAAACAAATAGGAAAGCCTAAAGGTAAATGAACAGGACTGGGCTTACAAGGCACAAGATGCGCCAATACACTCACCAACAAACTTGAAGCAGCCAATTTAAGATCAAAAATTGAAAGGATAACTGCCTGCTCATTTATGCAGTCTAATCGTGAGATTAATGAAACAAAATTCAAATTAACAAAGTTGTCACCCTCTTATAAGGCCCCAACAGGTTAGCCAGTGTAATTATTATTAGTAAATATAAATTAGGATCAGCGAATCCAAATCAAGTCATTAATAGAATCAACCTCATTAACATGTTGCCATAAAAACAAATATCTTAATGTTGAGATGTCAGGGGATTATAACATTCTCCACTATTTTAGCTACTAGAATGTTTTCTTTCTATACAACGAAAATACTGTTCTATTTCTATATGAAGGAACCTGAGAAAGCTAAAAAAATATTGCTCTGTCTTGTTGCAATGAGAGATCTGTCTTCTTCGTTAATTATCTAAAAAGACACAAAGTCAATGCCAACACCTAATTTGAGAAATAATTAAAGATACTTTACCGCCAAGATTTGGCCATTAAAGACCTAGGAATTTGCCAGCAAAGGCTTTCCCTCTAATTATCATCATTAATGTTACAAGCCCTTTATGCAATTAACCATGAACACAGTAATAAAAATAACAGTAAAATGAAGCTAACCCTGAACCATCTTCTGAAGGGCTTCAAGAGCTAGTGAATCTGAAGTAACAAATATAGGATTCCGAGTCATTATCTTTGACACTATTGTCTGTTCTGGCCGTAACCCCTCAGCAATGACTTTAGCAGAAATATCCTGGCCAAAAGATAAACAAGCTTCCAACATTTCATTAAAAAAATAGCCCTTAGAAGCACTAACGTCAATGGGCAGAGTAGGAGGCAGACATTAGTAAGTCCTCCAAACCTTATCAGTAATAATTCCTGAAAGCAAAGCATTGGAATCAGTTAACAAGACAGCATCAACTCGGCGAGCTGCCATTCTTCTACAAGCTTCGGACATGGTCGTCCCTTCAGGAATTGTGAGTGCTTTTGACAAGCCAAGTTTCTTCACTGTCCTTTCTCCCCCAACAGTCCTAAGAAATTTCTTCAATAAACCCAAATTAAAGTAAAAACGAATAAAACAATAGACTTATCAGCAGTATATGAAACCAATCCCTTCTGCGAGCGACCCAGCACAGCGCAGTGGCAAGTGGCAACACACTTGAATCACATCCGTTAATACAGAAATTCACCATTTCTATGTAATCAAAAAGAGTATATTGTTCCAAAAAGAAAAATACCAGTCCAAGCCTCAACATGTACATCAACCATACTGAAGAAATATAAAGATCATAACAGAACGAGAACATTAATCGAGAATTGATAATAGAAGCTCAGAAACCTACGGTTGCGAAGTAATAGTGGAGTGGTTAAAAGTTAAACTGGGGTCTCCGACGTTAGAGGAAGAGACTGTGGCTGCAATTGTTGCATCGAAACCGGTGGGAGCAGCGGTTACATGCAGTGTAGTTACTTCGGTTTCGATGTAACAATTGCTTGTAGCCACAGTGGCTGCCAGGACAAACCGGTTGGGGCAGCAGTCACATGCCGCGTAGTTGCTAGGAAGCTGCAGATATTGGCAATAAGACTAGAAAAACACATTCAATGACTTGTTCAAAACTCAAATATATATCAACACCTAAGCATATACCCATACCATATGTAGTTTCATTCAGATATTGATCTTTAGATTTCTTATATATTTATAGCACAAAAGAATTGTTTTTAGATAAGTAATGGTTCACCGTTGTCTCTTTGTTTTATCCCATTATTTTTATTTTTTAAAGTAAAATAGGTAAAAGCAAATTGTTCAAAAAAAACATCATCCCACAAGAGCCATATCTGAAGAACTCCAAGATAGTATTGGCTACAGGCTAGTATTGAAAAACCCAAATTTCGTGTTATCATAAAACAACAACAACAATAGAGCCTTTATCCCATTAGGTGGGGTCAGCTACATGAATCGGACGACATCATTATATTTTATCGAAAATCAAATATTTAGATAGATTATTAATTAAAAGATCCCGCTATATAATTTCGTTGAGTGTTCACTTCGGTCTTCCTTAACCTTTATCCTATTAGGTGTGTTATCATAAAAGGGTCATAAAAATACGCACGCAACAGAGATATTCTATCCACCCAAGCGGTCCAACAATGAAGAAACTAAGAGGCAGGGCTCAATTTTATGATCAATTATTAGGCTTCATAACCTTCCATCAATCCTTTTAATTTTAGTAATTAAAATGGGTATCTTTCATTTTTCATTACAAAAAAACGTTTTTTTTTTAATTTTAAATTTCAGTCAAATTTAAACAAACAAACATGGCAACGATAGAGTCAAGTTCAAGACCTATCCAAGCATGCTGTCACTAAGCCTTGATCACATTCTATATAACGATAAAAAAAATAGTAAAATGATCAAAACTTGGTAGAAGCTACAACTTAAATCCCCAAAATCCTAAGTGAATTATGAAACTTAAAAGTTCATAAACATTCTAATAGACAGCCACTACCTCTTTTATTTGGTTTTTTATTGGTATACAAAATGAGGTTGTTAAACCCTAGAAAAAAAAACACAAATAAATGTGTACATCTTTTGAAATAAATTCGGTATGCTTTAGATATTGACCTTTTAACTCTTTGGATATTTATTTATTAATTTTGGGGTAAAAATTTGTTCTCATATGGCTGCATCTTTTGACTTTTGACATTTTCGTCTCATTTTGACTTTGAGAATGACATGAATTTGATAATGCTTTATGTGATCTAGCTTGGGAAGCAAGGGTTAAAAAATAAAAATATCAATATCTAAAGCACTATCAAATTCATTTCATTCTCAAAGTCAAAAGGTGCAGCCATGTGAGAACAAATTTTTTGCTCTATAATTCCCTTCCGGCTTAATTACTTTTCTAACTGTAAGCAAGACATGAGCCTTAATCTTTTGAGACGTTACCAAGCAAAATGGAAGTAATTACTTTTCGAAGAGTAAAATTTCCTCTCTATATTTTCTCTTAGCCAAACAATCCCTTAAATCATTTTTTTAACTACAGTCGAAACCCAAAAAAAGGGTGGCTCAATGTATAAGGCTTTGTTTGTTACCGCAAGTGTATGGATCGTGTCAAATAATAAAGTGATAAGTAAAGTATCGTTCCCACGAAAATTTGGTTCCAAAACCTAGTCAAGTATCAATTATCGCACTTTCGCCCAATTTGAGTTACACAATTATCAATGGTGGGTAGAAACAAATTCTGAAGTTAAAAAGAAAATAAAAACAAGTGATTCATGGACTTCAAGGATAAAATGGGAGTTTGGATTATTTATTCCCCTTGCATTTCAATAGTACTCAATTGAATCCCAATAATATGTGCTTCTTAATGAAAGATTATGCTAGCCAAGAACACTACATTACCCATAAGTGCTCTCTCAAGTCTCCAAAATAGGTGTTTAGTTCAATTAATTCATTAATCTCTTAAATAATCAATTAAACCCAGTTTTCATTGCAAATCCTATATGGTTATGTGAGGTCAATGAGTGTATCTCTACCTCATCAACAAAACTATCAATTCAATCACGAATCTCAAGTTCTCACACGATTAAACTCAAGTTCTACACTCAATCTAGCCCTCTCAAGCATAAACCAAGTGAACCCAACAGTCTCATTGGTGGCCAATCAACAAGAAGCATTAAGCAAAGAGTAAAATCAGCATAATCTAATCATTAATCACAAATATAAAGGGGACATGAGTACTTAATCCATACAAGGGTTTAAAATAATCCCAACATCAAAGATCTAGCTACACATGTTCATACAACCCATGAGAAAACGGGGATAAACCAGAAATAGAGCGAACATAAGGAAAGAGCAGCAGATGGAGAGGAAAAACCAAAAGGAGAAGCTTAGATCTCTTCAAATCTTCAATTTCTAGCTCAATCTCCACCTCCAAGGTCCAAACCCTAGCAGAGCTAGCCTTCAAGATCACCTCCTTAGTCCAGAATGCCGCTTTGGTTCGTGGGTTCAGTATTTAAAAGCCCTAGAATTTGTTCTAATGTCAAAACGCACAACTGCAATTTCGGGCGCTAGCCGTGGCCAATGGATTTTCTTGCCGCGGCCAGTGAGCTTTGGACCATATAGTGGCGCGGCCAGTGAGTTTCTGACCATGTAGTGGCCGTGGCTAGTGAGCTCCTAAATTCCAGCTTTGCTCCCGCCAAGGTTTGTTTTCATCCCTTCTTGCATTTCTATGGCACGGTTGATTACTCAAACTCTATTTCATCTTCTTTTCATTGAATTGAGCTTTCTATGGCTCTAACTATGATTGAAACGTGGTCCTATCAACACAGAGAACTCCATAAACCTAACAGTTGATAAACATAACAAGATATTCATACAAAATCATCACATTTATTCTCTTTTTATGCCAGATATACATCAAGCACATTTCCATTGCTTTTGTACTCCCAAATATCCATTATTTCACCAAATGTATGAGAAATTAAGGGGAAATGTGCATATTTAACAAGAATTTCATGAAGTTAACACACCCCCAAACTTAAACTTTTACTCATCCTTGAGTAAAACCCATTGAGTAATAAAAGAGCTGGATTAATTAATCATTGATTTAGTACATATGCGTGATGATTTCCTCATTGGTTACTCAAGATATTATATTCAATGGGAAAAATAATGAAATATAAGGGAATGCAAGGTTCACAATTTAAAAGAGGCTTCCTAACAACTTCCAAAATGTGTGTGTGTGATGAGAGTTAGATAACAATTTTCTTGCAATTATCAAGATCAAATGCAACACTTCAATATGTATAAAGCAACCTCAATATCAGGTCTTCATATGCTCATATTCTCCTCTCTCTCCACTAATAGATGATTCCACACAATTTTCAAAATCATTGGGACTTTATATGCTTGTAATGTGGCCAATGGTTAAGCTTCTTAAAAGAATAGGGAAACAGAGGATTCAACTCTTTTGAGATAAATGACAATACATAATTCCTCTCTAGGTCTTCACAAAATTTTCTTTCAAGAAGCCTAAATACTCCCCCAAACTTATATGAAATTTATTTCTTTGCACTCCAAGTCTTATTGAACTTCACACTTTTTTTTTCTTTTTTTCTTTTTTCTTTTTCTTCTTCTTCTTCTCTCTCTTTTTGTTCTCTCTCTGTTTTTTTCTTTAGAGAGAAGTAAAAACAAACTCGAATTGACTTAAGAGTTTGAAGACATTTCACTACATTCCTTCTACCCAGCTTTTCAATAACATACATCTTCTACCCACCATACCAATCCTTACTCCTAATAATCATCACCAAATCATCATGTATCTCAAGATTAGGGAATTTATGGTTTTTCAGGCTACAAAGGTAAAGGTGTAGTGTGGGTCTTAAAAAAGAAAATTTATATGGCTTTTTTTATTATAAGGCTCAAATAGGGTGCAAATGGAGTAATTGTCATAGGTAAGCTTGAAAGGCACAATCGCTTTTAAAAGAAAATGCCCAAATCATTTTTCAAAAATGTGTGAACTTATCACTTTATTTCAAGACATTCCAATATAAGTTCTAAAGCCTTCAATGAAGAAAGAACATACACACCAATTTGCCACAAAAGTTCCTAACAAAAGCATTCAAATCATTCCCAACTCTTGTGCATAGTGTTTATTCCAAAAGTTATTAGGAACAAAGCTTTAAAATCTAAATCAAGCATTCAAAAATATTTATCACCATTTCCTATAAAACATAAAGTCTAAGCATCCTTTCTATCATTGGATCACACATTCATTATCATGGATAATTAATCAATCTACTCAACTTTCCAAACAGAAGACGAGAAATAGTCATGATTTTCAAAATTGAAATCCTTGTCAAATAAGCCAAAAACATTCAATGATACCCCCAAACTTAAAAGAGATAGTGTCCTCACTGTCACAAGGGAAAACTGAGGGCTTTTTTTTTCATGCAAGAATACATCTAACAATAACCACAATGTTGCATGAGATGAGTGGTGAGTAAGAGGAGTTGAGAGACAGATTGAGAAACTTCCCTGAAAATGCTTATCAAGCAACCAATTTCTCCATCCATCCTTAGTACCAACCTTGCTTCTTCCTTCTTCTCATATGGGGTTTCTTTCTTGCCTACAAGAAAAATCAAAAGACCAAGCATACATCTACCAAAAACATATCAAAATGAGAGAGGTTAAAGAAGCGCTTAATTTATAGTCTTCAGCCAGACTGTGCAATAAAAACTCCTAATCATAAGTATCAAACACCATGACCACCTCATCTTCATTTCTTTTCAAACAACAATATTGCAGAAAGAGTAGGTGTTCATTAATCACATGTACTGCATCAGTTAGTAGTAATTTCAGTGTGCCGGCATTTAATAAATTCAAAGAAGACATAACAAGCTTATTCATAGAAACAAAAGTAGGAGCTTCTAAGAATTTAGAACACCCAACAAAATCTACTGGACTCTCATCAGTAAGAGTTAAAACATCAGTAGATAGATCAATATCACAAATCTCAGAGATTTCCTCTCTATTATCTTGTTCAAAACAATAAGGATTAGGCTCCAAAATTGAAACCTCAACTGAACACTTAGTATTCTTCTCATCTACATTAAATTCCAACTCACAGTCACCCATAGAAGTATTGCAGACTGTTGGCAACACTTCCTCACTCCCCATGGTTAATTGTTCACTTGAAATATCATGAAAAATATCTTTTTGCTTCAGAGATTCAAGGTAAGAAGCTATTTCACTTGCTTGCAATGCTACATTTTGAAGAGCTAATGAATGTTCATGAAATTTCTATTTTGTCCAATCATTCAGTTCAATCACATTATCAAGAATGCACTGAAGCTTATCTTTTAGTGTGGGCTTCTTCTCATGAATGGGGGTGGTTTCATCTACAAAGGTATTAAGTGACATATGAGAATGTGATGTATATGAGGAAGAATAACGAGAATCCCAAGACAATTAATGATCTTGATTCTAATTAAGGCTAAAAGAATCATCATACAGATGAGCTTGAGCCTTAGAGAAATCACTCTTCATGTAATCCCAGATTGAGAAATGGGGGCATTGTTCACTATAATGATTATCTCTACAATAATTGCAACAAATGTACTCATATAGAGCTTCACAAGTATAAGGGTCATAAGAAGAATTGGAATAATCATTATCATGTGCAAATCCACCACTTGCTTCATTGATCCACCAAGGATTATCCATGCACAAAGTTTAAATCAATATAACTAATAAAAAAAAGATACACAAACAGAACAAATATAAAAAAACAGGGGAAAATAAGTCAAAACAGAACACATAAGAACAAATATATATAAAACTCAATCTTAAGCTAATAATGCTCTAATCAAGATTGACCAAAGACGGTTTTGGTACACAAATCCCCGGCAAAGGCGCCAAAAACTTGTTCGCTACCGGAAGTGCACAGATCGCGTCAAGTAATAAAGTAATAAGTAAAGTATCGTTCCCACGAGGATTTGGTTCCAAAACCCGGTCAAGTATCAATTATCGCACTTTCGCCCAATTTGAGTTACACAATTATCAATGGTGGGTAGAAACAAATTCTGAAGTTAAAAAGAAAATAAAAACAAGTGATTCATGGACTTCAAGGATAAAATGGGAGTTAGGATTATTTATTCCCCTTGCATTTCAATAGTACTCAATTGAATCCCAATAATATGTGCTTCTTAATGAAAGATTATGCTAGCCAAGAACACTACATTACCCATAAGTGCTCTCTCAAGTCTCCAAAATAGGTGTTTAGTTCAATTAATTCATTAATCTCTTAATTAATCAATTAAACCCAGTTTTCATTGTAAATCCTATATAGTTATGTGAGGTCAATGAGTGTATCTCTACCTCATCAACAAAACTATCAATTCAATCACGAATCTCAAGTTCTCACACGATTAAACTCAAGTTCTACACTCAATCTAGCCCTCTCAAGCATAAACCAAGTGAATCCAACAGTCTCATTGGTGGCCAATCAACAAGAAGCATTAAGCAAAGAGTAAAATTAGCATAATCTAATCATTAATCACAAATATAAAGGGGACATGAGTACTTAATCCATACAAGGGTTTAAAATAATCCCAACATCAAAGATCTAGCTACACATGTTCATACAACCCATGAGAAAACGGGGATAAACCAGAAATAGAGCGAACATAAGGAAAGAGCAGCAGATGGAGAGGAAAAACCAAAAGGAGAAGCTTAGATCTCTTCAAATCTTCAATTTCTAGCTCAATCTCCACCTCCAAGGTCCAAATCCTAGCAGAGCCAGCCTTCAAGATCACCTCCTCAGTCCAGAATGCCGCTTTGGTTCGTGGGTTCAGTATTTAAATGCCTTAGAATTCGTTCTGATGTCAAAACGCACAACTGCATTTTCGGGCGCTGGCCACGGCCAATGGATTTTCTAGCCGCGGCTAGTGAGCTTTGGACCATATAGTGGCCACGGCCAGTGAGTTTTTGACCATGTAGTGGCCGCGGCCATTGAGCTCCTGAATTCCAGCTTTGCTCCCGCCAAGGTCTGTTTTCATCCCTTCTTGTATTTCTATGGCACGGTTGATTACTCAAACTCCATTTCACCTTCTTTTCATTGAATTAAGCTTTCTCTGGCTCCAACTGTGATTGAAACATGATTCTATCAACACACAGAGAACTCCATAAATCTAACAGTTGATAAACATAACAAGATATTTATACAAAATCATCACATTTATTCTCTTTTTATGCCAGATATACATCAAGCACATTTTCATTGCTTTTGTACTCCCAAATATCCATTATTTCAAACATGTATGAGAAATTGAGGGGAAATGTGCATATTTAACAATAATTTCATGATGTTAACAGGCTTCCATTAGGTGAAGCTTAGGAAGGGTTAGTTGTATGTAGCCTTATCCCGCAAGCGAAAAAGCTATTTTTATGATTTCAACATGTGACCTTCCTAGAGCCTAATGAACAGTGCACAATTGTAGAAGGATAGAGTTCAATGGTACGTGCAGCTTGAGTGTGTTGTGTACATATTGGGTATGTAGTATTTTGGCCCAATAGCTTAGGCCTTAGGCCGAGAGGATTGTATATATAGGTTCATGACTCTTGTAATGTAGACAGATTTTTAAAATCAATGAAGGGTATTAATGGGAGTTGGTCCAAGTGGTAAGCGGTTTGGTTCCGTTTAAGCAAGGTCTCGGGTTCAAGCCTTGTGTATATAAAAAATTCCCATTGGGAGACTCTCCCACCATAGCTAGGTGCACGATGTGGGTCGAATCAGGATGTAGTCAGGACAAAACTCTAGTGAACCGGATGGGCAACCAAAAAAAAAATCAATGAAGGGTCTGTTTGGGAAAGTGTTTGAAGGTAAAAAAAAGCCTAGTTGATAAATAAAAACCCAGTAGATATGTTAATGGTCCGTTTGGGAAGGCGTTTTTTGGAGATCGGGCTTTCCCAAAAAAAGATGTTTTTGTTAGAAGTTGCCTCCCGCTACTTTTAGAAAAAAAAAAAATCAATTCTGTCACCATTAATTCAAACATAGATCACATTTACAATCTGTTTTTTATCCTATTTTAAATTTGCAAAAGTCAGATTAAAAAAAATTCATTTCTGCCACCGTTAATCCAAACGAACTCAAAATTCTCTTTCATGCATGAAGTTTACGTAGAGCAGAGGTGGCTAGGACTTTTCAACAATGCTTCGGATATTTTTTTTAACTAGAGTCCGGACCAAACATAATCATTTTTTCCAGCCAAACTTGATGTTTTGATATCAGATACTTCAATTTTATTTTTTTTAACGAACCATGTGAGGTCGACATCGTGATTGACGGATTTTTTTCCTCTCTTATGTTAGTCTTGGGGTCTATTAAGGATTGTGTATAAGTAAATCTAGAGTCGTTCTCTCTTCTCGAGGAGCATTTTATTAAATCTAAGTAATCTAAATATCATGCAAATGCAATGAAAATAAGGGAAAATCGGTTTTTTGATTTTTCAAATTAATAACTAAAAGAAAGATACAATTTAATTAAATGCTAAGTTACCATTTTTTGTCTTTTTATAAGAAATGGGAAATGAGTGAATTGAATAGTATGAAGTGGAAAATATGAATAAAGAATGTTTTTGGTAATGAAGAAATGACAATCCTTGCTTAAAAATATTATGGGAGTTAAAACTCATTAAGTCTTAAAAAAAACCTCAAGATAACACTTGAGTCCAATATTCTCAATTAATAGTAGCTCCTATGAGCATAGCTAACTACCACCTCTTGAGATATTATTTAAAACCACTTAATGTACAATTGAAATTAGAATAATGTAACATGAGTCTTCTTGAATTTGAGTGCTAAACAGTCCCTCAAGAATATAAATCAACTACATTAACTAGACAATAACACGTTAATTAACATAATCTCATTGCAACCACAAAGAAATTCAGAACACATATAATCTTCACACTACAAAATCCAATCTTAACTACAAATATCAAACTAACAGAGACAATTAATATCAATATCAGTTCCAGAATCATATAAAATAATTTCTAAAACTAAGCAATCTAAATATATAATTCTAGATAAATAGAATGATAGAAAAACTCTCCTATATATTCTTAAAGCTCAAGTATATATCTCATCACCAAGAAGCAAGAGTTTTAGCCATATATAGCCACTGCCATAGTCCAAATTAATTGCCCAACCAAAATGTCCAATGAAGCTAATGTAATTCTTGACTTAATGGGGAATTGAGAGAAATACGTGGGTTCTTGAAGGAAGACTAAGGCTGGAAGAGAAAGAGATACGGAAGTGATTGATGGTGTGGTCTTCTTGGCCAAAAGGCACTTGGGTGGTGGTGAACAGAGGAGGTAGTGAAATGGTGAAGAGGGACGGTGGTTGATGGTGAAATGAAAAACAGAGGAAGGCAGCAGTGATGGTGAACAGAGAAGAAGAAGGTTCGGTGATGGTGGTTAATGGAGGAAGAAGACAGAGACACGGTGGTGAGAGAGAATCTGACTGAGAACAATGTTAGATAGACAAAACCAAATCTGACTCACTGAAAATCTCAGGTCCATCTTTCTCAAAGACGTTGCCCAAGGTTGGTCGGCGATGGTAGTATGGAGAAGAAGACGGCCAAACGGCTGTGACAGTGAAGAATGGTGATCGGGTGATGCCCTGGTTTACTTCCGTGAATCAGGTTCAGCTCGCTGTGTATGGAAGGAGGAGGGTCGACGGCTGTGAAGCCCTTTGGTCTGAGAAGATCGCCGAGGAGGTCCTTGACGGTGGTAGTAGCTGTCCGTCTCTTCCCCTCTTCTCTCAAGCTCCCTCGTCTCAAGCTTCCTCGCGTGGTGCCTCCACTCTGCTTTGGATCTGTGTCTCCTGTTCTGAGCTCCGATCACGGTGGACGTTGGTAACGTCGCTGGCGACGTTGGTGGTGGAGGTAGACGCCGCCAGCGACGATGATGGTGATGCGAGGTGAAGAAGCTGCTCTCTGGTCTGTTTTCTAATCTCAGTTTGCGGTGCTCTGTATCGTCCCTCAGCTCCCCTTTTAATCCAATATCGGGTCTCTCTTCAATTGGGTCTCCTGATGATGAACAGTAACCTGGTCAAAACGCAAGTTTTTAGCAGGGACCTAAAGGAAAGATTAAAAAGTTCTGAGAAGGGACTATATGAAAATATTTGAAACATTGTGAGGTTAAAATGAAATTTCTAAATATTCTGGGTTTTTATTCAGAGTTTTCTCTGGCCCAATTTTCTTTCACAAATTTTTGATTTTCAGAAATTATTGGGCCCTTTTCTGTAATAGTTCCCAGTTTTCAAAAATATTAATTCTGACCCCAAATGCATTTTTTTTTTCAAAATCTCTAATTTTCTTTCAAAACACCTACAATACAAAATTAAGCACAAGTAGTATTAAAAGTCCAAGAAACAATTGCATAAAATAATTAACAAATTATGACAATTTTACCCCCTAATTACAATCAATTCAATATAATTGTCCCGAACTCAAATTAATACTTAATCTTGCAATAATGCTCCAAAAATTACATTAAAAATCCCAAATTAATCATGAAAAATCATATAAAAATATAGTTCAATCATATCGATTCACAATTTGTAATAAGAAAATATGTAACATGTGGAAAAATTCCTATACATGGGAGTGTGTCGAAGAAGTGGAAAATAAAATTAAAGTAGTTCTGATTTTAGGGCTTACTAATTAAGAGTCCCTGTGTATATGTAATAATTTGCTCCCCACCATAATCTTTGACTATCCTTTTTTAAATTGGTGCCACCACACCTTTCACTACACCACCAAAGACATTCATTCACACATATGTCCCTATTTTTAATTAAATATCATAAATATCATCAACAGTTGTTTGTGATATTAAATACTGCCACCAAATCCATTTCAGTTACTGAAAAAAATAATTTAAGTTTTATATCCCCCGTTTCAAAGTAATAATTACATCACTTTACAATTTCAGTAAAACATTACTTGTTATTGTTATATCATTTTATTATCCTTTAATTCATAAAAATAATAATATTTGGAATTCAAGTTCTACAATATTTTAATATATATATATATATATTAATTAGGTTAAACTATACAAAACCTTCCTAAACTTTGAGGCAGTTTCATATAACCTCCCTAACGTTTCAAAGTTAAAATTTAAACTCCATGATCTTTTGTCTTTTTATTATAAACCCCTAGCTATTAACTTACAATTATCTTTTAATTAACGGAAATTGCCATATCAGATTAATAGAAGGCATCTCGCATCTTATGTGACATCACACCTAGCATCTTATGTAAGCTAATACATTTATAGTAGTAATTATAACATTTTTACAAGAGGATTAAAAGGTAATTTTATCAATAAAAAATCCTCATTCTCGATGTCTGCACACCCTTACAGGTTTCGGCCTTCAATTCCTAGAAACACCTTCGTGCAAAGCTTCCACACCCTTGTGTTTCTTTTTATGTGCTGTGAAGATCGCTTCTGCTCCATGAACAAGGCTATGGTTATTGGACTACTGGGTTTTTATGCAGAAAAATTTAAAGCAATCCAACAACTATGGGGATGGTGAGTAGTCTAAAAATGATGGCAAATTAGGGAATAATGAAAGTCTAAAAGAGAAGCCATGGCACAATGGTAATTAGGGAACTTCATTTGTTGGCTGATGAAGTTTCTTCACTTTGACCACAAAACAAAGAAGAAGATTATTGGAAGCTTCATTCACTTTGATAATCTACGCTTCAATGGTGTTTTAGGGAATTGAAGGCTGAAAGGGAGAGCAGGCAATGAAAATAAGTTTTTTTTTTAATTGAAGAAAACTACATTTTAACCCTTGAGTAAAAAATTTGTAATTACTATAAACTTATTAGCTTGCATAAGATGCCATTTGGGATGCTACATAAGGTGCGAGGTGTCTTTCATTTATTAATTTGATGTAGCAATCTCCATTAAAAAAGATAACGGTTAGTTAACAATAAGGGATTTATAATAATAGGAAAAAAAGTTAGGAAGGTTAAATTTAAACTTTGAAATGTTAGAAAAGTTATATGCAATTGCCTCAAAGTTCATGAGGTTTTGTATAATTTAGCCTATATATTAGATCTGATAATAATTTAGGTCATTTAAGATAGTTTTATTAATAATATGAGAACATGATTAACCTTAAATATCGTTAGATATTGTGACGTGGTGGTTGAATCACATATTCACATGTTTTTGGAGTGTGTTTCATTTGATATTAGGTGAGTTCAAAAGTAAACGAAATTAAATTAATTAATTGATAATGGCCGGTCCTCATCATGGTGTTAATAAGACGAATCAAAAACAGGTCATACATACATACATACATATATATATATATATATATATATATATATGTCGCTAATATTTATTGGGTGCCAATCCACAATATTCAATAAATTAGAGAGCAATTATATTAAAATAATCACATATTTTCTTGCAAAAAAAAAAAATCACAAATTTTAATTGATCATACACTACTAATAAATAGAATTATATGGTTTTGATCCTTTTTCTAATCAAGATCACTTTATAATATGCAAATAAAAATACAAGAAGTCACAATACTTGCAAACCATATATTCTAGGGAAAAGAATAGAAAAAATGCTTTGAAATTGCAAATCTCAAATCAAGTTTGTTACCAAGAGTTGATAAGGGAAATGATGAAATTTGATAAACAATTCACAACTTATTTTTTGGGTAATCCTTGCTTTGGAATTTTGCAACTTCAATGTTCGTTTTTAGTCCTTTTTTCCTATATTCTATCATGTTTTTTATTTCAAGCATATTATGTGGAAGAAACGTGAAAAAACGAAAAAGCTAAGAAAACTTTAATGGAGTATGCCTATAAATCACAGTCCAAAGCAATCATACACACATAATATATATATATATATATATAGAGGGAGGGAGATCAAATGTGTTTTTGAGTACTATTACAATAATAAAGAAAGAAAAAGGACAAAAGAATAAAGGAGGAAAAAGGTGATAAGCTAGGCAGATAGTGTTCAAATTTCAAAAATAAAACTGACGGATATAATACAAAAAATAAAGAGAGAAACTGATAATGAATAAAGAAGAAACTGCAGGGGGGGGGGGGGTGGGGGGAGAGAGAGCCAAAGTGAAAGTCATGACAATATACTGAAGTAATTAATAATGAAGTGAGGAGGAATAATTAATTAAGGATGGTAAGGGTGATGAGAATGGCGGATACGATCCCTGCGCTTCTGAAGGAAACGTTGGAGAGATCTCTGCATGGAAAGTGATGAAGTTATGTTGTTGTTGTTGTTGTTGTTGTTGTTATTATTATTATTTTTAGGGCTACACATCTCCCTCTGAGATTGACTCAATGATCTGTTCAACTTCATCATGTTCTTCTCCTCTGCCGCCATTTCTTTGCTTGCTTGCTTCATTATCCACCTCGCCTACATTCATTCCCATTTATTACTATTTGTTTGTGAAATACGAGTAGCTCCCATTTATTACTATCTGTTTGTGAAATACGAGTAGCTCGCATTTATTACTATTTTTTTGTGAAATACGAATAGCTAGCAACATTGTAATTAATGACTCTTAATAACACTAGACACCTACTACTTCTCGTGAAATCCTTCAAACGCAAAAAAAATTCAAAAATTCAAATTCAAAAGTCTTTGAATTCCAACTCTAAGGAAGTTTCCTGGAAACTTTCATTCAAATAACACCTCACATGCATCAACCACAAGTAATAATAATAATAATCAAATATCTCCATTCCGACACCTACTCTCTTATCGCCTTGTCTCTTGTCCCCATCTATCTTGTTGATTTTTCATCCTCTTCTCTATCAACTCACTAACACCCCCTATATATATTAGGAAAAAAATAATTATGTACACAACATTTATGAATCCAGGGTAAATTAAAGTAGCATCTAGCACCTTGATCTTTGCCATAATACATCCAACACCTTAAATCATAAATAAGATAAAGAGGTGTTGGGTGCAAAAAAAAAAAAAAACATATATAACAAGTGCCGGATGCACTATAATTAAAATTAGGGTGTTGGATATATTGATTAATAATATTAGGGTGCCGGTTATTACTTTGAATCTAACAATCAACAATTAAACGCACTCTTTTTATCCAAAATAATGAATAAAAATAGTGTAGTTACACAAACAAATTAAAATATTAGAAATACTGATGTTAAACTTAAAATAGAGAAAAAAAGACACAGACCTGAAGGTCGGTGACATCAGAGACGCAAACCTTGCCATCATAGAAAATTGTGAGCTTCTGTTGCTGCCCTTCATCCTCTGCAGCACTCATCTCTCTCTCTCTCTATTGTTTTTATTCCCTTCTCCCACCCTTCATTATTTCAAAAAAAAAAAAAAAAACTAATCAAATTACTACCCACAAGTTATACCAGTTGAGATAACAAAAATCAGAAGCAAGAGAAAGCAAAATGAGTAAGAGAAGATATAGGTTAGATCATACATGGGGTTGTGGCCGGAATCGTGAGAAGGGAAAAGACGAAGTTCTAAGTTGCAGCTTCTCCTCATCTTCATAAACGATGTCGTTCAGGGGAAGTGAAGAAGAAGAAGAAGATTGAAGAGGATGAATTGAGGAGTAATACATATAAAGAAGAGAGAGAGAGAGAGTGCGAAGAGAAAAGTGTATTTGGAAAACATTAAATGCACAAGTCGGAGAATGAATATATATGGGCGAAAGTTGAAAACTTGGAACGGTGGGGAGTTTGGCAGACACAGACATTGTGTGTTTTGTAGTTTTAACGTTGGATATTGATTTTGAGCACGTGTTCTACGTTTTTCCTTAAAAAAATGGAGGGATGATGACACGGGATGACGGTGATGTGTTGGCGTGTCACCGTTACCGCCACTTCTTTTCATTACACCTCGCCGTCTTCCCCCTTTTATTGATATGGGCCACAAACATTGCTTAATTTTGGGGCATAAAAAATTGCTTGGTGATAATGTTCAAGTGGTTCACCTAATTCTTATGTTTTATTGAGCACGTGGTTTTTGAAGTTGGAGTAATTTTTGATGACCATAGATCACGTGACATTACCACGAGAAGGCATAGATAGACTCCCTTGCAAAAGAAAAGCCACAGCTTCTCTGTTTCTCGTGAAAACTTCTCATCAGTTTCCCTTCCTCCTTTGAGAAAATAACTTCTGAATTGAAAATGACTTTATAAAGTTGAATATTTTTTTTTTTAAAATTTAAATATTTTGAAACTAACTTCTTATTATAATATCATTCAAATAAGATTATACTCCCTCCGGTCCTAATTATAAAACAAAGTTGACTTTTTTGGAGAAATTAAGGAAGCCAATTTAATCACTTTAGAATATTTATATTTATATTTTTTTCTTCAAACTAAGTAATTTGATTAATAAACTAATATATAATCCAAAGATACTAAAAATATAAATACTCTAAAGTGATTTAATTGACTTCCTTAATTTCTACAAAAAAGTCAACTTTATCTTATAATTAGGACCAGAGAGAGTATCAAACTAAGTGTTTTTTAAAAATTTATCTAAATATAAATCACATTATATTAATTATCTTTTTTCCTCATTCCATTTAGCAAAATTTAGTTGGAACAAAATTTACTTTTGCACATGTTAATCAAGCAAGCCTTGGTTGATTATTTTTATAAAAAAGAAAAAAAAAATAAATTCTGGCCGTTTAGCCAAACGCAACACTTTAACTTCACAATTTAGGAATTGTATGCAGATTGTAAAGTCAAATATATGGATCTTCATATATACTTAAGAATTATGTATGAAACACACTATGAATCACTTGTCCAACCACGATTATGATGCTTAATAGAAACAATAACCACACGATTATCACGATTATCTATCGCCTTCATTTCTTTCTTTTTTAACGGTTTGTCGCCACTTAATAATCATCTTGAATTTTCAACCCTTTATTTATTTTGCTAAAATCTATCACCAATTAATTTGAGAAACTTCATTCTAATACTCACAATTCACATGTCTATTTTTTTTTTAAAAAAAATATTTAGGATTCAATCCTTGTTTTCTAAGCAAGAAAAATTATATTTGAGGCACTATCAGAACATTTCTACTATCAGGGATTTAAATCCTTATTTCATTTAAAATATGTTGTAGCTGGTCTTTCTGTGCCCCAAAAAAAAAACAACAGAGACACAGACACAGAGAGAGAGAGAGAGAGAGAGAGAGAGAGAGAGAGAGAGAGAGAGAGAGAGAGAGAGAGAGAGAGAGAGAGAGAGAGAGAGAGAGTAAAGAATGATTATTGATTTGGGTTGGAGCCCAGAGTTTTGATACGGAAAGTGGGCTATACTTTTTTAATCGGCCATCATCCATTGGCCCATATAATTGCATTCCTTCTTTATTTTATTTTTTTTGGGGAAATTTCACTGCACTTTCCCTTTAGCAAATTATTTTCAAATAGTTCCTAAAACTTTATAAAACCTCACTACTCCCGTAGGGCTAAACTGAAAATAAAATTTGTTGGTGAAAAGACAATTGTACCTTTACTTACAAGTCAAATATGATTATTTAAAAGACACATTTGAGAATTTATAAGTCTAATATGCTTATTTATAAGATAAATAAGTGAAATTACAAGACCATTTCATTTATATACAAGACAATGAGCATATTTATAAGGATACATACTTTTATTAGACACGTGTGAGAATTTACAAGTCAAATATGTGTATTTACAAGACACATGTGGGAATTTATAGGATTGTCTTGGCCATGTATAAATGTCTTTTCAGCCAAAAAACTTAATTTTAGTTTAGTCTTGAGTGAGTCAAGTTTTAGAAAGTGTGGGGACTATTCGAGAATAATTTGCTACAGTGGGGGCGCAGTGAAATTTTCCCTTTTTTCCACCCTTCAACAAAGTGACACTTCCTCATATCCTTAATACTTCATTTGGTCTCTATGATAAGACATCAATTAATAATTCACACAAATCAATAAAAATATTTAAAGTCATTGAATTTGTCCTAAAATTTTAGTAATTTTCAACATTACCCCTACTAATTACACTAAAATCTAATATCATACTCTCTCTGGTTCTTAATATAAGACACATTTATCTAATTTAATGAGATTAAGGAATTTATTTAATTAAGTTAATATGATATATATTTTCTAAAACACCCTAGTCATCTTTCTTAATCCCCTCATTCCCTCTTCTTCTTGATTTTTGTTGATGGAGCATCAATATGGGGTAAAATAGAAAAATATTGATAAATATAAAAACTATGTTTTATATTTAAGACCAAGATCAACTCATAGATCATGAAATGGATGGTTTAGATTTAATATTTTATAAAATTATTATTATTATATTTTATAAATTAAAATTTATTTATTTTTTATAGATTGCAATTATGAAGGGTATAGATAATATTTTAAGAGTTTACATTTATTTTTTTTTATAGAAATAATTTTATAAAATATTGAATCTAAGCCATATATATATTTTTAATCTAATGGTAGATATAAGATGATGAGAAAAAAATGAGAAATAGGACAATGAGAAAAACTTGACCTTAAAATATGTTTTATATTAAGAACCAGTGGAGTATTAATTATTACTCTCTCTCACCACCCTTATTAAATATAGGCATACATGAAAAAAATATTAAATGCTCTTTGAAAATAAGCAAGTGCTTTATAAAAAGGACCAATAACACTTATTAGTTAATGTCTTATAATAAGGACAAGAGTTAGTATAATACTCCCTCTGATATTTTTTATAAGAGCCCAAAATTTAAATTGTCTTGGCCCTTTTTATAAGAGTCCGACAAAAGTTGTTTGAACATTTAATAAATTATTTTTTTCATTTTTACCCCTCATTAATTATATGTAGTGCATTAATTAAAAAATTGGTGATGTTCATATTTACTTTATTTATCTCTCTTACTTACCCCTCATAAATAAGGGCATACTTGAAAAATAAAGTTTATTTTAAACATAATTATTATTTCTAACCAACTTTAACTAGTTTCTTAAACCAAGTAATTCAGTTATTGAGAAGTGCCAAAAATTTGAATTGGAATAGTCCCTTTTATAAGAGCCCAACAAAAGTTGTCTCGACATTTAATGATTTTTTTCATTTGTGTCCCTCATTAATTATATATATTGCATTAATTAAATGGTTGGTGATACTTATATTTACTCTATTTCTCTCTTTTACTTGCCTCTTATAAATAAGGGCTTACTTGAAAAAAATTTTATTTTAAGACATATTTATTATTTTTAACTAATTTCTTAAACCGCGTAATTAGTTATCAGGCTTTTATAAATAGGACTAGAGAGAGCATATATTTAAATAATTTGATTAAATTAAGGAAGTAATTTAAGTTAGTTAATATAACATATATTTTCTTAATTCCCTCATATTCCCTTTCATCTTTGATTATTGTTGATGGATTTTTTATAGGGGTAAATTATGAAAAAATTGATAAATATAAAAAATAAGTTTTATGTTTAGAACAAAAATCAATTCCTCAAATAGGTTTTTTTTTTTGTTTGTTTGTTTTTTTTTTTTGCATAGAGCATCAAATATCCTGGACCTACCTCCTTTTTAACTTGGAGGATTTATAGAGGTCCAAATTAATCTGAATCGAGTTGGGTAGGACCACAAGGGTGGCGAAACTCTACCATCAAGTATTTAACACTGATGCATTCCCATAGATCAAACCCAAGGCCTCAGATTAAATTGGTATAACCCCTTACTAGTTGAACCAAGTGATTGATGGTCAAATAGGTTTTATCAAGGAAAAGAATGAGTAATTGATAAAGAATAATAATCCCTTCATGGTTTTGTCCTTCCCCATTGGCTGGCCATCGGGATGAAAATAAAACAAATGAAGAGTAAAATCGGTTGAAATAAATTGTTTTCTAGAATTGGAAGATGAAAACATATTAATGATAGAAACTGTGTCTTCCTCCGATATTTTCATTCTATTTAAAATTTATAAATTCATTTATAGACAAATTTACAAACCTATACCTTCCATCATTTTCATTCTATTTTTATGTTGTTAGAACAATTATATATATAGATTCCTTCACTTCACTTCATAGAGACCCAAAAATGAATCACTTGTAACAAAAATATCACTTTTATATTAAACATGTTGATATATGCACACAGGCACAAAATTGATGTAATTTACCTATGCTCTGTTTGTGAATTGTCTATACTCTCTGGTCTCTCTGCAGCTGGTCAATCCATCTTCTTTGACAATTTCACCTTTTGACTTATTTATTTATATATGTTTTTTTACACAGTTAATAACTATGCTTTGCCAGTACTACGCCTGATTGGCCAAATCTTTAACGTCCACGAACGTCCCATGAAAACAGTACGGCACTCTCGAGGGAAGCTTCACAGTGGCTTCCACCTTCATTTCGACCAAGTTCACGATCTGCAGCTCCGACCTCCCTGTCATCAAATCCACCTTCGCGAGCCCACTCACCTTTGGCCACGGTTCCGCTATGGACAAATACGCGAACCGGATTTTCTTCCCAAGCCGGTTGCGGTTCACCGTTCCTGCTTCCAAGGTCATTTGCTCCGAGATAATGACCCGGCGTGTTGACTCACCTCTGACGAGGTTCCGCCTGATTTCCGACAACACGCTCGTCAACTTCTGTTCTCTTTCATTGAAAATGGAATCCGGCGGCGACATGCAAGAGCCGATAACGACGATTTCGTTCGTATCTGGTTCCTCCCAAGCGTTCCAGAAATGAAAGCAAAATATGTTTGTGCACTCAATCCAAATGACATCTGATTCATCACTCGCATTCTTCGGGAGAATCCTAAGCCTCGATTTCTTTGACTTGTCGTAGATCACCGGAGATCCTCCTGTGATAATCTCTTGTAGTTTGAACACCACTTGCTGATCCGAAATCACCACATAGTTCTCTGTGATTGCGAAATCGTGCGTCATTGTAGGAACTGGTAAAGAAATTTCCACGTCTCGTGATTTCTCTCCGCTGGTGAGAATCTCAAGCATCTGAGATATGGCTTCGAAACGACGTCGTAGCTCAGGGGGAATAGCTCGCCGGAATCCGGGTCGACCTTCGGGTGAGAAATCATGTTCAATTCGAGCTGGTCATCGAAACTGTGTCTCCCCACGGTTTTGATGTCACTAGAAGGAGTGATACGGACGTGGTAAGGATGGTTATCTTCTGACATTGCTAGGAGGCGGCCGTTGAAGTAGACCAATCCAGCGTTGGCGACCCCGACGCCATGGCAGTGGTCGACAAGGCCGAAGAGTCCACGAGCTTAGAAGAGTAGGAGTCGGGCTACACCCGAGTGCCCATGGAGCTCGCCGATGGCCTTGGGGAACACTGGCCGGCCAAGCTTCCGTCACTACTACAAGAACATGATTCTACGACACCAAACAACGACCGTTTTTAGAAACCAGTAGTAAAAAAGCAACTCTGTGAACAGAAAGCACTGGACTGAAGTTTCAACGAATGTTTTCAAGGAAAACAATGGTTGATGCGTGCTTCTGTCGCTAAAGCAATCAATTAAACTAGGTCCTAAATTATTATGCAGTTTAGGGTCAACTTAGGTCATTCTCTCAAGAAGCAAGCTATGGGTTTTCTTTAGGATTGATTTTGAAGTAACAAAAGATGCAATAGAATGGACCTGAACTAAAGTGCAAGATTCTACTATCTAAATGCAAATGACTCTAAAATCTATATGAGAAGGAAACTAACCTAAATGAATTGGAATGCAATCTTGGGGTTTTTTAGTGAAAAAATGAATTAAGATACTAAGCAAAGAAAATAATCAAAAGCAAGACAATCAACAGGGATTTGGTTCAGTTATGATAATGAAGGGGACAACTTAGGATTCACATGGATTTAGCTTTCTTAGCCATTCAATTTATTAGACCAAAGGGAGATTCATGAAAAATTGGAATTAATAAATTTAATCACCTAATCAAGACATGGGAAACCCTCATGCTCAATAACACCTAATCCATTAGAAAACTCATAATGGAAAAAATGGTGGTTAATTAAATCCATTAAAAACCAATCACAATTGCTTAAGATATTTTGGAAATTATGTTTACAATTGCCTAATTAAACAATTCGACAATTAATCACCTAATTAAACAATTAAGAGATTAAACCCAAATTGACAATTAAATTGATAATGAAAACTCAATTAATAATTTAATTGACAATCAAAGGTTTGCAAACAAAAATCCCAATCATCATTTAAGAACAAAGCAAATCCAAATTATCAATTCAATCCAAATAAAAAATAAGTCTACAATCTAAAACTAGATTGTTCTCAATTAACACAACCCAAAATTATTTAAAACTAAACAATCTTAAGTCTTGAATCAAAAAGATAAAAGAAAGACACTTCCTTATAGTCTTCAAGTGTAAGCTCCTAGGCTCTAACTTTCTCCATGCTCCTCCCAAGTTGCCTCCTAAAAGAATTTAAGCTATCATAGGATTAGTTCTCCCTCCAATTCCCAAACACGTCACCACAGCCATGAGAATAGGAGAATAGACGTGGTACCCGCGATGATTGGAGATAGAATCTGTGAAGGTATAATGAATGAATTGATCTTGGGTGTGTGAGACTTTGTGCGAAGGCTCCCAGGGATAATTCGGAATGAAGAATGACTCGGGTGTCTTCGCCTCTCGCGTCAGTCCGTGTCTGTGATTTTCAGAGTCTATATCCGTCTCAGCCTCCTCTCAGCGTCGTCCCGTGTTCGCGTCCTCTCCAGCAGCGTCTGCGTATCCCGTTTCAGCGTGATGGTTCTCAATAATGGCTCCTCTCTCCGCGGCAGCAGCTAGGTTAATTTTTTAAGACAGAAGGGGAGAGTTTTGGGTATTAATTTGGGCCTATTAAAATTCCAAAAGCCCAATAAAATTCCACCATTGGATTCTTTTTGAATTTCTAAGAAAAGTTCTGCACCGTAGGATTCTTTAATCTCCTTTTCCTTACTTTGCAAGAATCAAATAAAATCGTGATTTATCATATAATTGGAAATATTTTTCAATCACAAGATAACAATTAAGATATTAACTTTTTAAGCCCAATAATATCATAATCAATTCAGATTTATATTATTTCCCAAAATTGGCTAATTATCCAAATATTATCTAATAAATCCAAATTAGCCTAAAATAATCTCCAAAATAAATGAATAAGGTGGGATAAAATATAATAAATTTGGGATTTATCAATGGTTGAAACTTTGTTTTCAACGACTGGTTTTAAAACCAGTCGTTGAAACTAGATTCAACGACTGGTTTTAAAATCTAGTCGTTGAAAATTGGTTATATTTCCCCCAAATTAGCGTGCGTTTCTGTCATTGTCTTCCCCGCGCTAATTGAACCCTCAATTTCGTGTCTCCTGCGAGCTGCATAGGGCAAATTTCTTGGCCTATCTCTTTTTCCTGCATTCTGTCCTCTGTCCCTCTCCGACGTCCACCGTCTTCGCAGTCCCTCCATTCCCTCTCGGTCGCATGCAGGTCTGATCTTCGCTTTCCCTCTTCTCAGTCCGAGCAGCAAGCAATGCAAGTAGGTAGCCCTGTTTTCTTCCTCTGGTTTTTTTGCTTTTGGTTTTCTCTTTTTAGCCTCTATTTTCGCTCCTGTAGTTCATACTGGGTCTTCGCATACTGTTGTGAAGAAGACAACGTTGGTCGTTCTTGGTCTATTCCGGTGTGTGTGTAAGTTTCCCTTTTCTGTTTCTAGTTGATTTGTTCATTTGGATGTCAATTTGTGCTGTTCTGAAAAAAAGTTGGCATTTTGCACTTCGGTTGTGACTGAATCTAGGCTTAATTAGTATGTCATTGAGATTGGTTGTGCTTGTTAAATATCTCATGGGAATCAGAAATATTTCAAATGCAGAGTAGGTATTAGGTTATTCTTTACCAATGTCAAAGTTATTGGTTGATTATTTGCATCACCCAAGATTAAACCCAATCGTAAAGCACGAAATGAAGTCTGATTAAGCTTTGTCATATGTGATTTTTATAGTAGTAGTCAAACAAAATTTTGAAATTTTATTCATGTGAAATCTTATTGTGTAAAAAAATAAAAATTCATGTGCTTCAATTTGATTTGAAAAACTAGACCAATTTTTTTAGAGAAATATCAAATAATATTAATAAAAAGAAAAAATAAAACCAACGTTTTTTGTGGATGAGTTGGGATTGCCAAATGATGTATTAATAAACCAAAATGCCAATTATACTCATATTAATGGTTTTGCTTTGCCTAACTCCAGAACCCACTTTGCCTTTGGCTTTTAAGTGCCTTTTTATGCCTATTTTGTGGACAAATATTAAGCTGTGTATTTATAATCTAATCCTCCTCCTGCTAAACCAGTGTGCCGTACCCACCTTTATCCCATTGGTTTTAATGATTTATAAAACGCGCACACATTGTTTTGCAACTTTATTACTTCCTCTCTTTTTTTTTTCAAAATAAATAAATAAATAAATGGGTAGATGGTAATAATGTATCCAATCCGTCATCTCCCACTTACGGTTTTTCATACCACTAATTTACAAGGCCATAGGCCAACTTTATTACTTCTACTCTTAAATGTGGAAGCTAAATAACTAACTTATTAGTATTTGAAAAATTGGTTGAGTTAGTTGTTTATAAGAAAAATATGTTATTTTTTTAACAATATGCCTTTAAATATTTGTATTAAAACTACCTATGGATGAAACCACCCTTACAAAAATGTGCAACTAATATGGATACAACAAGAAGTAGGAATCCCATCCCACTAGGTGGGGCAATTAATATGGAGAGTTTAAAAAAAATGTAAATTTAAAAAATAAAATAAATTGAAGTATTATATTAAAAATAAGTCACGGCAAGCATAATAAGCTTAATCAAACAAAAAATATCCATTAAAAAAAAAAACTTGTGAGATTCAACTTAATCATAATCTGAAATTCAAATAGGCAAACAGGTGTTATTTACTATTTACGAGCTGCATGACAGTGGTTTAAGAAAATAAATGGGAGTTCCATCTTATGTCTGTTCGTCAACTGAGAGCATATTAGATCTGCACTAAAAATCATCAATATGTCAAAGCATCGTGATGACACTGCTCTTAATCTCATTGAGGGGGAAAAAGTGTGAAGGAATTAAAGATTATAATTAAACTAATAATAATAATAATTCAGTTACCGCGTGGAACAAGGTCGAATGTGATGTCAGAACAAAGATTAAACACAAGACTTGGTGAAACAAACATATAATGAACAGTGTCTCAGCTCTTATACACAAAAATTACACAGAGTATAATATTATAATGTTTTGGGTAATAACTCTCTCATAAACCTGCAGGTATCACTACTGCCATCGTTCTCCCTTGGGTTGCCGGCCTACTACATCCTTGCCTCTATAGAATCTTCTTCCAAATCCTTAATCACAAACATAGTGTCCTTGGAAGCTAAAGATTAGCTGGTAAGTTATGTTATTGCTTGTTGATGAAAGTTTTTGAAACTTGAGGATATCATGGTGCTACTATTTGTTGTAAGCGTGATAAATTTGAATTACTAAACTTTGAAAATGGTAGTTGAACTGTTAGTTTTTACAGTGTGTCATGAGTGTTTCATATAGCTGTTCTAAACTTGAGTGTCTGTGAAAATGGACTAGGTGGTAATAAAATGGATCACCGTTGGATGAATGCTTCGAGAATTAGTGAAGAATATGAGAATGGGGTAGAAAAGTTTATTGAATTTGCTAAAATGAATGCGCCTAGTAAAAATGGGAAGTATTTTTGTCCATGTATCAACTGTTTAAATGAGAGTCTACGGGATGTTGATGATATAAGGGATCACTTACTTTGTGATGGAATAAATCTTCGGTACACAAGGTGGATATGGCATGGTGAGGAAGTAACCGCTTGGGCGTCACACGAGAAGGAAGTTTTGGAGGTTGGAGATGACAATAGAATGGAGAACATGATTAACGATGTTGAGGTATAATGTTTTGCACAAACGCCTGTATATGATAGAACATGATTCACGATGTTAGAGGAAGCATGAAGCTGTGATCGTTGGTGGCACGTCATGAGGAACAACAGGCGAGCAGGATTCACGTGAAATTTGATGCTAATTTGAAGCCACTCGGGCCAGACGGAGACACGTTCATTAGCTACCTTGGCTTTTTGGGTCGGAGCAAAGTTAGCGTTCTAATTCCTACCTGGTGGGAAGTTTCAAAGGACACGAAGCGTATGATTTGGGAACAAATTTTGGTATGTAAAGTTGTATTTGTATCTATATTTTTATTTCTATTTGTTCATATATAACGACTACTATATATTTTGTTTTGTAGCAAACCTACGATGTTCCCAATACGAAGGACATGTACAAGCATTGGATGGGGGAAGTTCGTGAGTAGTGGAAAGATTTCAAGTCCATGCTCACAACCAAGTACATTCAAGTTCTTCGATTGACTATTGCTTTACATAGGCCTTTATTCTTTTTTACCGTTTGCTTTTGATGTATAGTGTCCACGGCAAGCAGGGAAAACTGAGTGCGGCTTCTATGTTATACTATATATGTACAACATCATTTTCTCTGGCCTTGCTACAAATTTTGAACAGGTGATCATTTCTTGATTCTTAATTGAATTTCAGTTCTTTTCATGTGATTGAATTGTTAGTTATTTCATTCAATTTATTTATTTATGTTAACATATTCTCCATTTTGCGCACAGATTTTTGGTGATCAGGACCCCTACACAATTGAAGACATTAATTTGATCCGAGACCTGTTGTCAGGACATCTTCTACAACACATTGAGGGGTGATGATGTGTAGAGGTTTTTTTACATAGTGCATTGGTTTTGTACAGTGCTATATAAGTTTGCATATTCGAATACTTTTCCTAGTTTCTTATTTATGAGTACTTTGAATTTGTTAAGGCATTATGCTTTCAGAGAACACTTTGGAAAATGATGATGAAGAATAGGGATTTTCGTGGAAGCATGTCATCATCTCTTTGGCCATATGCATGTCATGATTTACATTGAAAGTTGAAGTTTGCACATTGAAATGATGTTATGATGATATATGCGCTATATGTCATGATAGAAAAATTAACATGTGATTTTCACTTCCATGAGTATTAGGGGAAGCTAGAGAGTTAATCATGAGAGAATGGTTCATGGATTTGGTTTTTTCTTTCAAAGATATGGAGGATGTGGTGACTTGTAGACACATATGGTGGAGGAGCAGAGGGGGATGATGTAGGGAGTAAAAAAAAAAAAAAGAGGATACAACAACTATTTTTTAACAGTCGTCTTTTTCCGAATTTTCAACGACATCACTAAGATAGACGTCCCCTTGAAAACAGTCGTCTAAAGGGTCAAAAAACGGTCGTTAAAAGTCCCTTCCGTAGTAGTGCGTTTTTGGACAAACCTCTCCGTCTCAGAAGGAGTCAGAATTAGAAAAATGAGTGGTGACCAAATTAAGAGAGGAAGGTAGCATGATTGATAAATTTGAGGCTTTGATATTTGGAGAGTGAAAGAAGTGTAGTACAAGACACAAAGAAATAGTGATATGATAATGATTTGTCAAAATGAGAAGGAGAAGAAGTGGTTCTTTGAGGGAAGGAAGAGATTCCATGAGGTATTTATTGAACTGCGAATGGCTTCGGAATATTCAGGTCATCACCTATGCATGTATGACACAAAAAAAAAAAAAAAAGATTCCTTTTTTATTAAAAAAAATGTTAAATCCTGCGAAAGATTCCTTACGTGACGTTAGCATCCCCGGACAGTTTTGCCGTGGCTTGTGGTCGATATTTGGTTTTGTGATGTAACGTAATTGGACTGCATTCAAATCCTTTATAGTTATGAATTCATTGTATGTGTTAAAACGAGTGTGGTGGGAATAAGTAACTTTCATAATCAAGTTTTCTTTTTTGATTTAACGTTAATATAATCTTTGATCCCTCAAATTACTTTTATTTTGTTTTTGGTCCCTTAAATTTCAAATAAAATGCTTTAGTCCCTCAAATAGTAAAATTGTCTAGATTTTTATTTAATTATAGGGATTAATATTTTTAACGAAATGAATAATGAGGGACAAAAAAACTCTAGTTTGAAACTTGAAGGATCAAAATTAAAATAAGGACAAACTTAAAAGACTAAATATTGTATTAGCCATTTAATTTATCTTTTGAATATACTCTTCTGTTCCATTATATTTGAATGAAATAACTTTATTTTGATATTATGAATAAAATAAGGCATCTTAATTATTTTCATTAGCATAATTAATGAAATTAATTAAAGTTCTAATATGTCTTTAGTTTTTCAAAATTTTCAAATTTACCCATTGATTAATATAGTTCATTGAGGCTATGATCTCAGGCAGCACCATACCATGCCATTTTGTTTTGTGCTTTTGTCCTTTTCCAGTTAATATATATATAGTTCATTAGGGGGAAGGAAAAAGTCATGATTTAATTCAAGAGTAAAAGAGACAAATGTATTTTTTTAAAAGAAAACTAAGTCATTAATATTTTACTAAATATCGGAAATGGTCTTGTATTGAGGAATGAGGATGACAGGATAGGATATTATAAATATGATCGGAATATAGCTGTTCTCATCTGAACGGAAAAAGAAACATATATGTGATCCTTAGAATTAAAGAAATTATTATCAAACACATCAATCTAACTTTAGTCATCTTCTCTCTTTACTGTATATGGCACAAAAAAATTGCATATTTTTGGGTTGTGAAAAAGAAAAAGAAAGAAAAGAAAACAACATTCAATTCAAAGGCGATAGTGAATTATTAATTGTCCACTAATTAGAAAGTGAAGGACGACTTTGAGGATAAATAAGATGATAGCGATTTCTGCCTTCGCCGCATATATTTTTTCTGAGATGGAAAGAAGCCAGAATATATATACATATATATATAAAGGAAAACAAGAAAACTTATTTAATATGTAGGGTTTATAATTAATTTGTTCAATTTGGAACACGCAATGTCCTCATCGATCAAACGAAAACCAAGCATCAAAAGTTGATGATCGATGTGTCCGAGTTTCCTTAGGTGGCCAACAAGTAGCAAAATATTTACGGCAATTGGCAAACAATATATATAAAATATTTTAACGAAATATATATGGGGTGCATGTGTTATAGAGTTAAGAGAGAAGAAAAAATGATAATCGTAATGCATTATTAGATGAGTGTAAAAAATGTTACAATTAAAATGAAATTTGAACATTAAAGACCTTATTTCATTTTTATGATTTCAATAAGAGATAGATTGACAATAATTTTTTACTATAAATTTTTATGTAATGAAATTTAAACGGTTCTTATTTTAAAAAGTAAGTACCCTGAGGAGGACTTGTACGGTTAGCTTTCAGCTTTAATTTATTTGTACGCGTCGGTGAGTTCATGTCTCATGAAGGTATAAAAATTGGCAGACAAACCAAAACCATGTGCCCTAAAACCACCTTTCTTTTAAGGAAAATCACTCCTAAGTCCCAAAGACCAGAGATATTAACATAAAAGTCCTAGAGAAAAGTCAAATATCAGAAAAGTCTTTGGGGATTTTTCTGTGATTATTTCCCAAAGTAAAATGATAAAGATGCCCCCATTCTAATTGTAACTCCTTCGTTCAAAATTGTGGGGCTCGTGCTTCAGAAGCATTTGAAAACCTTACCCTGCTTCTGGCCTTCTGTCGTTGCTGCTTTGCTCCCAGTCGTCGTCCATCGATGCTCCGTTCCCAATTGCCGTCCGTCGTTGCTCCGCTCTCAGTCGCTGTTCGTCGCTGCAGCACCTCTACCAGTTACCGTCCGTCGCTCCACCGGTGCAGAAGGCTTCGTCGTCCTCCGCAGCTGCAATGTTGCTCCTCCGTCTGTTGCTCCTCTCACGTGGCAGCAGTTGTTTAAAATCATGATGTGTTGTAGTTACAGGGGACATTAATTTTGCATAGTATTTCGGGTTGGACAGACACTTTGTGAAAATAACTCATGATGTTGTGAAAACTGGTGTCAGATGTTGTCAAATTTAGCAACATGAGTTGTAATCAAATAGGCACAGTAATGAGTTAAAATCATGGTTAGCTTCTGTTACAGTGGAAATGTGTGCAATTTATAAACTAATGGGAGAATTAATATTCACTTGTAAATGTGACTAATGGACTTGATAAAATAGGCACAACAAGTTGTTAATCACTTGATAAATAATGACCAAGTCAGTTGTTCTTACATACCTAATGGGAATTACTGATCCAGTTGTGAGATCTTGCATTGTGAACAAAGGTAGTTTCATTCAACCACGAGTCAAAGTTGTAAAAAGGACTCAACTTGTTGTTCACATATGCTTAAGAAGTTGTAAACCGATAAAGTTGTTGTGATAAACTTATGTGAACAAAGGTAGTTTCATCTAGCGATGACCAAAACATTTGTAAAAGAGACTCAACGTGTTGTGAATACACAATTCATGCGTAGTAAATAAAGCACTTCGAACACTTAATATGAGAAAACATTGTTTCAAGCAGGCATGAGTTAGGAGTTGTGAATACACGCTTCACGGATATTAAATAAAGCACTTCGTACACTTAATGTGAGAAAATATTGTTTCAGGTAGGCACGAGTTAGAAGTTGTAAAAAAGACTCAACGTGTTGTGAACACACGCTTCACACATAGTAAATAAAGCATTTCACACACTTAATGTGAGAAAACATTGTTTTAGGCATGCACGAGTTAGAAGTTGTTAACATGACTGAAATGTTGTGAATACATGCTTCACGCATTGTAAACAAAGAATTTTGTGGTGGCTAACTTTGTGAACAAAGGTAGTTTCATTACGACCTGGAAAGTATCTTGTACAACAAAATGAACACGTTGTAAAACAAATATAACTAATTGTAAAACAAGACATATGCAATTGTAAAATCATAACTAGTTGTACAACATATTGTCAAAATGACTGATGAAGTTGTAAAAATACCTACAGAAGTTGTAAATATGAACTTGTCACCTACATAGGGCAGTGAACAAAAAGCATTGCATGACTACTTTTCGTACAACAAGGCTTTCCCACACAAGGATATTAGGTTCCAAAATGAGCCACAAAATACCACAAAATACCAACATATCAACATAACATGAAGCGTTTCGTACAAAATAACATCACAACTGCTATATGTCTTTCTTTCTCTTCAATTTTTGGTTGCCAGCTACATGTCTTAATTTCTTCGCCCTCACCCTATATGTCTCCTTCTTGTCATCTTTCAATGCATTCCAAGTTTCTTTCACTGACTGACTCTCCTCTTTAAAAGGCCTAAACTCCTCATTCTTTTTCTTCTTGTTTTGATAATACTCTTGTGTGAACAATATATATGCAGATAATTGGTTGCCTCTCTTCATCTTTATCTTTCCTTTTTCTTTTGTTAGGCATTTTCTTCTTAACCTGAAACATAATTACTACTTCAATCACCCACCACCAGAAACATAAGATATGCATTACTCCCAACAGTAAGGGATTACTTTGCACATTCCAACCAATTTTGATTGACCCAATTTTGTCAATATAAGCAAATATCAATATCAATATGCACTAATAATTTCTAATCATTAATTGGTACAAACATCTACGATTAAAACTTATGTGAACAAAGGTAGTTTCATCCAGCCGCGACTAAAACATTTGTAAAAAAGACTCAACATGTTGTGAATACACGCATCACGAGTTGTAAACAAAGCATTTCGCACACTTAATGTCATAAAATATTGTTTTAGGTAGACATGAGATAGAAGTTGTTAACATGACTTAATGTGTTGTGAATACACGCTTCATGAGTTGTAAACAAAGCATTTCGCATACTTAATGTGAGAAAACATTGTTTCAGGCAGACATGAGAAAGAAGTTGTTAACTTGACTCAACGTGTTATAAATACATGCTTCACGCATTGTAAATGAACATGTTGTAACAAAAATAGAACCAGTTGTAAAACAAGCCATATGCAATTGTAAAATCATTACCAGTTGTACAACACTAGGAATAAGATGAAGACATGAGATCAACCTAGTCACCACTATTATAATGCAGACTACTGTCAACTCACATTTCAAAAGCACACAAGCAAGTATGCAGAACTACAACAAACGCACCAGTCTTCATGATTACGTGCAAGTTTATATAGAAAAACTACAAAATATTCAATTTCATTTCAGGATCAGTTAGCCCCCCCCCATAGAAAACGATTTCATATAGGGAAATTCATCAACATCTTCCAAGCATTGTTCAGTTCATGTGCAACACCCTTTCGGCTATCCAATTCTAATATCAAACTAGTTAAAAAATCCAACATTGCTATAATTCTTTTCACTCACCTTCTCTATTATGTTTTGCCTAATCTGAGGATGACTGACTACCAAGCCTGCTTGTTGGGGGGCAGTGACGGACGGTGATTGGGAGAAGAGCAGTAGCGACTGGGAGAGAAGCAGCGACGCACGACGACTGGAAGCAGAGCATCGACTGGGAGCAGAGCAGTAGCGACGGAAGGCCAGAAGAAGGGCAAGGTTTGCAAATGCTTCTGAAGCACGAGTCCCACAGTTTTGAAAGAAGGAGATACAATTAGAATGGGGCATCTTTGTCATTTTACATTGCGAAATAATCACAGACAAGTCCCTAGGGACTTTTTTTATATTTGATTTTTCTCTAGGACTTTTCTGTTAATATCTCTGGTCCTTGGGATCTGGGAGTGATTTTCCCTTCTTTTAACCCTATTTATATATTTCTTAAATTATATATTGATTGTGAGACAAATAAGCCTTTCTAATCAAAATCAAAATACAAATATTTTATTATTGTTTTAAAATATTTTGTCGTCTTTGCTTGGCTAACATTATAGCCAACTGTATATAACATCAAAGAATTCAAAAATATCCACATATACAAAATCGTGACCCAGTTTTGGTGCCTATCATGAGCTCAGTTGATCTAGACCGTTCAGGTTAGATATGAACTATCCATATTTAATATTTTTTAAATAATGATTTTTAAATAAAAAAATCATTTTTGAAAAATAGTTAATCAAGAGATTATCTTTATTTTAGATTCTTTACTCAATAAAATATTTTTTTACAAAAAATAAAAGTAAAAAAATTAAATCTGGACCATCTAGCTGAGTTGAAAATGAATTCTACTAATTTGTGGGCACCCATGCACATATATATACATACTGATTTGAGGTTAGATCTTTTCTAGCCACTAGCATTAATTATTTTGTTTGATTACTCAAAGTAATCAATCATAGGGCTGGCTAGTAGGTAGTTGTCACAAATTTTGAAGCACTTCTCCTGTCTTTGATATAAGATATATTTACTTAATTTTATTAGATTAAGAAAGTTGGTTAAGTTAGTTGATATGAAATGTATTTTCTAAAATACTTTAATCACCTTCCTTAATTCCCTCATTGATGACTCCCCATTTTTAATAGAATTTAAGATATATTTTGATATGTTTTGGGAATCATTAATGCTAAAATAAATGGATTTATTGGAGATTTTTATAAGATATCAAGTTGGTGCATTATCTGGGGATTTTATTTTAAATATTCTAATTTTCAATATTTTGAAGGAAAAATAATAATAAAATAAAATGATGCCATATTATATTTATTTTGTTAGTTTTTGTTATTATTATTATTAAATAGTTTTTTCTCCCTTAGGAGAGCAGGTGACGTGGTTTTGGGCTAGGGAAGTAGAATCATTGGATCAAACCAATTGAAAGCCACGTACTCGAGAGGTCATGACAGCATTTTGGGCTGAATTGGAAATTGGAAGAGCAAGAGACACGACAGCGTTTTGGGCAATTTGGAAAAGTGGGAGAATTGGAGACCTAAACTATATAGGTAAAGACAGAACTGAAGACCAGGAGAGGTAGCTGCACAGAAAAAAAAGAGAGCCGCAATATTGATTGCTAAATCAGCGGAGAAGCAGAGGAGGTAGCCGCACCATTCATCATCTTCTCAGAGGCTTCATCGAGCTAAGAACAGAAGGGAAAGACCAGAGGAAGAGCTGAGAGGCAAACTGACTGGTTTCCCATCTTAGTAATCAGATTTGGGGAGGCAGCCATCGTCTTCTTCATCCCCTGAACCAGAATGAGAGAGCAAGAAAGGGGGGAGGACGTCGACGGTGGCTGCAAGCACCAGCTGGACCAGAAAACTCGACCAAATCTGAGAGGAGAGGGAGCGAGAGACTGGTATTCTTCTTCCTTGGAAAGAGAGATAGAGCTGAGAGCAACTGATTCAGGGGAGGACGACATTGCTGGACTTGAAGGGTGAGAAGAACCAGAGGAAAGAGAGTGGGAGACATGACTATAATATGTTCTTCATCTATGCGATTCTGGGAGTAGGAATCTGGGTTCGTCTTCGGTGAATCATCTCCTCTCGCTACTGGAACAGAACATATATCCTATTGTTTTCTTTTTGGTTGTTTCAGTTCCCCTGTTCCTCGTCTTTAGAGCTCTTCTATGACTTTTAACTCTGAATTGATTGTGGCTGAGATGAATTTTGATTATGATGATGAGTAGCTAGTTAATTTGCATTAGGATTATTTCAAAGCATTGTAAGGATTGAGACTTATTATTATTCTCTTTAGTTGTTAATGGCAATTATGTGTTAATTTTATCTTGTTCCTAATGCTTCTATGTGACTGGCCATCACTTGGATTGTTTTGTTCAATTAAATTAAGCTTGAGAGAGTTAATTTAATTGTAGAACTTAGGTAAAATTATGTTAGACTTGAAGTTTATGATTAAATTGATGGTTTGTTAGTAACATAGAGATATAGTTATTAACCTAACATTGTCAAATTAAGGTTGTTGCTTAATGATTATTTTCTCTTAACTGTAGCAAGAGATTGTGCATGTTAATTGAGGATATAAATTTGGTTTTGACTTGAGAAAGCTTAATCAAATACTTTTAAACCTTAGACTAACATGTAATGTCATTTAATTTCTAATGGAGTGGTAATTACTTAAGTCTCATGAATTACAATGGTTAGAAATAATCCTATGCTCCTCTTGTTTTGAAGTAGAATTTTAATTTAGTTTTAGTCAAATTGCTTTCATTTTCTTGAATTCAAATAATCTTTAGGATATAAACTCTCTAAATGGTTTTACTCAACCTAATTGATAGCATAATCATGACAATTAATCCACTTTTGCCTTAGTCCTTGTGGGAACGATCTTTACTTATCACTTTATTACTTGGCGCGACCCGTGCACTTGCGGTGGCGAACACTCATTCCCTCTTGTCCTTGATTATTATTCACTACTACAAAAAGTACTTTTAACGTCACTAATTAACGTCCATTTTTAAAAAAATAGTCGTTAAAAATGAGGTGATGTCATTTTTAAAATTTTGACTTGTCTTTCAACGACTGTTTTCCAAAAACGGTAGTTTTTGAAAACGGTCGTTCAAAGTCACTTTCAACGACCGTTTTTGAAAACAGTCGTTCAAAGTGACTTTGAACGACCGCTTTTTGAAAACGGTCGTTGAAAGTCTATACTTAAAATAGTTGTTGAAAGTGTTCCAGATATGTTTTAAACCCACTCATATCTTCTTTACTAGTCACGCCTCTCCTTCTCAGATCCACCTCTGAGCCTTAGTCCAACCTCCAGTCACATCATTCGGCCCCTCTCCGACCCCAGACATGACCTCCGGCCTATTATCTGACCCAATCGCAATCTTCACCTACCTCTTTGCTAGTGTTATGGTGAACCCTCTCCTCCTCGCCCTCACTTCGATAATCAGGAGTATGTTTAGTCTGTGCTCAAGAGTATGATGTGCGTGGATCTTGAGCACTACCAATCTTTGAGCAAAGTAGCAATATTTGCTTGGGTTTTAATGAGGTTGTAATGATAGCCCAGAAGATTAAGTATTTCCTTGAACTTGAGAGTGTTTGCCAAGCACTTGAGGTTTTTCTCCTTGCCTTTTTATATTTAATTTTGTTTGGTTATCATTTTTGGAAGTTGAATTGCAATTATATTTGGGGCTTACTTCCTAAAATGAAGAGTATGAAATTTTGTTTAAGTGTTGCTCGTTGGAATTTTTGTTTGAATGATGTTCGTTGGAAATTTCGTTTGAATGTTGTTCATTGGAAATTTCTATCCGAAAAGTTGATTTCTGTATAAGATTTTTTTTAAAAAAAAAAATAGAGGGATACGACGACCGTTTTTGCAAAAACGGTCGTTGTAAGTCAAAACATACAACGACTAGTTTTGCAAAAATGGTCGTCGTAAGTCTCTTACAACGACTGTTTTGAAACGGTTGTCAATTTTAAAACTTTCAACGACACTCACATATACGTCCTCTTGAAAACAGTTGTCTAAAAGGCATAAAAACGGACGTTAAAAGTAAAAGTAAAAAAAAAATTGTGGGCACCCATATACTCAATAAAATATTTTTTTTAAAAAAATAAAAGTAAAAAAATTAAATCTGGACCATCCAGCTGAGCTGAAAACAAATTCTACTAATTTGTGGGCACCCATGCTCATATATATACATCCTGATTTGAGGTTAGATCTTTTCTAGCCACTAGCATTAATTATTTTGTTTGATTACTCAAAGTAATCAATCATAGGGCTGGCTAGTAGGTAGTTGTCACAAATTTTGAAGCACTCCTCCTGTCTTTGATATAAGATATATTTACTTAATTTGATTAGATTAAGAAAGTTGGTTACGTTAGTTGATATAAAATATATTTTCTAAAATACTTTAATCACCTTCCTTAATTCCCTCATTCCCTCTTGTAGTTGATTATTATTAAAGGGACATCAGTAGGGGTAAATTAAAAAAAGATTGATAAATATAAAAACTTTATCTTATTTTTAAGGCCAAGATCAACTTTCCAAATATGTCTTATATTAAGGATCGAAGGAGTATCTTTCAAGTACCGTATGAATTGGTTTTATATTCCACTCTATCAGGCTCATTTGGTTCAGGGAAAATGAGAGAGAGAAAGGGAAAATTGGATTTCCCCATCGGCGGTGGCCGTTTGGTTCACCAGTTCTGTGGGAAAATATTTTCATGGGCCAATCAATTTTCACCCATATGATTGAAAATGGGTTCTCACCAATTTTAGTGGGAACCCATTTTCAAGTAGGGAGAGAAAATGTCTAAAGACACAAAAGCCCATTGATGTGACCTTGAATGTGATATAAAAGGTGTATGGGTCCTGTAAACATTTAAATAATATTTTTATTCCAAGGCAAAATGGTTTTTTGGCTCATTTTCCTACCTCATTTTATTCAAACGAAACAAAAATTTTCCTATCGACCCATTTTTTTTTCAAGTACAAACCAAACACCTATGTGGCAAAATATTTTTCATTCCTTTCCAACCTTTTCTTTGATCCAAAAGGGCCTAAAGGATGTTCTAGAAAGGAAAGAGTGGTCTTTGCTACTGTAAGTCAACAAATAGTCTCTATCGAAAGTTTGATGTAATTTAACCAAGCGGTTGTGGTGGTAAGTGACCTCAACCTTGTAAAGAGAAAAATACAAGTTCCAATAATGAAAAGTGCACTTATTGAGAAAAATAAAAATTCTTGTGCTTTAAGTTTCGGAAGGGATTAGTCTCAAGTCAAAAGTGACTTGGTGATACCAATAATCAAATAAAAAGGGTGTGATGTAATTTTTCTTTTTTTTCCTTTTTGTTTCTCAAGATTTAATTTATGATTTTATATTATCTTCAAACAAATTTAATGATTTGGCTACTTTTTTGTTGGGGTGAAATGGTTGGATGTGGCTTATAATAGTAACCCAAAATGATATATAGTTTGGCAGTTAAGACTAGAAGAATCTAAAAGTAGGTTTATGTATTTTTTTGGGTATCTTTTCTATGTTATTGGATATATGTTTCCTTAGGAACCATATATGCATATTATTCTATACTTGTTATTAGGCTCTTTTGCAGTAACTAATGTTATATATTTCTTTCAATCCTTTTTTATAAGATATAAATAACCAAATTTTATAGAAAAAATGGTTAAAATTAGTTAAATTAATAAATAGGTTCAAAATGTAAATTATTTTCCAAAAACACTCTTATCTAGCTCTCTCATGTAAACAATTAATGGTTCCGGCCCATATACATATAGTCATATAGATATAATAATAATTGACGTAGCATGACTAACTAATATTGATATAGTAATTAATAGGGAAAAAATATAATGAAAAATAAGAACAAATATTTCATATATGTTGTTAGGGTCTCTTATAAATAAACAGTGATCTGTCCAAAAATTTTCTTATGAGAAGGATAGATCAGAAGTGTAATATCCCAAATTTTGAGACTTGAAGCTAGAAAATAAGTCTAAATAAAGTAGATTAGTAAGCCTATTTTAGTAAGAGACCCATGAATGAATAAGAAATAGAAGGACTAGTAGAAATTGCACTCAGAAAAAGTATGAATTTTGATGCGAATTAGCCGAAAGAAAATACCCGATTCCTTTAGGATGTGTCTGAATAACATGAAACCTAACTTAGGCCCAAAGGAAAAGGGAAGTAGTGTCTAGAAAGAATTAAGAAAGAGAAATATAAGGAAAATATTTATTTGGCCATAATATGAGACATATGGAAGCATTTTGGGCCAAACACAGAGGTGAAGTCAACAAGTCAAATTAACATATGCTAATTTGATATTAAAATATATTATTCAAGGAGATATTATAAGAGGTTATTTTTCCTCTTCAAAGAGCCATATTTTCGTGGAAGACATTAGAAAAAGCAAGAGGGAATAATACTTGGCTCAAAATGAATGCAACAGAAGACAATTTGACCAAGTTATAAAAGGATGATAACTTGGTCAAAAATTACTGTTGTAAAATATAAGTGTTTAAGTGGGTGTGTCAAAGAAGCTAGTCCCACATTGCTTGGGAGTAAGAGGTCACAAGCCTATATATATTACTTTACTAACTTGGGCTTGTAAAGAGGCCTAGAGGAGTGGTGGGTTCACGCGCACACAACAATGGGCCACCGGAAGGCAAACGTAGTTGAAATCCGGCGATTGCCCCCCTGCGCATGAATAAATACGTGGTACTGTCACTTTTTGTGAATTATTTTTCTGCTCACCGAAAATATTATTTTTAGACAATAAAAATAATATTAATTTTGGCTTGCCGAAAAGTCACTATATTTTGAGGTTTCAAATTCGTGACCCTCTGTGACTGGAAATTGCTGACGGTCAGGCGCTTCGTCAGGAGACCTTCCCGTTTGCAACTTTTAGCCTTGTCTGTTCGGTGGTGCCTCTCCGGTCTCAACGGACGTATTGTCCGGGTTCTTTCGTGACTGATGGCTCTTCATGAAAACGCCTATAAAAGAGACACAGGCGGGGTGCTCAGAACACCACAATCTCATCTCCCCTCCTCTGTTCAGTATTTTCTGCCTGTCGTTGCCATTATCTTCCGCCAGTTCTGTGGCCTTGATAAATCAAGAAGGGTCTGTTTAATCCTGGGGGGTGCCGCTTCCTCTCTGCCGGTGGTTGCGGAATAACTCTATAGGACAGTGTCCTCGGACACGACTCAGATCATCCGTTCCATTCCTTACAGGTTGTTGTTCGTCTGTTCCTCCGGTTGCCGTGAACGTCTACAATTACAACTAAAGCAAAATTATTTGAGGAGGCTATTTGTGACACTTCAACAAGATATTTCCTCTTCCAAAAAGGAACACAATCGTATGACTCAAGAACAGAAAAGAAAAAGAAGATGACCAAGGTCAACTTTCTCATACTAAAAGCAATATGAAGGTAGGTGAAATATGATAAAGTAAGAAGCTCTTTTTGCTCCTTCAATAGCTAATATTTTGGTCAGGGCAAACAAAAGATGATATCTTGAATAGAAAGGGGCCATATTTTCGTATGATATGAAGAAGAAAGAGAAAAGATGATGATATTAAGCAATTGGCACATGTTGATATAATAAAATACCATAAGTATGTGCCTAAAGTAAATTAATTTCAACCACAACTTTTACCACTCTTCGTCCAATATTTCGGCTGGTCATTTAGGGCTAAGAGAAGCCAAAAATCTGATCAATTCACCATTCTTTTCTCTCTCTTCAAGTCAGTTTTTCAGTTGCCAAAACGTAGAGCTTGAAGAATCAAGGTTGAAGGTGAGTTTGATCTTGATTTTTCACCGTCTTAACCTCATCAATGGCCAAAATACTCTCCATAAACATTATTCTTCTTGATGAAAGCCTCATTTCTATGGTTTTAGAATTTCAAGAGGAGGTGTTTTGAGCCATAATCCAAGAAAAAAAGTGGTAGAATCAAAGAAAGGAGCTAAGGAGGAGCAAGAGGTGAGTATTGACTTCAATTTGAGCTATATTGATTGTAATGGTTGAATGAATATTTTTACATGTGTGAACCTGCCCTGATTTTGGCAAAACCAGCGACGATGATGGTGATGCGAGGTGAAGAAGATGCTCTCTGGTCTGTTTTCTTTTTTTTTTTTTGAAATACAAAGGCAAGCAAAGCTTGAAGGTGTAACAAAATCACGGGTTAGACCCCGAATAATGTTCCTGTGGCTGTATACCACGTTCTAATACAAAAAGTTGCACACAATCCGCCGGAGGTGACCAGAATTCGGTATAGATCTGATGGCTATAGTGAGCCGATCATGCAAGGTAGTCCGCACATCGAGTATTTTCCCTATGAGTGTGGGAAATCTTCAGATCCCAGTCAGCATAGATGAGGGAATTGGTATCCAAGATGACGTCGTGCAACGGGTGATCGCTCGCACATTGAGATGACAATAAATGAACGGCCTGAAGAGAGTCAGTGAACAGATTGATTTTCCTGAAACCCAGCTGTTTGCAAAGCAGAAGACCTCGGTGGATTGCATGGATTTCCGTAGCAGTTGGGAAAGAGAGTCCTAACTTCTGTTGAAATCCACAAATCCAGTTGCCTTGGTGATCACGGATGACTCCCCCACAGGTTGAAAGACCATCACTAGCCGTCGAACCGTCTACATCAATTCTAATGTAACCCTCTTCCGGGGGAAGCTAGTTAAGAAGACCTTTCTCCGGTCTCTGGTCTGTTTTCTAATCTCAGTTTGCGGCGCCCTGTATCGTCCCTCAGCTCCCCTTTTAATCCAATATCGGGTCTCTGTTCAATCGGGTCTCCTGATGATGAACAGTAACCCTGGTCAAAACGCAAGTTTTGACCACGGACCTAAAGTAAAGATTAAAAAGTTCTGAGAAGGAATTACATTGAAAATATTTGAAACATTGTGAGGTTAAAATGAAATTTCTAAAACGTCTGGGTTGTTATGTAGTTTTCTCTGGCCCAATTTTCTTTCACAAATTTTTTATTTTCAGAAATTATTGGGCCCTTTTCTGTAATAGTTCCCAGCTTTCAAAAATATTAATTTTGACCCCAAATGCATTTTTTTTTTCAAAATCTCTAATTTTCTTCCAAAACACCTACAATATAAAATTAAGCACAAGTAGTATTAAAAGTTCAAGAAACAATTGCATAAAATAATTAACAAATTATGACCATTTTGCCCCTAATTACAATTAATTCAATACAATTGTCCCTAACTCAAATTAATGCTTAATCTTGCAATAATGCTCCAAAAATTGCATTAAAAATCCCAAATTAATCATGAAAAATCATATAAAAATATGATTCAATCATATCGATTCACTATTTGTAATAAGAAAATATGTAACATGTGGAAAAATTCCTATACATGGGAGTGTGTCGAAGAAGTGGAAAACAAAATTAAAGTAGTTCTGATTTGAGGGCTTACTAATTAAGAGTCCCTGTGTATATGTAATAATTTGCTCCCCACCATAATCTTTGACTATCCTTTTTTAAATTGGTGCCACCACACCTTTCACTACACCACCAAAGACATTCATTCACACATATGTCCCTATTTTTAATTAAATATCATCAACAGTTGTTTGTGATATTAAATACTGCCACCAAATCCATTTCAGTTACTGAAAAAAATAATTTAAGTTTTACATCCCCCGTTTCAAAGTAGTAATTACATCACTTTACAATTTCAGTAAAACATTACTTGTTATTGTTATATCATTTTATTATCCTTTAATTCATAAAAATAATAATATGTGGAATTCAAGTTCTAAGATATATATATATATATATATATATATTAATTAGGTTAAACTATACAAAACCTTCCTAAACTTTAAGGCAGTTTCATATAACCTTCCTAATATTTCAAAGTTAAAATTTAAACTCCATGATCTTTTGTCTTTTTATTATAAACCCCTAGCTATTAACTTACAATTATCTTTTAACAGAAATTGCCATATCAGATTAATAGAAGGCATCTCGCATCTTATGTGACATCACACCTGGCATCTTATGTAGGCTAATACATTTATAGTAGTAATTATAACATTTTTACAGGAGGATTAAAAGGTAATTTTTTCAATAAAAAAATCCTCATTCTCGATGTCTGCACACCCTTACAGGTTTCGGCCTTCAATTCCTAGAAACACCTTCGTGCAAAGCTTCCACACCCTTGTGTTTCTTTTTATGTACTGTGAAGATCGCTTCTGCTCCATGAACAAGGCTATGGTTATTGGACTACTGGATTGTACGAAATTCCATAAGGAGCTCACCCCATATTGTATCGTCTAAAGAGACTGAGCAGAAAAATTTAAAGCAATCCAACAACTATGGGGATGGTGAGTAGTCTAAAAATGATGGCAAATTAGGGAATAATGAAAGTCTAAAAGAGTAGCCATGGCACAATGGTAATTAGGGAACTTCATTTGTTGGCTGATGAAGTTTCTTCACTTTGACCACAAAACAAAGAAGAAGATTATTGGAAGCTTCATTCACTTTGATAATCTACGCTTCAATGGTGTTTTAGGGAATTGAAGGCTGAAAGGGAGAGCAGGCAATGAAAATAAGTTTTTTTTTTTTTTAATTGAAGAAAACTACATTTTAACCCTTGAGTAAAAATTTTGTAATTACTATAAACTTATTAGCTTGCATAAGATGCCATTTGGGATGCTACATAAGGTGCGAGGTGTCTTTCATTTATTAATTTGATGTAGCAATCTCCATTAAAAAAGATAACGGTTAGTTAATAATAAGGGATTTATAATAATAGGAAAAAAAGTTAAGGAGGTTAAATTTAAACTTTGAAATGTTAGGAAAGTTATATGCAATTGCCTCAAAGTTCATGAGGTTTTGTATAATTTAACCTATATATTAGATCTGATAATAATTTAGGTCATTTAAGATAGTTTTATTAATAATATGAGAACATGATTAACCTTAAATATCGTTAGATATTGTGACGTGGTGGTTGAATCACATATTCACATGTTTTTGGAGTGTGTTTCATTTGATATTAGGTGAGTTCAAAAGTAAACGAAATTAAATTAATTAATTGATAATGGCCGGTCCTCATCATGGTGTTAATAAGACGAATCAAAAACAGGTCATTCATTCATTCATACATACATACATACATATATATATATATATATATATATATATGTGTGTGTGTGTGTATATATGTCGCTAATATTTATTGGGTGCCAATCCACAATATTCAATAAATTAGAGTGCAATTATATTAAAATAATCACATATTTTCTTGCCAAAAAAAAAATCACAAATTTTAATTGATCATACACTACTAATAAATAGAATTATATGGTTTTGATCCTTTTTCTAATAAAAATCACTTTATAATATGCAAAGAAAAATACAAGAAGTCACAATACTTGCAAACCATATATTCTAGGGAAAAGGATAGAAAAAATGCTTTGAAATTGCAAATCTCAAATCTGGTTTGTTACCAAGAGTTGATAAGGGAAATGATGAAATTTGATAAACAATTCACAACTTATTTTTTGGGCAATCCTTGCTTTGGAATTTTGCAACTTCAATGTTCGTTTTTAGTCCTTTTTTCCTATATTCTATCATGTTTTTTATTTCAAGCATACTGTGGAAGAAACGTGAAAAAACGAAAAAGCTAAGAAAACTTTAATGGAGTATGCCTATAAATCACAGTCCAAAGCAATCCATACACACATAATATATATATATATATAGAGAGAGAGAGAGAGAGAGAGGGAGATCAAATGTGTTTTTGAGTACTATTACAATAATAAAGAAAGAAAAAGGACAAAAGAATAAAGGAAGAAAAAGGTGATAAGCTAGGTAGATAGTGTTCAAATTGCAAAAATAAAACTGACGGATATAATACAAAAAATAAAGAGAGAAACTGATCATGAATAAAGAAGAAACTGCAAGGGGGGGGGGGGGACAGAGAGAGCCAAAGTGAAAGTCATGACAATATACTGAAGTAATTAATAATGAAGTGAGCAGGAATAATTAATTAATGATGGTAAGGGTGAGGAGAATGGAGGATACGATCCCTGCGCTTCTGAAGGAAACGTTGGAGAGATCTCCGCATGGAAAGTGATGAAGTTATGTTGTTGTTGTTATTATTATTAGGGCTACACATCTCCCTCTGAGATTGACTCAATGATCTGTTCAACTTCATCATGTTCTTCTCCTCTGCCGCCATTTCTTTGCTTGCTTGCTTCATTATCCACCTCGCCTACATTCATTCCCATTTATTACTATTTGTTTGTGAAATACGAGTAGCTCCCATTTATTACTATCTGTTTGTGAAATACGAGAGTAGCTCGCATTTATTACTATTTGTTTGTGAAATACGAATAGCTAGCAACATTGTAATTAATGACTCTTAATAACACTAGACACCTACTACTTCTCGTGAAATCCTTCAAACGCAAAAAAATTTCAAAAATTCAAATTCAAAAGTCTTTGAATTCCAACTCTAAGGAAGTTTCCTGGAAACTTTCATTCAAATAACCCCTCACATGCATCAACCACAAGTCATAATAATAATAATCAAATATCTCCATTCCGACACCTACTCTCTTATTGCCTTGTCTCTTGTCCCCATCTATCTTGTTGATTTTTCATCCTCTTCTCTATCAACTCACTAACACCCCCTATATATATTAGGAAAAAAATAATTATGTACACAACATTTATGAATCCAGGATAAATTAAAGTAGCATCTAGCACCTTGATCTTTGCCATAATACATCCAACACCTTAAATCATAAATAAGATAAAGAGGTGTTGGGTGCAAAAAAAAAAAAAAACATATATAACAAGTGCCGGATGCACTATAATTAAGATTAGGGTGTTGGATATACTGATTAATAATATTAGGGTGCCGGATATTACTTTGAATCTAACAATCAACAATTAAACGCACTCTTTTCATCCAAAATAATGAATAAAAATAGAGTAGTTACACAAACAAATTAAAATATTAGAAATACTGATGTTAAACTTAAAATAGAGAAGAAAAGACGCAGATCGACCTGAAGGTCGGTGACATCAGAGACGCAAACCTTGCCATCATAGAAAATTGTGAGCTTCTGTTGCTGCCCTTCATCCTCTGCAGCACTCATCTCTCTCTCGCTATTGTTTTTATTCCCTTCTCCCACCCTTCATCATTTCAAAAAAAAAAAAAAACTAATCAAATTACTACCCACAAGTTATACCAGTTGAGATAACAAAAATCAGAAGCAAGAGGAAGCAAAATGAGTAAGAGAAGATATAGGTTAGATCTTACATGGGGTTGTGGCCGGAATCGTGAGAAGGGAAAAGACGAAGTTCTAAGTTGCAGCTTCTCCTCATCTTCATAAACGATGTCGTTCAGGGGAAGTGAAGAAGAAGAAGAAGAAGAAGATTGAAGAGGATGAATTGAGGAGTAATACATATAAAGAAGAGAGAGAGAGAGAGAAAGAGAGTGCGAAGAGAAAAGTGTATTTGGAAAACATTAAATGCACAAGTCGCAGAATGAATATATATATATGGGCGAAAGTTGAAAACTTGGAACGGTGGGGAGTTTGGCAGACACAGACATTGTGTGTTTTGTAGTTTTAACGTTGGATATTGATTTTGAGCACGTGTTCTACGTTTTTCCTTAAAAAAAAGGAGGGATGATGACACGGGATGACGGTGATGTGTTGGCGTGTCACCGTTACCGCCACTTCTTTTCATTACACCTCGCCGTGCCCTTTTATTGATATGGGCAACAAACATTGCGTAATTTTGGGGCATAAAAATTAAAAAATTGCTTGGTGATAAAGTTCAAGTGGTTCACCTAATTCTTATGTTTTATTGAGCACGTGGTTTTTGAAGTAGGAGTAATTTTTGATGTTACCATAGATCACGTGACATTACCACAAGAAGGCATGGATAGACTCCCTTGCAAAAGCAAAGCCACAGCTTCTCTGTTTCTCGTGAAAACTTCTCATCAGTTTCCCTTCCTCCTTTGAGAAAATAACTTCTGAATTGAAAATGACTTTAAAGTTGAATATTTTTTTTTAAATTTAAATATTTTGAAACTAACTTCTTATTATAATATCATTCAAATAAGATTATATCAAACTAAGTGTTTTTTAAAAATTTATCTAAATATAAATCACATTATATTAATTATCTTTTTTCCTCATTCCATTTAGCAAAATTTAGTTGGAACAAATTTACTGTTGCACATGTTAATCAAGCAAGCCTTGGTTGATTATTTTTATAAAAAAGAAAAAACAAGTAAAATAAATTCTGGCCGTTTAGCCAAACGCAACACTTCAACTTCACAATTTAGGAATTGTATGCAGATTGTAAAGTCAAATATATGGATCTTCATATATACTTAAGAATTATGTATGAAACACACTATGGATCACTTGTCCAACCACGATTATGATGCTTAATAGAAACAATAACCACACTATTATCACGATTATCTATCGCCTTCATTTCTTTCTTTTTTAAAGATTTGTCGCCACTTAATAATCATCTTGAATTTTTAACCCTTTATTTATTTTGCTAAAATCTATCACCAATTAATTTGAGAACCTTCATTTTAATACTCACAATTCACATGTCTATCTTTTTTAAAAAAGAAATATTTAGGATTCAATCCTTGTTTTCTTAGCACAAAGAATTATATTTGAGGCATTGTCAAACATTAATATAAGTATTTCTACTATCAGGGATTCAAATCTTAATCTGTGATATAATCCTGATTTCATTTAAAATATGTTGTAGCTGGTTTTTCTATACCCAAAAAAAAAAAAACAGAGAGAGAGAGAGTAAACAATGACTATTAATTTGGGTTGGAGCCCAGAATTTTGATAAGAAAAATGGGCTTTACTTTTTTAATCGGCCATCATTCATTGGCCCATATGGGTTGCTTTTCTTCATTGGGTTGGGGGGGGGGTTGTTCTCACTCCACTCTCTTTATAGCAAATTATTTTTAAATAGTTTCCAAAACTTTATGAAACTTTACTGCTCCCCTAAGGCTAAACTGAAAATAAAATTTGTTGGTGAAAAGATAATTGTACCTTACTTACAAGTCAAATATAATTATTTACAAGATACATTTGGGAATTTACAAATCTAATATGCTTATTTATAAGATAAATAGTGAAATTACAAGACCATTTCATCCATATACAAGACAATGAGCATATTCACAATAATATATACTATTTATAAGACACATGTGAGAATTTATAAGTTAAATATATTATGTACTTACAAGACAAGTGTGGGAATTTACAAGATCATCTTGGTCATGTACAAGACAAGGGCATAAATGTCTTTTCAGTCAAAAAACTTAATTTTAGTTTAGTCCTGGCTGAGTCAAGTTTCAGAAAGTGTGGGGCCTGTTTGAAAATAATTTGCTATAGAGGGGTTGCAGTGACATTTTCCCTTTTTTTTTTTCTGCCCTTCAATAAAGTGACACTTCCTCATATCCTTAATACTCCATCTAGTCCCTATGATAAGACACTAATTAATAATTCATATAAATCAATAAAAATAGTTAAAGTCATTAAATTTGTCCTAAAATTTTAGTAATTTTCAATATTACCCCTTCTAATTACACTAAAATCTAATATCATACGCTTTCTAGTATTTAATATAAGACATATTCTCCTAATTTAATGAGATTAAGGAATTTATTTAATTAAGTTAATATGATATATATTTTCTAAAACACCCTAGTAATCTTTCTTAATTCCTTCCTTCCCTTACCTTCTTGATTTTTGTTGATGGAGCATTAATATGGGGTAAAATAGAAAAATATTGATAAATATGAAAACTATTATTTATATTTAAGACCAAGATCAACTCATGAAATATGTCTTATATTAAGAACCAGTGGAGTATTAATTATTACTCTCTCCCACCACCCTTATTAAATATAGGCATACATGAAAAAAATATTAAATGCTCTTTGAAACTAAGCAAGTGCCTTATAGAAAGGATCAATAACACTTGTTAGTTAGTGCTTTATAATAAGTACAAGAGTTAGTATAATACTCCATCCGGTCTTTTTTATAAGAGCCCAAAATTTGAATTTTCTTGGTCCTTTTTATAAGAACCTGATAAAAGTTGTTTGAACATTTAATTAGTTTTTTTTTTTCATTTTTACCCCTCATTAATTATATGTATTGCATTAATTACAAGGTTGGTGATGTTTATATTTACTTTATTTCTTTCTCTTACTTGCCCCTCATAAATAAGGGCATACTTGAAAAACAAAGTTTATTTTAGACATACTTATTATTGTTAACTAACTTTAACTAGTTTTTTAAACCAAATAATTCAATTATTGAGAAGAGCCAAAAATTTGAATTGGCTTAGTCCTTTTTATGAGAGCCCAATAAAAATTGTCTCAACATTTAATGAGTTTTTTCATTTGTGCCCTTCATTAATTATATATATATTGCATTAATTAAATGGTTGGTGATATTTATATTTACTCTATTTCTCTCTCTTACCTGCCCTTTATAAATAAGGGCATACTTGAAAAAAAGTTTATTTCAAAACATATTTATTATTTTTAACTAATTTTAACCACTTTCTTAAACCACGTAATTCAGCTATCAGACTCTTATAAATAGGACCAGAGGGAACATATATTTAACTAATTTGATTAAATTAAGGAAGTTATTTAAGTTATTTAATATAACATGTATTTTCTAAAACACTTTGGTCATCTTTCTTAATTTCCTTTAGTTAATATAACACATATTTTCTAAAATACTCTGGTTATCTTTCTTAATTTCCTCATATTCCCTTTCCTCTTTGATTATTGTTGAGGAATTTTTTATAGGGGTAAATTATGAAAAAATTGATAAATATAAAAAAATAAGTTTTATATTCAGAACAAAAATTAATTCCTCAAATATGTGTTTTGTTTTTTTCGTAGAGCATCTGGTATCCTAGACTTACCTCCTTTTTAACTCAGAGGATTTATAGAGGTCCAAACTAATCTGGATCGAGCTGGGTAGGACCGCAAGGGTGGCAAAACTCTACCACCAATTATTTAACACTGCTGCATTCCTTGAGCTCGAATTTGAGACCTCTACTGCCAAGTATTTAACACTGTTGCATTCCCATAGCTCAAACCCAAGGCCTCTGATTAAGCTGGTATAACCCCTTACTAGTTGAACCAAGTGATTGGCGGTTAAATAGGTTTTATTAAGGAAAAGAATGAGTAATTGATAAAGAATAATAATCCCTTCATGGTTTTGTCCTTTCCCCATCTGCTGGCCATGTGGATAAAAATAAAACAAATGAAGAGTAAAATCGGTTGAAATAAACTGTTTTTCTAGAATTGGAAGATGAAAACATATTAGGGAGAATTCCTAAAAAGGAACCTGGAAATTGGGAAATGACATATGAGTTTTTTTTATCAAAAGTTGATTAGAAAATGTCAAAACGTGATAAGAAATTTCTAAATTTTTTCTTGTGAAATGATTGATCCATCATTTCCCAATTTTCAGGTTTCTTTTCAGGGAATCTCCCAACATATTAATGATAAAAATTGTATCTTCCACCAATATTTTTATTCTACTTAAAATTTATAAATTTATTTATAGACAAATTTACAAACCTATACCTTCCATCATTTTCATTCTATTTTTATGTTGTTAGAACAATTATATATATATATATATATATAGATTCATTTTTCAAAAGTTAGAACAAATTATGAAAGAAAAATTAGAAAAATCTGTTTGAATAATTATTTTGAAAAACATATTTAAATTGGTGAAGATGAAAAAATAGTTTGCTTTATTAGTATGATTGTCATTAATAAAAATACAATTTTATGTCTCTCTTCTTTAATTTTGTTGGCAAAAAAACAAAAAGATGTTAGGATTATTTTTTTTTTCCGAACTCATAATTGAAAACACATCTTTTTTATTTGACTAAGGGTTTCCCCTTTCGAGGCTTAGAGCCTAAAAGGTTTTAGCCTTTCCCAATAAGTGTGCTTCCCATGATTTGAACTTATGTTCTCCTCCTGATGGAGTTGAGATTGTTTACCATCTCAACTAACACCTTATTGGTAAAACACATTTTTAAAAAAAAATGTTATTTTATTTTTTGAAAATAAAAAACCGTTTTCAAAATGCTATACGTGTCCGAATCCACCTATAAATTTATTCTAGATAAAATGGATGCTCGACTGACTGGATGGAAAGCCCACACCTTGTGTGTGTTTGGAACAGCGATAGGAAAAATAAATTTTTGTTATTTGACTTTTTGTAATCGTACTTTTAATAAAAGCCATATTTTATAATGTGATTTATGTTTGGATTGATGATTGTATAACTGACTTTTGCAAAAATAAGTGAGTATTTGGATTGACTTAAATATAAATGAATTTTGTGATAATGGTAAGAGAGAAATTAAATTTAAAATTAAAAAAATGATAAAAGGTAAAGTTGGAAAATTTGAGAATTAAAATTAACACAATTTGATGAAATAATATTACATAACTAATTATATTACATGTCCCTTACAGCTCTGTCCATATTTCTATGCCATAATTTAATTTGAATATTATCAACAAATTTCATTCACATGATGTCAAATATTATGAGAACCTTAAATATACTAATCATCCAAAACAGATAAGATCTTTGACAAAAAAAAAAACAGTTAAGATCTTGAATTGATTCAAAACATATATATAGAATTTAAAATGGCATTCTTGGTAATAAATTGATCTAAAATTAACTTTGAAAATTTGGTAATGGTACAGTTTTAATAAAATTATATCAAACTCAAATTTAAATTGGTACACTCCAAAAGTCTTTTCTACTGTGCACCTCAAGCTTAAATCTTATAAATTATATCAAACTCTAATTTAAATATTACTACCTCCGGTCCTAAATATAGGACATAGTTTGTAGTGCAAATTGCACTACCACTACTACAAAAATGTAGTATAATGGCGCTTATTTTATAAAATACTTTGGCGTTTAAGAAACGCCAAAGCTTTTGACGCCATTAAAAATCCATGTGGCGCTTTTCAATTTACAGAAACGCCATACGTTACTTTATGAAATTAAATAAATATATTAATTATAAACAGCGCTTCGGGGGGAAGCGCTAAAGGAGGGGAATACCCCTCCTTTGGCATTTTTAATTAAAACGCCATAGGAGGGGTATACCCTCCTATGGCGTTTCTAATACAAACGCCAAAGGAGGGGTACCCTCCTTTGGCGTTTTTTATTTAAACGCCAAAGGAGGGTACCCCTCCTTTGGCGTTTTACTCTTAAACGTCAAAGTAGGTTTAATTTTTTTTAAAATATTTTTTTTCCTGTGCAGTGTGTAATAATACCTGATGACCATATATATATAGTAAGCAAATGACCATAACGATGATGTTCAATACAAAACAAAATATTACAATACAAAACGATGATGGTCATTTGTCAAATAACTACAATGAATAAACAACTACATGCCTAAATTAACTAATTCCTTGACCAAATGGTGCCGAATGATAATGTTTAACAACTACAAAATATATTGATTGTATTAACAATGATTATATAGTGTACAACTAAATAGGAATAGGCAAGAAAGAAGCTACATGCCTAAATTAACTAATTCCTTGACCATATATTCACACAATTCTTCAATGATTTCATCCATTTGATGGTCAGACAGCTCAGCACAACGTGCATCTTCATAATACTACATAAACAATCATGTATACAAAGAATGAAAATCACTAAATTTAGACACTTTGTCAATTAAAATTAAAATTTAGACACTTTGTCAATTAAAATTAAAACACAATATCAATTGCAACTAAAGGGAACTTACTTTCATAGGAATTACAAGGTGGCGATGAGTAACTACATCTTTCATAAATTTCATAACATAATAACCATAATCATTATCATTCGGCTGGAATGGACACTGCAACAATACAATGAAATAGTTATGTCAATTTTTGAATAAATTTTTTTTACTAACAAGAATGGAGTAAATTCATATATAAGTACCATAATCTTCCTCCACGCATAGCTATTGGCCGGGTCATTGCGTCTAGAGTAGGCCAATCCAGCTTTTCCTCTATATGCGGTTAATGCACTAATAAAACAAAGAAGTTCCTGATTAATGTTAGTTATTCAATAATCACACATGAAAAGATTTACACATACACCCATACACTTACTTATTGAAGATAATCAGCATATCAGGGCGATTATCTGGATAAGCAGTTTCTATAGGATCTAGATAGTAAATGCGAGGGTTTTCTGGTGCTACTGGATGGACAACAATTAATATCCAATGTTCCCTAAAAACACATTTTTAAAATTTTATTTGGACAATCATTTAATGGTAAAAGTGAAAAAATAAAAAACATACATTCAAATATTGTCACAAATCACTTACCCTGCATTGTATGGCACAAGAAAGAGCTTGTTAGGGGTTGCTCTAAGCATAAAGCAGTCTCTAAGTTGGTTAGACTGTGCTTCCAAATCTCTCCCCCTATGATGGCCAAAGAGGTGTGGGCTAACAAAGATGAATCTCTGCATTCTATCCGTGCCTACTATCTCATCGTGGTACAAATGCCTTTATATCAAACAAACAATGTCATTTCCACCAAAAAAAATTGAATGATGAATAATAATAACAATGATAGACGAATACCTGATCCATAAGTTGATAGCTGTTCCACCTATCCTTCCACGAGTAATCACATCATTCAGCACAGCACCATCGACATGATCAATTACACCGTCTGCATTATAGATGTTCGGATGAAATTGTATTTCCTGACCTCGTTGGAGGATCAATGGTTGTACCATTGATGCTAACTGTTGGCGATACGAGACCATTGGTTTGTTGTTTCGTTTGCTAGCAGAAGGTTGGGACTTCTGTTGGGTTGCTGAACCATGTGAGTTCTTCCTATGGCCTTCAATTCTTTTTCCTTTATGACTAGTAGCAACCTACAAAAATAATTAAAATTTAATCATGTAGTTTTTTAGATAGAAGTGCATATAGAATAAGTAGAAGGAATTGTAAATTAAATCACCTTTTGATATGGCTCAATCAGACCTATTGGCCATGCAACATAACCACCAACAACATCTTTTACCATTGTCTGTTCATCTAGAGAAGGGATTGGTAGGAGGGCATCTGCATCTGTGCATACGTCAACCTTGACTCTAAGTGTGTTCTCAGGCAATGGTGAACCATGAAGGATATCAGTGTCGGTGTTGTAGACAACTCCTACAGCAACTGCATGCTTGAAAGATTCATCGACATGCAGCTTGCACGCCGATTCGCCCTATGAAAGATGGAGTCAATATTAAGGTACACTAATTTAAAATATAACAAAAAGTTAACTAGAGAAGAAATTGATTACGAATGGAATTGGGACTTTAGGCGTGGATGGGCAAATATCATTCTTCACACCTGTGCTGTCACACATTGGGCTTAGTGCTGGCCGAGAAAGCAGTAAAGTGTCAATTTGAGCCTTCAATAATGCATTTTGCTCTTGCATCAATCGCATATGCTCGTTAAATTGTTCTATTTGGCGTTGGTGGACACTCATCTGCTCGTCTACTTGATGCTTGTAGACACTCATCTGCTGTTCCAGTTGCTGATTGTAGTCACTCATCTGCTGTTCCAGTTGCTGCTTGTAGTCACCAATCTGCTCCTGTAGTTGCATAAAGTCATTTTTGTTTGGTCGCTTTTGGCGTCCGAAGTATGATGTTTGGGTGACTGCAAAACCAGTACCACGAAGACGACCATGATACTCAGGAGCTCCAAGAGCTCTGCTGAGCAAATCATCACAACCAACATAATTCATCAACTCTGGTTGGTCTTGCGTCATTTTTTGCTACCACAACAACAATTGCAATAATATTAGTTATTATAAAATAGAATCATTTAATCAAAGCAAAATATTTATGAATAATCCACCACTTACACAATATTCTGCAACTTCTTTGGCTTGTTGGCTGGGAATTTCTCCTTTTTTATTAGTGACGCCGGCCAGCCACAAATTATGACGTGGCACGTGTGTGACATCAGAATGTGATTGTTTGACCTTTATAACAAAGTTAGTTGTAGTTAAAAATTAGTCATCTAAATTATATATGCATATGAAATGATTATAAGTTCTTACCAATTGTTTCTCCAACTTTGCATAGATAGTGGTCCTTTTAAGTACCGGTATGCCATGTTGCTTGCGTTTTCACGATTTCTATTACTTCGTTCCTTTTTAAATACAAATAATTTCAATAAATATTAATTTCAATTACATTGCAAGTAGTCTGTAAGGGCTAATATTGTATTACCAGAAACTCCTCGGTAGTATATGTACTCAAAAACTCATCCCACAGCTCTTGTGTAATTATTCCACATTGACGCCTTCTTCCCAAAGTAGCTTCAAGTCATCAATTAAAGGAGCCAAGTATACATCTATATCATTTCCAGGTTGCCTTGGCCTAGAAATTAACATAGACAACATCATATACTTGCGTTTCATGATCAAGTGTGGAGGAAGGTTATAAATCATCAATATCACTGGCCATGTACTGTGTGTGCTACTCTGAACCCTGTGGGGATTGATTCCATCAGTTGAAAGTGCAAGGCGTAGGTTCCTTTCTTCATTCGCGAAGTCAGGATGGTCATGATCAATTTTTTTCCATTGAGGGGCATCCGCAGGGTGCCTAAGGTTCGTATCTTCAATCCTTTCATCTGCATGCCACGTCAACAACTTAGCAGTCTCCTCATTACTGTATAATCGCTTGAATCTTGGAATAATTGGAAAATACCATACGACCTTCAAGGGACTCTTTTGTTTCTTTTTCCCATATCGAGATGCATTACATTTAGGGCACTTCTCTAACGTTGCATATTGATTTCGAAATAATATACAATCGTTAGGGCATGCATGAATCTTCTCATAACCCATGCCAGTTGTAGAGCAAAGTATTCGCTTTGCCTCATATGTCTTGGTAGGAAGTACATTTTCTTCTGGGAGCATATCTTGCACAAGTTCAAGTAGTGCGGTGAAACCAGAATCACTCAATCCATAGCGTGCTTTAAAGTTGTACAATTTCAACACTGCTAGCAATCTTGTGTATTTAGTACTACCAGCATATAATGGCTTCTCTGCATCACCTTTCAACTTCTCATATTCTTGAGGACAGTTATGAAGCACCCCTTCCACTGCATTTAGCATTTCTTGAAAACCATCATCTTCATCACATATGCTTGAGTCAAACTCATTTGAAGCACCGATCATGGTATGTATTTGACCACGATCTGCATCATCCGTCTCACCGTGCCTTGTCCATCGTGTATATGATTGATCAATTCCATGACACACTAAATGATCTAGCAAATCAAGTGGACTAATCCGCTTTCCATAACAACAAGATAAGCAAGGACATAGGATTTTGTTAGGATCATTTGCATGCTCGCTTGCAAATCTAATAAACTCTTTCACCCCATCAATATATTCTCTTGAGCACCGATTAGATGACATCAATTTTCGATCCATCTATACCTTAAACATATATATTTTTATAAGTGGTCAGTTGCTTGCCTCTTAAAGTTCTCTTTATTTGTTATTTATTTTTTTAAAAAAGTAAATTCAGCAGCGCAGCATAACATTCCAAAATTTAAAGTTTTACAAAATATTAAACAATCTTCTTAAATCACAAATAATCAACCAATTAATCCCACAACATCTAAATAATGTTCACAACTCACCACCAAATAAATCATATTGGCCAACACTACTACATGTTGTAATTAAAATATTTGGGTCCATAACAAGCCAACAAAAATACAACGCTGCGTTTATTAAATTAATTGATTCCAAAATAATCATTGATTACACTACCAACGCATTTATAACACTTCTACCCAATTTGACCATTTCAACAGTGCCATTCCCAACTCTCTCACTATTGACAACATGTACTTCTATAGAAAAGTATAAGCAAATATATAATAGCCATACATATTTTAATTAAAAAAATGTGAATAAAATATTAAAAAACAAACAACACTTACAGGAGTTTCTGTAGGAAGCTTTGTACTGCAACCAGCCAAAAAGAAAAAGAACACGAGGGAGGAAGCTTTACTCTGCAACCAGCCAAAAGCACACGTGTGGGAAGCTTTGTACCGCAACAAAGCTCTATGCTGTAATGAAAGTGGCGAACAAATGTTTACAAATATTTGCACGAGGAGGAGACAAAAAAAAAAAAAGCAAGTGGGGACCAAAGAAGCTTTGCTAGGTCAAACAGAGGAAAGGGGATGGGGACAAATAGAAAAAAAAGCAAGAAAGCGATAGTGGCGGCAACAATGGCGGGTGTTAAAATTTTTTAACATTTATATTACCTTTTATGGCGTTTATATAAAAAGTGCCAAAAAAGGTGTGAGTATCTATGGCACTTCTTATATAAGCGCCATTAATGTTATAAAACACAACTAAAACCTTTGGCGCTTCTTTACAAAGCGCCAAACATTCCTTTAAAAAATATTAAAAAAAAAAGTAAATTAAAGCTGACTAAATTTTTTTTCCTATTATAATTTTTTTAACATGTCCTAGGCGTTTTGTACATGTGCATTTATAAGGAGCCCTGCTGCCGCATATGGCTTCCTGTTGGTCACTTCAAATAATAGGAATATAGTTCATATCACTAACATGGATCAAAGTGGGAATCAGAGGGAACTAATTAATGGTGGGGCTGGGGCTGTGTACAGGGAATCAAAGCAAGCAGCTTTGAATACTTCAGAAATGCCAATTGCCAATTAATCATCATAATATAGTTGTAATTAAAAAAAAAAACCATTGCGTGATCCACCAAGTATAAAGGCATATTGTAAAAGAAGTCATGATTCTCATCAAGTAAATGGCCAACCTGTGATTCTTTCCCAACAGCGAGCTCTGAAGATGGCTTTCAACGGTTGAGGGAGCTGAGGACGTGAGGGCAAGGAGAAGATTAAGAGCATGAGCTTCTTCAATGCGCAGAACGTGAGGGCAAGGAGAAGATTAAGAGCGTGAGCTTCTTCAATGCGCAGATGCAAATATGACTACTTCTTCAATGCGCAAATACAAAAAGTGATTTATATGTCCAACCTGATATATCTTCAAGGAGCTGTCGGATATATGGCCAAAGAAAAAAACAAATGAGTTGCCTTGTCAATAAGCTTTCACGTGAACATCTCTGCATCCATTCTTTTTTGACTTACAACTTTTTCACTAAATGCCAAAGCTAGCTAGCTTTCACGTGATTCAATTATTGATCTTCTCCCTTCAATTCGGTGAATGCCAAAGTTTGAACCAATTCCTTCAATTAATTTTTTAATAATTGAGGAAGCTTTGGCGTTTTGTTAAAAAACGCCAAAGCTTCCCCTACATTTTTTTTATAATACAAGCTTTGGCGATTTGTATAAAAACGCCAAAGCTTCCCCATTTTTTTTTACAAAGCTTTTCCTTCGCGTAGTAATGGCTTCCCCAATTTTTTTTTTTTGTAATACAAGCGCTTTGGCGTTTTTATTAAAAACGCCAAAGCTTCCCCAATTTTTTTTTTTTTTACAAAGCTTCTCCATCGTGTATTAAGTTATTGTAATGGCTGCCCCTACGTTTTTTTTAATAGAAGCTTTGGCGTTTTATTAAAAAACGCCAAAGCTTCACCATATTTTTTTTTCAAAACAAAGCTTCCCCCATCCATATATCTTGATCCAAAAAAAATATGCAATGATCATATGATTCATATCCTTCGTGTTTTATTTATTATATATGTGGAAGCTTTGGCGTTTAATTATAAAACGCCAAAACTTCCCAGATCTTCGTTTTTTTTTTAATATATATGTGGAGGCTTACATGGAGGCTTACATCTATTTTTCAAATATAGGAAGCTTTGGCGTTTCCACATAAAACACCAAAGCTTCCTATTGTTTTTTCAAAAAAAAAAAAAACTGGAGGCCTTGTTTGGCGCTTGTTCAGAGAAACGTCATACAAGGTTAACGTCAATTATGACGTTTATGCTTGTAAGCGCCAAAGCTTTCAAATATTTTTGATTTTAAATAAATAAATAACAAGCTTTGGCGCTTCTTTAAACAAATGCCACAGGAGCTACGCCACTAAAGCCCCTTTTTGTAGTAGTGTACAAACTATGTCCTATATTTAGGACCGGAGGGAGTAAATCCTAACTTATATTTTCACATAGCTCAAAATCTAACAAAATAAACCGATTAAAATCTCAATAATACCTCCAATAATCCAAATAAATTATTTAAACTAAATTTAATGGGTAAAAACATTATATAGAAAGTAATTTATGATATTTTATAAAAAAAATGATTATAAAATCATAAATCAACTAAATAATAAATCTAAACTGATTAAAATTAATTATTAATTATTCTCTACATTTCTACAGTCATATATTAACAAAACTTAAAACTTACTTAAACTCTTATCCCAAAATATTCTCTAACTAACAGAAGATTATTATACGAAGAAAGACGGAAATGCTGAGGGAGAGGTAGGTGAATAATTTAAAAAGCATTTAATGCTTATCAACAGTCAAAAAACGCACGATTTCAACATTAAAAAGTCACGCCTGTTGGCTTTACCTTTATCATGCGAATAAGATAAATTCACAAATATTATTTCGCACTCCCAAACACTCAATATTCGTTCTCCTTGCTGAATTGTACGATTTGTCTCATTATCGCGCGTTTTCGCTCCAATTTCGCACTCCCAAACACTCACTTGCAGCTAGACAAACTCTTGTGGCCTCGATGATAATTTTACTTGCTGCGAGATTCGCATTAAATATAATAGTTTGTACTGAAGATGATGCATATAAGTAGGACAATACAGAGGACACCAATCACTATCTTTTAAGAATACTTTTGCCTTAAGATACAAGGAGCCAATTCATATATATATATATATGTGTGTGTGTGTGTGTGGGGGGGCGCGCGCGCATGTGATATGCGTACATGAGGTTAACATCATAAAGGAAATATCAAAGGCCATAAGAAATGAAGGTTAGTAAAGACGTATAAAGAAGGATTAAGTTCTGCTGCATCTAAACTAGTATAAACATGTGGTTGGTGTATCGGTGGTCCCAGAAGCAAATACTACTGAAGACTAAGCTTCTAATTATTACTCCTCCTGTCCTTAATGTAACCCCCTCAGTAATTATATCCGAAATACATGATTAAAATGAAATAGAGACCAATAATAATCAAATAACATTTACTAACCCATCACATGATGGGGTTTTCAAAAATACCTTTCAAAATCATTTATAAACTTGGTCTCATATTCACATTTCGAATACAATTACTAAGCGAAGATAAATCACATTCATATAAATATCAGAGTGCACAACATAATCATCCCGGCAATCTCGGGTACATACCTTCGCTAAAGATATACAGGGCACAATTGCCCATTACAATTCTTCAAATGGGGATTACACAATCTCATCTCGAATGAGTCCTGCCGCTCCCTCTACGAGCCACTTGCCCTGTCTAAATTGTTGGTAAGGGAGGGTGAGATTCTAGAGAATCTCAGTAGGATAACAATATCAATATGCATGTACGATAAATGTTTAATGCATGACATGCTTGCATCACACAACTCATGATAACACAATGACAATTTGCCAGCTCAATGCTTCGAACAATATACCTATGGCCATAGCATAAATTGAAACATAGCTTCAAATTACACATAATTATGCAAAGCTAAGACATGCACCAACACACTAACACATATATCAAATACAAGCAGAAGAGATATGTTTCCTACCTCCAGTCTTTTCTCCTCGATTTGCGTGCCAGCAACTCGGGGCTTCACATTCGATCCTACAATGTCAAATGTACTATTTAGACACTTCCATAGTGTTTCTGGGGGTTATATGAGGCTATATTGAAAATTTACTAAAATACCCCCGGGGACCCGGCCCGGCCCCGCCGTACCCGGTCCGGCTGTACTTTTCTTGAAATATTGACATGGGCTATTCTAACATATTTTCGCCCAAGGAATCCATTTTCGGACTCGGAATTATCAAATTCAATGTCAATTACAAAATTACCCTTGGCAGCCCCACTTTAAGGGTTTCAGGGGCGTTTTCGTAATTATGCTTTTTCGGCCTTTTCCGAAAAAGTGACCAACTGTAACCCCACCTAATTTTCGCTCCTGAACTCAATGGAATCATCAAATCATTGAAAATCCATCTCTAACCCCTCCAAACCAGGCTTGGCCGAAATTCTCAATTCCCCGGGAAAAATTGGGGTTTTTCGGTTCCGGCTCCGTAAACGCGTTCCTTTCTACTCCTAACCACTTTATTGACTATTCCATTAGGTTAGAACTACCATTTAGTATCAATTTGGGCAGCATAACACCTAGGCCAACCCATTTTCCAAATTTACAAACAAAGACAATCCGGTGAAATTTCACCGATTAAATCAACCACAGCAGCCAGAATAGTCAATATGCACGAGTTTGGAAGTTACCTCAAGCTCCCACTAGCTTTTCCTTCTTGTGGCTGAAAACCCTAACTTCAAAACACCAAAAGAGGAGCTTCCAAACCTTAAAGAACAAAGAGGAGTAGTTTAGAGTCGGAGTTATACGCGTTAGGAGCGAAATCGTCGGAGAAATCGGCTTACCTTGTGATTTTTCTTCTCTTTCTCTCTCTAAACTCTCTCAACTTTCTCACACTATGTTCAGGTGCTGTGCGTGAATGAGCAGCTGAAGATGATGAGAAGATGTTTTAATTCCATGCTTATGTCATCTTGCCTTTTGATGATGTCATAATTCCCAAAATTGGCATTTTCGGATTTTCTGGCAGATTTTCTGCTCAATCTTTGAAAAATCATAACTAATTCTAGAAAAATCGAAATGAGGTGATCCCAAAGCCAAATGAAAGATATTTAAGTCCTCTTCATAGGAAAAATATTGGCCATTACTAAAAATCACCACACAATTCCAGAATTACATAAAACTCATCACTGCCCCAAAACAGAGTTCAGTTTCCATCCCAAACTTTGGACAGTCATATCTCCTAGTTCACAAAACGAAATGGCACAAATTATATGTCCATTTCGAAGCTTGAGATGTGAACTATAAGACTGGAAAGTTTCATAATTTTATGACATCATATGCCTAGTAAAAACGTCCACACGAGAAGACTGCCCAGACAGAATTCACACTGGACAGCATTTCCAGTTTTGCAACCAATGTGTCCAATCCAATTTAAATCAATTCCAATGATTAAATACCACAACATGACACCATTTCCATCACAATACCCCATTCAATTCTTCCCTCTATTCTAAGTCAATTTGGATGTTAATCCACAATTGAACTCAAATACAGGGTTTTGGCGTTGCTCATAACACAAGCGACTACAATCCACTTTATATTCTCTAAAAGGGTTCATTAATCACTAACCACGTCCACTTTTGTAGTCATTAAGAAAGTTGGTGTTAATATTACATGAATTTTCTAAAACATCATAGTCATCCTTCTTAATTCCCTATTCACTACAAAAAAAACTGTGATTTAGTAGTGGTTAAAAGGTGTATTCGTAGCGGTTTTAACTACTACCAACAACATTAGTAGCGGTTCATGAAACCACTACTAAATCCACTGTTGCAAGCGGTTTTGTAGCGGTTATTTTAAACCATTACTCAAATACAATAACCGCTACTATATTTGTAGTGGTTAAAACCCACTGCTACAATATTGCCAAGAGTAAAAATCATTTTTTGGGAACTTTCACTAGTGCAAAATTACTTTTTTAGACCACCACATTTAGATCGGTTATAGCGGATAAGGTTTAAAAAATTTGACCGGTGACAGTTTTATAATTATATAGAACTTCTAAGACTGGTTCTAAAAAAAAAAACCGGTCTTAAAAAAATTATTTATTTCGGTTATAAATAAAGCCGGTCTAAAAATATCAAAATATTTAAAGAATTAAAAATTTTAAACTTTTTAGACCGGTTATAATTAATAACCGGTCTTTAATATCAAATATTTAAGACCGGTTTTTATTAAAACCGGTCTAAAATATGAAAATTTTAAAATTAATTTTTTTTCACCATTTTAAGACCGGTTCTTATCGAAAACCGGTCTAAAATATGAAAGTATTTTTTAGACTTGATATTCAGAACAACCGGTCTAAAAGATCATAAATCCTATTTTCCCTCCTCACCGCGCGATCAATCATGTGTAACTTTGAAGCTATGTCGTCTCTGTTGTCTCTTCTCTCTGCTGTCTGCCTCATCACTATTGCTATCGACGACGAAAGTCCAAACTCGCCAGTGCTCTCTCACTTTAACTCGCTCTAGCTGATTCTCTAAGATGCGAAGCCTTGCGTTTGCCTATTATGAGTTTGCCCTAGTACTTCTGACGTCTTCTTACTTGTTTGCCTTTTGCTTTGAGTTTGAATTTTTTGGACTCATTTTCTTCGTCTACACCCATCACTACTTCGATATGATAATATTTTCTTAGATGCCGCATTCTCTTCTCAGATTTCGTTATTTGTCCTCATTTAATCATTTAAGATCCTCATTTTTTTCCTAACGTATAATTTGTGACCACCCATATCTGAATATCCAAAAATGGCAACGATGACGAGCTTGATCTGACTTATCAATAAGATTCAGCGAGCTTGTTTGGTGGCCAGGTATGTACCTAGTCTTCAAGTTCTTTCATTTTTCTTTTTAAATCTCCAATCTTGTGTGGTTGTTCTCTAATGTTTTGAAAAGGGTTGTTTTGATTTTGTGCTTGTATGTTGTGAAAATCATAGTTAATGGAAATCATTAGTCTTGGAAAGTGTGGTAGGACGAGATTTTCTGGCTCGTGGATCTGGTAATGCTCAGTGTTTATCTTACCTTGAGTATCTTGTGTCTTTGTTCGTTATTATCTATATCATCTGCTGTGTAGTTGAGGAAGTGTAAGAAGGAACAATTATGTTGTTGTACTTTTGGGCAGCAACAAATTCACTGTTTTGTACAAATTGAAAGCTGATTTTGTTGTTCTAGGCACTGCATCTGAGGCTTTATATGGTTTTTGTGAGTTGATGTTTAAGCCTGATATGGCTTGTCCCTAAGTTCAACTTGATTTAGTTTTTGCATGGTTATTTTTTATATGTTTTTTGATAAATTGGTGCAGCATTTACATGTGTCGCTACTTGCTACAAAATGAATACCTAATAAGCATCTTCAAACCTATACCACTAGCTACCCAATTTTAATGTAGACAATTCCTAATGCAAGACACAACTCATTTTTTTTATCATGTTTTCTATGGTGTCTCAGGAACCAGAGGAATTGTTTGAGACCATCTTCCAAGCACTGCTTTCACTCTCACATGCACAAATTATATAGTCTTAACTGTATTGTTTATTATCTGTAGAGAATTGCTATTGCACGAGCACTCTTAAAAAATGCCCCGATCCTTATACTTGATGAGATTTTCCCCCTTTTCTTTCTCTTTTTCTTTTGTATGTTTCTTTGCTTCTTTATGTTGTTTCCATGATCCTGCTACTGCTTTATTAGTATCTATCTAGTCCTAAATATGCCCTTTGATGCTTCAGGCCACTAATGCCTTAGATGGAGTAAGTGAGATGTTGGTCCACGATGCTCTCAACCATTTGATGAAGGGGAGGACAACATTAGAAAAATCACTCAATCTTCAAATGGTATGTCCTATCTTATGAGTTGTTTTTTTTTCATCATTTAGTTACAATTGTCATAGTTTACTTAAAATTATATGATAGTAAAAAAATAGGGCACTTTTTTTTTTTTTGGATTGGGATGATTTTAAAATCCTTCCAATCCAAAAAAAGGCCCTATTTATTTTTTTTGAAAAAAATGTCACTTTTTAGACCGGTTATTTTAATAACCGGTCTTAAAAGTATTTTTAAGACCAGTTATTCTGAAAACCGGTCTTAAAAGTCTTGGAAAAAAATTTTTTTAGACCGGTTTTTAATCAACCGGTCTAAAAAAGTGATTTTAAATACCGGTTGTTTAACCGGTCTAAAAAGTAACAGACTTTTTAAATCGGCTGTATCAAGACAACCTCCAGAACCAGTCTAAAATATCATTTTTAACCGGTCTTAAAAGTCATTTTTCCACTAGTGTTTGTAGTGGTTATATAACCGCTACAAATCTCAAATTTCCTCATATACCTATTTTAAAAGTATTTTATTATACATCTATCTATTATCTATCTTAACTGTACAAAAATAGAGCCGTCAATGGCCCCCGTCGGCAGAGTATCCATGGGGCCGGATATTTTCAGACCATGCATTTCGAACTTTAAAAATAAAATAATTAAAATATTATATACAAATTAAATATTTTTTTTGAATAAATATATCGGGGGTACACAAAAATTAAATAAAGATATTAATTCAAATTTTCTCAAAATAAGTGGATAACAAATAAAGAGAGATAAAAGGGGCATCCACAAAATATTTTTGAAAAATATTGTGTATAAATTAAAATATTTTTAAAATAAATATATCAAAAATAAATAGAGATGTTACTAAATATATTGAAATATTAAATTTATGATGTGGAAAATAGATTAAAGATATTAAATTAAATATTTTAAAAATAAGTTTATCAAAATTCAAAAGCAGGGAGAGATATTTTTTAAAAAGATAGAGAAATAAAGAGAGATATTATCTCCATCCAATGTATCCTATGTTATTCACGTTCAATATGTGCACACGTTATTCTTAAAAAAAAAACTTACGCGTTATTCTTAAATAATTTAAGCTACAACCGCTCTTTCAAATATGTGAATACTAATTTGCTAATTAATGCCTACAAAGGTCAAAACTATATTCCATACTAGATTCAAAGGGCTAAAACGAGTTTTACATCACACAAGAAGTTCCCTTTGCGAATAAAATCACATTCTTAGCTACCAATATTGCTTTAACGAGGAAGATGCGCCCTCACACCTCAGGGTTGACTTATGTCAACATCTTTTATCTTGTTATCAGAGGGCTTACTTTATTTTGTAAAGTTTATCAAATGTTTATTGCTTTTTATCCTAAATACTAGTGAGTGTAATACTTTTATGATAAAAAATTAACTTCCTTAGTTAAATAAGAATAAATTTTTTACTCATCTTTTTTTTTTTTTTTTTTGCGTACAAAGGCAAGCAAAGCTTGAAGAATTACTCATATTTGTGTCCATTTAACTACGCGGAATTTAAGTGCCCAACTGGCCAAGGTTTCAGTGGCGGCGGTGGACTATAACTAGCTTCAGATGCGGCGGCTGCCATGCCAAATATGGAAGAAGCTCAGGCCATTTTCATATTCAAAGTCGAAGAAATTAAACCACTATGTGCGTGTTTTTTGCTTTAAAGAATTAGTTCGCTGCTAGGTGATGATTTTATACATTGGGGAAGGAATATATGTAGCGATGGAGGGAGGGAGAGATCGGTGTGTGTGTGTGTGAACCGAATTTGTGGAATTGCACCCGCCTCATTTCGGAGTGAATTTTGGTGTTGTGTGAAAAAGTTCTTTTAGTTTTGCTTCTATGAAACAAATTTTCATGGTTATATAGAGATCTTTAATTTGTATCTTTATTTTGTTAACATTTTCGTAGACAGAGGATAGCAATTAAAAAACCCAGGGATAGAGAGAACCATGTGATGAGATTTTAGATGATGTAATGTCCTTACGAATTAAGATATCGACACATACCAGAAAGGTCAAGAATAATTTTATTTTGCATGACCTATGGGTCATATACTTGGTTAAATGACTCGGATGTATGTTTTAAAAAATATATGTTATATTAACTAATTTAGCTAACTTCCTTAATCTGATTAAATTAGGTAAATAGGTTCTTTCTATATGTGTGTGAGAGACAAGGGAAGTATAATTTATGAGATATTTAAAAGTCTCCATCTATAGATAGAGACTTTTAACTAACATTACATTGCATTATGAAGATGAGGGTGGCGAATAAAACACACAAAGATGGAGGCTCTTAACTAACACATGTTCGCTGGCACACATACCTTCATTTTTTGAATACTTCACTTTGAATTCAAAAGTATCGATCCCAAAAGGTTTGGTATAAAGTAAGCATTTTGGCTGTCCTCCATTCAAAAATTTATGAGAGAGATCGAACCACCCACTTCGTACACAACTCACACACATATATATAATACACACACACACACACACAGAGTGAGATATATAAAGATGTTGATGCTTTCTGAGGAGAGGGAGTAAAGTATTTAGAAAAGTATAGAAAACATATTTATCTAAATACTATTCTTGCTTGAAATTAAGGTTTCTTAAAAAAGAGAAAAAATTAAAAATAAAAGTTGGCTCTCTTTTTGAGACGAAACTCCTCTAACATTTACCTTATATGCCGTAAATTATGATTGAAAAGCTGTTTTTGAATGCTTTAATCATCATTCAATATATATATATATATATATATAAGTCCAATTTTTTCTTTTGGTTAGATTGATACAAAACTCAAGTGTGCAAGAAATATTTCTTTCTTGGTATCACTCTTGCTAGCCCACTAATAATTTAATATCAATGCCAATAAAATTATAAAATCTACACAAAACCAAGTCACAAATGGCGTTTTTTCAAATTTCATATATTATTTCAAAAATGTTTCACAGTCCAGCTAGATAATTAATCGTGACACAAAATTTTATGAAATTTTAAATTAGAACAAAGTAACTAGAATATGATAAGACATAAAATTCATATCCCTTCCCCCTCTCTATTGCCACACCTTTCTTTATCTATATTTGAAGGCTAAAGATGAATAGTTGTTATGATATATCTGACTGTTTGTGCATAAATTTATGTTTAGAGGGAAGTATATTGGATTAATTAAAAAAAAGTTAAGGGGCAAATTTAATAATGAAGTTTTGTCTGAAGGGCGTCTGACACAAATAAGTTTTGGAAGAGGCAAAAATAATAATGAACAATTAAAAAGGGTGCAAATTTAACAAGATCGTTAAATTAATTTAACCTAAACGCTGTTAGGGATTTTCTTCTCTTAAAATTTAATGCCATTAGGTTAAATTTAATGGCTTTGTTAAATTTGTACCATTTTTAATTGTTCATTGTTATTTTTGCTTTTTCCAAAACTTATTTGTGCTAGACGCTTATCGGACAAAATTTAGCTGCTAAATTTGCACCTTAACCCATTAAAAAAATATAAGATTCATAGAGAACCCTTTATTAATTTGATTTTGAACATGGCAATGCATAATATAATTTTTCTTATGCCTATTGTGTTAATTGTTAAATTAAATTATTTAATAGCTGATACCATATGATAGTAATTAATATCAAAACAGAGAACTGAGACTGATACATGCATAAATCTGATAAGATATAATATTCTTTCAGTGTATTGGGCACACGTACCGTTGACCCATGAAGCAAGTTACATGGTGCATTTTTTCTTATTTAGTGTAATTATTTATATTAATGTTATTTGTCGCAAGCTTATACGTGGGCATTCAAAAGCCACGCCTGCATAACCAAAACAAAAGTTGTTATTGTCTTCCTAGTTGCTACCTGAATTTTAATAAACACACACACTCACAATGTAAATAATGGGGTTTAGGATAAGTTGTTATTATCTTCCTAGTTGTTATACGTGGGCTTTTATGATTTTTTAAAGAATTAAATATTCTGAAAGTACATTAATATTTATTTTTTTAAAAAAATATTATGAAAAATTAAAACTTTATCATTTCATACCCATAAAATATTAAAATGTAGCAAAATATAATAATAAAAAAAACATTTGAAAAGTTAGATTACTATAATGGGCACAGCACAAATTAACTAGAGTTTAGTGGCACATGTGATGGATAGAGTGAAGTGGTCAAAAGTTAGACTCATCGACAGGGACTATGGCTAAGAGGCGTCCGCCTTTTGTGGGGTGGATGAAGGTTAACGTGGATGTGGCGTGTACTCAGGGTGGCGGCTTGTTGGCTTGTGAGGGGTGACTCAAAACCATGACGAGGTGGTTGATCGGAAGGGGTAATGCTCTTCACTATAAAAAAAAAAGCAAAGAAAAAGAAAAAGAAAACGCAAAAGAAAAAAGCAAAAGAAAGGCTTACATGTTGCAATCAGTGTCCTTGCTAAGGGCAGGGAGTGGGAAAGATAGGCCACAGTTCTTTGGAATCAAGGGAATCAAGGTACTTGCATGCTTCAACGTGGCCTGCTTGGCTCCTCGAGATGTTATTCCCTTGATTCCAAAAAAATGTGGCCTTTCTTTCCCATATCTTGATCAACGTGGTCTGCTTGGGTCCTCGAGATGTTCTTTATGTTCTTGAAAATAAGTATGTATAACAAGGGAAATTACGATCCTAATCGCATCAAAGGAGTCCTGGCCAACATGGGAAGTATGGCTGTGGAGACATTTTCATTGATGAACCGGAATATATAGAGGGGAGGGAGTAAGTTTAATTAAAAGTCTCCCTCCTTCAACCCTAGCCACATGCCACCTAACCATATACCACCTAACCACCGCCTGATTATAGAGAGCGGGAGAGAGATTTAGGAAACTCAACCAAATGCTTTCGAAATTTTATTCCTAGCTAGGCTTTACGTAAGCTTGATTATAGAGAGAGGTAGCGAGAGATTTGGGAAATTCAACCAAATGCTTTCCGAATTTTATTCCCATGGTTTACGTAATCCCAAAGCAGGGGTATTAGTTAGGCATCAACTGAGGTATGAGTGATAGGTAATTCACATGGCTTTTTGTTCTTCAATTATAAACAAAAATAATTTATATCTGGAAACTTGTAAAGAAAATAATTTAGAATTTAAGCTACAACCGGACAATGCCTATTCAAATATGTGAACAATAATTTGCTAATTAATGCCTAAAAAGGTCGAAACTATATTTCATACTAGATTCAAATGCCTAAAATCTCTAAAATATATCTATTATTGTTGTTGTTGTTGTTGTTGTTAGAGTAAATTACATTGATTCCCTCTGTTTTACCTAAATTACACAAACCTCCCCTCTATTTTGAAAACGTATATAGACCTCCCTTGAAATTAAAATGTGGGTTACAAAACCCTTTTATATATTTCAGATTCCATTTCCATCCATCCAACCGTTAGTTGATCGTTAAGTTTGACTATTAAACAATTGCTTTGACCGAAATACCCCTCTTTCAACAAATGAATAAACATTTATATTTGCCTAAAAATGTATATGTTTGAAATTTCCAATATATTATAAAACTTAGAAATTTTTATTATATTATAAAATTTTAAATTTCTAAATTTTCACCATATTCATTAAAACTTATTTATTTAGTATTAATGACTAAAAACATATTTCTGTCTTTATTTTTTTGCCACGACACCATGATTTAAAATATATTTAAAAGGCATATTTTTATTCACCATATGTTACTTATAATGTAAATTTGAGATATTATATAACTTATATAAATTTTAAATTTTGACTTTTTAAATATTTTTTTGCACATACATTTATAAACACGTCTATTTAAGTATACATATATTAAAATAATTAATCATATTTTTAATTAATTTTCATATGTCTATATTAATTAAATTAATTAAGTATTTATCTCAATATGGAAAAAAATTTAACACAGAAATATTTGCAAAAGTAAAAAATAAATTAAGAAAAATAAAAGAACTCTTACAATACTTAAACAAGTTTAGCCAAAATTAGAGACTTACTAGTGATGAAGGGTAAACTAGTAAATAAAATTTATTTTAATATAAAATTCAAAATAGATGGGATGTTCATGTAATTAAGGCAAAATGCAAGGGAGATCAGAGTATTTTATTATTATTATTATTATTATTATTATTATTAACATTTGATTATATAACAAGACAACCGGCAGGTGACTTAGTACATGTCTAAAAATATGTGAATAATAATTTACTAATTTTTTATGCGAAAAAAAATTGCTAATTAATGCCTAAAAACATCGAAACTATTATTTGACACTAGATTCAAAGGCCTAAAATCTCTAAAATATCTAATAGTAATTTTTCATTTCTATTATTATTATTATTATTATTATTATTATTATTATTATTATTAAAACGTTTGATTATTTAACAAGAGAACCGGCAGGTGACCTAGTACAAGTCTACAAAAATACGTGGACTTAAAATCATGAAGGTCTAGACATGAAAGACTAGTAATATAATCTACTTACCTTTCATAAGTTGCACTACTACAAAAAAATAAAGCTGTGGCGCTTATATTTGAATTAGCTGTGGCACTTAGTAAGTGCTACATATCAAGACGCCACTAAAAAAAGCTGTGGCGCTTCCACATAAATATTTTTTTTTAAAAACATTTCCTGTGGCGCTTCCTTAAAAATGTGCCACAGGAAGTCAATAATTATTTTTTAAAAAAAATACCTAGGGTGGCGCTTGCTTGAACAAGTGCCACAGGAAGTCACTTCCTGTGGCACTTGTTCAAGCAAGCGCCACCCTAAGTATTTTCTTTTTTATTTTTTTAAAAAATACCTAGGGTGGGCTTGCTTGAACAAGCGCCACAGGAAGTCACTTCCTGTGGCGCTTGTTCAAGCAAGCGCCACCCTAGGTATTTTCTGTTTTATTTTTAAAAAAAAAAACCTAGGACTTCCTGTGGCGCTTGTTCAAGCAAGCGCCACCCTAGGTATTTTCTGTTTTATTTTTAAAAAAAAAAAAACCTAGGGTGGCGCTTGCTTGAACAAGCGCCACAGGAAGTGACTTCCTGTGGCGCTTGCTCAAGCAAGCGCCACCCTAGGTATTTTTTTTTAAAAAAAAATTATTTTCGTATTTTTCTTTTAAAACCCTATAATTATTTTTTTATCAAAAGAACCTCATAATTATAGTTGATAATACATTTTAAACGCATTTTCATATCCACAACAAAATTAAAAAAAATTACTAAATAAATAATTAACAAAATCACTACTAAGTAAAATATAAGTGTTAAAATAAATAATTATTTTACTCATGCAAATCATCAATATTAATAATTATAACTACTAAATAAATACAACTTATATATAATAACATTTAATTTTATCTCATTTATTTTTTAGCATATAAAAATGAGAATAATTTTTTCAGGAATAAAATGAGAAAAGAAATTTCAGAAGCATTCTTCATCAAGGAAAATTAAAACAATTAAAAGTAGGAAATTTAAAAGTAAATATGAACGTTCTTTACCAACATAGCAATTGATAAAACAATACGAACAGCATTTCCTCCGTCATAAAAAACCAAAGATTGACCTTCTTACAAATCTATTAATTGACCAGCGCAGGGCACGGGGACCACGTTGGTGACGCTATCTTGAGTGACGAGGATGAGCAAATATGAGCTGTGGAATGTAGTGGGGATCAAATGGAATGGGGTTCGAAAGAGGAAGAGAGACAGAGAGTATGAAGAAAAGGAAACAACTAGGGAGAGGAGTGGGGACGGATGAAAAAAAAAATGGAAAAAGGGACAAGAGAATTTAATGAAGAAGACGAGTGTGTGTGTTTGTTGTGCAAGAGAAAGTGATATCTTTTACAGGGGGGAGGGGCATCAACGCGAGCTGAGGAAGAGGGAATAAAAAGGTAAAAGGGAGGGAAAAGATAAAAAGTAAAGTTAAATGAGGAAAATTTGATTGGCGGGAGAATTGAAAATTCACATCCAGCCAATTGTGGCACTTCTTTAAAGAAGTGCCACAGCTGCCTTTTTTTTCCTTTTCTATTTTTTGTTAAAATTTTGGGGACTAAGGGTGGCGCTTGCCAAGGCAAGCGCCACCCTTGGGTGCATACCAGCTGTGGCGCTTGGTCCACCAAGCGCCACAGCTGGGTCAATTGGGCCAACTGTGGCGCCTGCCAGCAGTTGGCCCCACCAGCTGTGGCGCCTGGTCCACCAGGCGCCACAGGTGGTCCCCAAAATTTTAAAAAAATTAAATAAAAAAAGAAAACAAAAGAAAAGGGGGCAGCTGTGGCACTTCTTTAAAGAAGTGCCACAAAATGTGTGCCACCTTTCAACCATTTTGTAGTAGTGTTGGGTCAACAGACATTATTCTTTCCTCGGAGGACTATATAATTTTTCTTTTGGCGGCTTGTCTTGTACATTTCTTTTTATTTCCTTGCATCTGATTGGGCAGCATGACAAGGTTGTCTTTAGCTTGGTCATAACCTTGCCCACATGTCTATTTTGGAATTGAAGTGTGCATTGCTCAACGATTTGGCTAATTTAACCTTCCAGACTAAGTCTGATGTTTTTTGTCAAAGCTTAAAAGTTGATATCACATTGTTGTGAACGAGATGATGCTCACAGGCTGGTGGTACTTGCTGTTTAATCTACTTACTATGGCTACATTTCTTTCTAGGTTTAAGGACTGGAGTTTAGAATCCAAATGTCACAACACATTCTTGTTCCTTCAAGAATCCAAATGCTACTTACTAGTTATCTTGTTTTGTAAAGTTTATAATAGGTTTATTGCTTTTCTTTTCTTTTTAATCTTTTAAATACTAGTGCGTATAATATTTTTTATGATAAAAAATTGACTTCCATAGTTTAAATGAGAATAATTTTTGTTTCGCTAATCCATATCTCCATTTAACTATGCGCCATGTAATTGCCCCCAAAGGCAAAGCTTTTGGTGACGGGCGGCGGCCAATAAATAGCTTCAAAGGTTGAAATCAACATTGACTATTTCGATTGAATTAACGTACGTAAATTCTAAAAATACAACCATGCTTGCCATATAGAGAGGGAGAAGTCAGAAATATCGTCCCGTACTTGATCAAAACACAACATCTACTGTGAGCTGAAAGTAGTTCAGGAAGCTGTGACTTGGAATTCGTGCCCGTGAAGATTGTCTCCTGATGGTTGACCCCGGCGTCCTGGTTTCGTCGCCGGGGAGACTGGTTGTCTCTAAGGAACCTGCTGAGCTGATAGCGTTTTCTGCGATATCTGCGATTGATACCCCTGCATTTCCCCCATGCTTCCCCGACCCTGCTAGCTTAGAAGCTGAGCTGATAGGTTCAAGCTTGGTCAACCCTCCTAATCATTCCGTGAAGGCCTCATACAAGGATATGCTTGCCGGTCTCAAGGGATCAGATTTCAATGGGGTTTCACATAGGAATCACAGTTCAGTTGAGGAAGATAATTTTTCTAATTTTTTTGATCAATCCTGGGATCTGCCTAAGCCTTCAGAGGAGATGAAACAACTTATGGAGGTATACCCTACCATGGAATTGTCAAAAGAGGAGTTTAACCGCTGGGCTAAACCTTGGAATAAATGCCTCGTTGTCACTGTACTGGGAGCCAAGTTCAACTATCAAAGGCTAAAGGATCATCTAGCGAAAATCTGGCAGGTTAGCAACTTTGATTTAATTGACATTCCCAATAATTACTATGTCATTAAATTCAGATTGCAAGACATGTGGGAGAAACATTACAAAAAAATTCTTCTGGGAGGTCCTTGGTCTATAGCACAGCACTGCATTCTTGTTCAGAGATGGACTCCCTATTTTGATCCTCTCCACAACCCTCTCGGTAGAGTAGCAACCTGGATTAGAATTCCTCAGATCCTACTTTTCTGTTACAATAAAGAATGCTTGTGGAGACTTGGGGATATGGTTGGGAAGACCCTCAAAGTTGACATGAATACAATTAAAAACCCGGATGATGAGGAAGCCATAGTTCACAGAGGGCGTTTTGCAAGACTTTGCGTAGAGGTGGACTTACAGAAGAAACTTGTTCACAAGGTCATAACAGCTTCAGCAATTTTCAATATTGAGTATGAAGGGTTAGGTCTGATTTGCTTCACCTGTGGCAAATACGGGCACAGGAAAGAGCAATGTCAGGCAAAGAAGACTGAGGCTACTAGACATGCTGGAACAGTTGCGCACCAAGGCCCCCGTTCGAAAAATCTTCAAGCAGCAGAGTCATCACCAGAAAACCCACTGATCGAAAGTGCAACAGACAAGACTCCGATCATGGATGACCAGTTTGGGCCATGGATGCTCGCTTGGAAAGCTTCTAAAGCGCGATTACCAAGAGGATCTGAAAACAGGACCAGAGTTGGTATCGCATCCCATACCGTCCTGACAGAGAATAGAGGCTTGGGAAGAACAGCACCATCCAAGTTCGCCGCCCTGGCAGATGCTGTCTTAATCGAAGGTGCAGATCTCGAGAGTAATTTGAATTCAGAACTGGTTGGGAGGAAAGACTCATCGAAAGTCTCTGGACAAATTAAGATTGATCGTGGGAATACTGGGCGTGGTGTGCAGATGAAGGCTAGTGTTAGTAATGGTCAAAGAAAGGTGTTGAAAGGATTTCCTGTGGGCCCCAAACGTTGGACCAAAGTGGAAAAGTTCAAAGATTCCTTCAATGCTTCTTCACACGGGCTGAACGAGAATGCTAAAGCCACAACGTCTTTGAAGCCCATGATGAATGAAGGAAAGGGGAAAGCTAAAGTCACTATGTCAGACCAGGATAGCTCGCATGGCTTACACGGACATAAGAATTTGAAGTCCAATACCACAACGAAAAGGGCCCACTCCTTAACCAAAGGATGCATGCAAGATATTGGGCCATCTCATAGTAAAAACGCTGAACAGGGACCCAATTCTTCTGCCCAGAATCCAACCCTTCAAATGAAGTCTAAGGGCCGTGACAAAAACAGTTATCAAAAGGAGAATCTGCCTTCAAATGATCCAGTGAAGCAGGGCGTTAATCTATCTACAGGACCGTCGAGCTTGTCTCCGACCCAACTTAATGATGCAATCACAAAAAAAAAAGTTGATGATCTTGGCTCAAGGATACACTCAGTGGCCAATCTGGAAGTTGTGGTCATGATGGAGGACAAGCCTCCAGATAAGTAAGCACTCTGTCCCCTTTCCTGCTTATATATATTTGTTTTATGATTATCTCTTCCTGGAATTGTCGCGGTGCTGGTGGGCGCACGTTCCCGCGTGTGTTGAAAGATGTGGTTCAAAAATATGGTATTAATGTGATGTGTCTAATGGAACCCAGGATTAGTGGTAATAGAGCTGACAAGGTTGTTAGGAAATTGGGATTCAGTGACTGGTTAAGAGTTGAAGCCACTGGGTATGCTGGGGGGATTTGGGTTCTATGGAACCATTGGGAATTTCAACTTGATTACATTTTTTCTAATACTCAACTTCTTCATTGCAAGATCTCTCCTAAGAATAATCTCAACCCCACGTTTTTTACTTTTGTTTATGGGGACACTAGTACTTTAAAGAGGAGGGATCTGTGGGAGTCATTGCATGCGATTAAGCAATCGGTTAGCTCTTCATGGTTGGTTATGGGTGATTTTAATACCTTCCTTAATCCTAGTAATAAAGTTGGTGGAGCGCCTCCTACTCTCAACTCCATGAAGGATTTCCAAAATTGTATTGATAGCTGCAATTTACTGGAGGTTCCGGTTGTTGGGGATAAATTCACTTGGGAAAAAACCGGAGTCAAGGAACGTCTTGATTGGGTGTTCTGCAACTTCGACTGGGATATTCGGAATCCACAAGCCAAAGCTTATCACAATCTTAGGTTCAAATCTGACCATCGGGTGATTGTGGTTGCTGATGGCAATAATAGGGTTGGCGGTAAAAGGGGAAGTCACTTCCTTTACCAAGCAGCGTGGAGCATTGAAGAGGGTTTTAGTGAGGTAGTCAAAGATGCATGGCAAGGGAATAGTTGGGTCCAAGGTCAGGAGCAGTTCTCAATAGAAGCCTCGGAGTGGAACTCTAGAGTGGTGGGGAATGTGGCAAAAAAGAAGAGAGAAATCATACGCAGACTGGAAGGGATTGATCGGGTCAGGAGTAGAGGAGGTGGGCCTAATGGTCTCTTCAGGATCGAAAAGCAGCTATGGGATTTGTATCACAAAATAGCTCTTCAGGAGGAACTGATTTGGTTCCAGAAATCAAGATGTAAGTGGATTGGTGGTGGTGATAGAAATACGAAATTTTTTCATGCAAGTGTATCCGCAAGAAGGAAAAGGAACAGGATCGAGGCTCTACAAGATGATACCGGAAACTGGGTGTCTGATGAGTCGCTATTAAGAGGAATGGCTTTCGATTATTTCCAGAATCTCTACTCGGCTGAGAACCCATCTGCTCCCTTTTCCCCTTGGCCGGCAAGATTCCCACCTCTGGATGGTCTTCAATTGGACCATCTGCAAAAATCGGTTTCCCCGACTGAGATTAAAAATGCTGCCTTTGAGATGGGTGCTTTTAAAGCACCTGGCCCGGACGGTTTGAATCCTCATTTCTTCCATACCCAATGGAATCTTATTGGGCAGAAGATTTGTGACCTAGTGATTAGGATTTTTAAGAACCCGGAGGTCATCCAGGAAATTAATCATACGAACATCACCCTCATTCCCAAGATTGATCATCCTACGTCGTTGAAGGACTTCAGGCCTATCTCTTTATGCAATGTGAGCTACAAAATCGTTAGTAAAGTTATTGCCAACCGTTTTAAAAGTGTAATGAATCATTTGGTTGCTGAAAACCAATGTAGCTTTATAGCGGGAAGACAAGGTGTGGACAATATCATTATTGCTCAAGAGGCAATTCACTCCATGCGGTTCAAGAAGGGGAATAAGGGATACATTGCAGTGAAAGTTGATATGGAAAAGGCTTTTGATAGGTTGGATTGGCGATTTCTTGAATTCACTCTTCACAGCCTAGGATTGGGAGCAGATTTTGTTAAGCTGATTATGACTTGCATCTCTTCCCCTTCCATGAGCATTATCTGGAATGGTATTGCTTCCAAACGCTTCCACCCCTCTAGAGGGGTGAGACAGGGTGACCCGCTGAGTCCATTCCTGTTTGTCCTCTGTATGAAACTGCTCAGTCAATTGATTCACCAAGAAGTTGATTCGGGGAACTGGCATCCTTTAAAATTGAGCTCATCTGGACCAAATATATCCCATCTATTCTTCGCAGATGACCTTGTTCTTTTCGGGGAAGCTTCCAATGAACAGATGGTGGAGATTTGCAATATCATGACTCTTTTCTGCCGGGTCTCTGGTCATAGGATTAACCTGAATAAGTCCAAAATGTTCGTTTCGAAAAATGTCCATTTCAATAGGGCATACGAGATGAGCCAGATTGTAGGAGTTGGATTGACTGCGGATCTTGGGAAATATTTGGGTGTTCCTCTTCTGCACAAAAGGATGGTTAAGAGGACCTTTGCTCCGTTGCTCCAGAAGGTGAGATTGAAATTGGCAAGCTGGAAAGGTAAATTTCTGGGTATGGCAGGTCGTACGACTCTTATCAAGTCGGTCCTTTCGGCAATTCCGCAATACCAGATGCAATCAACCCTTGTTCTGAAAGGGGTGCTGGCTGCTATTGAAAAGCTTAGCAGAGACTTCTTTTGGAACCAACATGAGGACTCCAAAAAATTGCACCTGCTTTCTTGGGACATCCTCAAAAGAAGAAAATGTGAGGGTGGATTGGGAATAAAAGACTTACATTGCCAAAATAAAGCTTTCCTCATGAAGTTGTGCTGGTGTTTAATCAAAAAACCAGATGCCTTTTGGGTGAAATGTTTACGAGCAAAATACTCATGTGGATCATCTGTCGACCCCCTCATCCAGAGAAGGAGCAAGCAGTCGACTGTGTGGAGTGGAATTGTGGCTGTCTGGGAGGATTTCAAGAGTGGTCTTGGCAAAAGTCTGAGAAGCGGCCGGAATACGTTAGCTTGGAAAGAATGTTGGACTCCTGTTGATAAACCGCTTGAACTCCTTATAGACAAAAACTTGCACTTAGTGGATAGAAGTATCAACGTGCGCTCTTTTACAACTCCATCGGGTCATTGGGATAGAGCTAAATGGGCTTTTTTCCTCCCTCACTGGGTGGTGGAGAAAATTATGTTGATATCTCCACCTTTGGGCAGCGAGGATGATATTGTTTGCTGGAGGAATGCTTCTGATGGGAACTTCAGCGTTAGATCAGCGTATGACGCTATCTATCATCAGCACAACCTTAGGTCCCAACTTCACTGGCAGTCGCTATGGCACTGGGGAATTCCTGAAAGAGTCAAAATTTTCTTGTGGCAAGTATTTCATGACAGGCTTCCTACTAACGAAATAAGAGCGAGACACAGCCCGAGCGTCTTAAACACCTGTCCTTTTCAGTGTGATAGTGTGGAGAGTATCCTTCATATGTTGAGAGATTGTGAACAAGCACAGAGAGTGTGGTAAGCCTTAACTAACCCTCTATATTATAGTATGTTTTTTTCTGGTAATTTGCAGGATTGGCTCAATTTCAATCTACAACACTCACCAGGAAACAACAAGATGGCGAGATGCCGTGGCATAAAGTCTTCAGTTGCACGTGCTGGCTACTTTGGAAGAATCGATGTAACCAAGCTTTTGAAGGGTCATCCGACAACTCAAAAGGGATAGTCCACATATGCATATACCATCTATCGGAAGGTGTGGAGAATGGCAGGTTTCGACACCAGATATTCCAGGTTCCAGACCGAGGTCTTCTTCATTGGAAACCCCCGGACCCAGGATTTCATCGACTAGATGTAGACGGTTCGGTGATTAGGGAAGGCCAGGCCGCGTGCGGAGGTGCTATCCGGGATCACCAGGGTAACTGGATTCGTGGATTTCAACAGAAGTTAGGTCTTACCTTCCCAACTGCTGCTGAAATTCATGCAATCCGTCGAGGCCTTCTACTATGCAAAAAGCTGGGACTGAAGAAAATCAAATTGTTCATAGATTCTCTACTGGCAGTTCACCTATTATCCATCCACTGTGATCCTGATCATCCTTTGTATGACGTCATTGTAGATACTAGATCTCTTGTCTACAGCGACTGGGAGTTGGAAATTTCCCACACTCATAGGGAAAGTATTCGTTATGCAGATTACCTAGCGGGAACGGCGCATTTCATTTCACAAGACTATGTTGAATTAGGCCTTCCCCCAATGGAATGTATTCACCTTTTTGCTTTGGATTGTTAACACAGAAGCTGCAAATCAAGCTTCTGAATACAGAAATCAGTGAAGAACACAAGGAAGAAGACGAGAGGAAGAAGAGAGAAAGAAAGAGAATGAGAAATCGAAACTGGGAAAAAAATGATTCAGTGGTTTATTATTTCTGTATGTGTCCAATATATACACGCAAGTAAAATACATAAAGAAAGCACAGCTGGCACTTACTAATGAGCTGTCATAACAACTAAACCAATTAAGTTATAACAAGAAAACTAACTAAAACTAGTTACAAGTTTATCACCCCCCCTCAAGCTGAAGTGTGCAGATTATGCAGACACAGCTTGGACTTGAGAAAAGAGAAAGGTGCAGGATCCAAAGCTTTGGTGAAGACATCAGCAAGCTGATTGTGTGTCCGAATAGGAAGTAAATGCAAGATGTTGGCTTTGAGTTTGTCACGAACAAGGTGACAATCAACCTCAATATGCTTGGTACGTTCATGGAATGTGGGATTGGCAGCAAGATATCGTGCAGACTGACTATCACAGTAAACAAGAGCTGGAAAGGGATGAGGAACCTGCAAATCATGTAGAAGATACAGAAGCCATTGAAGCTCACAAGAAAGAGTGGCTAAAGCACGATATTCAGCCTCGGTAGAGGAAGTGGAAACAATATTTTGCTTCTTAGACTTCCAAGAAATCAAGGAATCACCAAGGAAGACACAGTAACCAGTCACCGACCGTCGAGAATCTAAACAGCCGGCCCAATCAGAATCACTAAATCCTTTGAGGCGGAGGTCTGAAGTAGCTGACAGAAAAATACCCTGACCCGGAGAAGATTTTAGATAACGCAGAACACGATGAGCAGCACGTAAATGGAGGTCAGTGGGGCAAGACATAAATTGACTTAGCTGCTGGACAGCAAAACATATGTCAGGACGAGTATTAGTAAGGTAAATCAAACGGCCCACAATAGTACGATAAGGAGTAGCATCGGTTAAAGGAGTCCCAATATCCTTAGAGAGTTTGGTATTTCGATGCATAGGTGTGTGAAGTGGTTTGCAGTCCAGAAAACCGAAGTCAGTAAGGATATCAAGAGTGAATTTCCGCTGATGAACAGAAATACCTTGAGCAGAACGAGCAACCTCCAAGCCAAGGAAAAATTTAAGATCACCAAGATCTTTGATCTTAAAAGCTTCATCAAGTAAAGACTTAACACGGTTAATCTCAGCCAAATCATTTCCTGTGAGGAGAACATCATCAACATAAACTAGAAGAGCTGTAAAGGAGTGGTTAGTACGATGTGTAAACAAAGAATAATCAGACCGGGACTGAACATAACCATAGGAAACAAGAGCTTGAGAAAGCTTGGAATGCCATTGGCGACTAGCTTGTTTCAAACCATAGAGAGATTTATGCAACTTGCAAACTAAATCAGGAGAAGGTGAGTGAAAACCGGGAGGAACTGCCATATAAACTTCTTCATCTAACTCACCATGCAAAAAGGCATTATTGACATCAAGTTGTTTAAGATGCCAGCCATGAGAAGCTGCTAAAGCCAGCAATAAACGAACCGTAGTAAGTTTAGCTACCGGAGAAAAAGTATCAAGGTAGTCTACACCCTCAGTTTGAGTATAACCCTTGGCAACTAAGCGAGCCTTGGCTCTCTCAAGACTACCATCAGCATGAAATTTATTCTTGTAAACCCACTTACAACCAACAACAGATTTCCCAGGAGGTAGGGGAGTAAGAGACCAAGTCCGATTCTGTTCTAGAGCCTTTATTTCAGCAGCCATAGCATTACGCCAAACCTCATGCTTCACAGCTTGGGTGTAAGTTTTAGGTTCAAAATGGGTAGAAATAGACAAGCTAAAATGCTTATAAGAAGGAGAAAGAAGATCATAAGACAAAACAGAAGAGATATGATGCGGAGATGTACCAAAACCAGTGGCTGATGATGATGTAGCGAAAGTAAGGAGAGAATGATCATAATCTCTCAAATAAGATGGAGGCTGCCGTTGTCTAGCTGACCTGCGTGGCAAAGAAAGAGGAACACTACCAGAATTGGGACTAACAGATAAGAAAGGAACCGCAGAGGAATCAGGAAAATCAAGTGCTGGAGTGGATTGAGGGAGTGGTAAAGAAACAGAAGGATAATCAGAAACAGAGACCTCATGAAAAGGAAAAATATGTTCATAAAAACAAACATCACGAGAACTAAAAATCTGATGATTAACAAGATCTAACAGAAGATAGCCTTTAACACCGGGTTTAAAACCTAGGAAAACACACTTCCGAGCTTGAGGATCAAATTTGGTACGATGTTGAGAAAGAGTAGAAGCAAAACATAATGACCCAAAGACCCTAAGAGAAGTAAGATCAGGATGAGACTGATGCAAACAATAAAAGGGAGACATGTTATGAAGTAGGGGCGTGGGCAAACGGTTAATGAGATGAACAGCATGTGTAACAGCATAGGACCAATATATCTTAGGCAATTTGGAATGAAATAATAAAGACCGTGCTACATTTAAGATATGTTGATGCTTGCGTTCAACAATGCTATTTTGTTGTGGTGTTTCCACACACGAGGTTTGATGCAAAATACCTTTGGAAGCATAAAAATCAGGCATAATGAATTCAACACCATTATCAGTTCTAATGGTTTGAATAGTAGTTTGAAATTGATTTTCAGCAAGTGTAATGAAATTAATAAGTGCTTGACGAGTTTCAGATTTATTTCGCATCAAAAGAACCCATGTATAGCGTGAGCAATCATCAACAATGGTTAAAAAATAGCGATGGCCATGTATAGAAGCAAAGTTATAAGGGCCCCATATGTCAGCATGCAACAAGGAAAAAATCTTATTAGAATGTGAACTGCTAACAGGAAAAGGAAGGCGCCTTTGTTTGCCCATATGACAGGAATCACAATGATCAAAGGACTTATTGGAAACAACATATGGATATGTTTGTTGAATACATTTGAAAACAGAATCAGAAAGATGGCCTAACCTATAATGCCACAAATCAAAACTGGAATTAAAAGGAGTATTCTCTGAAGATGCCACAGAAGAGGCTAGACAGTAGGCAGATTGGTGGTGAGAGAGAAAATATAAACCATCCTTTGCTTTAGCTAAACCAATCATCCTCCATTGGCGCTGATCCATTAGGAAGCAAAAATTGTTCTGAAAGATAGCACAACAAGGGAGAGAGTGAGTGAGTTTAGAAATTGAGATAATATGAAAATGAAAATGAGGAAGATATAGGACATTATGAAGAGCTAATGAGGCAGAAACGTTAACTGAACCAGAACGATCAGCAACGACAGAAGTACCATTAGGCAAATTAACAACAATAGGTGATATAGAATTAAGAGAAGTAAAGAAAGAAATATCAGAACAAATATGGTCGGTGGCACCAGTATCTAAAATCCAGAAATTTGCAATGGAAAACGAAACTTTGTTACCTGATGCAACATTGTTAATAACGTGATTAGGAGAAGGAGAAATGTCCTTTTGTACCAATTGTAACAGGCGCTGGTATTGCTCAACCGTGAAACCAAGGTGTGGAGCGTTGCTATTGGACTGTGAATTCGGCACTAAACCAGAAGAAACTTGGTTCTCTTTACCTTCAGCGTGCTGAGAAACATTATTAACAGAAGCTGTGTTGTTTTGAAACTTGAAACCAGGTGGATAACCGTGCTTTTTATAGCAAGTGTCAACAGTATGTCGTGGCTTACCACAATAAGTGCAATGCTTACTGTTTCGGTCAGAACTCTGAAACTTAGATGACTGATTAGTTTTAGCAAGTAGGACTGTAGAATCAGCAATAGGTTGTGTAAATCCCATTTCCCTTTCTTGTTGCAAAACAAGCGAAAAAACACGATTTATAGGAGGCAAAGGATCAAGAATCATAATCTGTGATTTCACAATGGAATACCGATCATTAAGGCCTTTTAAAAAACGAATCACGTAATCTTGCTGGTGATATTGATGAATTTTATCAAACGCACCACAAACACATCTAATGTCACAACCACATATAGGAGGAGGACGAAGATTGATTAACTCATCCCAGAGAGTTTTGAGTTTAGTATAGTACTCACTGATTGTAAGGTCTCCTTGTTTGAGAGAGTGTAACTCATCTTGCAGATCGGCGATTCTGAAAATATCACTCTGAGAAAAACGACTCCGAAGATCTTCCCAGATGTCAGTGGCCCTATCGATCCAAAGGATGCTCTGAGCTATCGTGGGTGAAATTGATCGCGTAATCCATGCTACCACCATCGTATTACAGCGTTCCCACACTGAAAACAGGGGATCGGTCTTCGGAGGAGAAGAAATCGTGCCGTCGACGAAATGGAACTTGTTTTTCGACTGCAATGCCATCTTCATCGCTCTGGACCAGGAATGATAATTTGATCCAGTCAAGATCGGCGAAACGAGCACGAGCGAAGGATTCTCGTTAGGATGAACATAGAAAGGGTTCGATGGATTCTGAACTGCATCTGAGAAGGAAGACGAAGAAGAATCAAGGCTTGCCATAATCGAAACTCGAATTAGTAATCAGATGTGAATTGCGCTCTGATACCATAACACAGAAGCTGCAAATCAAGCTTCTGAATACAGAAATCAGTGAAGAACACAAGGAAGAAGACGAGAGGAAGAAGAGAGAAAGAAAGAGAATGAGAAATCGAAACTGGGAAAAAAATGATTCAGTGGTTTATTATTTCTGTATGTGTCCAATATATACACGCAAGTAAAATACATAAAGAAAGCACAGCTGGCACTTACTAATGAGCTGTCATAACAACTAAACCAATTAAGTTATAACAAGAAAACTAACTAAAACTAGTTACAAGTTTATCAATTGTGGTTCGCTACCACAAGACCATTCTGTAGGACCTAGCCTATAGATTCTATTATTATCAAGCTTTGCTTGCCCTTGTAACAAAAAAAAAAAAAAGGTTGAAATCAACAAGCTAGTTAGGCCAAACATAAAAGAAGCTCCGGCCATTTTTATATTCAAAGTCTAAAAAATTAAACCACTAAGTGCGTATTTTTTAAAGGAATTAGTTCGCGGTTTCTTGATAGTTTTATACATTTAGGAAGGAATATATATATAGAGTGAGGGAGTGAGAGATCGGTTAGTGTGTGAACTCAAATCGAGGAATTGTAACGGATTCATTTTAGAGTGATTTTTGGTGTTTTGTATGAAAAAGTTCGATTACTTTTGCTTATACGAAACAAAGTTTTGCGGCGATATATATAGGTCTTTAATTTGTATCTTTGTTTTGTTAACACATTCGTAGAGAGGTTGAGAATAAAATTAAAAAAAAAAAAAACATGATATAGACACCCATGTGGTGAGTTTTGAGAGGATGTAATGTCCTTACGAATTAAGAAAACGACAAATACCAAAAAGGTCAAGAATAATTTTATTTTGCATGACACATGGGTCATATACTTGGTTAAATAAATAGGGTGCATCTTTTAGAAACTGTTATATTAACTAATTTAAGTAACTTCCTTAATCTAACTAAATTACTTAAATAGGTCTTATATATATTAAGGACAAGTGAAGTATAATTTATGAGAGACTTAAAAGTCTCCTTCCCTAGATAGAGACTTCTAACTAACCTTGGATGATGAGTATAAGAGGGTGGAGAATAAAACAAATTAAACAAAGATGGAGGCTCTTAACTAACACATGTATGCTGCTGGCACACATTACCTCCATTTTTTTTTTTAATGATTCACTTTGAATTCAAAGAATCGTCCCCAAAAGGTTTGGGATAAAGCTAAGTAAGCATTTTGGTTGTCCTCCATGCAAAAGTTTTTATGAGAGAGATCGATCCATTCACTTTGCACACACATAAAAAGATGTTGATGAATTCTGAGGAGAGTAAAGGATTTAGAAAAATAGAGAAAACATATTTATCTAAATACTATACTTGCTATAAATTAAGGTTTCTTGAAAAAGAAAAAAAAATTAAAATAAAAGTTGGCTATCTTTTTAAGAGAAAATTCCTCTCACATATTTATCTTATATATCGTAAATCATTTTTGAATGATCCAATCATCATTCCAAATTATAAAAGTCCACATTTTTGTTGGCTAACGAAGATATACTGATACAAAACCAAGCGTGCGACATCTTTCTTTCTTGGTCTCACCCTTACTAGCCCACTAATAATTTAGTATCAATGCCAATTAAATTATAAAATCTACATGAAACCAAGTCATGAAAAGCATGATTTATTTTTCAAATTTCATATATTTTTTGAAAACTATGTTCACTGTCCAGCTAGGACAATTAATCAATGCACAAAATTTTATGAAATTTGAAGTTAGAGCGAAAGAACTAGAATACATGGTGTGAAAAACCGGACCGGACCGGCCGGTCCGACTGGAAAACCGGTGAACTGGTCCTCAGTCTGGTCCGGGTTGTTGTTTCAGAGGAGGGGAAGGTCGAACCGGTCCAAAATCAGTGGGTCACTGGTTCAACCGGTTTGCTCTTTTTTTTTAAAAAAAATGAGATATCCAATTCAAAAAAAAGCTGAAAAAGAAAGAAAACCATAGATTTAGACCGATATACATACAATCTATAATATTTTACTAAATTATAAGAAAAAATTTTAATTTCAAGGCTACAAAAATTTAAAAAATAAAAATAAAAAAAGAAAAAATATTATATATTATATACATATAATAAATAATATTTTAGTCAATTAATTTTATATGATTCAAGAATCAAATCTAATATAATCAATTGATTTTATCTATATAAGTTTAAGAATATATTAATATATATTGTTACTAATAAATTCTAATATTTTAATATGACCGGTTCGACCACCGGTTTGATCACCGGTTCAACCCTGGTTGAACCATTAACCCTTGAACTTATTCTGTGACCGGTTCATTAACCGGTCCGGTTTTTTGTTCCTTGCTAGAATATGACAAGACATATAAAATTCATATCATCCCCTACCCCACTCTCTTGCAACAGCTTTCTTTATCTATATTTGAAAGCTAAAGATGAATAGATGATATGTTGTCTGACTGTTTGTACTTTGTACATAAATTTATGTTTAAAGAGAAGTAGATTCAATTAAGTAAAAATTATAAGATTCATAGAGAACACTTTATTAATTTGATTTTGAACATGACAGTGCATAATATAATTTTTCTTATGCATAGTGTGCTACTTGTAAAATTAAAATTTTAAATTTATTTAATAGTTGATGCCATTTGATAATAATTAATGTCACAACAGAGCACTGAGACTGATACATGCATAAATATGATAATAATATAATAGTCTTTCAGCGTACGTACTGGGCAACACAAGTTCCGTTGGCCCATTAAGCAGGTTACATGGAGCATTTATTTTTTTTATTCAGAGTAATTTTTTATATTAACGTTATTTGTCGCAAGCTTGTACGTGGCTCCATGTCATCCACGCTGCATTCAAAAGCCGGGTGGCACAACCCTACACAATCAAAACAAAAGTTGTTATTAAGTGTCTATCTCTAATACCTTTTGTAATGCTTCAACTTTTCAAATATTTTTTTATCAATAGATTCTATCTAAAATGACTGACATTTTGATATTTTTATGAGTATAAAATGATGCAGTTTAAAATATTTTATGATTTTTTCAAGAAAAAATATTCTAAAATTAGATTAATCTTGATTTATTTTTTAAAAATATCATAAAAATTTTGAAAAAGTTAGATTATTAAAATGGGTACAGGAAGCGCAGTTGAAGAAAAACAATAACAAACAACAAAATTTAAGGAAATATAAAGAGATAGAAAAAGAAAGGCTCAAGTTCTACTCTTTTGATGCCAGAAGCTAGGATTTAGAAGAGAAAATATGAGGAAGAAGATCTTGCCAGAAGCTAGGATTTAGAAGAGAGAGTTAAAAAATGCTCCGTAGTGATATCTTTGATTATGGACTATATTTATAGGAGTTCAACCCTAACCACATGCCACCTAACCACGTGCCTGGTTATGGAGAGAGGGAGAGAGATTTAGGATATTCAACTAAATGCTTTCGGAATTTTATTCCCATGGTTTACGTAATCCCAAGTAGGGGTATTAGTTCGGCAGCAAATTAGGCATAAGTATGTAAGGTGATTCACATGTTTTTTGTTGGGAAAATTATGGAGAAGGAACAAAGAAAAGAAATATTTATTAATAAGGATCTTAAAAATTGTAATTATTTTGAAGGATAAAAAATCAAAATATAAATTTTCAATTACAAAATTAACCCTGACCATATTCTCTACATTTTCTCAAATTTCACCTCAACTATTTGATGTTTGTTATCAATTGATGTTCCGTACTCTCCCACCTTATATCATTTGTTACTAGTTTTATGTTTTTGGAACTTATTCAATATTATTGTATTTAAAATTTATTCATCAGAAATTTGGTTTGACAATAATAGAGAAGCTAAACAATAAATCAGAATTCGAAGATGAAGTGCAATAATAGAATTTTTTTGTGATTTTTCTATGTTTTTAGAAATAATCGAAACCCAGACAGATGTAGGTTTTTTATTATTTTTAGATTTTAGATGCTATTTTAATTTGGATAACTTTTAAAGATAGTCCTATGTATATAAGAGATAATACCATAAAAATATTGAATTGCATATAGCTGTTTTTGTTTTTTATCAAAATACGCATGGATATATCACTAACGGTTAGTTGAGATGAAGTTAGAAAATATGTTGGGATATGGTCAGAGTTAATTTTATAATTGAAAATTTATATTCTACCTTTTTGGTCCTTACAAATAATTATAATTTTTAAGATCCTTATTAATAAATATTTCTCCCACTTGGTCCTTCTCCCTGGTTCTCCTTTTTTTGGTCTTTGAATTAGCTATGAATGATACGATGCAAAGCCATTTTCTCTATAAATATCTTATTGGTATATGTATTACTCCTACTGTCGCTTACGATAGAATCAGCAAGGTATGGATTACAACTTTGGTATTATTGAATAGGGGTGTAAATAGGTTAGGCTAGGCTTTACTTAAATAGGCCTGGGTCTGCAACAGAAATTTAAAGCCTGAGCCTGGGCCTTCAAAAGGCCTGACAAATTCTGAAGCCTTTTTAAAAGCCTACTTAAAATATAGGTCAAACCTAAGCATTTAATTTCATATATAACTGCCTTCACACTTATTTAAAATGTTATATTATGTCTTAAAAGCTTAACATCCATTCTCGTTGTAATATAAAGGCTTAGCAAGGAAAAAAAAAAGAATATCTAGTGACAACAATTGTTCAAACAAATAGGAATAAAACAAACTAATGCCTGCTGACTAATGAGGTATATTTTTTAAAATTGACTAAGCATAACAAGTAACATGTAAAACTAGATTTTATCTCTTTTACTGTTCCCACATAAATTGGGACAAACTCCTTCTGCTAAGATTGTAATATTTCATTTGATATTAAAATAAACTCATATAAATTATTATACTTTAGTGGATGGCGCAAATCAAGGGAGAGGGAGTGAGTTACCATTGCCATCTTAAGCGATCGAAGAGAAGAGATGTGGGGGTTAATAATTGATGCAAAAGTAAGGATTGAAAGTAATAACAATGAAATGTGAAACTTAGAATTAGGGTTAAGTTGGTAAATTTATAAATAATTTATACAATTATTTAGATGATATTATATATTCTTATGTTATAGTCTAAATTAAAAAAGTTAAATAGGTCAGACCTATAGGCTTGTAGGCTAGGCCTCATGACAATAGGCCTGGCCCATTTATCTAAATAGGCTTGGCAATAAGTCTGAGCCTGGCCTAGATTTGGTGCTGATGTCATCATTGCAAATATCAACACCGGTAAATAAATCATTATATTTTAGCTTTCAAGAAATTAATTAATTATCTTAAACAAATTGGTGGTTTTCATTTCTTATATTAATTAATTAATTATGAAATTGTTATTACTCGCAGGCGTTTGGCCTGAATCTCAAAGCTTTTCTGATGAGGGAATGGCATCCATTCCTTCTAGGTGGAAAGGAGCTTGTGATGTTGGGAAAGACCCCTTAGGGTTTCGTTGTAACAGGTATCACCAAATTTTAAATACTGCCCTACATATAGTTTAGTTCAAGCATAATTAAAACATCAAAAACTCATATATATATATATATATATATAAAGAGTGACATAAAAGATAAAGCATACATACAACTGTCATTGGTTTAAAAGAATGATAGAGTAAAATACTACTCACTTTGGTGCTGCTCATTATTATTATAAGTACCCCTAACATGGCCTACTATCCTAACTAACTGTAAAACTTCCTAACTGAGGATAATTTTATTTTTTTAAAAGAAATAACTAACTTCAATTAACCACAGTTATAATTATGAGCGGTATGGTTGATAATAGGAGCCCTATTGAAGCATTTGGATAAATTATTAATGCAGGAAGTTGATAGGAGCGAGGTACCTGAACAAGGCATATCTAAGTGGCCTTAAAAGTTGGGGGTACTCAAGTGAAGTACTGGACCAACCTGAACTCAACACTCCAAGAGACTACGATGGCCATGGCACTCACACCCTCTCAACAGCCGGAGGTGGCTTCGTTCACGGCGCCAATATGTTTGGCCGCTTGGCCAATGGCACTGCCTCCGGAGGTTCACCCAGAGCAAGAGTTGCCACCTACAGGGTCTGCTGGCCGGACCTCTTTTATCACTTTTCCAAAGTCATCTGCCCTGATGATGACGTACTCGCCGCCTTCGATATGGCCATACACGATGGCGTCCATGTCATTTCCGCCTCTATTGGAGGTTCAGGCGCCCAGGATTACGTAGATGATATTTATGCCGTTGGAGCTTTTCACGCCTACAAGAATGGCATTAACGTCGTCTTTTCTGGTGGGAATTCTGGTCCCGATCCCAAATCTATAGTTAATGTCGCACCTTGGATTTTCACAGTAGCTGCTAGCACCATAGACGGAGACTTCCAAGCTCGAGTACAACTCCGGAATGGAAAGATCTTTGAGGTATATATTTTTCTTTTCTCGCTGCTATTCTTCTTACCTTTTCTGATTCAACTCTGCATTCCATTAGAATATAATACCTCCAATCCTAAATATAACACGTAGTTGACTTCTTTTTTAGAGATTAAAGAAGCTAAATAAGTTACTTAATCATATTATTTATAATGTATAAATAAATTATATATAATAATGGGCTAATTGAACAACGTACCGAAGGTATATAGTCTTAAGGTAAGATCTACAAACCTAGTACATGCCTATTTCACTAAAAATCTTATACATATGTCCATAAACGTGTAACATCAGGGAGCAAGCTTTTCTAGAGCATTGCCACAAGGCAGGTTCTACCCGATCATTGCTGGTGCAGAGGCAAGGAGGGCTAATTCAACTACCGATGATGCGTGAGAACATATTTCTCTATTTGATTCTGCAACTACTTAAACACTTGTTTCTCTCTGGGAATCATTTACAGAAAGAGAGAATAATGACACATTGTTCTGGAAAATAAATAATTAATATAATCACGCATGTACGTTTCTCTGTATGATTAACAAAACATCCTTGTTCTTGTGCAGCAATTTTTGCTTATTAGGCACAATAGATCCCAATAAGGTGAAGGACAAGATCTTGGTTTGCAGAACAAGTGATGACGAAGATGCTGGAGATAGAGTAAACAAGGGCTTCGAGGCGAGCCAAACCGGTGCATCTGCAATGATTCTGGGTGGCAATAAAGTCATGGATGAAAATCCTGTTATGCAATTGCTTCCAGCAGTACACATTAAGTATCAAGACTCTGTAGCTTTGTTTGCTTACCTTAAGTCAACCAACAATCCTATGGCTACTATTCATCCACCTACTGACGTCTTCAACTTAAAACCTTCACCTGAAGTAGCATCTTTCTCCTCTAGAAGACCAAGCACAGTCGTACCGGAGATCCTCAAGGTTGATTTTAATTTTCATAAAATGTGTTTGTTTGTTTTCCTCTCAGTGAAAAGTTGTTGTAACTTTTGGTTTTGCCCTTTTTTTCCTTTTGTAGCCGGATATTACTGCTCCAGGGGTGAATATTTTCGCTGCATATTCACCTGCTGCCCCCCTTACAGGATATTATAATGATGATCATCAAAACTTTAATTATACCATTATATCTGGAACTTCTATGTCTTGTCCTCATGTTGCTGGAGTTGTAGGTGTTCGCTACCGCAAGTGCACGGGTCGCGCCAAGTAATAGAGTGATAAGTAAATATCGTCCCACGAGGATTTGAATAACAACTAGTCGAACAATAGCTTTATGTGTTTGATCAAGTTGACTCAGATAACATATGTTGGGTTTAAGAAAATCAGATTTAAAAGAGGTAATGATAAGGGCTAATGAAAATACTGACAAAATGGGCTTCTTGTGAAATTAATCAATTAGAGTGACTCTAGGATTGCTCTCTCCTTTTGTATATCATAAACTCAATCTACTTCCTCCTCGTCATTCATGTTTATGGGATCTATATGTGTCAGTCTAAGGATCGATAGTCATTGGGTAAGCTCTCTCGAGTCACAACCAACATATCTTCTCCAATTAGATGCACAATCTCTTGCTGCATCTAAAGGAGAACAACCATTAAACAGCCCCCTCACTTTGACAATGCTAGGTTAATGACTCTATCTCTAGGTTATTAACACACCATACATTTAACTAGTTAAACTGTAGGTCTAGCATAACTCTACCCTCGTTCTTCAATTAGATTAACTCTCTCAAGCTTAATCCATTTGAACATGTTATTCATAGCTAGCTATTCATGAATATCAGTGAAAACAGAGAAGAGCTAACACATATATGCCATTATCTAATGAAGAGGAAGAAGAATTCGAGTTTAATCCATACAAAATTATCGAACAATCCTAGAATGAGAGAAACTAGCTACACATGTTTAATAGCTGATTACAAACGACAAGAATTAAAGAAGTCATAACAGAATCACAGTGGAGAAGGGATAGAATACAGAAGTATCAAGAAAATCTGAAATGAAATCTCTTCTGATCCTCGAGCCCACTTGATTCTCCTTGCTTCTAGCAATTCCCAGCTCTTAGAACCTCCTTAGCCGCCTCTGTCGTTCTTTCCAAAAGTGGGAACCCCCCTTCAAAACCCTCCATTTGCCTTTTATATCATCTCAGCTGTCAAAACGCAAATCTTCATTTTCGGGGTTGGGCCGCGGCCCAAGAGTTTCTGACCTCAAGTTGGTGCTTGTGGGCCGCGGCCCACAACTTTCTGTGCTCCTGTTTCCTTTATGGGCCGCGGCCCACAACTTTCTGTGGTCCCCTGGATATCCTGGGCCACGGCCCAAGATGTGGTGGGCCGCGGCCCACCACTCTCTGTGCTAGTGTGGGCATCCTGGGCCGCGGCCCAAGATGTGGTGGGCCGCGGCCCAAAACTCTCTGGGCTCCTTTTGTTCTGTTCTGGTCTTCCAGCTGGTCTTCCATTCCCTGGTTGTCAGCTTCAACTTCCTTCCTCTCTTTTTCACTGCCTGCAGCTTCCTCTGGGTTAGCCCTGACTTAATCTGTACCAATTCACACAAAGGACTTTTACACAATGTTAGACATTCATAACAATTAGGGAGTAATATCCTTCACAATTTCATTTTGCTGTGCATAGCATGAGATAAACATAATTCATCACTTTAATCCAGTCTAATGCCCACTTATGCATCCAAAATGAAGTGAAACAGTATGAAATATGAAATTCTAGTAAGAATTTCCTGAAGTTAACACACCCCCAAACTTGAACCTTTGCTCGTCCTCGAGTAAACTCATACCTTTACCAGCCTAATGCTCGTGCATGCCCCTCTTCTCTTAAGCTACTCATGTCACCAAATATACATGCCTGCTTGGTTCATAAAAGAAAACTAATTCCCTAGTCATTTTCAACTAAATGTATGTTCAACAAGAGTAGCCCAACACTCATCCTTCATTCATCAAGACCAGGAACAATATTTCAGCATGTATGATTCGGAATCATTAGCTAGACCTAATCCATTGCATTCTCCTTCCTTTTACTTGGATGCAATTCACACACTTTCAGTGTCCCAGGAACTTTAAGATTGCATAGAATTGTTCATTGTTGACGCTTTAAGCTAACACAGAGTTCAGTTTTAGGTAATGTAAAGGGAATAGGCTACAGCTCAATCAACCACAGTTATGTGCACAAGAAAACACTCACTACTATATATGTTTCATCCTCACTCTTAGGGTTAATTTCGCTCAGTACCACTTATAGCAGGTCCTGCCATAGGCTTGTAGAAATTCTACTCTCTCCACCACTTGTACTCCTAGATTTATGAATCAAGGGGGCCTTTACCAGGGTTGTAATGTTGGAAATGGTCTAGTGGAAGGGACTAATGGAATCAGTGCCATGCATGATGAAGCGTAAATAATGACATCTCTCTTCTTCTTCTTCTCTTTTTCTTTTTCTTTTTCTCTTGTTTGTTTTGTTTTGTTTTTGTTTTTTTTTAACACATATAGTTTTTCTTTTACTCCTTCCTTCTTTTCTTTTGTAAATTGAGTAACTCAGCCTTTATTGAAAAAGGATATAGTAAATCAGATGCTCACTCACTGCTTTTCTAAGTATTATTCAATTACATAGCAACATCATGCATGACTTGTTAAATGTCAGATTTTAAAAGAAAGAAAAAGTGAATGGCTCAAAGGGGATGATCAAAGGATGACTGTGAAAGGTTTGTGTTTAGGTTCATGGGTTTAGAAATGAATGCCCCTATCATTTTCACTAATCCACATGCATCTGTGATTTTGAAAAAGAATTTAAACAAGTTCTAGAGGTACACTGGCATAAATGGCACAAACACTCTAATGAATAAAATTCAGGCTCAAAACCCTTCCAACAGAGGTTTCTCCTCTCTTGTGCACAACCCCCACGGTTAATTCAACCTTAACTTATTTCGAATACATTAACTTAACTGATCCCTATGCTAACACTATGCGCCATAACCACAGCCACTTCCATACAATTTACTCAAAAACATATAGTTCCGTGACAAGGAAAAGAAAATGCTTTCGAAGTGTATGAATCACTCATATCTTCCCCGGAATTCAACTACAATTTCAAAGGTCTTGCCATGAAAACAATTCATACATGTCATGTGTAAACCAAAAACCAAGTAGTCATGAATATCCAGTATTTTACTCAACTCAGCTATCCAATGCAATTCCCAGACATTTAGCTCAAAGAAATGGCGTAAAGCAGGTTTAAACAAAATGCATGCAAATATATCAGCACCCCCAAACTTGAGGGAGACAGTGTCCCCACTGTCATAAGACACATTGTGTCACAGATATCACCTGCAAAGAAATGAGCATACAACCAGCCATAGGTATAATAATGGACACCAGAGATATCTAAACCATAATATCCAATAAAATTTTAAAACCACTGATGTCAAGCAATGAAAGATCAACTGTAACCATAGTACTGGGACAAAGTCTGAAACATATCCAAAGAAAATGAAAAACAACAGTAAGAATTGTCAACAAAACTAAGACTAGTCCTCGCCATCACCATCACTGGCGGCTGCATCAGTGCCGTCCCCCTCAACATCGTCATCTCCACCGGCAGCACCCACCTCCGCGTCATCATCATCGTCACCGGCCTGAGCTGCAGCAAGTACATGAGCAGCGAATAACTCCTCGAGCCTGGTCAGGCGAACACCGTGATCCTGTAGATAAGTAAGGCACTGGGCAGCAGTGGCTTCTGTGCGCTGAATAGCCGCAAAGATCATGTCCAGAGTGACTGTAGACTCGGAGGAGGCAGGGGCACCGGATGGTTCGCCCTGCTCCTGGGGTAACGGACTGTCAAGAGGCGGGTGAGAGGGTCCTCCCTGCTGAAAGAACGGGTCAGTCGCCGTACTCTGGGAAGCTGGAACTTGCTCGTCTGGTCGTGGCTTGATGCTCAAGTAGTTGAATTTCTTCAGAGGCTTGAACATAACATCGGAAGCCACCGCGGCTACACCCACCGACGTGCAGAAAGAGGAGATGAGGTGCGGCAGTATCAGACCAACCGAATGATCTCGGGCATGGTCGCGAAGAGTCTGATAGATCAGGGGGCCGAGATCAACAGACTCCTTCTTCATAAGCAGGTAGATAAGGAGAGCCTGGTCTCTAGAGAGGCGACTCCTCTGCGACGATGGCCAGAAGTAGTCCTTGCCGAAATGCAGCCACACCCGAGCCTCCACTGATAACTGAGCCCGAGGTAAATGCTTCTGCGCCCCTCCGCGAGTCTGCCACGCTACCTGGTGGTTGTACACGAGCAACTCTGAAATCTCATCCTCAGGGATGTCGTCCTCACTATCTAATAGTTGCCTGTACCGGCACTCCTCAACAGCGGGGAGTGCTGTAAACTGCCGGAAGCTCTCGAGAGTAAAGTCCACTTCGACCCCGCGCAGAGGAAATCGCCAAATGGATTTCACAGAGGCATTGGCGTAAAAATCCTAGACGATCTGCAGGTTCCCGTCAACCTTGGGATCCATAAGCCGCTAAAGGTGATATGTACGTGTGGCTAAGTAGTAGAACTCGTACGAGACATTGAATGGGAATTCCCGTTCCTGCAGCAAGGGGCGGGTGACAATCTTGGTCTTGGACTCAGCAACAGCCCGGGGACCGGAGAGATCAGCAACACTCTTAGCCGGCATATTTGCTACGAGAGAAGACAGTGAAAAGCCAAAAACGAATGAAGACTCAAACAGGCACTAAACATGGGCACCAGCATCAGACAATGGAATAATGACCTCCCCCAAACTTATGACCTAATAGTCGCAAATCTGTTCAATAAAAGTCCAAACCTCAACCTATTCATCACTACCTCATACATCACTTAATCAACTCAGAAGAATGCTTAAGGTCACTATAATGCCAGCACATTGTCATCTCACAGGTATTTCAAAACAAGCAGCATAATGTGACTACCACAACACAGGTTCAATAACAGTTGATAGTGTATGTTCACGGAGGCAATTTGCACGTTGTGCAGGTTAAGCAAAGCAAAGATTACAAAAACACAAAATGCACCTCCAGGTTCACATGATCATTCAAAAGGAACAACTGCACACTTGTCGACCTTGATCACAGCTTAAAAGTTTCAAAACTTAGTCAAAGTGTGCACATTGCAAATATGTTGTGTGATGTGACCCTTTGAAACACAATTCGCACATACCAGACATGCACAATTCAATTTATAAAATCAACAGCAGAAGTTTAATGCATGCATCACAGACTTGCCCATCAAAAGAACCTACACAACCCTGCATAATATGTAATTTTTGAAATGGATTATGAAACCTTTGAAGTACAATTAAAATATGGTATCCATAAATAGAGAATTCAAGTCCAATCACAACGCAGGGTATATCAGAACAGTCAATATATTTACACATCCTGGAATCAACAATTGAAGCCTCTCTGGTACCAATCATGATAAACAAGAGGAGTTAAAACAGTTAACAAGTAGGCCACAGGTACAGAGTGTCTATGTCTCAAAACAGGGCACAGGTACACTAGGGGATTCAGAATGAATTGAAGGCCTATTTGCTATTCTTAGGACAAAAGAATGCATTAAATCCTATACATTGCCCTTGAAACCAATAAATTACAACAGAATTGCGACTGTTACGCCTAAATTCCCAAATGAAAACCGACATAACTACCCCCAAATGCGAGTAATCAGAGCGAGATTTAGACTTCTTACCTCAAATGTAGAGAGAATTGCGCGATTAGAGGAGAAATCAAAAGGGGAATACTCCCGTTGTAGAGCCTAGGGCGTCGTTCACAGTAGTGAAGAACAGAGATTGAGAGAAGAGCAGCAGCAACCTCTCACGGATCAGCAAACGGAGGGGAGGGTTAGAAACGAAGAGGGGAAGAAGAGGAAGCAAGGGAGGAAGAGGAAATTGAAGGGAAGGGAACGGGGGAAAAGGGTCGAGTATGAGGGAGGAGGGATTTGGGGTGGGGCGGCTGTTGAGAGAAGAGAGGAGAAGAGGAATAAACGCGCAGCAGGGTTTTAAAAACCCTGCTGTCGCGTTTGGGCCGCGGCTCACGGTGTTTGGGCCGCGGCCCAGAACCTTCTGGTTTTTGAGTGGTCATTACTGGGCCGCGGCCCAAGTATTTTGGGCCGCGGCCCAGAACTTTCTGGACTCTTCAGGGGGCTTTGGGCCGCGGCCCAGAACTCTCTGAGCTTCCAATTGGATCCTTGGGCCGCGGCCCAGAACTCTCTGAGCTCTCACTGGGATCCTTGGGCCGTGGCCCAGAACTTTCTGAGCAGTGAAAATCAGTTCTGGGCATAGGTGGGCCACGGCCCAGAACCTTCTGAGCCTATCAGTTCTCATGCAGTCTAAAAATTTTCCATGCACTCTTCATGGGCACACAGCATACACAGCTATTGGCTATTCAGTTAAGAGTATCAGAGCTATGCCATACTTTCACCAGGTGACTTTCACAACCAACACCTCTAAACCACACATTCCTTTGATTAACATTTCCTCCTAAATCAGGATTTTCTATGTGTGATCAGCAATTGGGCAGATTGAAGCCAAAGATCATGCATAATGCTTCTCTAACAGTCATTGCAAATTTCATATCATATCCCTAGCATCAGAATCCACAAGCATGCATAAGAGTTGAAAAACTTCCCTGGAATATACCTGTCCCATCAAGATGCCACCCCTTTTTGCCTAGCCATCTTCTCGTTCTTGACAACTTTCAGTTTGACCTCCTTTTCTCCCTACACAAAGTAAAAGACCAAATATAAACCTACTAAATTATGCTAAAATCAAAGAAACTAAAAAGATTAAGTTCAGAACTTGGGTTGCCTCCCAAGAAGCGCTTAGTTTATAGTCCTTCGCCTGACTTTTCACGTTGGTCACTCCTCATTTGATAAGTAAATGGTGGATACCAACCTATCCACATCTCCTCCCCAATAATGCTTCAACCTTTGACCATTAGCCTTGAATCTCTCGCCCTTATCATTCTCCAGCTCCACATCACCATATTTTAGATGCCTGAATCACCTTGAAAGGCCCAGACCACTGAGATTTAAGCTTCCCAGGAAAGAGCCTCAGTTTGGAATTATAAAGGAGAACAGTTTGTCCCGGTTCAAAGCTCTTGGGACTAATTTTTCTGTCGTGATCCCTCTTTGTCTTCTCTTTGTAAATTCGTGAACTTTCATAGGCATTTAAGAGGATTTCCTCCAACTAATTGAGTTGGAGAAGCCTCTTTTCTCCCACAGCTTGTGGATCAAAATTTAACTTCTTGATGGCCCAATATGCTCCATGTTCCAATTCCACAGGCAAATGGCAAGCTTTTCCAAACACTAATCGATATGGGGACATACCAATAGGTGTTTTGTAAGCTGTTCGATAGGCCCACAATGCATCATCAAGCTTGGAAGACCAATCTTTCCTCATAGTGTTCACCATCTTCTCAAGAATATTCTTGATTTCCCGGTTGGAAATCTCAGCTTGGCCATTTGTTTGGGGATGGTAGGGCAATGCTACTTTGTGCCTCACACCATATTTCTTCATGAGAGCCTGAAATTGATGATTGCAGAAGTGTGATCCACCATCACTGATGATTGCTCTTGGTGTGCCAAACCTTGTGAAAATGTGCTTCTTGAGGAACTTCAATACCGTCTTGGCATCATTAGTCACACATGCCATAGCTTCCACCCATTTTGATACATACTCCACACCCACTAAAATGTGTTCATTGTTGAAGGACTTAGGGAATGGACCCATGAAATCAATCCCCCAGACATCGAAGAGCTCAACTTCTAACATGTTATTCAGTGGCATCTCATTCCTTCTGGATATGTTCCCCACTCTTTGGCACCGATCACATTGGAGGGCAAAAGCATAAGCATCTTTGAATAATGAAGGCCAATAAAAGCCACTTTGAATCACTTTCGCAGCGGTTTTCTCTCCTCCAAAATGACCACCATACTCAGATGAATGACAACAATGCAGAATGCACTCTTGTTCATTTTCCGGCACACATCTTCGAATGAGTTGATCAGGGCACCTCTTAAATAAGTAAGGCTCATCCCAAAAGTACTTCTTCATCTCGTGCAAAAACTTACGCTTTTGATGAGCATTGAACTCCGGAGGTAACACTCCACAAACCAAATAGTTGACAAAATCTACAAACCATGGCGTAAATGAGTGCTCAACAAAGAACAACCGTTCATCAGGAAATGATGCTTGGATCATGTCAGAATCGTCAAGTTGAGGGTCGGTGCTTAGCCTTGATAGGTGGTCGGCCACTTGATTCTCTGTACCTTTTCTGTCAATTATGTTCAGGTCAAACTCTTGAAGTAGAAGCACCCAACGAATGAGTCGAGCCTTAGAGTCCTTCTTGGTGAGTAGGTACTTGAGAGCTGAATGATCGGTGTACACAGTGACCTTAGTACCGACTATGTATGGTCTGAACTTCTCACATGCATACACTATGGCAAGTAACTCTTTTTCAGTGGTAGTGTAATTGAGTTGAGCACCATCAAGAGTTTTACTCGCATAGTATATAGGGTGGAAGAGTTTTTCTGCCTTTTGCCCCAAAACAGCACCAACAGCATAATCACTTGCATCGGCCATAATAATGAAAGGTAACACCCAATCTGGAGCCACTAAGATAGGAGCTGAAATGAGACGCTTCTTTAGTTCTTCAAAAGCATTTAAGCACTCATCATCAAACTTGAATTCTACATCTTTTTCCAGAAGCTTAGAAAGGGGTTTGGCAATTTTGGAGAAATCCTTGATAAACCGCCGATAGAACCCGGCATGTCCAAGAAAACTTCGGATACCCTTGGCATTAATGGGTGGTGGTAATTGCTCAATAATAGCAATTTTAGCTCTATCCACCTCCAACCCGTTCTTAGACACTCTATGGCCAAGTACAATGCCTTCTTGCACCATGAAGTGGTATTTCTCCCAATTGAGAATTAGGTTTGCCTCTTCACACCTTGTAAGCACAGCATCTAAATTCTCCAAACACGAGTCAAAAGATGAACCAAAGACAGAAAAATCATCCATGAATACCTCAATTGTTTTCTCAATCATATCAGCAAAAATGGACATCATACACCGTTGAAAAGTGGCTGGTGCATTGCATAGTCCAAAGGGCATTCTTCTGAAAGCAAAAGTGCCATATGGACAAGTGAAGGTGGTCTTCTCTTGATCTTCTGGGGCTATGGCAATTTGGTTGTACCCGGAATATCCGTCAAGGAAACAAAAGAATTCCTGCCCGGCTAACTTGTCCAACATTTGATCGATGAATGGCAAAGGGAAATGATCTTTTCTTGTAGCTGTGTTGAGCTTCCGATAATCCATACACACCCGCCAACCAGTCACCGTGCGAGTAGGAATTAGTTCATTTTGGGTGTTAGCCACTACAGTCATGCCACCCTTCTTAGGGACACATTGGACTGGGCTCACCCATGAACTATCAGAGATAGGATACACAATTCCAACGAAAAGCCACTTAAGTATTTCTTTCTTGACCACTTCCTTCATGATTGGATTCAATCGCCTTTGATGCTCAATAGAAGTTTTATGATCATCTTCGAGCAAGATTTTGTGCATACACATAGAAGGGCTGATTCCCTTAATGTCAGCTATAGTCCAGCCTATTGCTTTCTTGTGGTCTTTTAAAACTCGTAGGAGCTTTTCCTCTTGCAGATTTGAAAGACCGGAAGAGACAATCACCGGTAATGTGTCGGCCTCTCCTAAGTAGACATACTTAAGATGAGATGGTAAGGGCTTCAACTCAAGAGATGGTGGAACTTCAATAGATGGCTTCAAAGGAGTGCTCAATGCCTCAGCCACCTCAAGTGGCTCAAAATTCCTTTGTCTTGAGTGAGGGAATGCCTCCATACGAAAAAGGTTTTCAAGAGCTTCTTCATCAAATTCATCCAAGCTTTTTTCCCCAATTAGAAATGCCTCTAAAGGGTCTTTGATCATGGGAGCATAGGCTTCTTGAGGAATGAGGGAGTCAAAAATATCCACGAATGAGCATTGAGCTGAATCATCATGGAACTTCAAGGCTTTTGCCATGTTAAAGACCACTTTTTCGTCGTCTACCCTCAAAGTAATTTCACCCTTTTCCACATCAATAAGAGTCCTTGCTGTAGCTAAAAATGGACGGCCTAAAATGAGTGGGATCTTCCAATCAACTTCACAATCAAGCACCACAAAATCTGCTGGGAAGATAAACTTGTCTACCTTCACTAAAACATCTTCAATAATTCCTCTAGGCTTAGAAATACTCCGGTCAGCAAATAGAAGGGTAACAGTGGTAGGCCTTGGTTCTCCTAACCCCAATTGGTTAAAAATAGCCAAGGGCATCAAATTTATGCTAGCACCCAAGTCACATAGAGCTTTACCGTTGAAGTTTGTACCAATGTTGCAAGGAATATAGAAACTACCCGGATCTTTCAACTTGGTAGGTAACTTCCTCTGGATCACGGCACTACATTCTTCAGTTAAAGCGACAATTTTAAATTCATTAAATCGCCTCTTCTTGGATAACACATCCTTAAGGAACTTGGCATATTTAGGCATCCCCTCTAACGCTTCAGCAAAAGGAATGTTGACATGGAATTGTTTAAACATATTTACAAACCTTTTGAATTGTGCGTCTTCCTCCTTCTTTTTGAATCTTTGAGGGAATGGTAAGGGAGGCAAGACAGTGGAGGCGCTTGGTTTGCTCTTTTTTTCATCATTTAGTTCTTGTTCCCTCTTCTTGCTCTTGCCAACATCATCTAATCCGCCCTCAATGTGCTTTCTCTTTTTAGTCTCCTCATCCTCCACCATAATTTCTGGAGTTATGACTTCCTCCTCATCAACTTCAATATCCACTTGTGCATCTTGCTTTGGTTCCGTTGTGCTTGAGCTAGGCATGTTCGGAAGCACCTTGCCACTTCTCAAATGAATGGCCTTACATTCTTCTTTTCCACCCCTCTTTGGGTTAGGGATGGTATCACTTGGGAGACCATTTCGAGCCATCGCATTCACTTGTATAGCTAGTTGCCCCACTTGAACTTCAAGGTTCTTAATAGCCGATTCATGAAGAAAAAAGGTGGCCTTACTCTCACCCCTTGAAGATTCCACTTCGGTTAAGATTCGGGACAACATTTTGTCCGTCTTTGATTCTTCTTCTTTCATAGGAGCTTGCCTTGCTTGCATTGGAAAACCCGGTGGAGGGACCGGCTTGGTGCCAGAAGTAGACTCATGAGGAGGATTCAAAGTGTTACCTTGACTCCAAGAAAAGTTGGGATGAGCTCTCCAAGCACGATTGTAAGTTTGAGAGTATGGATTACCTTGAGAAGGTTGGAATTTGCCCATATAATTGACAGATGCAGTGTCCATGTAGAGAGGGCAATTGTCCGGCATGTGGACATCATTGCATTGCTCACATACAATCGGAGTGGATTGAACAGAATGCACGCCACGGGTACTGCCCTTATTTATTTGAGACTCTAAGACATCAAAACGTTTGTTCAAAGCGGACAAAATAGTGGCAATTTGTGATGAAGAGTCTTCCTTTATGTTGAGTAGGGCTGGAGTAGCTGGAGTTCTCCTATCATTTCCCTGGGTGTTATTTGCAGATAATTGGTCCAAAAGTCTAAAAACTTCATTGACAGGAACATTCCGGTACCCTCCATTAGTCATAGAGTCCACCATGGCTTTAGATTGAGGATTCAATCTTGTGCAGAAAATCTGGATTACTACCCACTTGTCCACCCCATGATTGGGGCATTGTTTCATTAGCATCTTGTATCTTTCCCATGCGGCATACAAATGCTCATCCGGCTGTTGTCTAAAGCTTAGAAACTCATCTTTTGCTTCAACTGATTTATCATCGGAGAAAAATCGAGCTCTGAATTTAGCTTCAAGATCAGCCCAAGATGTTATGGATCCTTCCGGGAGATTGTTAAACCAATCTCTAGCTTTCCCTTGAAGAGAGAGAGGGAATAGCCGCAACCGCAGTATATCTTGAGGAACACCATTCTGCTTGAAGGAGTCGCACACTTCTAAGAAATACATCAAATGCTTATTGGCATCTTCATTATAAAGGCCATGGTATAACCCGTGCATTTGCAACATCGTTATCATCACTGGTTTGATCTCAAAAGTGTGGGCTTGCATCTCCGACATTCGAATGCATGATTAAGTTCCTCTCATGTTTCTGCTGGCAAAATCATTGACCGTGGCTCTATCATATTCATCCGCTATTGTTTCAGCTTCAGTTTTAGCACCAAACTCAGATTCTGCTGTTGTTTCTGTACCAGATTCAGATTCTGCTGCTGATTCTGGGTCCTCCTCAACGCGCTGTATTCCGTCCAGCACCACAATCAGTTCATTTCCTTGCAAATGTTGCATGAACTGGACTGATACCTGCGAAAAGGACAAGACAGCAAGTATCAAGCTACACAAGTGAAATTGAATTCAGAAAACAACGACAGAAAAATTATAACGCTAACTAAAGAATCAAGCGAAATCTACTAACATAAACCTAAGGTCAACTAAAATATTTGTTAAACCAATCCCCGGCAACGGCGCCAAAAACTTGTTCGCTACCGCAAGTGCACGGGTCGCGCCAAGTAATAGAGTGATAAGTAAATATCGTCCCACGAGGATTTGAATAACAACTAGTCGAACAATAGCTTTATGTGTTTGATCAAGTTGACTCAGATAACATATGTTGGGTTTAAGAAAATCAGATTTAAAAGAGGTAATGATAAGGGCTAATGAAAATACTGACAGAATGGGCTTCTTGTGAAATTAATCAATTAGAGTGACTCTAGGATTGCTCTCTCCTTTTATATATCATAAACTCAATCTACTTCCTCCTCGTCATTCATGTTTATGGGATCTATATGTGTCAGTCTAAGGATCGATAGTCATTGGGTAAGCTCTCTCGAGTCATAACCAACATATCTTCTTCAATTAGATGCACAATCTCTTGCTGCATCTAAAGGAGAACAACCATTAAACAGCCCCCTCACTTTGACAATGCTAGGTTAATGACTCTATCTCTAGGTTATTAACACACCATACATTTAACTAGTTAAACTGTAGGTCTAGCATAACTCTACCCTCGTTCTTCAATTAGATTAACTCTCTCAAGCTTAATCCATTTGAACATGTTATTCATAGCTAGCTATTCATGAATATCAGTGAAAACAGAGAAGAGCTAACACATATATGCCATTATCTAATGAAGAGGAAGAAGAATTCGAGTTTAATCCATACAAAATTATCGAACAATCCTAGAATGAGAGAAACTAGCTACACATGTTTAATAGCTGATTACAAACGACAAGAATTAAAGAAGTCATAACAGAATCACAGTGGAGAAGGGATAGAATACAGAAGTATCAAGAAAATCTGAAATGAAATCTCTTCTGATCCTCGAGCCCACTTGATTTTCCTTGCTTCTAGCAATTCCCAGCTCTTAGAACCTCCTTAGCCGCCTCTGTCGTTCTTTCCAAAAGTGGGAACCCCCCTTCAAAACCCTCCATTTGCCTTTTATATCATCTCAGCTGTCAAAACGCAAATCTTCATTTTCGGGGTTAGGCCGCGGCCTAAGAGTTTCTGACCTCAAGTTGGTGCTTGTGGGCCACGGCCCAAGAGGTTGTGGGCCGCGGCCCACAACTTTCTGTGCTCCTGTTTCCTTTATGGGCCGCGGCCCACAACTTTCTGTGGTCCCCTGGATATCCTGGGCCGCGGCCCAAGATGTGGTGGGCCGCGGCCCAAAACTCTCTAGGTTCCTTTTGTTCTGTTCTGGTCTTCCATTCCCTGGTTGTCAGCTTCAACTTCCTTCCTCTCTTTTTCACTGCCTGCAGCTTCCTCTGGGTTAGCCCTGACTTAATCTGTACCAGTTCACACAAAGGACTTTCACACAATGTTAGACATTCATAACAATTAGGGAGTAATATCCTTCACAATTTCATTTTGCTGTGCATAGCATGAGATAAACATAATTCATCACTTTAATCCAGTCTAATGCCCACTTATGCATCCAAAATGAAGTGAAACAGTATGAAATATGAAATTCTAGTAAGAATT